>JAOZGT010000012.1:2652200-3384910 GCA_035578325.1 Coelinius sp. EB29 | reverse complement strand
AAATTTTGAGATATTCAGTTTTCTTTCATGAAAAGGAAGATATTTGGGTCAAAGAATAGTTCAGCCCTATGTTTATTTATTCATGGAATTGAGAAAAAGTTGTGCATTACGTTTTTATTCATCCACAAGTGAAAAAAAATAGGATTATACAACAATGTTTATCAGAGATTATTCTCGTACACGTCAACTTTTGAATCAAAGTTTAACCAATTTTCACAAATATCCATGAAAAAAATTCTTAAAACAACGAAAATGATTAAATATCGAAAATGATTAAATGAATAAATATGATTGTTGTGTGGTGCATTCGTGCAACTAATAGAAGGGTCTTAATCCATCATTATGGCATTGCCCTATTTGTAGTCGTCGAAGTTATTTCGTTCTTTTAAGATACCGAGTGTAAAACCCTTGAAGGTGTCAAATTATGATTCAAAGAATTTTTCAAAAACTGTGTAATAAAGATATAAAACAATAAAATAAACTAACATTGTGATAAGATCGATACCAATACTCCTGAATGTAAAATGAAGATCCACGGCTGAAGACCCTCAGGCGATGACCAGCTCGCAACAGATCTTTTTAAAAATAATATGAATATAGAGAGAAACAATGCATACATAAATGAATCCAAATAAGAGAATAAAAAATGAGAGAATTGAAAAATCATGCCACGGTATTTAAAATTCCTTCACGAATCACTGGTAGTGACCTGACAGTGAATGGATAAGTTTGGGATGTTTTGCTTTGTCGTGAGACCGTACACTGCCCCTCGATTGAAAACAAGTTGACCCAAGAATACAGTAACGACACTCGAAATGACCCCCATAATGTACAGTCCATACATGATCCTCAATTCTTGAACAACTTCTCACGACAAAACTACATGATTTGCATGCCCATTGACCAGGTATTTCATGGCTGTATTCTTCACTCCAATTGATCTCTGAGAATTGACGACTCGATGGACGAACGAAGGAATTCAATCCCGAGCGTATTGCAAAATTGTCATTTGGTCCTCTATAAATCCCTGGCCTCACTTCATCCCATTGGCCCAGCTCTTTATTATTGGATTCACAGTCTTGAGGAGGAATTCCCTCGACTGCTTGTGGTAGAGGATTTTCCAATTTATTAGACTGTGGTAATGAGTCATTTTGATTCATCAAAACATCCTCTCTCTCCACATGAGGAGCAGAATCCAAGTATTTCTGCACTTTCGAGGACAATTTCTCACACTTTCTCTCCAACTTTTCCATTTGTTGCCTTTGATTCTCCGCGTTGTTCATTTTCTTCTGAAGATCAGATATTTTTTTCTCAAGACGTCGTTTCCCTTTCACAGCTTTACCAAGAGATAAGATGGTGTTTCTCGCTGTCTCTAACTCTTTCTCGAGCTCGTCTACGCGACTGGCTTTTGCCTCCAGGGCTCTTCGTCTAGCTTGATTAGTTGTCGTGTTGTTTTCAAAGTTCAATAATGAAGTTGTTCTCGAGTGTGAGGGAATAACACTGTTTTTCAGTCTGGCGATCTTCATCGACAATTCTGTGTTCTGCTTTTTCACTTGAGAGATCTCACATTCTGCAGCTACCTTGGCAGCACATGCCTCATGGCTCTTCTTCATTAATATTCCCAGCTCATTTCGCAGTTGCTTTGTCATCTGCTCGTACATTTGCCTCTGTATTGCAAGCAGACTCTCTCGGTCCTCGAGCAATTTTCCTATTTGGATACTCATCTCGTGACTTTTAACTGTAGCAGCATCAAATCGAGATAATTTGATGAGAAGTTTCCTCTTGAAATAATCAACTTCAGGTACAGGATCATTGCCTGAGTTGTTGAGACTCGAGGAATTGGATGGATCGGCTTTGAGGCGCTTCGAACGTCTGATTTCATTCCCAGATAATGGAACAAGTGAAACTTTCATTCTCTTGTTGTTCATCTGAAAATTTTTATTATTTTCAGCTTTAACTGTGTGAATTTCTTAGAGTCATAATGAGCCTATCCACATCAAAGACTTTGAGTTGAATGACGCATTTTCCATTGAACTCAATCCCCCTGTAGCAATAGGCTCATTGTTTAACCTCAATAATTCGATCAATGAGAGTGGTACTTACGATTATATTATTCGATAGAGACACTGATGATTCTACAAAGAATGACCTTCGATGGTAATTATCATTTACGATCAGTAATCCAAAATATTGTGGGAGTTTTTCTGTATTTATAAAACGATACTAGTAACTTTATGGCGCGGCCACAAGCATGACACTTTTTGCATGGACCTCCGCCATGACAGTTTCCAATGCATGCTTTTTTTTCTAGGAGGACTTACGATAGACGTGTCATGCAGAAATGCAAAAATGGTGGCAGTCACCTGCGCATACGGATGCACGCATACCATGAACGGAAACTTGGTGATAGTTTGAAAAGATTTCTCTCGTACCGGAAGATTAATCTCGTTGAGATCAATAAAAATCAATGGAATTATCGAATATTTACCAAATTTTAGGTGATTTTATTTTATTCATATCAATGTCCAAGGATAGACTTGAATTAATCAATGAAATTATTCATATTACATGTAAATACATAGAAACATCTGAACATTAAATTGTTGAAATAAATCATATTTTCATTCCTGAAAAAAGTTATTTTTCATTCTATCTCAATTTTTTGGACAGTCAATGAAATATTCACTTCTTATATTTTGTACTATATCATTTCTTTAGTTCGATATCAACAAAATAGTTCATTGCACAACTAGTTCAACATCTAGTTACATATTTTTTACCATTCTCAAAATCAAAAATTTCCACTCGAACAAAAATTCCCACAAAAACAAATTCATGACTATTCAATTAGAGTTCTATTCTTTACCAAGATTACTTGGAGCAAATAAAGAAAATTCAAGACTTTGTCACGGCTTTGGGCAAGTGGGTTGCATGATAGTGTATCTGCTCACATGATAAGTTGAAATAAACAAATATAATGAGAACACTCAAATTCCTCCAAATAATGTTATTCACTGTTTCTTTAACATCTCTAAATCGTCAAAATTGGAATTTGAGAAAAAAAAAATTTCCTGATCAATACGCAGAGGACGAGTCTGATGGAGATTGCAACAACGATTCTGCTGAAGAAGAGTCGTCATTTACATCTTCAACTTGAGTCAATGATGAAGAATATGAGGATGGACCAACTTTGTGTCCAACTGAAGCTGCTGATGGAGATAAATTTTCTTTATCTGAATTCCTGGATGAAGAGGCTCTGCTATCGTTTGTATCTGTTGGTGGAGCTTTATTATTCAAGCATTTTGCTAGAAATATTCTGTTGAAATATCCACTCTTATTGAACAGGATGGAAGGCCTCTTGGTACTCTTTCCTCTCACCACTGCTGCTCTTTCCTCCTCCTTTTGAGATTTTCTCTGCAATACATCACTTCTCTTTTGTGAATTGTTGAACACTACCTTTCTATTTGCTGAAGTACGTTTTCCTGAATTAAGCTTCTCAATTATCATCTTGGATTCCTCCAGCTCAAGACTCTGGCGTTTCAATTCCTGCTGAGATTTCCAATTAGCTTCAACCAATTCTGCAACTCTCTGCTCCATACTGGTCCGTATTTGGGATAACTCAGTTTCAGCAGCAGCTTGAGCTTCACGTGCTTCATGAAAACTTCTGATTGATGTTCTCAGATCCTCTTGTAACTGTTGTATCATCTCTCTGTCCACTCGTACCTGCGCCCGCAGTATATTATTCTCTTTTTCAAATAATCCTTCAGTTTGTTTCCTCAACTTGTGATGCTCAATAACAGTAGCTTCAGTCTGTGATAATTTCGTACGAAGAGTTGTAAGTTCTCTCTTTGCACGCTCCAATTCCCAGTGGATACCAAGTATGGAATCATTGCTTGAAGTGCTCAAGTTTGATTCATCAAGTTTTCGGCGCTTCAAGAATCTCCCATGTGGTGGAAGCGATGAAAATCGTAATGTTTTACTGCTGTCGTCATTCATCTGAAAAACAGAAAACCTAACCTCAAAAAAACGTTCGATCAATAACTGCAATTTAATCGTTATTTTAGTGACTCACCTCTCAACTTTTCATTTCTAAATACGGATCAGCTGATGAAGAATAATTTTCGAACTACTTTGTGTCCAACTGATGCTGCTGCGAGTAAATAATCATGTGCGTGATGTCTCTGTAATCTCCGAACGCCTTCGCAAGCCGAAATTCCAGAGGAGCATGCCAGAATTTTTGCTGACGTCATGTAATAAGAAAAATTCTATTTCATCGATCGAGTAATTATCAAATAACTCGGTCTGATCGATAACGCAGGATTTTCATGGTATCATGGTGCCAACAGAGCCTGCACTCAGGCAAGTTTTTTCTTTTGTCATAATCAGGGTTGGGCATACCTCACAGATGGAAGTTTTCGACGTGACATGGTCAAATACCGGTAATTTACGTCTAAAACGTTCAAAATGTCAGAAATTGTCATAAACATTAGAAAACGCGATTGGCGGTACTCAGTTTGTTATTAAAACAATTGTATAGGAAAAATCCTCTGGGGATGGAATCACATGAGGCAGATGGCATAAGATTAAGCACAAGGGTCAGATATTTGAATTAAACGAAAGTGCCAGCTATGAAGGCCGAGTTATTCTTTTTTTCAAATCATGAGTGAAATCTTATTGATTTAATGGTGTTAAAATACACAAAAAGCGCATGCTCATTTTTTCCATAGAAATATATTCCTTAAAAAAATTCTGAACATAACTTTCAATTGAAATTTCGGCAATACAACAATATTTTTTTTTTCATCCGGTAAGGATGTAGAAAAAAAAGCCCCACCCAGAGGCCCAGAAAAAAAATGATAAAAATACAACGCATTTCAACACATCGGTGCGTGGTCTATTTTTTTCTTCGACATAAAGACCGGACATGTCGTGGAATAAATATTTTAAGTCAAATCGTGTATGATTGAAATTATTCTCATTAGTGATTAATCCAGCGAAACGTATCAATCACTCATTAAAATGACATGGCAATTTTTTACCAGAATAGCCGCATCAGATACATTGCTTTTCAACAATTTTCATTCGATTTTATTCTCATTCTATTTATTCACCGGAGAATACGACGTACTTAGGCAGAGTTGTTTTTTTAGGTCGAATTCCATTCTAATGAATTTTCTTTATCATCAAAACGAATAACAAAAACGTTGAAAAATCATTACGATGTAGATATTTTTAGAATTTGCTCGTTAAAAAGTCATCAAGAATTTTATGGTTTTCCAAGCTATTCAAGATATTTTCAACACTAGTCTAAATGATAGAATTATTGAAAAAATCATGAGAGGCTTTCAATAATTATCGAAATGGAGACGATTATCGAAAGTTTTTGAAAATTCATGAATTTTCTCCGAAAAATTCCATCGCGACGATAGACCATTCAAAAATTGTCAGAGATCTTTGAAGTAAATTACCTGTTTCTGACGTGTCTACAACCAAGTAATTTACCTTATGTAATTTACTTGCCCAACCCTGGTCATAATATAGAGGGATAACGGCCGTAAGACATTTAAGTCAGTGCCATAAAAATTGAAGAAGAGGAAGTCCAAGAGCAGCTTCTACCCTCATAGTAGCACGCAACAACTCTAATTAAACATCAATTATCTCAAGAATTGTTTTCCATCAACTGATTTGTGTTTGAAATGAAGAATCGGAAGGTGAATTGTACAGTTGTCTTGCCTTACCCCTTCCCTTGATCAAGAGTTAAATAAAGACAAGGAAAAGTTGGTGAATGTTAATTAGCCACTTTCCAAATCGGGCTTGTACGGAGTTTCTGATTGTAACAAACTACGAATTGGTTTGTTACTCCCCTATCCCTTAACATGGATTAGCGCCACCATCGGCCGTTCTGACGTTTTTTTGGAAATTGGCTCATTACAGTGTAGATCAAACGGAGAATATATTTGATCAGTATATTTATACAGTATTCCCTCAAGTGTCCCTAGTTATTTGATACTCTTCTTCCTCTTTTCAGGAATTAGATTTATTCATAATAATCTCAAGGCCACTAATGACCTAATATCCTTCCGTTTGAGAACTCATTATAGACAAACCTATTGAGAAAGTTTCTTCCTCTTCAAGAAAAACCTCAAAGAGAAGAGTTCTACCTCCAGAACCAAGTGGTAGAGGAAACTTTTATTTATCTTCTTATCTTTTATCCCTCATCATTATTTAATATCATTTATCCCGCATTATCATTTTTTTATATTGATTGAAACATTAAACTGAAATCAAGAACAATTTTCACTGCGTAAATTCATCGATAAACAAAAAAATAATCGATAAAAGAGTCTATATACGTTGAAGCACATTCACTCATGCCCAAAGATCTCTCATTCTACATTAACACTTCACCATATTTTTGGTCTCTGATACTGTTTTGGATGCTTGCTTCTAATATGCGCCATAATCTTGTACCTTGCCGTAGATCGAGTGTTATCAATAATGCAATGAGGACACTCAAAATTCCCAGCATAATGTTTTGACCATACATGATCTTCAATTGCTTTTCTGCTCCTTAAACTTTGGGAATATTTCTTGCAGATCCACTCGCCCAGTTCCGGTCTACTGTACTCTTTGTTCCAATCGAGCTCGAAAAACTTTCTGCTCGATACTAGAACATAACGATATGCTCCTATGCGTAGTCGTCTGGTTCTTCGTTCCTTCGCCGTCGCTGTATCACCGAAATTGTAGTCTGATGCCTGTGATGACGAAGATAATGGAGATTGTGATGACGAATCTGACGGAGAGTCTGATGATGAATCTAATGGTGAATCTGATGACGATTCTAATAAAAAATCTGACGACCATTCTGATGAGTCTGAGGATGAGTCTTGATTTTCAAATTTTTTTTCATGTGGAACTACTGATGAAGACGAATTCTCTTCATTCGAGATCTTTGACAAAGAGTTTTCGTTATTATTTGAGGCTCTGGATGAAATTTTCCCATTCGAGGTTTTTGATTCAGGAATTTTGCAAACATTTTCACCTGATGATTTCTTACTTAACGGGGTAGCAGACTCATTGATTTCCTCTTTTGTCACAAGTTGTAGTATTCTCTGCCCAAATTGAGGATTCTTCTGCAAATTATCGATCACTGCCTCCTTGGTTTGACAGCTACATTTCTCTGACATCAGCTGTTCCATCGTAATTCTAGCTTTCTTCAATTCAATATTCTGAAGTTTGAATTCTTCCTCAGATTTTGAATTAGCCTTCAATAATTCAGTGACTCGCTGCTCCATTCTGGCCTTCACTCGGGAAAGTTCAGCTTCTGTTGAAGTTTTAGCTTTTCGTGCTTCATAAGTATTCTTCTTTGACATTTCCAAATCTCTTTTTAATTGTTGTATTGTCTCTCTGTCTATTCGAACTCTTCTCTTCAGTGCATCTTTCTCTTTTTCAAAAATCTCTTCGGATCGTTTTTTCAACTTGTAATACTTGGTGACAGTGGCTTCGCTCAGAAACAATTTGTTACGAAGAGTTGTGACTTCTCTTACCATATTCCTAAATCTTCAGTTATTCTCATGACTACAGTCATAGCTTAAAGTTTTGAAGGGACGCTTTGAATATCTTTCATAGTCTGCAGGCGATATTGATCGTGATCTGCGGTGGTCACGTCTGTTGTAGTTAATCTGAAAAATTTTTGTTTGAAAATAATGATCTACGACCTCAAAAATTGGACCAATAACTGAATTTCCACCTCTCCTTCGTTCACTAACCTTGCGATGTGCCATTTCTACCATAAATTTACTGATGGAGAATAATTTTCAAGATCTTCTGCGTCTAGTTGTAGCTTGTGTGTTATCCAGTAAGCGATGTATTTGTATACCGTTTGACTACTCTTACATGTCAAAACATATGTGAACTTACCCAGAAAAAAAGTTGACGGTGCATGAGAAGGAAAAGTCTATTCCATCGATATAACAGATTCGATTGAATTACGAAAAGTTGAGAAATTGTGATTCCGTCAGTGGTCCAACTGAATATTCAAAGGACAAAGTCATCTATGAAATAACTCAGACTCCCTCATATCTTTTAGGTTCTTCAGAGCTCTCAGGTCATTCTCATCAACCGTTGGAGATGGAAGGGCGTCTCCAAAGCTAGAGGGAACTGTTGGAACTTTCTCGATTACAATATTCATAATTATTTTGCTTCGTTATGCTTTTCATTTGGGACATGACCGATTCAGGGGATACCTGGGATATCTGGAGCTCAAAAACTACTCACAAATTTTTTAAAGCAATGAAAGAATCATTTTCCCATTTAGAATAAAGCATAAAACTACAGTATTCGAAATTTGGAGAATATTCAACTGTAAATTCATTTTCAACAATTATTAAGAAGTTCGGAGTCGGCATTGCCAGATAAATTTAAAAATAATATTATTATCCATGATTATTTATCAGTAACAAAAAAAAGTTCCAATACATGATTCACTTATTCCTCGAATGATTTATGCTAGGATGCTTCCTTATTATGTGACGTCGTAGAGAATTCTTCCATATATAGGTAGTCTGTATCAAAATTCGGACAGTATGCACAAAGGTATTTCCCTCTATAATGTTTGTTCCAAACATGATCTTTCACATGACTTAATCTTGCACAGTACGAAGGACACCTTTTGCAACGAGCTCTGTCACGTTCCTAGATATTCATATTCTTTCTTCCAATCGATCTCAAAATATCTTCGGTCAGAAACGAGACCATAATTACGTCCCAACGAAATTCTTAAGGATGTTCTGCCTAGATTGCAACGGGGGGGTGAGCTGTAGGGGGAAGGTAGGGTTTTGTGGGGAATTCCAACCCCTGAAGACGAAAAAATGAAATTTTAAATTACCCCATTGAGGTTAAATTTGGTCACTTTTATGGTGTCATTATATTCCTCATAACTCTTTTTCCTAATAAATATTCATAGGATCAATCAAAAAATTTCCGATAATCGATTTAATAATTTCTGAAAAAAACATAAATCTAGTCGTTAACAGCGGCAACGTTGGGAACTAGAGAAATTTGGTAACACGGGCTGGTACCATTGGTTGACTAGGCCACACTCGGCTGTAAACGTTTATTCATTCCCCAGATACCCCAGATTTGTATTTTGCGCGCTGCCCCTCTCTCGTTGAAAGTGTCGCGACGTTGTCGTACTTTCCAGCTGCGCGCGCAAGAAAGGTAAATTTTCGCCAATTTTGCCATTTTTTATTACTAATTATTAGTCTGGGGGATGCGTAAGAATATAACGTTTTTCCGTGACATAACGATTGACCTATAGCCGGAGTTTCATTACGCTAGGCCTATTTTCCATCGATTTCACTAACTTTTCGTGAATTTTCCATAAGAACACGTGTTAAATTGATATTTTTTTAAAAAATCATAACTTTATTATGCAGCTCGCAGGAAAGCTGAAATTTTGCATGCGGTTCTTCAATAGATTGAAGAATCTTACAAAAAAATTTCATCAACTTCTTATATTTCCTTATAATGTCCAAAATGTAGGCAGAACATCCTTAAATCTTGCTCAGCATTTTTCCTCTCAACAACTTCATCAGGATCATCATTATCACTTGCAGTTGAAGAAGATTGATCCTCGCTTGGGCTTGATTCTTCCACATTCTTCGAGATATTCGGTGCCCTCTCCCTACCACCTGCATCACCGTTTCGCAATTCATCTCTTTCTTCTCTCAAAATCTCAAGGTGAAACTTAAGAGTTTCATTCTCCTGAATCAGATCATAGTATTCAACCTCTGAAGCTACTGGAGTGGCTCTTATTTTGATTGACTTAGATTCTCGAATATTCGAATTCGATTCTTGACGTTGTTCTTCCAGAAGTATCGCCTGCTGCCGCAGCCACTCCATGTGTACCAATTCTTTTTTCAAGGTGGTTATTTTCTCTTCAAATAATTGTTTCTGCCTCGCGGTTTCTCCCCGGAGGAAAGCTACTGCTTCTGCAATATGTTGTGCCATCGTAGTTTTCAGTTGGGACAGCTCTGCTTCGACAGCAGCTTGTGCTGCGCGTGCGTTATGAGCTCTCGTTATCAATGTCTCTAGATCCTCTTGTAATTGTTGCATGATGCCTCTATTCACTTCCAACTGCTCCTCCAACAAAATTTTTCCTAGTTTACGATTCTTCATGGAAGTGGCTTCAGTCTGGAATAAATGGTTACCAAGAGTTGCGAGTGCTTTCCTCATACGCTTGTAAACAGAGTCATTATCTAAAGTGTTGAGACTCGAGGAGATTGGTTTTTTGAGTTTTTGTCATTTAGAACGTCTTTCATGGTTTGTAAGTGAAGATTGTGGACGGTTACTGCTGTTGTTACTCATCTGAAATTTTAATTTTTTTCTTGTATCCTCAGTACTCGTCGTGGGAGAATTATAATACCTAACCTCAAATAATCGATCAATCACTAGAATATTTCAAGTTTTTTCATATACCTAGAATACAGCTCAGCTGGTGGGAAAATAGTTTTAAGAAAACTTTGGTTTAATCGCGGGTGTTATGAGCAACAATGCAGGTGTTATACTGCGGGTGATCGACATTCTCGCAGATCAAACCGTAAATACACAAATGGAGCCCTCTCTTATCGACAAAACTGATTTGGCTTTGATAAAAGTTATTCATTCTGTACTAGAGGGAATATTCAAATTATTGTATTTTCATCCATCAATTCCTTCATTTTATGATGATGGAATTTCACCATCAAATTTATTTCGAGTAAGCATCGAGAAATAACTAATTCTTGAAAGTCATATGTATATCAATTTTCGAAGTGACTGTTTCCACCAGACACGGGTCCATGCTTTCAATGTTAAAATATATCCACGGGACACGGATACAGACACGGATCATATAGTCCATGCATAGTCCGTGAACCGTGTCTGGTATGAATAGTCGTACCGATCAATTTTTTCCGGGGGGAATTTTTGTTAGGGGAAATTTTTGATAACGAAAATTTTTGTCGAGGGAAAAAATCCAGTCACCATCTTGTAGGACGTGTGTATACCTAGCTATAAAAATCAGCGGAATCGATTTTTTTTTTTTTCAAAATTTGCAGCCTATTTGCAGCGAATTTTACATGCAAAAATTAATTTTGCAGCGGCAAAAATTAATTGAGAAAAATAAAATAAAGCTAGCTTCTACGCAAGCTGGCAGTAAAATCAGTAAAATAATTTTTTATCAATAATGCAAAAGTATGGAGAATTTAAAGCTCATAAAGAGCTGGTATTCTGTGTATTCCAATTTATTTTTTTATTTTTTTTTTATTTTTTTTGAGGATTGAAGCTAGCTTTAACGCAAGCTAGCTATAAAATCACTCAAATAATTTTTTATCAATAATGCAAAAGTATGGAGAATTTAAAGCTCATAAAGAGCTGGTATTCTGTGTATCCCAATTTATTTTTTTATTTTTGTGTTGTTGTTTTGTTGATGATCAATATTTTTTATTATTCGTGGGTGAGAAAACTCTATGAGGATCTCCTCAGGTCACTCACTAAGTGTCAGAGTTTTCTCACCCTTCATGATTAATTTTTTCTATTATTCATGGGTGAGAAAACTCTATGAGGGTCTCCTGAGTTCACTCACCAAGTGTCAGAGTTTTCTCACCCTTCATGATTAATTTTTTTTATTATTCATGGGTGGGAAAACTCTATGAGGGTCTCCTGAGTTCACTCACCAAGTTAAAGAGTTTTCTCACCCTTCATGATTAATACCTCCTATTATTTACGGGTGAGAAAACTCTGTGAGGGTCTCCTGAGTTCACTCACCAAGTGTCAGAGTTTTCTCACCCTTAATGATTAATATCTCCTATTATTCATGGGTGAGAAAACTCTGTGAGGGTCTCCTGAGTTCACTCACCAAGTGTCAGAGTTTTCTCACCCTTAATGATAATAGGAGGTATTAATCATGAAGGGTGAGAAAACTCTTAAACTTGGTGAGTGAACTCAGGAGACCCTCATAGAGTTTTCTCACCCATGAATAATAAAAAAAATTAATCATTAAGGGTGAGAAAACTCTGACACTTGGTGAGTGAACTCAGGAGACCCTCACAGAGTTTTCTTACCCATGAATAATAGGAGATATTAATCATGAAGGGTGAGAAAACTCTTAAACTTGGTGAGTGAATTCAGGAGACCCTCATAGAGTTTTCTTACCCATGAATAATAAGAAAAATTAATCATTAAGAGTGAGAAAACTCTGACACTTGGTGAGTGAACTCAGGAGACCCTACAGAGTTTTCTCACCCATGAATCCTATTCAAGAAAGCTCATACACATAAATGAACATCGTTAGAGTCGAAAATATCTCGAAAACGCGTAAGACTGATTCCTCATTGGTCAATGGCAATAGGTATGAAGTTGGTTAGGTTTCACCCGGGAAATTTGAATGAGTAAAAATCCACACTTACACAGCGCGCGCAGCGCGCTTCACTGTCTCGTAATAAAAAAAGCTGGGGTGGCTGTATCTATCGCGGCACTAGCCAGTGCCGCTGATACACCCGATGAGTTTTAACGTGGACACGTCTATGTAGCCTAGGTAATGATGTTAGAATCTGAATGAAATGGAAAATGTCAAGTAGAGAGGAAAAACGTGATGAACAATGAATCTCCCAACATAATTTCCAACTATTTTCGAAAATTAAGAGGAATGTCTCAGACGATTTTCAGATTTTCGAGAAAATTCCAGAAATGGTTACAAAGTTCCATAATGTTTTAGATCATTCTAGAAATATTCTATAATATTTGGAGAATCGATCCGAATTCCTCAAACAGTTTTTGACTTTTCTAGCAAATCCTAAAAATTTCTAAAAAGTTCCGTACTGTTCTGGAACATTCTGGAAACATTAAACAATATTTGGAGAATCGACATGAGTTTCGCAAATGATTTTCAAATTTTGGAGGAAATACCAGAAATTTCTAGAAAATTCCATAATGTCTTGGAACATTCTGGAAACATGAAACGATATGTGGAGGATCGACATGAGTTTCTCAAACGGTTCTCGAATTTTCGACTAAATTCCAGAAATTTCTAGAAAATTCCATAACGTCCTAGAACATTCTGGAAATATGAAACGATGTGTGGAGGATCGACATGAGTTTCTCAAACGGTTCTCGAATTTTCGACTAAATTCCAGAAATTTCTAGAAAATTCCATAACGTCCTAGAATATTCTGGAAACATGAAACGATATGTGGAGGATCGACATGAGTTTCTCAAACGGTTCTGAAATTTTCGACTAAATTCCAGAAATTTCTAGAAAATTCCATAACGTCCTAGAACATTCTGGAAATATGAAACGATATGTGGAGGATCGACATGAGTTTCTCAAACGGTTCTCGAATTTTCGACTAAATTCCAGAAATTTCTAGAAAATTCCATAACGTCCTAGAACATTCTGGAAACATTAAACGATATTCGGAGAATTGAAATGAATCTCCCACACGGTTCTCGAATTTTCGAGAAGATTCTAAAAATTTCTAGAAAGTTCCAGAATGTCCTGGAACATTCTGGAAACATGAAACGATATTTGGAGAATCGACATGAGTTTCCCAAACGGTTCTCGATTTTTCGACTAAATTCCAGAAATTTCTAGAAAGTTCCATAATGTCCTGGAACATTCTAGAAACATTGAACAATTTTCGGAGAATTGAAATGAATCTCCCAAACGGTTCTCGAATTTTCAAGAAGATTCTAGAAATTTCTAGAAATGTTACGGTGTTGGTGTCGCGGTGTCGGTGTCGCGGTGTCGGTGTCGCGGTGTCGGTGTCGGTGTCACGGTGTCGGTGTCGGTGTCGATATCGGTGTCGGTGTCGGTGTCGGTGTCGGTGTCGGTGTCGGTGTCACGGTGTCTCGGTATCGGTGTCGTTTTTTTCTCAGAACGGGAAGTAAGACGTGTCCACGTCAAAAAATTAATCATTAAGGGTGAGAAAACTCTGACACTTGGTGAGTGAACTCAGGAGACCCTCACAGAGTTTTCTCACCCATAAATAATAGGAGGTATTAATCATGAAGGGTGAGAAAACTCTTTAACTTGGTGAGTGAACTCAGGAGACCCTCATAGAGTTTTCTCACCCATGAATAATAAAAAAAATTAATCATTAAGGGTGAGAAAACTCTGACACTTGGTGAGTGAACTCAGGAGACCCTCACAGAGTTTTCTTACCCATGAATAATAGGAGATATTAATCATGAAGGGTGAGAAAACTCTTAAACTTGGTGAGTGAACTCAGGAGACCCTCATAGAGTTTTCTTACCCATGAATAATAAAAAAAATTAATCATTAAGAGTGAGAAAACTCTGATACTTGGTGAGTGAACTCAGGAGACCCTCACAGAGTTTTCTGACCCATGAATAATAGGAGATATTAATCATGAAGGGTGAGAAAACTCTTAAACTTGGTGAGTGAACTCAGGAGACCCTCATAGAGTTTTCTTACCCATGAATAATAAAAAAAATTAATCATTAAGAGTGAGAAAACTCTGACACTTGGTGAGTGAACTCAGGAGACCCTACAGAGTTTTCTCACCCATGAATAATAAAAAAAATTAATCATTAAGGGTGAGAAAACTCTGACACTTGGTGAGTGAACTCAGGAGACCCTCACAGAGTTTTCTCACCCATAAATAATAGGAGGTATTAATCATGAAGGGTGAGAAAACTCTTTAACTTGGTGAGTGAACTCAGGAGACCCTCATAGAGTTTTCTCACCCATGAATAATAAAAAAAATTAATCATGAAGGGTGAGAAAACTCTGACACTTGGTGAGTGAACTCAGGAGACCCTCATAGAGTTTTCTCACCCATGAATAATAGAAAAAATTAATCATGAAGGGTGAGAAAACTCTGACACTTAGTGAGTGACCTGAGGAGATCCTCATAGAGTTTTCTCACCCACGAATAATAAAAAATATTGATCATCAACAAAACAACAAAACAAAAATAAAAAAATAAATTGGGATACACAGAATACCAGCTCTTTATGAGCTTTAAATTCTCCATACTTTTGCATTATTGATAAAAAATTATTTGAGTGATTTTATAGCTAGCTTGCGTTGAAGCTAGCTTCAATCCTCAAAAAAATAAAAAATAAATAAAAAAATAAATTGGAATACACAGAATACCAGCTCTTTATGAGCTTTAAATTCTCCATACTTTTGCATTATTGATAAAAAATTATTTTACTGATTTTACTGCCAGCTTGCGTAGAAGCTAGCTTTATTTTATTTTTCTCAATTAATTTTTGCCGCTGCAAAATTAATTTTTGCATATAAAATTCGCTGCAAATAGGCTGCAAATTTTGAAAAAAAAAAAAAATCGATTCCGCTGATTTTTATAGCTAGGTATACATACGTCATATGAATTTCCCTCCGTAATGTTTAGACCACACATGATCCCTCATCTCTGACCGCTTTCCATAACATTGCGAACATTGTTTACAGCGGACACGTTTGGAACCAATGGATGCATATTCCCGCGACCAATTCTTAATGACAGTGGCTTCAATCTGGAATAGATGATGGCGAAGAATTTTAACTGTACTGCGGTACGCCTGGATCGCCTGGAATTAATAATGGAGAGTTTCTGATGCTTTAAAGTTGCTTCATGGTCTACTGATGATCCAGTCGTGATCTGGAAATTTTTATGTTGTTTTTGATACTCGTGGGATAATCATGAATTCTAACCTCAAATGTTGAATCAATGACTGAAGTTTCATCTCTGTTTTGTTAACTTACCTCAAGATTGTTCATTTCCGACAGAGGTCAGCTGATTGGAAACAATTTTCAGAAAACTTTGAGTTCCATTGATGAAGTCTTGATATTCTTCGATTAGCAGATCAAAATTGTGAACTATTGCATTTTTGAGCTTGGTGGAGTACAATCGTCACATAAAGTTCGTAAACAGAATGCATTGGAACTGACTACATTTCCTTTACGAACTTTATGCGACGATTGTACAAATGAGTACAAACTAGGTGGCGATAGATGGCGTTTGTAGGGTCCCTAGATACTTCACCATATCCCTTAAACTTCGGCGGATAAATTTGAATCCACAATAATTAATTTTAGAAGAACAATATATTTATGGAATAGACAAGGAAAAGAATATTTTGTTATTGTGGGTTTTTACATCTTTAAATTCGAAAAAAGTCCGTAGTATTCCTGAGGTTCCAACATTGAGATTTTCCCCAATATCTGTTCATTTGTTCAGTTGTTAGTTTTTTTGAGTGAACATATTCGTTCTTTCAGAATAATCGTTTTTCACCTGACCGTCACTTCAAGGCACGAAAACTAACTGTGCCTTGGATTTGATTGGGATATTAATAACAACATGAGAATAAATAATACTGTGAAGTTGAGTTGTAATGAAGCCATTAAAATAATACAAAATTATATTTTGTGTGTAGTTTTATAACGATAATAAATAAAAAGTAAATTGTGCCCTTGTTCAATCCTTGCACTGACAAACATTGGGATGTTCCGCATGTATGTGACGTTTTAACATCTCTCTACATAAGTACACATCAGTTGAGTTTCTACAATGAGCACATTGATAAGTCCCCCTATAATATATACACCATATATGATCCTGTATACTATGAACATCCATAGAATAGGTATGTCCTCTGAGACATTCAAATTCTTTCTGCCAATCAATATCGAAGTATTTTGCATCTGAAACTAGAGCATAGTGTCCCTCAAAACTAATCTGAAGCTCGTGCTTCCCCTGCTGCCTCTCAGCTACACTCTCAACTTCATAATTAGGATTATCCTCAAAACTCATTACTGAAAGAGATTCACCATCATCATTTGGATCTAGAGTTGACTTTTGTTCATCTGAGCTTGGTGTTTCGATATTTATCTCTTCATTCGTTTCCCTCTCCTGAATCTTCTCCAATTCAGCTGTTTTCCTCATGCAACCCTCAAGTCGAGCTGTCAGATCTTCATTCACCTGGATGAGATGATGATCATCTTTGGGAGCTGCTCGACTCATGCCATATAATTCTGAACCAGAGTCCTGAACGTTAATAATGAACTCTTGACGTTTGCCTTTCAGCGATGGTATTGTTTCTATCTCCTCCTGTGAACTACTAACCCTTTGAGAATTCAAGTCCTCACCAAGTTCACCTGTACGTTTTACTTTCAAACGTAATCCTTGAATTTCCTTAGTCAATTCCTCAATCCTAACATTTGCCTCTATGAGTTCGATTGTTTGAAGCTCTATGTCTTTATAGAATGCTGGAATTAAATCCAATTTCTGTTGCATCTCATGTTCTACAGCGTTCAGCTTTGACTCGCGTTCTGCAGTCTGGTGAATCATACGTTTCATCAGTCTAGAGTTTTTATTCAGGAGTTTTATATTGGTGATCATTTTCGACATCTCGATTTCTGATCCACGGAAGTCACGAGTAGAATCGTTAACTCTCTCCGGTAATAATCCACGTTCATTTATCAACTGTTTATCCTCTGCTCCCAAATCTGATGAAGCTTCAATCGCTCTTGGTTCAACCACATGATCTTTTGAAGATGATTCTCCACTTTCCTCTTGCAGCAGGTCCACCAGGGAAAAACCTTTTTCTACATTATTCAACCTCCTCTCCATGCTGAATATCTGCTCTTCTAGAGGTAGTCTTCTACTCACAGCTGCACTCAGAGCTGCTATCATGTCTTTTGCTGATTGCAATTCTTCTTCCAGCTCATTGGCAAGTGCTGCTCTCGATAAAAGTGTCTGTTTCTCCTTCCAACGATCTCTCTCTGACATTGACTTTTGGACTTTCATTCCAACTGCTTCGACTTCAGTATCATGAAGATCAATCTCTTGAGATACACAGTCGTTCTCCAATGTTTGTTTCAACTCGACCTCTATTCTCTTCACTGCGGCTCTTATCTCCCTTTCAGCTTCTAATACTGTGTCATTCTCCTCAACCGTTGAAAGAGTGGAATTGTCTTCGGAGTCTGTCGGAATCGTTCCAGCGTTTTTGATCAGTAAATTCATTATTTTTTCCTTTGTTCTTTTTTTAATTTGAGACATATGAGGTCCAGAAGGTGTCTGGAATCCATGAACCTGCTGAGGACATTCCAATACTTTCACTAGATAGTCCTCCAATTGGTTTATAGTATTCAACTCTGCTTCTACTTGTAACTCCAGATTTCTCTCCACCTCTTCAAGAATCTCTTCAACTTTTACACGCATTTTGTGGAATTTTGCTGCAGTCGCTGTAGTTTGAGATAGCTTGGTATGAAGGGTTATGAGTTGTCTCGTCAGATACCCAGAGTTTCTGATTGAATATTCATGGGTCAATGAATTCGTTGTATCGAGTTTCTGGCGTTTGGCAGGTACCACCTCATCCTCAGTTGGTGGAAACAATGAATCATCAATGTCGTTCTCTTGCATCTGAAATTTTCATTTTCTTTTGTGTCTTGAACCTCCACAGTTCTATTGTATTTAATTTGTTTTGGAAATAATTAACAGTGGGAAATGTGTAATTAAACAATAATGGCTCAACGTGTATCTTCTATAATCTTTAATTGTACTTCGACAACAACTAAACTGTTCTCTAAGGTGTCTCGAGAGAGAGTGAGTGTACGTCTCATGCTGCGCACCGAGTAAAATTCAAAACTCCTCATAGATGGCGCTTATTCGTTTGCGCAAAGCCTCTTTCTTTCGACACTCCCTCCCTTTGCGCAGACTATACAAGTCTTATAAAGTAGTTATACAGTTACAGGCAGTAAACTTATTTCTACAATCGCCTTACGATCATGAACACAATTATAAAAATACATGAGTAACAAATAGCTTGACAGTTTTTTTTTTTTTTTTTTTTTATATTTTTCTTTCTTAGTAGTACCACTGCGCATCCTGCTCTCAATTTAATTTTATTCCTTCCGTTCTGTAAACAAATTAAGTTAGATTATTAAATACTTCTTTTATTTTCAAAATTTCTCTTCTAGATTCAACATTCTATCTCTAAATTTAACATGTAAAGGAGAAGGCAAAGGTTTAGTCATGATATCAGCACAGTTCTCCTTAGTAGATATCCATTTAATCGTAATTTTGCCTGCTAACACACAATGTTTAATGAAATCACCATGTGTATCAGCCATCTGTGGTTATCTCCCTGTTTTCTCTCTCACTTCAAGATTTGTCTTGATACTATTTAGGTCATCATCAAAATCTTTCAGCTTGTGACTTCCCTCCATCTGGGTACAGTCTCCAGCTGACTTGTTATCGCACCTGATGGTGACAGGATACATAGTTTTTCCTATCATATCCCTAATCGCTTTATCTAAAGAGATTATCTCCTTGCAGGACTCGCTCATAGCCAAGTACTCTGCTTGGCAGGTAGAAGTCGCCGGAAAAGACTGCTTGTGACTCCTCCAAGCCACTGTATCACCAAACAGTTGGATTATAAATCCACTAGTTGAAGTTGAATTTTCCTGATCTCGGAAACTGGCATCTGTCATAACATCTAAACTGTCGGTTTTTCCTCTATAATGCAAACCTAAGTTTGTCGTTTTCCTGAGATATCGGAAAATTCTCTTGACTTCACTCCAATCCTCTTCTGTTGGCTTATTCTGTCTTCGAGCCAGTACGTTCACGGCGTATGCAATATCGGGCCGAGTTGCACCAGCCAGGTACAGCAGGCTCCCTATAGCTTCTCTATAAGGTGCATTTGTCAACGTACTTGACTCCTCTGAATTCTCGTTACTTCTAATATTGCGATTCTTGACCTGTCTAGTTACCATTGGTGAGTCTTGAGCATTACACTCTTTCATATTAAATCTCTCTAAAATTTTCTCAGTGTACTCAGGCTGAGAAATAATCATTTCTCGTGTTTCTCTATTTCTTGTAATATTCATTCCAAGGAAATTTTCTGGTTCTCCCAGAATTTTCATATCAAACACTTTGCTCAAATGGGTTGTAATTTCCTCTAATTTTTCTGGCACATTACTGGCAGCTATCATATCGTCTACGTATAAGGTTACGATAGCACATTTCTCTCCTTTTCTCCAGGTAAATAAGCACGGCTCATTCAAGTCATTTTCCAAACCCAGCTTCAGTACCTCCTCTGTAAATTTCTTTTTCCATCGTTTGGGACTAATTCTCAAACCGTACAACGATTTCTTCAATTTCCAGACTTTGGTTTCTTTTGTATTATCACTGCAATCATATCCATCAGGAATTTCCATAAATATGGGGTTTTCCAAAGTACCGTACAAGAATGCGGTTTTAACATCCATTTGAACTGATTCTAGATCATATTTGTTTATGATTGACAGTGCTGATCTTATAACCGGAAGTCGTGAAACAGGAGCATAAGTGTCTTTCAGCTCATACTCATTTTTGTCTAGAAAACCTCTTACAACTATTCTGCCTTTGTATATAGTTTCTCCATCTTTGTTGACTTTTGTTTTGTCCACCCATCTGGAGTCTAATATATTAGCCTCAGAAGGTCTGTCTACTAGTTCATAGACTTTATTGTCTTCTATAGATTTCAATTCATCTGCTGTTGCTTGTTTCCATTTGGCAGAATCCTCACTCATCATGGCTTCTTTGAAGTTTTGTGGGTCTCTGTTGATATATGCAAGCATCATATGTACAATTTCATCGTCTTCGAATATACTGACCTTCTCAATAGTTTTGGCATAGATAAAGTTCTCATCTCTTTTAGGTCTTGGTTTTCTGTTGGAGGTTCTCAACTTCTTAGGTTCTATTTCTTTTAGTGGGATTTCATCAAGTGTACGTTTTTTGGGTCTGCCCTTCTTCGGCGGTTTATCATTTACATTTTCCTCCATAGGAATGTTTACGTTAGGTGTTTCCATATGGTCATCAGCTTGAGTTGATTTTTCATCTACTTCTAACTCAACTCGTTTTTCCAATACTGTGGATGATTCTTTTTCTTCAGTCTTTTCGTTCCCGTAAACATTTTTATAAACTAATTTTTCATTAAACTTGACATGCCTGGAGTTTAAGAATTTGCCAGAAGTTGGTTCCCACAGCGTGTAACCTGTGCGTGAATAACCAACTAGAATAGTTCGAATAGCTCTTTCTGAGAATTTGTTTTCTGTTAATGGTAGTTTCACATAAGCAAGACAACCGAACCTCTTGACTTTGTCTAGGTGTTTATTTAATTTTGGATTTAACTTTATTAAGGGAGCTTCAAATTCATTTGTTTTATGTGGTGTGCGATTGTACATATTAACGGCTGTTTCGGCCGCTAATATCCACATTGATTTTGGCAAGCCAGAGTCAAACATTAACGCTCTGATTTTTTGTTGTATCGTCTTGTTGAACCTCTCGGCTGTGCCATTCAACTCTGGTGTATATGGAGGTGCATAATCTGCTTCTATTTTTTCTTTTTGCATGACTTCTAAGAAATCACCTCCAGTAAATTCTTTTGCATTATCTGTCCTGATATAACAAACTTTTTCATTTTTACCGAGTAAATTTCTCATTGTGATAATAAAACTTTCTAGACACTTCGCTGCTTCATTTTTATTTTTAATAGCATATATTTTGGCAAATCTCGAGTAGTCATCTACGAATACGATAATGTATTTATTTTCTCCTGGGAAAGAGTTTATTTTGAATTGCCCCATGGTGTCTACATGAATTGTATGTAAAGGTCTGTCTGCTATTCTTCTTGATTGTTTGAACGGCAATTTTTCCATTTTTGCAAGAATACAGGTTTCACAATCTAGAATATTCTCATTGAATTTTACATTTTTTAACATTTCATCAGACTTTTTCATTTCTTTTAGATAATTCAAACTAGGGTGACCTAGTCTTATGTGCCATAATATACCTTCATCTAATTTACTTGATTGATTAATTTTAATATTTAATTCAGATTGTTTGATTTTATTGAAGTTTTCCAGAGCATCAGTTGAATTCAAATCTAGTATTTTTCTGTTTATTGTTTGTTCATCTAAAATAAAGTCTGTGCACTCTTTACTTGCATCATCATTGCATTTATCTTCTATGAGTTTTCCTTTTTGAATCTCCCTCCCAATCTCAGACATTGTTCTTTTCTGGACGTCTTTAATAATTTCTCCCTCCGTTTTATGGGAATTAATATTTTCTGTCTGAGATTGATCGAAAAACTCACCTCTAGAAACGATTTGTGCTGTGCATGAGTATGTAATGTAATCTGGCTTTTTATTTTCTGTCACTGATTTTACTTCTAAGTTTATAAGCCAATTTGGTTTGATATAAATTCCTGATAAGCGAATTTCTCCTGTCTCTTTATCAACTATTTCCAATTTTGTATCATCTAAATATATACTCAAACCTGCATCTGCAAAGTGTCTAAGTGAAATTAAATTGTTTGCTATGTTTTCTGCAGCTAGAACATTTGTCAATTTAATTTTGTTTGTTGTCGATTTCAGGTACAGATCGCCTATTCCATCTATTTCAATATCAGCTGATTTGTTTTTATTTGCACTTTTGATTACTTCTCCTGTGCACTGTTTGAAGTTGCTTAATAATAAACTTCTATTTATAATGTGCTCAGTTGCACCTGAGTCTGCAATAAATGTAATATTGTTAGTATTATGGAAATTATCAGCGTTTATACCTGCTTGTTGTGCTTGAAGTTTCTTGGTGTCACCTTCCTCCAGTGAACCCCCTCGTTTTTTTAAATACTTGAAAGTCCCTCTGTTACTAGCTCCTCTCCCTGGACCACCTCTGAAATTTCCTCTGAATTTCCCTCTGAAATTCCCTCTTAAAGATCCTCTTCCACGACCTCTAGAGTTATTTGCATAGTTTCCCCTCGTTTGTTCACCTTTTTCACTATCTGAGCCCCCAGCCCTTCGTTGATCGCACGTATTTGTTTTATGATTTGTGATAGCTTTACATATGTAGCAATACCATTGACCAGTTTGTATCAATGGGCAAGCATTGGTATAATGTCCCTCTTGATCACATCTGTAACATTTATCATTTGTTTTGAATCTTTTTGCCTGATTTGCATTTGCATTTTGTTGAGAGTTCTGAGTAACATCTGTCTTTTTCTCGGCTTCCAGTTCCAGTAAAAAAGATTTCAGTTCATCAATAGTCATTGACGTTTTCGTAGTCCTTCTGTGAATAAGATCTGCGGCTCTGACTTCAGGTACTGCATTGCAAATGGCTTGATAAAACGCAGATCTCTTCTCTTCATTTGTTAACTCTACAGCATTCTCACAATTCTCATATTCAGTGATAATATTATCAAATTTAGTGCAAAAATCATCAATATTCTCATTAGATTGTAATTTTAGCTGGTAGAGTTTTGCTCTGACAGATGTGTGAGTAACATTGTTTTCCACTCTTTTGGATTCTTTCAAGCTTTGTAAAACACTTGTGGGATCTTTAATGTTGAGGACTTTTTTGTAATATTTGTCATCTAGACGGCTCGTGATGATTTCTCTAACTGTTTGTTGTCTCTTCAATATTAACTGTTCGTCTAGATTACTTGGAGCTTTTACTGTTGGATCAATCACATCTAATAGATCTTTCGAGTTTAGCTCAGATTTCAATTTATCCATCCAAATGTTAAAGTCTCCTTTTTGAACTAGTGTATAATTTCTTTTCACTTGATAGTTTTGAGACTTTTTGTTTGACTCTATTGTGTTCTTCAAAGCAGTTAGAGATTCATTCAAGGCCTTTGTAACTTCAAGGTTCATTTCCTGTGAAGTTGTCTGGGAATTTGAACTATTGTTCCCCTCAAATATGTTTTCATCTGCAATTGAGGTGGAACTTAATATTTCATTTTGTGGTCTCCTCAAGCGGAGTCGTTCTGCCTCCAGGAAATTTGCAGATGTCTGTCGAACGTGTCCCATTAACACCTTCATCGAGTCCAGGGCCCTATTTTGGAGCTCAAAGTTCTCTTTTTGTTGCTGTAGGTAATAAGTTAAGTCCAGGTTTGTCTGATTTGTTGATATTTGTTGTATTTGAGGTGTTGGCGTAGGGTTTCCGATTCCCTGTGACGTAACTGTGTTGTGTGACATGTTGGATGGTGTGGTAATTGGAACCATTGACGTTGTTAGGCTTCCAGATACTCCTAGCCCCCCTTTTTATAAATAAATTCCTTCTATTAGTTTTAAAATGAATAAAACTCAACTTCTAAAACATCTAACGCTTCTATAACTCATCTTAATTATTATTATCTTTATTCAATAGAATTCTATGAAAAATTACCTGAACTTGTCTGGCCAGTTGACAAGTTTGGTGGAGTTTCTGTTGCCTCTGTATTATCCAGCGTTGAACGCTTATCCTTATCATCCATTTTCTGTACCTCTTTTGTACTTCAACACCTTCTAAAAAAAAATTATTTGGGGCTATAAATATTCCATTCATTTTGCGTCTGCACTGCATATCACAAAACAAATCGAAATCAACCGCTATTCTCACCCGCACCGGCATGACACACGCGCTCCCTCCCACCATGTAACATGACACAGTACATGAGACGATCGGGGATGGCCGTACGCACACGTGTGACACACCAGCAACGTGCTCGAGATAACGACTGTATATTCGGATCAAAGTTACATACTGTACCACAGTTTTCACTAAGAAACGATGTTTGTTTAGTCACTTTTTTTTCTTTCTTTTCTTTTTTTTTTTTATATTTATGAGATAATCTAGCTTCTATCGGTGACTAAACTTGGTTATATATATCGTTTATAATGTCTTCTATTTTTGCTTCAGCAAAAAAAAATATCTATAGCACGTCAACATGTCACATTCATTATCTCCATCCTCTACTGAGAGGAAGATAATATATATTATTATTTTATTTTTTTTTTGTAGGGTTACCTAACCCTAGTGGGGAAATAAAGCCTCACTGCTTCTCGGAATTAATCCCAATGGTTCGTCTTGTTTGTTTACAAGTCGGGCACAGGTTTAGACTTGCCTGCATGACGTCACCTTGTCTGCCCACTTAATTTTCATTCTTAACCCTCTATTTTATCCTCATTTTCTTCTAAAATACCTCAATCTATGTGTCTAGCTCAATTAGTTAATTAATTTTGTGTGATCACTTACCACCTCAAAATCTCTCTTCGCTATTGTTCGAATAGGCACTTCTATCACGTTTTCCGATCGCCAAAAACCCCCTTTAACCTTCGATAAGAAGGAAAAAAAAAACAATTTCTAGCGTGTTAGCCCATAACCTTTTGGAAATAATTAACAGTGGGAAATGTGTAATTAAACAATAATGGCTCAACGTGTATCTTCTATAATCTTTAATTGTACTTCGACAACAACTAAACTGTTCTCTAAGGTGTCTCGAGAGAGAGTGAGTGTGCGTCTCATGCTGCGCACCGAGTAAAATTCAAAACTCCTCATAGATGGCGCTTATTCGTTTGCGCAAAGCCTCTTTCTTTCGACAATTTGTCCAAATTACCTTTATATATTCATAACCAAATTCATGAACACTAGTTCCTCCAATATTCTGGCCAAATTATCACTCTTTATCGTGTCCAAGAGAAGATGAATTCTGTATTCACTATTCCTTTCCAAAAAAGGCGAACAATGCGTACACTTGTCATTACCTGCGCATGTGAATGCGCGGGAGAAGAATGAACTCGTCTATAATTGTTGGAGAGGGAATACATCGGAGAGGGGAGACATAGTAGAGTGATCAAATATTTTTTCGGTGATTATAATTACATTATTTATTAACGTAATAGAAAATAAACTAAATTGAGTGATGAAAACTGATTCCTCAAGCCAATGGCTTTTCAGCGTTGGAATGTTTCTTGACAATGTGAGATTTGATATAATTCATCCACAAGTACCGACATTTTCGATGAAGAAATGTATAATTTTCTCTTTTGTTCTACTCTTCATTTTAAACATGACTTTCAAGTTCTCCCCCTCAGTTTCAGAAAAAGGCACATACTCCCATTAGGGTTTCTAGCCATGAAGGAATGAAGAAGAAGAAGTTCTCCCCCTTAAGATCTTCTTCAGTTTCCGATCTCATCTTGAGAAATTTGTAAAGTTCAACTAGATCTAGTACCAGACCTAGTTTGTGTTGCTCTGCATATACAATGAGGTCGTGCGTTCATGAAGACAATGGAACATCAATATTCTACTTTGCATCTGAAATTATCCTTGTTTTCTGCTCCAAAACCTCAATAATTCCACCATATTCATAATTTGTATCCGATCGCCTTTACTTACCTTCACATTCATGGCAAAACTCATGAGAATTAGTCACTCCAATAATTTACTTCAATGATAACTCTTGATTTTGTCCAAGAGGAGATGAAATTCTGAATTCACTACTTCTTGATGAGAATCACCATCACAGGTGTTTATGAAATGTATAGACGAATACAGACGTACATCATACGCAAATGAATACGCACGCGAAGAAATTTGCAACTGTTTAACCTACAATCAAGATTATCATAGCAGACAAGAATTCTGAAGAGCATGGGTTCTCCTCCGAACATGATTAAAACACTGATGCAATGAACAAAATCTAAAAGAAATCATCTGTAATATTGGGTTGTGAGTGAAACGTCAAAATGAAGAAGAGAATTGATTTTCTATTATCATTTAATAATGATGATAAATAAACTGATTTCTCAGTCATTTTTTTGCATTACATCCGTTGCCATGGTCATTCTTCATATGATTCCTGAAATTTTTCCTCCATTTGAACTTGTGAACAGAGTCTCTACAATAAGGACACTTGAATCTGCCTCCATAGTGTTGGCTCCATAAATGATCTTTCATATCAGTGAGGTTGTTGAATTTCTTCGGACAGTCTCGGCATGAATATCGAAACCCTTTGCGAGATTCTCGATGTTTATTCCAATCAATATTGAAGTATCTTTCATCAGAAACTAGAATATGAAACTCCCCAAACTTGATCAAAAGCTTTTGCTCTTCTGGATCCATGCCAGATAGGCTTTCAATATCATCATCGGAACCAACGTCATCAATATTCGCTTCTAAAGAGAGTTTATCCTTGTCATTTGGATCTGAAGTTGATTGATGTTGATCTGAACTTTCTACTGCCCCCTTCTCTCTAGATACTTTCTTTGAGTCACCCATTTCTCTCCTCGAAGCCTCGAGTTCAGTCTCCTCAGCCTCATTCTCCTCAATAAATTCATGATACTCATCACTCGCAGTTTCTGATGCAAATCCCCTTGTCATTGATTCATATCTCTGAAGCTTCGAACTCAACTCTGCACATTTTCCCTCCAGTAACGTAAGTCGCTGCTCCAGACTCTCCAGATATTTACGAAATGGTTTTTGTATTTGAGCTCTCTCCTGATGTGGAGCAACAAATCCCTGGGTGTCCAAATCTTCTGGAAATTCATTCAATCGGTCTGTTTTTTGTGATGTCAATTCTTCAATCCTGATATTTGCTCCTATAAGCTCAATCGTCTGAAGCTCCATGTCTTTTTGTAATGCCGACATCGACTCCAACTTGTCTTGCAACTCGACTATCCTTCTTTCCGCATCATCTAACTTTCGATCTTTTGCACCCTGCGGTATCAGACTTATCTCGATATTTTCCTTTGATGTCTCAAATTCTACTTCATGTAATTTGTAGCAAGAGTTTCCAGTTGCATCCAGTGTTGAGTCCAGCTCTTCTACCGAATGCTTATTCAATATCTCCTGATTCACCAGAGTATGGTCTACAAAGTAGCGAGGCAGCTCATTCTCAAAAAATGATGACAAAGCTCTAGTCTCTCTCGATTGAAACGTGTCATCTCCTGGAGATATCTCCTCAAAGTGCATCTGGAATATATTCGTTAGCTGTTCCACCTCACTTGCGCTGTTATCCAATTTCCTCTGTACGTTAATCAGTTGCTCTTCCACTGATTGAAATTTCTCTTCACGCGCGTTTACATGTACCTGGTTTTCTTCCCACTGAGCTCTCTCTGAATTAGATTGGAGGATTTCCATCACAGCTGCTTTAATTTCAGTATTATGAAAATCAATCCCCTGGGGCACATGATCTTCGTCCAATGCATATTCTAATCTGGTCTCCATCCTCTTATCATGGATCGTTGTCGATGTTGAGAGGTCATCAAAGCATGAGGGAATCATTCCGACGTGTTCGATTGAAAAATCCATGATAATGTTCTTTATTCTGCTTTTTGTTTGAGACACGTGAGATTCGGAAGACACTTCTAGTTCGACTACAGTTGTCTCCTCTGCATTCCCTTGTATTTCCATATTTCTCTCCTCTGTCTCGAACAATTCTTCAATTCTCGGACTCACTTTGCAAAATTGGACTCCACTGGCTTCAGCCTGGGACAAATTGCTATGGAGGGTCGTTAATTCTCTCGTCAGACATACATCAGACATTCTTGTCGAAGAATCAAAGGTCAACAAGTTATTCGTGTTCAGTTTTTGACGCTTTGGAGATACTACGCAGTCTTTGGTTGGTAGAAGCAATAGGACATCAAAATCGTTATCCAGCATCTGAAATTTTTATTTTTTGTTAGTCCTTAAGAGCGATTTCTTATTAATTAAACCCATTTACTCGACCCTGTAGTCCACAAATATTACGGCAATGACAGTTTCTAACCTCCAAAGTTCAATCGTATTTTCATTTTATATCCAATCTCGTTGACTCACCTTCATATCCATAAAAAAATTCATGAGAATTGATCAATTTGATGTATTATTCCAATTATAATTATTTATCGCGGTTTAGGAAAAGAGAACGCAATATTTATTGCTCTTTTATTTCCTGAACATCACAAGTATTTTCAATGGAAAACATGGATTAGGCAGTGTTGCCAGACCCGCCGTACAGCAAGTCTGTAGATGGCGTCACAGAATTTCTGGAGATTTCTTTGAATTCCTTTCTTTTCATATTTCTTGAATAAATAAGTATATTCCGAATGAATTTGTTATTGAAATTATTTTTTTTTATTTCATGATCATTGGCCGTGCCGAGTTTTCATTGAAACAATCTTTATAATTATACCTCCGGTCGATATAGTAGAGCCTATCGTCAAAACAGCGGTAAAATTCACTTTAGTTCCGGAAGTAACAGTACAGGATTTTTCAATGAAAATGAAAGGAAGGGAAAAATAATTGAATGAATTGAACGAACACCAGTATTTATTCAAAATGTTAATAGCAATAAACTTATGGAGGAAATAACACAATAAGATCTCTATCCATAAAATAATAAAAGTTATCAGAAGAACCATATATTCATGATTTGTCGTCTGAGGTTTCGTACATGAGAGTCGTGTGTTTTGAAGTGAGTTCTGGTGTCATTTTCAGCTGTGTGACACTTTTACCACTGAGAAGACATTTGGTATGTAGAATTCCCGTCAAAGTTTCTGACTCAAGGCGATTACGAAGATCAGTTTTATTCAATTTAAGTTGAGAGAAAATCCTCTCCACGGCTGCTGTGGAATGAGGAAGGCAGAGCAAGTCGATTGCAAATGAAGAGATGAGTGGGAATCTTTGTGTCTTATTACCAGTCTTCAAATTCCATATTTCTAGCCAAAAATCACAAGCTTCCATAGAACGAATTTCCTCAGACGTTTTTCCAGGTATCTTGCAGTTCTTCAATGCACGCCACTCTCTGTCAATATCATTTATGGAACTCTTGGAGACTAGATTTGGGAAACACGAAGCTAACGGTGCGATAGAAGGACAGTCACCAGATTGAACTGTAACTGGATCAAGAACTGAAAGTTGTTTTAGTTTCTGAACATGAGGATCAGTAAAATTGAATCGCTTCACAATTTGTGCACATGCCTCGATATAAAAATTTAGACATCTCACTCGGAATTCTATTAGACTAGCTCTATCCAATGGGCACTTCCCTTGCTCGATCTCCATTGTTAGATCTCCTCCCAGATAAATCTTTTCAATAGGAGAATGATTGTGAGGATCTCGAAAATTGATCTTTTCAATAACAGTTTTGTCTAAATATTCTTTCTTGACGAAGCAATCAAGCAAGCTCATATATACTGCTGTTACTCTCTCGTGTAAATGATGGATCTGAGTTTTAGTCGATTGCATCTCAATGTTCAAGTTAGTAAAGAATGGTAAGATCGCTGCCAAGAACTGAAGATACATTTTCGTTTGAGGTTCATTCAGTCTTTGATAAATCATTCCAGGAGCTAAGAGTCTATCATTTGTTGTCTCTGTTGAGAAATAGAGTTTCAATGCGTCATACTGCTCGAGGAGCCTTTTAACTACTTGTAATAAAGATAACCATCGTGTGTCAGCAAGTCGTAGGACTTTGTGAGGTTTGACATTGAGTATTGCTTGAGCTACGGCAAAACTTTGCTGTCGTTTATAACTATTCTTGAAGTAGTTCCAGATATCTCGAGGAACATCTTCAATGATACATGAAAGTTTGCTACAGGCACAGCTAGCACATATCGCCCAAGAATGACAAATACATTTCTGTATAAATAAATTTTCGACATCTTTCTGCAACAAGACTGCCGACGAATGGTGTGCACCAAACATATTATTAGCTCCATCGGCAGCGAATCCTATCAGATTTTGTTTCCAGGGTATTTTGTGTTTGATGAAGAAATCTGTAATGACCTTGTGCAAATGAGATGCAGTAGCATCTGATACAGGAAGTAGAGCTAAAAAACTATCAACAATTGCTTTTTCATCGAAAAAACGAACGATTAATGCTAGGTGTTTTGTTCCACCAACATCCGTCGACTCATCAACCAGCAACGAGAATTTTTTCGTCTTTATAGATGCAAGAGTTTGCTCAAATCCATACAGACCTGTTACATTCCTAATGATTGCCGTACACTTAGTACGATTGCAGGAAATTTTTTGAGCTACAGCTGAGTCTCCAAAAATGTCTTTCATCAGTTCTAACAGAGGACCAACACTATTTATAGAGTGATTTTGTTGCACGATGAATGCTGCTAATTTAATTTCTGCGCCTTTCACCTGCGCTGCAAAAGCTGTGGCCTCGTGCAAAGCAGTTGTTATTGGGATCTGTTGACGAATACTCTTGGCTGCTTGTTGATGTGTCTTCCCCTCAGCATGTTTCTGGACATCTGCTTTTCCTCCAACTGTACTGTAATCTTTTTGGCATGCTTCACACCGAAAAAATAACTCTCCCTTGGGGCTTGGCTTAAGCCAATTTCTCCACCCTTCAGTCAATCTCCAAGAATCATTATATTTTTGGGAATATTCCCTGCGTTTATGTTTTTGAACTTTTCCACTTCTCCCAGTCAATTGATGTTCACAATCATCATCTCCTCAAACCATTTGAGCTTCATTGAATGAAGAATAATAATCTTCTGAAGATTTTGACATTCTTTATTTCCCTGAAATATTATCCATAACAATGAAATCGCCGTTATAGAAAATAGAAGACTCATAATCAATATATCATATTTTTTACAGTAATCACCTGACTTTTCACGAAATCACGCATGGATTTTCCCTCTGGAATTTGAGGTGAGATAAGCCGTTATAATCGTATTATTTATTCGGTGAGAAGAATCTATAATTTTCAAAATTAAATGGTCAATATTTATCCTTATGCCGAAATTATAATTACCACGACCAGACGACAGACATGTCAATAAACTAACCTTCTTTCTTGTCATAAATTATTCACGGTAGAAATGATTTCTGGATTACTTAATTCGGACAATCGCACGTCAAGACTCTTTCAGATAAAATTAATAATTCTCTCCTGTACTTTATTCACGACAAATTCATTCGAATTCTCTCTTCTATTGTGTGAAGCAGAAAATGGTAGGCAAGGGATTGTATCGCAACGAGAGTGGCAACAGCAGACGATGACGAATGATGTTGTCAGAAAAATAGTAACTTGAAATACTCTCTGTGAAAAATAATCAGTGCTACCACCCGCGGAAAGAAAACTACTGGATTATTGACAAATTGCCGCCAAAAAGATTTTCATGAATTATTATTCCTCTGGCATGCTATTTAGCTCTTGATATTCAGCTCTGAATTATTGAAATTATATTTTACTCTCAATGTTTATCTCATCACATCTAGCTTCGATAATTGATATATATCATCCCTCAGAAATAGTCACCTGCATACTTACCATCAGCGAAATAGAAGAGATGATTTTACCCTAACGTTTCGCCCATACGATTTGAATTTTCGTTTGGTATTTCATAAAGTTCAGAGAATCGACATGTGACTCCGTTTGACATTTTTCCCCCGCGTAATTAAAAATTCTGGCAATTTTCTTGAAAAGTACGGAAATTCCTTTGAAATTCGTCAAAGATTCTGTGTTCTGAGAATAGACCTATTTTTCTTTGAATCTACAGAAATTTCTGTGAATCTGGCAATAGGCCGCCGGGCAGCGCTGCCTGGCGGCCTACCAACGTGTCGTAGAACTGAGTTTCAGAGGCGTCCGTGACGAAAAGACAATTCAACGACTGTGTCGATGCTTAGGGGGGGTTTCTTTTCGACTAGAGCGGTTGTACACATTCCGGTTTGTACACATTCTAGGGACAAACTGCAGTGCCCCAACGTACACAAATAAAGTTTACACATTTTTTTTTGGACACAAGTACAAATCTACACATCAAATTTTGTCGGTCAAACAGTGTTGATAAAGCAGAAATAAGAATATTTTTATCAGTTGTCGGGCGTGATTTTTAGTAGTAACTCAATGTGAGAGATGACAGTATTGATGCCATAATGCTAGCATTATGCGATTTAGAATTCTGGACCAGTGGTTGCCATCCAAAAAGAATGAAAGATATCGACGGGACAGTAGAATGCTTAACTCCAGGTGGATAGAAGGCTAATAATAATGAAATGTACATTTTTTGTGTACTGTAGCGAAATCCTTAAGATGATAAACAATCCTTATCAGTTATTGAATAACACTTGTCTATTAATTTTAGTTTTTTCAACAAGTCCCAGAAATATATAATTGTAAAAATTTTCATTTTGCATAATCGATATAATTCTAAACACTTCCTTTCCCTCTCTCTCTATTTTTTTCTTTCTCAGTCACCAATTCCGATTATTATTGGCTGAATGAAGTCGCGCTAGCTTCATTTACTATAAAACCATGGGGTGGCAGGAAGGGAGAGGTGGTGGGAGAGGAATTTTCCCCCTCTTTTTTACCACATCAATTTTTTTTGCAAGGCATCTGTTTAGTGATAATTGTTATCGAATACATCATTGAGAAACTCCTCATATTTTTTTTATCACTCTCTACACAGATGTAAAAACTTATTCCCCATGAACTTCAATCAATTAATTCATAAATTTTTGATAAATTAATAAATGAATCATTAATATTGATATGAAAAATTCAATTGATGATTAAGTATGGGATTATAATCCTGTAAATCCGGTAAAATTTATAATTTCTACATTCTTTTACTTCCGAATAGGATCATTGTAATTCTTAAAATTTAAGTTTCAAATTTTTTGTGTTAGGGTTACTCAGTAAGGTCCAATTTGTCGGAAAATGCCATTCTTAAACCCTGTCCGTATGTATGTATGTCTATATCGTCACCGTAGAGTGGAAAAAGCGTAAGTTCCATAATTTTTTGATTTTTTTAGAAAAATAAAGAGACGTATGTTTTTTATTTACCTTCGAAATGAAATGTACTACCTCTCAGGAAGGATTTTAGTTGATTACTTCCTGTAGTAACAAATGGGCGTTGTTCCAAAAAGCTAATCACAAAAGGATGTATCTCCACCACATATGCCCCTTTCTTTTTAGTGATGTTTAAATTTTTATCAATTTCAAGAATCAATATTCTCAAAGTAGTGTAACCCATTCTATTGTTAACTTCCCGGAGAAGAAGTTATTGTAATGTCCCCGAAAATACAAAATCGATTTTTCATCATATATCCACGTTTCAAGGTCTTCCGAATATTGTTCGACTATTTTAAACAAAATGTCTGTGTGTGTCTCTGTGTGTGTGCGTACGATTTCTCGTGAACAAATGGTCCGATTTAACTTTTTTTTTTTAATCAATACGTCTTCACGTAACTTAGACCGGATTAGATTTTGGCGGGAATCAATCCAGTAGTTTTCCAATTTTTCCAAAAAAACATTAAAAAATTACTTTTTTTTTCTTTTAATATATATGGGGTGATGAGAACCGGGAAGTTTTTGTTGTGAACCTCAATGGTCCGCTCCGACTTCAACACACCCAAATTCGGGAGTGAGCTTGCGGGCGACCAACAATACTCCGTAGACCGGCCACACCCCTAGTTCTATATTTGTCATTAGCTTAGACAAAATGTTCAACCAAATGGGAATAAATTAACGAAGTTCCTTTTACAGAGGAACAATTGATAGAATTGATACAATCAATTACCTAATCAAGAAGGATTAAAAAATGAATAAAATTCACGATTATTTTATGAATATCTCCTAGAAGGATATTCAAAGTCATTCATCGAGCTAGCTGCTTTCTGAATGTGAGAGAGACATAAAAGGAATGTCCCCACACGCGCCCCTTGCATTTTATACTAAGCACAACATGTAATATGAAAAGGACGTAGGTGTTATTTTTTTTATAAAATGAAAGGGACTTGAGTATTGAGATACGCCCCTCTCTTGTTCAAAACTGGTCATTACGCCTGTTTGTCAGAAAATCTTTTTTTCAGAGTTTAATTGATTTGGGGCATACGTTCCTTTCACTCTGAAAAAGGATTTTTTGGCACTTACGCCTCCTTCACTCTACGGCGATGATATGCATGTATGTATATATGTGATGGGACATGATTATTCAGTTATAGCTTCAAATAAGCTTCAAACCAAGCAGCGTAGAAATCCTATGCCGCAGAAGCCGTGTCACCGTTACTTAAGGCGTTTATATTTTTTCTGTTTCATTCTATGCTATCAATTCCATTGGTGGTAAGCTTCCGAATGGATCCGCATTAACTCTCTCTTCCAGTGACGGGCTTATATATACGCAGTTACATTCTATAGAGTGTGAACAGAAGTAGAAGTGGATTGAAATTTCTCAAAAAAATTCAATGAAGCGGTATACTCGTTTCCATTCATTGAGATGAAGAACACATATTTCGGAGATGAAGGACATATAGAAGGATATAATTCGGAGATAGTCAACTTTTTGATGAAATTTATTTATACAGAAAGTTAAATATTTTCCAAACCACTGAGTCATTTGAGCCCATCCAAAGTACCAACCGTCAGTATTATGAGAGCAATAATCATACCAAATTTCAACTTCCTATGTTCATCTTTTCTCAAGCTATGGCGCGTACAAGAATAGAAGAAGAAAAAAAAACGGAAGAACTGTAATATCTCGAAAACTTTGTATGAATAGGTATAAATATTTTGATTGATCTAGTTAGTGACTGTGAGGATGAGTATTTTGAAAAAAAAAAAATGCAAATCCGTCAAGTAGTTTGTGAGATATTTGATAACACATATATCTTTACAAAAAAGTTGATTATCTCAGGAACCACTGAGTTGATTACGCCCGTTCATAATACGAACTTTTGCTATTATTAGAGCTACAATCATACCAAATTTCAACTTGCTAGCATCATTTTTTTTCAAGTTATCGTGCGTGCAAGATTTTCTCTGGAAAAACAGAAAAATGGTGATATCTCCTAAATTGCATCTTAGCCTGAAGATGAAAAAACAATCTTAAATTGAGTCATCTTTGAATACTTAGAAATTGGGACATTCCGATCTTAAAAATCGGACAAATGGATCTTAAAATAAGATCCGAATTTGTGTAGTGCATTTACCTGCAACGGTAGGGGAATAAAACCTCTCCAGTATCCACCCAGAAATTTCCAGTTATAAAGGAAACTTCAAAGAGGGATTGAAAGTGCAATAAAATGGTCACTCCGGTGCAGCAAAAAAAAAGGTCGGGTCGAAACAGAACAGGTAATAAACATGAATTTGGCACCATGTGCATGTCCATAAAATGAAAATTCTGAGGATTCAGTGATGAATAGGCCACTCTTTTTCAATGTGGATTAAAAAGGGGAAAATTGGTATTAGCAATACCAATAAAGCAATAGAGCAATAAATTAAAATTTCGAAAATGTCCAATGAGCCAGAGAACAATAAAGTGTTAAGCCCCGAAAAGTGGGGGAGGGAGTTTGGGTCACATCTCTCAGGGTACTTAAAATCGTCAAGGGGTGCTCGGTTTACAGACCTGAATTCATTGTTTGGTTTCTTTTGTATTTTTCCTCTCTTCTGTTCTATTTCTATCTTCCCTTACTTTGCTTGTGATTAAAGTGTTTATGTTCTCTGCCCATCAGAGTCATAAAAACATTGGAATTTATTCGTAATTCCTAAATTTCGAATGGAAATTATTTTTTCATTGCATTGCAATTTTTTCTATAAGAAAAAAGATCGTTTAGAAACGATTGAATTTAATTTCTTTGGTTTTTATTTGAGTTAGAATTAGAATTTGGAGGATTAAATTGAATTTTTTTGGGGAGAAATTCTTCAGGTAGAAGCACGTTTTTTCTTTTTTTTTTTTTTAATGATTGTATTGATTAGAATTTTGGAAATTGAATCCTTAAAATCTAGTTTTAAATCTGAATAATCAAATAATCTCAATAAACAATTAATTTACAACAAATATAAAAAGACCTGTTTTATCCGAAAATGAAAAATCTACAAAAAATGTCTTGATTCAGGAATTAACAGGGTCCTGCAGATGTGGTGAGTAAACATTATACTCTCAATTCCAATGGCCCTTGTCACTGATGTAAACAAGCAGGTGCTCTCAATCACTTCATCAATAATATTTTTAACGAGATGAATTAACAAATCGTAATGAAATGGATATTTGAACGAGTGTTTAGGGTACATGAGATAGCGATCCTAAAATTATTTTTTAAAAAATCATCATCTCAAAATTTATTTCTTGGACCCTTTTATGAAGAAAAGTGAAACGCAAACTACCAACTAATGCCCTAAATTCAACTTCTAAACGAGATTGTAATGCACGTTCTTGATTTCATGTAACCCGTGTAAAAATAAATCCTTCCAAAAAACTTCTTAAGAATATTCCAGCGGAATATTCTAAAAAACTTCCAAAAATGAGACAATTGAGAATTCCAAAAAAAATCCAAAAAAATTCCAGAAAAAATCTTTTGGCCCATAATTGCTTGGGATTGAGGGGAGGGTTTTTTATTATAATAGAAACAAATTTTTTAACAATTCGTATTGTCTGCTATGTAAACAACTTTGGTTCTGAGGGCGAAGAAATCTTGAACTTTGGTATACATAGTGTTGGGCCCCCCAGAAGATAATCCCAGCCATCGAGAGTGATTAAAAAAATCATTGACTAATTAAAATTGATTATTTAGCAATTTCTATTGTCTGCTAGCTTGAAAACTCTGGTTCTGAGGGTGAGGAAACTTTGACCTTGGGTATAGACATTCCGGGGCACTCCAGAAGACTATCTCAGCCATCGAGAATGATTAAAAAAATTATTGACTAATTAAAATTGTTTATTTAACAATTTCTATTGCCCAGGACTGTCTATACCAAATTTCAAGATTTCTTCGCCTTCAGAACCAAAGTTGTTCACATAGCAGACAATACGAATTGTTAAAAAATTTGTCTTTATTATAATAAAAAACCCTTCCCTCAATCCCAAGCAATTATGGGCCAAAAGATTTTTTCTGGAATTTTTTTGGATTTTTTTTGGAATTTTCAATTGTCTCATTTTTGGAAGTTTTTTAGAATATTCCGCTGGAATATCCTTAAGAAGTTTTTTGGAAGAATTCATTTTTACACGGGTTAACTTTGTATTAATTTAGTACTTGCAATCCCCCCGGAAAACTTCTAATATCACTTTTAGTTCTCCCAGGATGATTTAACTGTTGAAATAGATTTAAGTACGAACTAATGATTATTCTCAGCACATTGACTGATTAGAAGTTTTATCGTGCTAATGGTAAACTGATTGAAAAACGTCCGCTTTGCGATTCTTTGAGGATTCCATTAATACAATCTTCAATAAAAATGTTTAACATGTGTTCTCTACTTGTTTGATGAATATATCTGAAATCATCACAGGACAATTCATCATCTCATTTCATTAGGGAACAATTAAACATAGTTCATCTCATTATAGGATAAATTGATTACATTGACAATTCATCACATAGACAACCCATCACACAGACAATTCAACACAAATAATATTCTATTTTGCGTTTAAATTTATATTTATTTATATTTATTTATATTCATTGGATCTCTGAATCATTGGTTCTACCCCTGGGATCGTAACTCCGAGCACGTAGGATAACTCCGATGTGTGTGTGGTTTGCCCCCTCCCACCTTCCCGCGACTTTATCACCCTACTTTAAATGACGCAATTGTACAGTTGACTCCATTATGCGTAATTGAATGATAATCCATCACTTCATCAATCACAATGATATGATGAGAAAAAATCACAATAAGAATACAATACCGTTTATTCTTCAAATCTACTTAATTATTATCCAGATGATGAAATGTCCCTATAATAAATTGTCCATGTAATTAATTGTCCTCATAATAAGGTTTTACGTCACCCCATGGTTTTAGTAAATGAAGCTAGCGCGACTTAATTCAGCCAATAATAATCGGAATTGGCGACTGAGAAAGAAAAAGATAGAGAGAGAGGGAAAGGGAGTGTTTAGAATTATATCGATTATGCAAATTGAAAATTTTTACAATTATATATTTCTGGGACTTGTTGAAAAAACGAAAATTAATAGACACGTGTTATTCAATAACTGATAAGGATTGTTTATCATCTTAAGGATTTCGCTACAGAACACAAAAAATGTACATTTCATTATTATTAGCCTTCTATCCACCTGGAGTTAAGCATCCTACTGTCCCGTCGATATCTTTCATTCTTTTTGGATGGCAACCACTGGTCCAGAATTCTAAATCGCATAATGCTAGCATTATGGCATCAATACTGTCATCTCTCACATTGAGTTAGTACTAAAAATCACGCCCGACAACCGATAAAAATATTCTTATTTCTGCTTTATCAACACTGTTTGACCGACAAAATTTGATGTGTAGATTTGTACTTGTGTCCAAAAAAAAATGTGTAAACTTTATTTGTGTACGTTGGGGCGCTGCAGTTTGTCCCTAGAATGTGTACAAACCGGAATGTGTACAACCGCTCTAGTCGAAAAGAAACCCCCCCGATGCTTACCGTGCACTTCTAGGTATTTCTGACTCAGAGAATGGCGAGGACGACGAGAACCCGTGAGCCAAAAAAAAAAACTGATGAAAAGAAAAAAAAATCTGTAAACTGTATTTTTTTTAAATAAAAATAATGGCATGAAATCATATAATTTTTTTTTTATTTTTCCTCTCTTGATGTATGATCTTTCGACCTTTTACATATGGTTCTCTCCCACCCCTTCCCCGGCGGCCCATGGTCCGACTTAACCCCCCCACCATGTCGCATTCGCCCCACAGTAGGCTGTGTACTGGAGGACAGGGAAACCATGGAAAACCCTTGTCCGGCATGGGCGTCCATCGACCGGGCATCATCGGAGAATGATTTTGCATCACTCATCTCGATGACCCCCGGTGATAGACTCCCGTTCAATGGTTTCCAAGCAAGTTAAAAGTCGCTTTCCTACAGGCCGGGCTCGAACCCACCGATCCTAGGATCCGTAGCATGAAATCATATAAAAAAATGACAGGTGGCTGTATCGTCGATACAGCCGTAGAATTTAACGTGGATACGTCTCACGTTCAAAGAGATATGAGAAGTAGAACATGTTGCATACAATGGTTACTGTTTTAATGTCACTTATTTATTAAGTATTGGTCGGTGATAAGAAAAGTATGATACAATAACGAAATATTGACATCAATATTTCAAGCAAAAGGTAGGTCCAAACGGGTATTCCCTAATGTCGTCGGGTGAGTCTGACATGAAGTTGAATTAAATTCAGTTTCCATAAATTTGACAAGTTTTATAATGAAACGAAAACCAACGTATTTGTGTGAACGATTAACTTTGTCTGTATGTTATTTCGCAGTTATCCGTCGATAAGTTATCAATGTGACATGATAAGTTTTCGAAAGAGTAAAATGTTTCCTGGTAGATGGCGCTGGGGCATAAATACTACTTACATCATTTCACAAAATCGCCCCCCATCCCCATAAAGTTTAAAACGAAACTATAGACGTATCCACGTCAAAAATATCGTATTTTAATGAAGCAGAGGGCCAAGACGACCTTTAGCACAAATCTAAGAGGGTTCAAACTGGGTGAGAATCTTGCAAAGAGGAGTTCAATAACAAATCAATCAAGTATTATGGACCATCTTTATGACAGAGGAAATACATCAGTGTACATTCAGCATTATTATTTTGTATTCGTTTTTACTACAGGATCTAGAATTGTGATAATTTCCTCCGAACGACACTGGATAGATTCTTGAGAGACTCATTTGCGATCGCGCTTTCGATTACGTAAAATTTTCCTAATGAGCAATTTTGTGGATGTGGGAGATTCTGCACTAGAGTTTCGTGGTTTTTTTCTGTGTGGCATTTCGATGATTTCCGGGGTCGATTCTTCATGTACTCGTTTAGTCCCGTGTTTACGAACTGCGGTTTGTTGTTGGGGCAGGTCTTTTTCAGATGGTATATCGATCAAGTTCCACTCAATTCTTCGAAGAGATCTTAAATTTCGCTTGAAGTCTTTTCCCATTGTTACTGGAATGAGGAAACAACCTTTCGCACTTCCAAGACGAAGCATACACGATGAGGTGATCAGGTGAGGAATGAAGATATCAGTTCGTTTCTGAAATTGAAATGATATTTTTATTCGTGAGGCTATGGATATTTCCGTTCATACGTGGACATGCATGAACTCAGCCTCAACAATTTTTGAACACATGCACTTGATACACAGCCTTGATTACGCATGTATTAATAAACACAGTTGAAATTCTACCAATTCTGAGAAAATGTTTCTGCATTTATATTTCTACACATTATTTTTCGACATGGCAACCTCTCTTGCACTTCTACATACACAGACAATGTGTATGCACGCCGTGGATGTACACAGAAGAGTATGGCACGATATTGTTAAATGCATCTTCGCATTGCATCCAACAATTTGGCACTTTTGAACATAATTTGCTCAGGAAAATTTTGTTCATCACAGATAAACACATTCATCTCAACTTCACAGAGTTTTTGCACAACGAAATATACACGTTTTCTTTTCCTAATTGCACTCACCATAAAATTCACAATCGTTCGATACGACTACTTGATTTTGCACGTGAGTATAATGTCAATGTTGTGAATTTTTTGGTTGATGCAACAAAAAAAATAAAATTTATGTGCCATTTTAGTGTAAGAATTTCGAAACGTTAAGATGAATGAGTTTGTCAATGATGGACAAAGGGCTCCTGTGTTATCTAATCTAATAATACGTAAAATTGTTGTGTGTAATGTAATATACATTCAGAACACCCCCACGATACTTCCCTGTGTACACTGTACGCTCATGACGTGCATACACGTTGAGTGCATGCACATGCGCAAAATATGTACGAGTTGCAACATCATGTGGAGAAATAAATCTGCAGAAACATTGGCTTGCAGACAAATTGATTGTATCTCAACCTTGCGTTTGAATACACTAGAAATTAGAGCTCTGTAAAAGTGCCATATAATCTACGAGTAACATGCTTTATGCATTCTACAAATTGAAATAGAGATCGTAGTCATTGTAGAACTTTTTTTCCCTCCGTTGTATTATTACAAAAAAGTAGTTTTCTTACATTATTCACAAACGTCCCTGTTTTGCTGTTGCAATCAATGATGCTGAATCCTCCAATCGTACGCTGAATGCACACATGTACTTTCTCAATACTCTGAAAAAACCACAATATAAATATGAAATATTTTACTGGCCATTGAAGGTACCAATTTTCATGTTGCTAGGCTCGAGGTCGAAATAACGGTTAATGGAGATGAGTGACATAAATGGGTATGATTAAAGCGGGTGTAGGTTTTGCCTGGCAAACCAAGAACTTCTGGTATTCAAATACTTACTGAATCATTCAGATGAATAGTGCACTTTTCTAAGCTCCCAATTGATATGAGATCACCTATGCACTCAAACCTTTTGCCAGCAAATATGAGCCGAGCTACCTGTTGATAAAGATTTCTAATGAAAACAATTCTAACCACTGAAAAAAGGACGATTTTATTCGGGCGATTGACTTATATGGCTTGAAACAGTTCTTATTCTAACCGAAAACTAAGAAATTCTTCGCCTCAAAAATTCAGATGTATGTACTTATCCAAATTATTTCTTACGGGCTCAGATGTAGTCATTGTAGCGATGTTTCTGCACTTTTTGTTATTATATTATATCGTAACAACTAAAAAATCCAATCTAGTTGTTCTTGAGTCCCCTACGAGGTGACATTCACCACAAACAGTCGAGAGACGAGAGTGGTTGACGTCACGTGCGTCAACTGATCTCTTGGTTATTATTAATTATTTATTATTACTTTTTTCAGATTTATTTATGACTTTTGGGATTTCACAGAACTTAACTTTAGACAATCTATTCTTAAAATTAGACATCAGACCACAAGTCAGATCTTGCTTGTGGTTAGTTTTCTTTATTTTATGTTTCTTCAGCAGGTCCACCTCCTTGAGAGGTGGTTTTGGTTTCTGAAGATCTTTGATTACCCGGCAAATCTGCTGGTGGTAATGCATTAGCTGGAGCTGTCGCTGGAATAGGCCTAGTGCCGAGGTTGTACAAGTTTTGAAGCATTTGGTACTGCTGCTGTTGCTGAAACATCATCTGGAAGAGTTGCTGCGACGAGTCCATTTGCAGTAATGGTGGAGCAGCAGCAGGCAAGCCTTGACCTTAAACAGGAAAAATTGGGTTGTTTAATTGAAAATCAGAAGAATAAATGAATATATTGCAAAGTTGACAACATTATCTGCAATACCTTGCTTCTTTGATGTTTTCTTGTTCAAGTCTCTTCGAATCACTTTCTTAACCGGTACTGCATATCCAAGATATTCACAATCTGCAATAAAACAATAAATATGATTGCTATATATAACATACCTTATTCATAATATTCAAAAGTACTTACCAGAGTCATCAGAATCATAGTTTAATTCAACTTTGATTTTCTTATTCGGTCTCTCTTTCTTTATTGTGACACAACACACAGCAGATCTTTGAAAAGCACCCCTAGGTACTTAGCCTACAAATGCATTAATTAGAAAAATGGTCTTATGTAGGTGATTGTACAACGTTAGTACTTGATGAAAAGATGAAAGTAGAAAATTCCAATTCACTGGAGAACTAGTGTTTTTTGGTGAAATCATCGAGGGACCTTTTTCAGACTCTTGCGCCAACACAGGTTGAAAATAAAAAAATTTTCATTTACTGGTCAACAAGTGATTGTTTGTTACATTATTGTGATACCTAAACTATTCAGACTCTTTAGTATCTAATAGCATGAATCCCAGGAATTTCCAGTAATTTTGAGTCTCTTCAATGGGTTTATTGAGTGTCATGAGTATACTATTCATCTTAAATCATTAAATATTATGAAGTTTTAACAGTCAATTGAAAAGAATTTTCTCATTGATTATCACTTAATGATTTTGTATGGGTTTGACAATTTTTGTCTGTTGGATAAAATGAATAATTTATCTCTATAATGCATAATTTTCTTTATTGTACTATACTATTTTATACAACCTAGCTCACCTAAACCAAACCATACTTTCTTTCTACAATGGCCATTTTTTTAAAAATACATTTAATGTTCGCTGAAATATTGAACTAATGTTCTCCTCACCTCCTCACCTCTCTCGAGTACATTAGCAGCAGTGACTTCATCTCCATCATTGCATAAATTTCTTGCATCTTCTTGTACTGGCTTTGCAATGATTCTGTCCTGTATTTCTAAATCTAAAATTATATTGTGCAGAATGCAAGTAGCTTTAATGATCTTCTCAACAGTGTCAGGTTTCTGAGTTATAGTCGTGTAAAAAATACGCCATTTTTGACACGTTCTTGCAAACGCATTTTCTGCAACAACGCGAGCACTAGAAAGCCGTTGATTGAATTTTTTCTTCTCTTCCGTCAAAATGAGTCCTCTGAACGGTTTCATCAAGATAGGCAGTAGTGGATACGCTCCGTCACCAATCAAATAGTACGGAGCTATCAAGTTGGACGATGGAAGTTGTCGTGCCTCTGGTATCTTCAATAATTTTTTGTCAATCGCTTTTTTAAGCGTGGAATAACCAAAAATACTTGCATCGTTTTGTGACCCATATCTGCATATATCTATCGTCACGTATCTGCAGTATGCATCGACGTGTGCCTGGAGTACCATGGAATAAAATTTCTTATAATTATAATAAGCGGTTCCAGAACCCGCTGGTTTTTGAATTCTAATGTGCCGGCCGTCTATTGCGTCCAAGCAATTGGGAAATCTCCTTTTCTCATAAAAAGATTCAGCAATTCTGGAAAAATCTTCTTCGGTCGGACAAGGCATGTGCAGAGGTTGAAGAGTATTCCAAATGGCATCCATGCACTCTTGAATTATGGTGGAAACTGTTGACAATCCAATGCCAAAAGTAAATGCCAGAGACCCATAGCTCTGACCAGTAGCAAGAAATCTTAGCGTTATGACTAGTCTTTCTTCTTGAAGAATAGGACGGGCATGTAAGTTGCACCAGCGTTTTGACAACGAGTCTCCAATTTTCTTCAAAATGTAGTCGAATGTTTAAACTGACATTCTAAGGTAATCTATAAATTTCGCCTCTTGTCTGCGTATTTTTGGAAACAGAGTATGATACTGCCCAGAACGAGATCTATCAGCTCCCTCACACATGATTTTCAAATCTAAATTGAGAATCAGAATAAAAACTTTCAATTTAGTTAACTCGCGGATTGTCGATAACAATGAAAAAGAAATTTTCGCATGCAACAGATTACTATTTTTCACACTAGAGCCAAAAACTCAATAGAAATACAACATTTTTTGGTTAGAGTGCAGAACATTTATTCAAAAAAATTTCATATGAATCGGAAACAACATGTACAAATAAAGAGAGCTTGATTAATAATCATAATAGACACTTACGCAATAGAAATCTCCAATAAAGTGATGAATATTTTTTTTCTCTGCATCAACGCTGAGCAACGCGTCACTTGTCTACCGTCAGGTCAGCGCAACTGGAGGGCTTATACACCGAGGAGGGATTACTATTATAAAATAAAGTAATTAGTCATGAAGAGGAGAGGAATCTCTAATACGGGTTTGAATACGAATGCCAACGCGTTGAGCAAACTGAACATTTACCGACGGTGCCTTCCTAAAACTCGAAGGGTAATGCAGTCCACTGCAAGCCTTCACCTAATTCACCTTACAATTCTCCGGACAGGAAAGCCCATAAGGCTGAGCCTCTTTAAGGCCATTACACAGACAATTCCTTAAGGCCGTAACACGTAAGCGTAAGCGAATGGACCAATCAAGATTGACTATTCCGCCCCACCACTTTCGTCCGTAAGACGTAGAACGTAACGTCGAAAATTTTCAACAGGATGAAATTTTTACGGCGTACGTCTTACGGACAGCCAATCAGAAAGTTTCCCGGTTTTTTCGGATGAGGACGCTAAGTTAGAGAGGTTAGAGTTAGAGGTTTGTGTTCTGTGGATGCTGTGTATACCTTGACAAAATGAGTGATCACGATCAATATTTTAACTGAATTGTTCAATGATGAAAGTTCCAAAGAAAGTGAGGAACTCCTCATTGACGCAGTGAGAGCTTATCTACACTTGTATAGTCACCAAGACAAAAATTTCAAAGATTTAGTGATGAAAGAAAATTCGTGGAAAGAGATATCCATCGCAGTACATATGCCAGGTAAATAAAAGTGAAATAAAATAATCAATTTTATACCATACTTGTCTACTTTATATCTAATATATTTGAATAATTTTTGCCTAAAAGTTGCTGAGTGTAAAACTAGATGGACCAGACTCCGTGAAAGATTTGGAAAGGAAAAACGACAGAAGGAATTGGATTCTAGAAGTGGCAGTGGAGCCAGCAAACGAGTTGGATTCGTTTACTACGAAAATCTCTTATTTCTTGATGATCACATTAAAAGAAGGAAGTGAGTATGGTTCATTATAAAAATATATTTTGTATTCATTTGTTCCTCACCAAGATTAATTACACATTCTCTCTCTTAGGGTCTATACGAATATATGCAGTAAACGTTTGAATAAGACTGAAGCCAATGGAACAAATGGTCTCACTGCTGTTCCATCAACATCGTCTACATTAGAGGAAGACCTGCAGATCAAAAATGGTTTCAAACAGTTATCAAATGGTTGAAAATATGGAAACCCTGGACGAACCATTAGCACCAAGCACCCAAACAGAGCTGACAAACTCAGTGGATCCACAAATCCGACCCGCTACCAATTTCCGTGCACCATTTCGAAAAAAAATGCAGGAAAGAATTGAACAAAAATCTTCAATAAATGTAGCATCGGAGCAAGGTATCTCACCAGCAGGTAGTTCATCTAGAAGACAGAACGATTTGATGGGAATTTTTGACGATAGTGAGGATTCCAGAAGCTCAGGGATCTCAGGACGCGAGTACACGCCTTCCCCAGCACCACCAACGTATCAGTCGACACCACAGAGGCCACCTGTGAGGAGAAAGAAAAGCGATACAACGGCTTTGGAGACCACACTGCTTTCATTATGTCAATCAGTGCATCAAAGTCTACAGAATGATCGCCCTGCTCAAGTTGCTGAAACCGCAGGCGACACATTTGCAAAATTAATTGTAACTGAACTGGATAAGCTTCCGCCTCAAGAACAAAAGAAGAGACAACTCGCTATAATGCAAATCTTATACGCCCCTTATCCTTGAACTACGCATGCAGCCAAAGGACCTAACTAAAGTGACTGGTAGTTTATATTCATTATTAAGCATATCAAAAGAGTATTATTCACTCATTCATTCCATTTACATTGTAACGAGATTTTCTCGTCACGGTAAAATACACACAGTGAGTGAGTAGAGTTGGGAGAGAGAGAGACAGGAGGAGGCATCTGACGTCAGCCGAACAAGGCTCGACTGACGGTGAATAGATCATGGAGGAGAGGGGATACGCCAGTTCGGGTGGATTGAGCTTCCCACTCTCCAAAGTGACCGTTTTGGTATGCTATCGCTAATTTAGCATTCGTGCAGTTGTGGTTGGGTAGAATAGGGCCGACGTACAGGCTTCCCAACTGTGCGGTGTTAAAGGCTCCGCAGACTTAGCCTAGGGACGGACGGGCAGGTGTAAGAACTGCCGCTTCCCCTTCTCCGAGGAGATTGATGTCGGGCCAATCAGGCTGGTCCACGTCGAGAGAACGTAGCTCGAGTGGTACTGGAATGAGAAGCCTAGACTGGGAAGTTAAGCCCTGGGAGATTTCTAGTTACAGAGCGGAACATAGAGATGACTGGCGAGTTATCGGAAGGCGTCACCTCGCATCGAGCGGGGAGGCGAGCAGAGGGAGATGCTCCTGCATCTCCCGAATAGAGAATAGCGCTGGTTTCCGGTCGCGTGGAGTGTTACGTGGCCGGGCTTTGGATCTTCCGGCGAAACGATTGGGTGTTGGAGTGGACGTGTAGGTCGGGAGTTAACAGTGTCTCTGGCTGGGCCTTCGTCGCATTCGCCTCCCAGTCAAAGTAGCTGGGGGAATCTGACTCGCGATGATATTGCTGTTACTGGATGTGGAGGGAAAACCGCATGAGCGTGTAGATCGGGAGTTAACAGTGTCTCTGGCAGGGTCTTCGCTACACGTGCCTTCACATTCCGGGCCCCGAGGGGTTAGAAGGATTCGCAAATCGGTCAAGGCCACTCGCCGTTAGCGATAACGCCGAGTGCGAAAGTCGGCTGATCGGGTAGAAATAACCCCGAGGCGAAGTACACGAGACTATGAGTCGGTTGAGAGAAGAATTCTCTCCGTATTCGCCGTCGGGGACGTGAAAACAGCCTCGATGAGCGAGCGGAAGCACTCCTAACATGGTGGACCTCGCCCCTCTACCGTGAAATACTGATGCTAGCGTGGCATCCGTGGGTCCCGTCCACGAGAAGTCCTCCAGGTGACGAGTTTTCCCTGGAGGGCGGTTTAGTTAGGTTTTCCGGATAAAATCTAGCTGGCGCCCAAATCGTAGCGATATGAGGAATGGGTAAACAGTAGTTTGGGATTATTTCCCCGGTGAAAAACTGGAGAAAAATCCCTTACAACATATTCTCTCTCGAATGCTCAAAATTCAGCTAAAGCTAAATATTGGAAACCTATTTTCCTAAATCGTTTCATATAGGTTGTAATCAACAATTTTATGTAAGTGAAAAAATCCTTCAAAAAATCCTTCATGATTTTTTTAATTAATCATGAAACAGAACCAAACATTCGATTTTTTATGACTCGTTAATTGCAAAATTATCTCTGTACTGAGTGTTTTGAGGAGAGAATTGAAAAGAACGTTTTTATGGGAAATTTTGTGGACTACAACAAATAATATTTCATATTTCATGATAAAATTACTCATTAACAAAAATATTGAACAATTAGTAAGTAGCAAAATGACTCAAGTTTAATGTGACATCTTTCATTAGTAATAAATGAGATCATTAATCGAAGTACGGGAAAAGATCATAAGATCTTTATTGTTCCTAAAAAAAATTCCAACAAAAAATGTCTCTTGATATTCACCTCTCAAATTGCTCATTACCAAGATAATTTAATAATTAATGAATGAGAGAACAGGTGTAGAGTGAAATGTTAAATTTTAAGTTAAGTGAGGAATTATCCAAGCAAAGAGTGAGCTTAGGAAAACAACGGAAAGAAACCTTTTTTTTCTAATAAAATTCCCCACAAAAAAATTTTCTTAACCTTTTTCCGACACCCGCTCATTATCTACATAAATAGTTAATTAATATAAAGCTAGACCACTCCAAGATTTTAATACTCTGTTTTCAAAAGTTTATGAATCTTTATATTTTATATCCTTTTAATTTTTTCATATCGTTCTAATGATAGTACGTAAGAGGAGCTGGATAATCTCAGTCATTTTTTATATCAGTTGACATGTGGAATATATAGACTATTAACGTTAACTTTATAATAAATAATAAAAAGAATATGTTGGAAATCTTCTCATTATTTATTAGTTAAAAAAAGCTTATATTCGAAGATCCATTGTAATCATACAAAATTTATATATACAAAATTCTGGATACCGGCACGTTAGGCTCAATTTTTATATATACAAATAATTTTCCAACCAGACAGATGGAACACCATTATATAATTAATTATCTGGAGTATCATCAGAGTGGAATCCTCTACGCACGTATGCATTTTGCCACGGTACTTCACCTTCAGCTGTCAAAAAGTAATTGGCTAATGAGTCCCTCTGATTATAGGCATCCTTTGTAGCACGATGGGCACTCGACGGTACAAGACCTTCAAAGTCTCCCCCACATTCAGTTCGCCATTCTCCAGGCACTATTTCACCATTTTGAGATTCAGAGTCTGTAAAATTAGGTGGACAATATGAGCGATCTTGTGGCGACAACGCATCATTCGTAGTTTTTAAGAAATTATGAAGGCAAACACACGCCATGACAATCTTGTCGACAGTCACAGGATTCATGCAAATGGGCTTTCGAAATACTCTCCACCGAGAGGCAAGAATTCCAAATGCATTTTCTATTATCCTTCTGGCTCGAGATAACCGATAATTGAAAATTTTCTGAATATGAGTTAAATTCCGACCACCATATGGTTTCATCATATTTTTAGTTAATTGGAAAGCGTCATCTCCAACAAAGAAACAAGGTGTTCCGACTTCACTCCCAGGTAATTTTGCAACACCTTCTGGTAATTCGAGTGTTTGATCTCGCAACGCTTTTCCAAATTCAGATCGAGAAAACACTCCTGCATCATTATTACTCCCGTAAGCTCCAATATCGACAAGTGTGAACTTGTAATTATTATCACATGCAGCCATCAGGACTATGCTAAAAGTCTTCTTGTAATTATAATATAAGCTTCCTGAGTTCGGTGGTGCTTAGATATGAATGTGTTTCCCATCTACAGCTCCAACACAGTTTGGGAAATTCCAATCTTTCCAAAAGCCATCACAAATATTGATCCAATCCTCTCGTTCTGGTGGTCGGAGGAAGTCAGGTGCTAATACGTGGATTATAGCACTGCATGTTTCTTTTATGATGCTGTATGCTGTGGAATGTCCCACGCAATATGCGAAAGCAATTGATAATATTTGATCGCCAGTGGCGAGGTATCTGTTCAAAAGATATATACATATGTAATTATTCCATTAATAATTTTGTACAGATATTCTCTGAAATTAAAAAAAAAAATACCTCAGTGTCATAGCGAGTCGCTCTTCTGGTACCAATGCTCTTTGGCTTTTTTTAGTTAAAGACGGTCTCATCATTTCTAATAATTCATTGAAAATTGGCACTGTCATTCTTGTGTATCGGAAAAACATTTGTGGATCATTCTTCAAGTCCTGGACCAAATTTCTAAAATCGCCTTGTTGAAGACGCATACCATTAATTGGTCGAACCCACCATTGACGATTTAACCATCTCCGTGAACGTTTCTTCTTCAGAACAAGCAAACCCACAGCCACCAACAGAATCGCCAACAATATTTTATTACCTCTTTCCATGATATTAGATAAAGTTATTATGATTGGAGTACCTACAAAATTATTTTATTCGTATAATAGGCATGAGAAATTGAAGTTATTCTTTCAACGTTTTTCAAAGATATATTCATTTTGGAATTTTTTTCGAGAATATCATCACTTCATGCTGATTTAGCTATGATTTGAGAATAACTGCCAGGATAATATTATTGAGCATCATTATTTAAATATATATATACCTTATGAGGAATATAAACAAATACATGCTTCTTTTAACTCACATCATAAATTCTACATTACTGCGCACTGATTCTCATGCTAAATTACAAATGACTTCTATTTATAAATGAAAATTGTCCGGATTGAATAATTAAATTTATACTTACTGTCAAGCGTTTTTTTCAGAATTGAAAAATTATACAATATCGAATTGACACTTGCAGGTTTTAGGTTAGATGTAAATGGAGGGGGGAAGGTTCCTTGTTCAGGATTGGTTGGAGCTTACGTTTTACGCTGTGTTTGTGTGATGGACTTTACGTCTTACGGCTTACGCTTACGTGTTACGGCCTTAAGGAATTGTCTGTGTGATAGTCTTTAGTAATCCCAAGCCGCGCTTGCAGGCACGGAGCGAATGGGTCTTATTAGAGATCACGGAACGAAACAAACAACCATGTTGGATGGTCACAGTCCACTTTCCAAGTGCCGAACGGTTTTTATGAAATTGTCTCATAACTCAAAATAAAAAGTATCCAAAAATTGCTAGGTCGGTATCGTCGTTGTCTTTGGTACCATTTTAATTTTCAAATTTCCGTCAATTTACTGCCACTTTGAAAGCACCTCAATGGATGCATTGCAAGACATACGCAACGCTTCCAGCTATCAAAAACTATTGAAAAACAGTTGAATTATATTTATTACAACACGACGTAAACGAAATACGCACGTTCGTTGTAGACTCTTCTTAAGTACGACAGCGATTCTCAAAATTGCTAACAAATACAAATGCTGAAAATAGCCAATAAACAACATTTTGATTGAAGTAATTATTAATTTCCATCTCGTATATTCCAGACCTATCATTCAGAGCCGACTAAGGGTCAAAATCTCCTTCACCACCAAAAGACACATTTACTCCTAAACGGGGATCATGTCCATCGATTGCAAATGAGAAAATAGATATGGCATTGGCTAATATTTTTTCGGATGCAATATTTCATTGAGAGTGGTCGAATCGAAATTTTTGAGGAAATTCATCAGTCATTTGAATCCATCCTACAAAGTTTCCTGCAGAAAGAGGCCTTCAACGAAATTACTGGATCGAGTGTATATGCATATATGCAAAAACAGTAGTCATTTCAAAATTTGAAGCTGCAATAGAAGGTGTATTAATTAATAGATGGCTGGAAAAACTCATCAACAAACACGAAAAATGTGGTTTGCACCATCTATGCTGAATGCAAGAAGAATCTCTTTCTCCATTCTTCGAATTTTAGTGAAATCAGAGAAACGTGCCATGAGCTAGCATATGTGATTGAAGAGTCTGTTGTGATGGCAAAGGAAAAATACAACGTTGATATTTACGGAATCGTCTCCGATATTGCTTCCGCAATGATGTGTATGGGTCGCCTAGCAAGTATTTGGCACACACCACTTGTCATTCTCACAGTGCAAATTTATTATTGAAAACTCAATAATAACTATTATTTTATTGTAAAAAAACAATCGGGTATGATAGTTAAACGACAAATGGCCTTCAACAAACTAGGATAATTGACTTGGTTGACAATGGGGGGGCGTCACTTGAGGTAAATTACGTAAAATTTTCCGTGGCGTAATTTACGTGTTTCTTACATGTCAAGAACGCTGTAATTTACGTCTAATTTACGCTGTAATTTACATTGTTCAGCGTATTTTGGCTTTAATGTGTGCTCTTGCGTGGATTTAACATGTACTTTTGCGTGGAATTAACATGTCCTTTTGTGTGGAATTACTATGTCTTTTTGCGTGGATTTAATAATTATTATGCATGGTGTCAGACTCATATTCATAAAAATGATGGAGAACAGCTGAAATTGAGAAGGGGGCAGAAATTTTATACGGAGGAGGATTTGACAACATTTATTGATAAATGGATGAGCCAGCAAACCTTCAAATATTTGAGGATTAGTGAAAAAAAAATCACCCCATCAATTCAGGCCAAAAGAAAGGACAAAATTGAAGAATGTCTCCGCTATTATCACTGGACTTCCCAATGCATTCTGGGCAAGCCTCGCAAATCAAGAGGGAATAATTTAAGAAAAAAAAAAATCAAACAAAATTGGTTGTACAGCAGGTTTCAACATCGTTGCTAGTTTAAATGGCAAATATTTGGGAGTCAGAGAGGTCAATCTGACCCACACTCATGATGCACCCTATGGGGATTTTCATGGGGATTCTGAAGAGTCTGAAGGTGAAAGTGAGAAAGCAGAAGGAAGAGAAGAGAAAAATCTTCAGGAAATAAATAATTCGCTCATTTCCTCGAGTAGTGTTCCTCAGGAGTACAATGAGTACAATGAGCTATTGAACGAATGCGTTCTTTATGATGACTTCGAAACAGGAAAATTGAAAAATTCTACATTCATTTCTGAATCATCAGACAAAAAGAATAACTCTGAAGGAATTAGTGAGAACGGAGGATTGGAGAACAATAATGAAGCAATGGAGACTTTAGTCGTGCATCATCTCTCAATGTCATTGAATCGGATGAGTATCGATAACTCTAAGTCGTCAAACAGAAATATCCTCACAGGTAATTACCAGAAGCATTATCTATTGAATAAATTCATCAATTTTGGTATTTGGAAAATTCATTGGCTTCCGGATGGATGCCGCGTTGGTTTTCAGCATTGTGCCGACGTTTCGCAAACATTGCAGTTTGCATCTTCAGGGCTAAGAGCTCCGATTCTGAGCTCCTGTGTGACGGGGTAGTCCTTTTATGGCTCCTCATGATGGTGGGGGTAGAGGAGTGTGGTGGGGGAAGTCAGCCAATCAAATGTCTTTAATTGATCAGCTGATCGATTAAAAAACCGGGAGGACAGTCTTCCAAATAGGGTTCACCTGATATCCTGTGTCCCTGTTCAGGTTGTTGGGATTCTTGTGGATCTCTAGGCCTTCTCGATATTTTCTTTCAAAATATCCTTTAGACCTCGCCAACATTTTGGCCTGGTCATATCTGATGGTGTGACCAGTGTCCATATAATGTTCCGCCAGGGCAGACTGTACATTGTGACCATATTTGGAACACCGTTGGTGTTCTTTGATCCGTGTACTGATCCTCCTCCCGGTTTCCCCAATGTACACTTTTCCGCATGTGCAGGGGATCTGATATACTCCTGGGGTGCTCAAGAGTGGTCTCTGATCCTTGGTATTGGGCAACATCTGTCCAATCTTTGTTGGTGGTTGAAATATCGTTCTGATGTTGTGTTTCCCCAGTACCTTGCTGATGCGGTCAGTCGTTCCTCTTACGTAAGGGAGGAGAGCCATCTTAGGTCTGTCCTGGTTGACCTCAGGAGAAGCCTCGGTGGGAGAAGAGATGTTTTTCTCCAACCTTTGTTTGATCCGTCTGATCTGTTGGATCTTGTACCCGTTGTTGCTCAAAGCTGTCTCCAGGTGCTCTATTTCGCTGTCCAGGTTGGAAGGTTGGGAGATGGTGAGGGCTCTGTACATCAAAGAGCTGATGACAGAGTTCTTCTGGAAAGGGTGATGGTGGGAGTTGGCATTGAGGTATCTATCCGTGTGTGTTGGCTTACGATACACTTGATGGCCCAGCGAGCCATCCTCATTGCGTCGTACCAATACATCTAGGAAGGGAAGGCAGCCTCCCTGCTCAATTTCCATAGTGAACTTGATACTCGGATGTTGAGTATTCAAGAATTGAAGGAAATCAGTTAGGGATGTTCTGCCATGTGGCCAGATGACAAAGGTATCATCTACATACCTATACCAAACAGTGGGTTTCAGATCTGCTGACTTCAGTACTTCATTTTCAAAGTGTTCCATGAAGATATTGGCTATGATTGGCGAAACAGGAAAGCCCATGGCTGCTCCTGATCTCTGTTCATAGAACTCTCCTTGAAACTGAAAATATGTAGAGGTCAAACAGTGCTCTACTAGGGGTAGGAGTTTGGAGGGGATGGTTTTTGAGTTTTTTATTATTTTCAATGTGTCAGGGATAGGGACATTGGTGAAGAGGGATAATCGATCAGCTGATCAATTAAAGACATTTGATTGGCTGACTTCCCCCACCACACTCCTCTACCCCCACCATCATGAGGAGCCATAAAAGGACTACCCCGTCACACAGGAGCTCAGAATCGGAGCTCTTAGCCCTGAAGATGCAGACTGCAATGTTTGCGAAACGTCGGCACAATGCTGAAAACCAACGCGGCATCCATCCGGAAGCCAATGAATTTTCCAATAACCTTGGCCGCGAAAGCCTCAAATCTAAGATTAAACGCCTCCACGGAGAGGCTATTCTTGGGTCAGTGAATTTATTCACCAAACTTCGGAAGTCCTTGCACGTTCAACTGTGCTCACTAACCTTCCTGAAAAGGTGCCGTGACCATCAAGTGGTACCAAAGTTCCTCCGTTTGAGGAACCCTGTTCCCTCGAAGCAGGCGAATAACATTCTCCGCCAAGCTTCACTTAAACTGGTCAGAGAAAGGATCTCAGTAGCCAAGAAAAACTTGGCCCTCCTTTCCAGACAACTTTTGGATCTCCACCTTTTTCTGTCTAGTTCGCTGGAGTCACAGCTGTGGGAAACCTTGGATCGTGTCACTCATGACCAAGCTACCCGCTCTGCTGAGATGAGGACTGAGACTCAAAAAGGTAAATTCAAAAAATTAATCCCACAGGAGAAAACCCCGAGTCTCACGCACACGGTGAAGAACCTCAGCAAACATCAGCTGAGTGAGGCTCAGGTGTCAGTCCTCGCAAAAGGACATAACTTTGCTGTCGCCCCCAGGAAAATCCCCACTGAGGAAATAATCAGTCAAAGATGCAGACTGCAATAATAAGCCCTGAAGATGCAGACTGCAATGTTTGCGAAACGTCGGCACAATGCTGAAAACCAACGCGGCATCCATCCGGAAGCCAATGAATTTTCCAATAACCTTGGCCGCGAAAGCCTCAAATCTAAAATTTTGGTATTTTTTTATCAAAACCTATGATCAAAATAATATAATTAATAATATATAGTAATTTCTGCAGAAAATTATCTAAATTATCATCATCAAATTCATCTTTATCGAACTTCATAATTAATTAATTCAACAATTTCGAGTTGAAAAATGCTCATCAACTTTCTGTCTTATCCAGAGTGCTTTTCCCATCAGGAAGAGCCAAAGTTATATTTTTCCCTAGTCCAATACTATTCATGCTATTTTCAAGGTAAAAAAAATGAGTGATTCATGAAATTCAATAATCAAACGAAGTCTCTTATGCGATATTAAACTCTTTAAAGAGTTAAAAGCTTTACAAAACTCATGATGATTTGAAGACTCTAAAAAATCTACCGAAATTTTTATCAATATTAGTGTCTTCACACTGGTAAAGTATGTCATGAATCATGTTCTGACAATCTTTTTCAATGTTCAACACCTCTAGAACTAGATATTCATCATGTTGTTTATGTAACATCGTCAAAAAACCAATTTTCTACTTCTGCTGAACCGATTCCTTATCTCCCTCAACAAATCTTCGTTGACACTCGACTTTCAAAGAGCCGTGAGAAGCTTTAAAGCTACTGAAGTCAATTTGTTATAATCCCAAGATAGTTCTCGCAATTGAGAAATCCATCCTATAACATTTTATAAATGATTCATCCGCGATTTTATATAAATCGAACACTTCAGAAATTCTGTTGATTGGTTTGACAGAAAATTTCTCTCCAATTTGGCTCAAAAGTCCATAAAATCAGTATTTCTTAGATATGCTCTCAATTCTCCTGAGCAATTTCCTTCCTAGACGAATTAACCAAGGGTTCAATCACTCCGGAATTTTCCCACCACTTTTTTATCAACGAAGATGTCCCAGTCTGCTTGTTGAGTCTACGAATAAATACCAAGTTCCACAAATTATTGTCGTGAAGCTTAACTAATAAATTCAATACGATTTCCATTGCTTCGATCGTTACTTCGTTAGTCATTGACTTGAGTATAATGAAGATAAGTGGAATTACTCCATCAGTTTTCTTCACAATTTTTTTTCAACCCACGGTTCTGGACTCTCATGATAAAAGTAAAACAGATTTTCATAGTTTCGTTGCAAAGGGGGAAAAAAGTCTCTCGACTGCTGAATGAAAATTAACCCTAGATTGGTCACCCTATGAGGGATTCGCCGCATCGTGCCGTTTTTATTTTTTTTCTGCTGACTGCTTAAGCGGAAAATTCTGAAAAAATTTGTATTTGACAATTGGAACCTTTAACATATTATCGTATTTTTTTCAACTCATATTTTGCGCAATTCGTGGAGTAATACAATTAATCCCAGGAGCTGAGAAGATTTTTCCCATGTTAAATGTAATCGCTCGTCTTGCGACGTTGCTGAAACTCACTCAACGCGCCCGACCAGTTAGAGTGAATTCAGCAACGTTTTGGCCTAAATAGCATGGCTAGCGAATCGCTCATGAGGCGACCTAAGTCGTTAGGTCGCAAAGCGCGACCAATCTGGGGTTAATAGATTCTGATGAATTATATTGTCTTGATTATAGGCTCTTCCGTACTGTTTTTGACGTATTATATATGTATATTATGCATAGAATGCATATATGCATTATTGATTGACATTGATAATTGAATAAATCATGGCCAGAATCAAAAAACCAACTTTCAGCTCCACTCACAACTATGAGTTATGCTATTGACTTGGCTTTTGATGACTGTGGAATGACAGAGGAATGTGGTTCACCTGATAAAGGAGATAACCCTCAACTTCGAAACAGAGTTAAACTCAGGAGCAAAAGTGTCAGCACAAGTTCAGATGAATCTCTTACTTCTTCTCAATTGAGAGTTACTTCTCTAGTGAGGGAGAACAAAGTTGAGAAGAGAAGCAAGGAAAAGGCTTCTGAGCAAAATAAGAAATATGGTAAGCAGGAACCTGTATTTTTGCATTCATTTTGAGATAAAAATGTACAGGTGGATAATGATCAAATTCGACCCGTCGATGTCACTCATATCAGTAGTACTAAATGTTTTTCTTCCTTTCAAAACCCCTCACCATCAACTTTTAAAGAGTTCAATATTTTTTTTTCGTTTCCCTTCAATAGTGCGATATACCACAGCACATTGATAGATTTCAATAATTTACAGATGAAACTCAATCGAAGGGACACAGGACATATGAGGAATGCCTAAAATCTCGAGCAGAAGCTAAAGATCGTGGAAAACCTCAAGTTATACAGCCAGGAGTATCAAGTGAATCATCAGGATTGACCCTTTGTAAAGAATAAATTCCTGATACAAAAAGCATTGAAAGGTTGATTCCACCCCAATCTAAACATCACCAACATGCCAGCTCTCTCGAGTCCCATGCATCTCGTAAAGTGGAAGAAGAGAAAGGTAGAAAGAAGAACGATGGAGATGTTGCTGGAGCTCAACGCAAGACTCTGATAGCTGACCTTAATGGCAGTCAGTGCTTTGATTTGGCTGATGTTCAATTACCACCTATTGAACGTGGAATTGGCCGCCCTAAAGGTAGAGCCTATACAGCCATTCCGTTCGAGGAAAAAAATGGAAAGGATAAAAAAGCAGTACTTCGACGAGATATAAAAGAAAAAGTCAAGCAACCTAACAAGGAGCCATTGAATAAAAACCCACTAAAATCAATGGCTTTTAAATAAAGAACTTGCATGGAGCACAGTTTCCCTTAACCTTTACACCGTACCCCTCCGAAAACGCACGTTCACTGTACCTCACGGTCTGTCAGACCGCTATACCATTTGTGGTTCTATTTTCTCACATTTTCATTAACAAATGTCTTATTTTCAATGTTCGCGATATCAAGAGGAATATTTAATATAATTTCATGTAGTTTTTGTTAATTAATTGCAATTTTTCATTCTCCAAATAATTATTTTACCCTGAATTTTGAATTTCTTCGCTGGGCGGGTTGAACCCTCAATAGAATGCTCATCGAGATACTAATTGATGGGCCTAATTGTGAGGGGCTGGGAACTCCAAGATCGAGTGACACATGACTGCTAAATGCTAAGTTGAATTGCACTAGTGATTTCAATGACTTCATCAAACTGAAATGAACTCGGAAATGAATGACTTCTGCATCATTGAAATCACTAAAATTTCACCAAACTGAAATAATAATTGCAACTGAAGAATTATTTATCAGAATTATTGATTTTACTAGGGCATCATGCGCGCTAACGCGCGCGACGAGCTTCCAGTTAACAATTAAGACAATGTTTCATTATCAATCAACTTTATGATAAAGGAAAGGAATTGCCAAAAAATATTAAAGAACATTAAATCATAAAATTTCCTCTATCATCAAAAGTTTGAGGTGAAATAGTCTTTCGGTATTGTTTGATATCGACGTAGCCTTGAGCCGTCATTGGCTGTGGCAGTAATGTATCTGAATCTTTTTCCTTAATATACCAAGAAAATTCCTTAATATACCAAGAAAATTCCCTACTCTTCAAAGTTTTTCCTCTTGCATTCGCAAAGTTCAGTATTAACCCTAGTAAACATGTCTCGTAATCATTTTCTTTGAATAGACACCAGTCTCCTATATGATAATTTTGCTTTGTGGAGATAAAGTGAGATTTGAGAATCGCCACATGCATATAGTGATTTCTTCGATTTCACGCGATTTTATTGACTGCGAATGAACTCATTGTGACTTCAAGAAATGACTTTATGGTTTGAAATTATGAGATTTCCATGATATCAGTGATGTCACCGATTTCATTGCTTTCAGGCGTGACTGCAAATTGATTTCAGTGGCTAAGTGACACATATGACTGCAAAGAGTTCCCAGCCCCTCAGAAAATCCCACATAATACAGTTAATATTAATAAGAACAGTGTTCATTGTGAAGCTTATTCCAGAATAATATTGGTTTTATCTACAATGACATTGTTGATAAGGAAAATCATTAAAATTCAATTGATGATATGGCAATCGTTCCATAACATATTCTTTTACGTGAAATTTAAAGCGAGACAAATATAGTAGATTATGTCACTAGGGCCCGATAAGTATTTTTGTGACAAATGTGTCATAATCCGCGCCGAAGGCCGGAGGATTATAATCATATGAGTCGGAAAATACTTTTGTCGCCTCGTGATCAACGAAATTTTTCGTTACGAGGCCCGAAAACCACGTTTTAACCGAACGAAGTGATGTTACAATCATGATTTATCGGGCCTAGTAATGAAAAAGTAATATGGGAGTGATAAGAGTAATATGAGAGTAACTGCGACGGAACAAAAACACTCATGGATGAATTTTTACCAAAACGCGCAGCAATAAACGAATGTCAATATCTCGATCAATATTAGTCATACGAGCCTAAATCAGGAACAATGTCGGGCATCATGAAATTAGCGAAATTTCGAGTAGAGCATGTCTCGATGAATTTGCAAAAGATTTCGAGATATTTGGAGCATGAGTGATTGCTGCAGAAAACACTAATTAATTAATAAATGAGATATAATCTATATGAAGAGTTTCACTTCTGTCACGCGTAGTTTCTACACGCACAATTTTTTTTTTTCCAAGGATTAGATTCTTATGAGAATCAACGATGCTAGATTTTGGAGGTAAAAACAAATTGATTTGGTGCCCTCTACCACTATCCCCTACCTACTTATTAAATCTAGCTTATAAAAGCTGACTGATCAGAGTTCCTCACTTAGTCTGATTTGAAGCGTAGTACCGAATAGTCAGTCGTGTATAAATATATCAACATATACCTATTAGTGAAAAAAGTTAATTTAAAGTTGCTTGACATGGACAAATTTATACTCATTTCAATGTCTCTCGCTGTATCAATACCGCTGATCACTGCGGATAGAGGGTTCTACTGCAAGGAAGATGACAGCAGAGCATTCAACATTTGCGGATACAAGGATATAATACTATCCGTCGATAGAATAACGAATGGTTCGGAGATCCTATTGAATTTGGAAGATTTCTCCGCGATAGCTTCACATGCGTTCCGAGAAATTTCTGTGGATCAGCTTGAGATAACGATGGGATTTCCACCTTCATCAAACTGCACTCCAAAAATCCTCGAGTTGACACCGGAATCATTTTTTGGCTTGAATTCGGTAAAAATTCTCAATCTGCAGTGTGTGGAGCTTTCAACGGAACCGAATGCTTTCAGAAAATTGACATCACTTCAATATTTGTGGTTAGAGAGAGTCAATTTTGTAGGAATGCCCGAAGATTTTTTCACTGACCTTGTACATATTACTGAATTGAGTATCAGGTACGTCAACTTGACAACCATTTCTACCACAATGTTTTCCACAGTGAATCAAGAACTTTCATTTCTCGAGGTATCATTTGATCCTGGGGTAGACATTGTTGAACCGAAGTCTTTCGAAAGACTTCATAATTTAAAAACTCTTATACTGTCACGAAATCAGTTGGCTAACCTACGATCTGACATGTTTGATGGCCTGAATCAATTACACAGGCTAGATTTTGATGGAAATAGGATCACTATATTACGTCAGGAGATCTTCAGTAAACTGCGCCAATTACAATCGCTGAGTTTATCTAGTAATAAAATAAGTGAAATAGAATTGGGAGCATTTTCCGGTCTAGTAAATCTTGAATACCTCGAATTGAACAGTAACAACTTGAAAAATTTACCCGCTAGAGTTTTCCATGATCTGAAAAATTTAAAAGTTTTGGAACTCTCTGACAACAAAATAAAAATCATTACCTACGATCTTTTCAGTGAATGCAAAAGCCTTCGGCGTCTTTACTTAAATTCCAATGAAATATATTACATCGAGCCGTATGCTTTCTCGGGTTTACACCTTGATGTCTTACGTTTGGCTGACAATAATATCAGTGTTTTAAAACATGACACTTTCAATGGTCTCCATATTGAGCTTTTATTGGATCTTCATGCCAACAATATCACCATTATTGAACGACTAGCATTCAGAAATCTTGAAAATGGAGAGCTTTTACTCGATTTCGATAATATAACTAAACCTGACAAAGAGAAATGGGGTATGGATGATTCAATTACGTTCAAGAAGCCTTGATATCAATACTTTTTTCTATGTAACATTGCTCTTGTAAAACATAAAATTTCAATATCTGATTCTGGAAATGAATAAAAGAATTCAGTAAATAATTTGATTAACTGAGGCCGATGAACTATTATCAATAAAATCTTTGACACCTACATGCCTCACTTATTCTCTATAATTTTCTTTTACATGATGATACCATTCTCTGTTAATATTCAAATTACATTGTGCTGGTCGGTGGTTGTTGCTGCTGACTGAAAGGTTTGTAATCATGAAAATTTTCGAATATCTCTACTCATAGATAGAAATGATTTGAGATACGATGAAATGGACGTCGAGAGAGAGTTAAGAGAGGCTGAAGGAACAATCAAGGTCGAAGGAACAATAATTATTGTATGAATTTAATTATGACAAACTTGAAAAAGCGAGTGTAAAATCTCAGCAATCGGATTCACAGAGAGTTCATTTGGGGAAGTAACCAACACTTTTCCTAAAAGTAGCACATGCAAATTATGTCCTCGTTTCAACCAACATGATGAATACCGTAGAGTAAAACGAACATGTCAAGATCTTCGAATCATGGTGGGCAGCTATACTATGCTCTAGTTTCAGATTAACACATAAATAGAATAGCAGCCATGAATTTGTCTGTAACAAGTGCTTGGTGAGTAAATAAGACAGAAAAATCTTTGGAGGATCATATTTTTTAGAACTTATTGGCAGTTACCTACAAATCTTTTGCTATCTCCCTTGAATCTCGAAATATCCAAACGAAACTGGATTAAAAAAAAAATTCACGCATGACTACCATTCTATGATCTCATGTCTCATTCAAAGGAGTTTTGTCAATACTGATGCAATCAGTTTCCATACCTGAACTCATCCTTCAGTTGAACATTATTTAGTTGTTTCTGCAGTTTTACAATGTTCTTCAGCCAAGAAAATTAACGAGTTATGAAAAATGTGATCAATTATTGTTGAACGGATAAATAAATATAAATATTCTATCTTCCTCAAAGTTGTATACGAAGAATAAGTGTCAAAAAATTTTGTGAGAATCCCATATAATACAGTTAATATTAATGAGAATAGGGTTCATTGTGAGGCTTGTTCCAAAATAATTTTGGTTTTGTCTATAATTACATCGTTGATGAGGAAAATCATTAAAATTTAATGTATGAATCGAATCGTTTCGAAACATAATTTTTTGCATAAAATTTGAAGCTAATAAAATAAATCCATTGTTACGATTCTTGATAATTTGTGGATATTAGGCCACACAAAGAATTGGGTACTCAATTTAGGTCATTGATGCGAGGGGCCATTCATTTGAAAATCCGGTGACACAGTGATTGCTGATTTCACGTAATGTCAGCGTGATTTCGGTGATTTCATGCAATCACCGATTTCATGTGATTGCATGGGATTTTTTTGGTGATTTCGCGATTTCAAATGATTTCGAGTGATTTCGGATGATTTCGAATTTATGATTTCACCTCTTCAATGGAGGAAGAGGGAATGGAGTAGGAAGGAATGTGGATAGAACCCGGGGGGGAAAGAAATGCATTATATTAATGCACGGAGGCTCAAGCATGAGAGTTATTACAAGGGGGGTGAATGAAGGGATTGACCTCTTCCTCTTCTGAGTACAATTTTTCAGGTGTCTCTCATAATTAGTCACTACCCAACGACTCTGATTTTTCAAGGTAGCGGGGACTTTTGTCACGAATTCAGTAACGAAAGAACAAAAAATGCACTTGATTTTCGCTCCGTACGAACATGATTGAGGTAAATTCTCTCCTCCATACTTCTCTCTCACGTCAACAGTCACTGACAGCTCGTTAACCGAAACTTCTCGCACAATCCCCTGTTCTAGAATATTTTCTTTCTGGAAAAAAGAATTCACCACATTTTTTATCCTCTTTATGAGTGCATTACGCTCCTTTTTAATATTTTCAGGGCAAGACATTGTTAATAATGGTTTTGTATCCTTTCTCTCATTATCCAACACCCAACGTCGTATGGAAGATTCTCAGAAAATATCGATTTTTGATGTTGAATTTTTGTTTTGTTTTTTTATTCTCCCGCAGACCGTGACTCTGTCGGTAACACGACGTTTCGATACTTTCTGAAAATTTCACGAGGTCGTACAAGAAAATATACATTTTTTCTCACCGAATTGTTTTTTTTTTCTATGTGAAAAATAACACACGTAAATGGGCATGCTACGTATAATAGAAGAACGCAACACAAGAAGCAAGTCGAAAAAGTTTCTCTTTAAATTCGTAAAGGTCTCTGGGGGTGAGTTGCTGATTTCATGATTTCATGAGATTTCACCGATTGCAAGTGATTTCAATTGAAATCATCTGAAATCGATGAAATCCCAAGATTTCACTGATTTCACCTGACTTCAACCGATTTCAGCCCGATTTCAGTCCGATTTCATGTGATTTCAGTCCTGAGTGACACAGTGATTTCACAAATGAATGGCCCCTCGCATTGATGTCATTACTGTATCTATGTTAATCACATATTAAATTTAGAATCGCCATACGATACCCAAATCAATGAAATTGTTGAAAACTCTGCAACGAAAAAATTCAGTAATGAAGTGGTAAAGGATAACAAGGTCATTTTTTTCCCCTGAGAATAAGATTTTTATGGAAATCAACGATACTAGATTTGAAAAATAAAATACTGTTGGGCGCTCAGAAGCTTGGTCCGTGGTAGGGGCGTTAGTAGTGGTGAATTTCTAGGAATGTGCAATGATCCCCGACTTGAAATTTGATGAGGCCAACTTGTTGTCACATCAGGTCCGGATCCATTGTTCATACGGCCATCTTGATCAGGCTGGCCGTAGGTTAAACGCATCAGGACCGGATAAAGCTATCCCCCGGCTGCCGGATTTGAATTAATGTTAAGTTCAGTCCGGCCAGCCTGATGAAGTAAGTATCAGGGCCGTATACGTTTGCCGGATGCAAAAAAATCTTATAAATGGGGGTAGAATGTTATGAGTCAAATTGAGGGTCAAAAATACGAACATAAACTTGAAAAATAATATTCGTTCTCTCCTCGAGTCAGATACCATGGGAAGAAAAATTCTAAGTCCGAGAAGGGCCACCGGATCAGGTCCTTAGAAGGAACTTACACGGTTGGCCGAATGTCCGAATTGCTATTTTGTCTATTGACAAATCATTAAAAATCAATTTATGTGGAAATAATATATTCTTCATTGCTATCATAATCCTATTTTATTCTGCGATGCTCAACAATCATCGATTCAGAAAAGGATTGAAAAATCAATAATTGATATTTCATAAATGTATAATATGAAAATAATGTATAAAAATGAATATTCATTAGGAATAATTATCTTGAGGGGATGGTCCAATAATCAAAGAAAAAAAGCAGCACTATCAGTTTAATGGGGCATGAAAAGATGTCTTTTCAATAATTCCAGCATAGCAGACCAGGACACTTGGGAATCCAGCGATCATCGGTGTTCAGCAACTTCGAGCGTGGTCAGTAACTGCATGGGTGACCGGGAGGCATTCGAGCCCCAGTGGGAACTATTTTTTTTCTTTTTTTTTTCTTTATTTTCCAGATTCGTATCAATGGAGAACGTAAATATGTTATATTAACATATATTTATCGTTCTGCATTGATCATTTATTAATTTTTTAACGAATATTCAACGGAGAAAAGGCAACCGTAAGGCTGCCTGATCAAGCCGGGATGACAAAACGCGTTACATTCTTGACCAGGGCCGGATCAGGAACGGACGTACGGAGTCCGGCCGAACACGTCCGGCCCGGATCAGACCCGTATCCAAATTTCTAGTCGGGGAGTCGCCACAACTTTCCGTCTAGTTTTTCTCATATTTCTGAGCATTCATCTCCGCCCTACGTCTCTAATTGATCCCGCTCTCACGTAGGGGTCAGCCAAGATGAGGAAAAAGAGGAAAGAAAAAAAAACGAAAATGAAAAAACAATTTTCTTTCATCTCATGTTTCCCTGGAAAAAATGGAGAACAGCCGAGCCAATCTTTTCCAAAATCTCTTCCGCTCTAAGTTGGATTGGGACGCTTCAATTGCGTCGTTAATGACTCGATTGCACCATCTGTTCACGAGATATCGTAAACCAAAATTTTTTGTCACAGACGGATACCCAACACACACACCTAACATACATCATCTTGAAAATGATGGAGGAGTGTTGTGGAAACTTTGAAACGTTACGTGGAGATATGATGGAATAACGATTTTCAATTTTTGGGGTGATTACAATACCACCTGACTACTGAATCTAGCTTATAAAAGTTGAGTGATCAGGTTTCCCCACTCAGTGTGGTCTGGAGTGTAGTAGCAAACGGTCAGTCGTGTATAAATATATTAAAATATACTTGTCAGTAATAAGAGTTAATTCGAAGTATAGCTCAAAATAGACAAATTTATACTCATTTCAATGTCTCTCGCTGTATCAATACCGCTGATCACTACCAATGGAGGGTTCTATTGCAAGGAAGATGACAGCAGAGCGTTCAACATTTGTAGATACAAGGATATAATACTATCCGTCGATCGAATAACGGATGGTTCGGAGGTCTTATTGAATTTGGAAGATTTCTCCGTAATAGCTCCACATGCATTCCGAGAAATTTCTGTGGATCGGCTGGAACTAACAATGAGATATCTGCTTTCGTCAAACTGCACTCCAAAAGTCCTCGAATTGACACCGGAATCATTTCTTGGCTTGAATTCGGTAAAGACTCTCAATCTGCAGTGTGTGAAGCTTTCAACGAAACCTAACGTTTTCAAAAAATTGAAATCACTGCAATATTTGTGGTTAGAGAGAGTCAATTTTGGAGGAATGCCCGAAGATTTTTTTACTGACCTTGTACATATTACTGAATTGAGTATCAGGTACGTCAACTTGACAACCATTTCTACCACAATGTTTTCCACAGTGAATCAAGAACTTTCATTTCTCGAGGTATCATTTGATCCTGGGGTAGACATTGTTGAACCGAAGTCTTTCGAAAGACTTCATAATTTAAAAACTCTTATACTCTCACGAAATCAGTTGGCTAACCTACGATCTGACATGTTTGATGGCCTGAATCAATTACACAGGCTGGATTTTGATGGAAATAGGATCACTATATTACGTCAGGAGATCTTCAGTAAACTGCGCCAATTGCAATTGCTGAGTTTATCTAGTAATAGAATAAGTGAAATAGAATCGGGAGCATTTTCCGGTCTAGTAAATCTTGAATACCTCGAATTGAACAGTAACAACTTGAAAAATTTACTCGCTGGAGTTTTCCATGATCTGAAAAATTTAGAAGTTTTGGAACTCTCTGACAACAAAATAAAAACCATTACCTACGATCTTTTCAGTGAATGCAAAAGCCTTCGGCGTCTTTACTTAAATTCTAATAAAATATATAACATCGAACCGGTTGCTTTCTGGGGCTTACGCCTTGATGTCTTATGTTTGGCTGAAAATAACATCAATATTTTAAAACATGACACTTTCAATGGTCTCCGTATTGTGTTTTTATTGGATCTTCATGGCAACAATATCACCCTTATTGAACGATTAGCATTCAGGAACCTTAAATATGGAGAGCTTTTACTCGATTTCGATGATATAACTGAAGCTGACAAAGAGAAATGGGGTATAGATGATTCAATTACGTTCAAGAAGCCTTAAATCAATACCTACTTTATTCTATGTAACATTGCTCTTGTAAAACATAAGATTTCAATATCTGATTCTGGAAATAAATAAAAGAATTCAGTAAAAAATTCCATCAACTTATGCAAATGATCTATTATCAATAAAATCCCTAACACCTATGTGAATTACTCGTTCTTCATGATTTTCCTGTACATGGTCATATCGTTCCTTGTTAGTATTGAAATTTCACTGTGCTGGTCACTGGTTATTGCTGCTAAATGAAAGGTTTGTAATCGTCAGAATTTTCGAATGTCAAGATTCCATTTTAAAAATATATGGTTGCGCAGTTTTGGTACTGTCAAGAGCGAGAGGAGTTGACCGTAATGAGTCACTATCAGGAAGATTTCAAGCCGTCAAATTTTGCTCTGATCAATGAAATAATCTGATGAACGATACTCAAGCTTCTTACTTATTCCATTTTCAACAACTTATGAAAATACATTATTTCAATAACTTCCATTGAATAAAAATGAGGTTTATGACTTTGGAGTAAAATATTTTCTTACTTTTCTGAATATTCTCATCTCTCAAACCGAATGAAAAGCCAATTTCCTTTTATAACAGAAATTCTGAGCCTTTGTAAGAAGATTTTCAATTCCAATGAGTATTCCCTTCGCGCGCATTATTCTGCGCATGACGTTCGGTGGAGGAAGGAGGATGGAGGCTTTCGTCCATTGTTGACACATAACCCATGAAAATCATCAAGACTTACAGAAATCTTCCCCCATATCTCTCCTTGAATTTGATGAAAAATCGCAATTATTATGAAGAATTGAAAGAATTTACCCTCGTGAATTTCCAGAGAAAATTCAACGGTAAGCAAATCTATGATGGATTCCACTCTATACGTTATGGTCTTGTGTGAACAATGAGACCAAGTATCAATTCACTGAATTATCATTTTCAGATGAATAAAAATTACCTCGATTGCCGGCCTCCACCAATTCAAGACTATAATGTACCTTCGAAGCGTCAAAAAATGGACATTGTCAATTTGCCAAAACTCGACCCCTCAACCATTGAACCTGTCTCTGAGGAGGAATGGAGTGGTCTTACTAGAGAACTCTTAACTGTTCGTCGCAGCTTATTGCAAACAGAAATCACTTCAGCCCAATTTCGCAGGCTCCGAGTTCAAATGAAAGAGGTGATCAGAGAGGAGGAAAGAAACCTGGAGAGATATTTAAGAATGAACAGAGAGACAACAAAACAATTGGAAGAGGCTCTAGGGACAACAGTGTGGAGTGCTCACGAGGTTCGTGAAGCTGAGGCAATTGCTGAAGCTGAGATGTCCCAGATAAAGATTAGAATGAGGGAAAAATTAACAAATTTATTGACAGAAAACTATCAAATGAATGCCTCTAGTCCTCAAGATACTCCAATATTTCCAATGATCCAAAGCAATGAATCAGAAGTTGGGAGGGAGATGAGGGAGGCTGAGAAAAATATAAAAGATGAATTAGCCTATATGTTGAAAGGAGAATGGGCATCACAGGAATTCAACTCTGACAAACTTCAGGAAGCGCGTATAAAATTTCAGCAATTGGAATCACAGAGAGCTTCTTTGGAGAAGAAACCCATACTTTCTTCAAGAATACCACATGCAAATGCACTTGAGGGAGTGATACAATCAGAGATATACGTAATTCCAGCTCTTCGTGACGCAGAGAGTAATCTACTTCTCAAGGAACAAACAGTCAGCATTCAGGAGAGATTGAAAGATGGAGACAGAGTTGAGCAGCAGGTAATGTTCCTTCCAGGTAATGCCGATGAATTACCTTCAAGTCTTCAATGCTATGAATCTAGAGAAGGTGGTAATTACTCAGCAACTCTAGTTGATGAAAAGCCACCTCCTCCGTCACTAGAAATCAGTCCAATTCAAGAAAATCTAAGAGCTGATGCTGAAAAACCTGCCTCACTGTGGTTCCAGCCTGACACCTTTCTATATTCAACTGAAGGTCATGCAGCAGAAGCACTAGATCTCTCTCTCCCATGTCCTCGATTCAATCAACACGATGAAAACCGTAGAGTCGAAGAAACATATCAAGATCTGCGGATCATGGTGGGCAGCTACTACGTTCTTGCTTCACATCCACAATACTTTCAAATTGATTGGGAAATCTATTACAAACAAGATCTAAACAATAAGTACATATGTAACAAGTGCTTAGTATTGAGAAATAGCAGAGGTAAAATGCGAGATCATGTTTGGGTCAAACACTTCGGTGGTAGATTCAGATGTCCTCTCTGCCCTGATGCACGTTCTATGTCGACAAGAGATGGTGTTGGGGTACATATAAAACGTTTTCATCCCAATGCTTTCCCTCCAACGACGACAAACCGTGCAACGAAAACTGCAAGGAGTTTCTGGAAATTGTGAGTGATTGAGTAGCCAAGTGATGAATTGAGGAATTTCCATAGAGACCTTTTTTATTTACACATTGCGATAAGAGCTGCGAAAAAGATGTTCATAAAACTTTCACTATTTCTGTCTAATTCCAAGATATTCAATAGAGACTGAACTATGAGTGACATTGACTTATTTTTATCATTTCACTACTGAATTTGAGTGCGCATTCTTAATAGTAATGAAATTCAGTAGTGAAGTGGTAGAGGGTAACAAGTTGATTTAATCAGTTTCTGACTTTTCAAAGAATCTCTTTGAATGTAAGAGAGATGGCGAAATTTTTATAGGGACCTTTTTTGTAGATCTCATTTTGCTCTACAAAAAAGGTCTCCATAAAAATTTTGCTGTCTCTCTTAAATTCATAGATATTTCTTTAAAAGTTAAGGACGGGTTAAGTCAACTTGTTACCCTCTACCACTCCACTACTGAATTACTCTTTATCGTCGAACTCATTCTCCAGTTTAATATGTATTCAATTGTCTGTCATTTCGGATTTTCTACAATGAAAGAAAACTAGCAATAGAAATATCCTTCAATTATTTTTCATACGAAGAAATGGCATACAGATAGTTGAACTATTCTACTTTAAGTAATCTTTGTATTCTCATTAAGCTCAATTATCATTCATCAGTCAAACTTATTGTAATCATTGCGTTTTTTATTTTCTCCATAATTTTATCGTTAATAGGATTATTCAAATTGCATTCAGGAGATCGTTTATTTGATCTTAACTCCAGCATTTCACACTAAATATGTTAATAGAGAAAAATTTCTTCAATTTTTCAAGGGTAAAAATTTCGTTACACGTTCAATAGAAACCTTCCGATCTTTTTATTCTAAAATGACTCAATAAATATTTGTAATGCTGAAATTCAATAGAAAACCGAATCTCTTTCTATTTAAAAAATCCCGGGCTATGTATGATATGACGTCACATCGAGAAAAGGTGATGGAAGAGTCGTCATGTGACACATTAGAAATATTAGAATCATCATTTATCAGGGATTTCAGAAGATAAATGAGAGATTTTAATTCGATTCAATACAGCTATCAATTACAATCGGTATAATACACTGGAGTAACTTATTCTTGTGCATACATACCAAAATTCAGAGGTAAGTAAAAGAAATTGGCCATGAAGAAATGCCAAATTGATGGCGTCGTAGAGGTTACATCCACCTCCAAACAAGTAACAATATAAATATCACTTTTAGAGATGAATAAAAAGTGCGGTTCACAGCCTTCATCGAGTGGAGACCACGAAGTGCCTTTGAAACGCCGAAAAATAAATATCCACCCGTTAAACAGTAACCCTTCGAAGGGTGAAACGAGAGAATTTTCACTTCTACGTCGTAAGATATTGGAAGCTCAAATCACTGCAGATCGATTCTATAAAATGAGATTTCAAATAGAAAAAATCATGAGAGAGGAGGAAAGAAACTTGAATTTACGTATCGAAGAGAACACAGAGACAATAAAACAATTGGAGGTAGTTCAAGAGCCATCAGTGTGGACAGCTAAAGACGATTTTGAAGCTGAAGCCTCTGCTAAAGCTGAGATTTTTCAAATAAAGAGAAGGATGAGAGAAAAATTGACAGAATTGTTGACAGTACAATCGAAAATGAATCCTCCCAGTTATGAAGACATTTCATCTTCTGCAACAACCCAGAATAATGAAACAGAGGTTGAGAATGAGCTGGAGGCTTTTAAGAAACCGTTACAAGTAGAATTAACACATATGTTGGAAGAAAAATGGATATCCCAGGAATTCAACAGTGATGAACTCGGAAAAGCAAGTACGGAAATTGAGAGGTTGCATTCAGAAAGAGTTGGGCATGCAAATGGGCTCGAAGAGGGGCCATCATCAGCAAAAGATGTAATTTTGTCTCTTTGTGAAACTACGATAGACAATTTAGTCCTTGGGGATCAGATAATCAGCTTGGGAGAGGGATTGCATGATATTGACAAGATTGAGCAGCTACTGATGTTTTTTCCAGATAAACCTGATGAATCATCTTCGAGTCTTCAGTGTTATAAATTAATGGACAATGGAATAACTTGGCCAGGAGTTGGGAATTACGAAGGGGTTCAAGATATTTTAATACAAGAGAATGAAAGCACTGATGCTGTAGAACCAGGTCCTGTGGGAGATGCTTCCGAAGCCTCTTCGAATCCAACTAATGAAGAAATTTCTTCACAAGAAGTATCAGATGCAACTGACTCTTCGCAATCCAATAATGATGATAAATATCCTGAAACAGTTAAAAAATGTCAAGATCTTAGGATTATAGTGGGCAACTATTACGTTCTAGCTTCACATCCTCAGTTTTTCAAGATTGATTGGAAGTCTCATTACACACGTTATCATGGCCGTCAATTTATCTGCTACGTGTGTTCAGCAGTGAGAGATGGCATAAAGAAAATGCAGGACCACATTTGGTCTCAACACTACGGGGGAACATTCAGCTGCCCTCTCTGTCCTAATTTACATTCTTCAGTGACGAGGCATATTGGGAAACATATGAGAAAGTATCATTTTATCCCATCTTCTACAGAAAAATAAAAACAAATTTTGAAATTTGATGTTTTTTTTTTATTCTTCAAACAGTTGAAACAATTTTTTTTTTATTCTTCAAACAGTTGAAAAAAAAAAAAAAATTCACTCTACAAAAAAGATTCATAAATTCATAGATTTTTAAATTCATTATTGATTGCTTTATATGATTATTTGAAGAGTCAACCATAAATAGGAGAGTATTCTGAATAATGTTAGTCATAAAATTGTAGAACGCGATGAATTATCTCAGCTCAGTGGAGAAATGGTGAAACGGTTCAAGTCAATTTCATCCTGAAGACAGTTTTCGATGTATATCTCAGGATCCAGGAGACATAGTGAAATTTTTATTGATACCTTTTTTGTAGAATGGAGTGAGAGCTACAAAAAAGGTCATTATACAAATTTCGCTATCTCCTTTAGATTTTAAGATATTCATTGAAAAATTAGCTGAAAGCCAAGTCGAATTTAACTGTTTTACGAATTTGCTACAGGACTTAAAAATCAAATTTTGATCAATATCTTTGAATCTAAGGGAGATGAGAGATTTTTTCTCAACATCTTTTTTGTAGAGTTGAATGAGAGCTACAAAAGAGGTCTTTATGAAAATTTCGCTATCTCTCTAAATTCAAAGATATTTCTCTAAAAGTTAAGGACGGGTTAAGTCGACTTGTTACCCTCTACCACTTCACTACTGATTTACAGATTAAATCAAATAATCTCATTAAAAAACTAACATTTTATGTTTATCTAAAGTATTAAAATACGACCACTCGTCTTTGTTCAATAAATTCATAATTGATGAAAAGAAAGTTCAATTAGATAATTGAATTCAAGAATATAAAATGAGAGTGTATGCCGCCCCGTTTGAACGTTCGCAGCAGCAAATGAGTCGATAAAAGAGAATTCATCATGCACGTGGGGATGCGCATGGCGTGCCGCGTCGATTGAGAATATTTTATTAGTCGTGAATGATAATCGTGCACCCAAGCAAAATCAGTTGGAAAATACAGACACAGCATTCGTAAAATATTGAAATTGATTGGATCAGTGAGCAGTGACTATTAATTTTGGATTATCCATCATCAATTAATTTATATTATAGCCGAAAAAAGCAAATGTAAGTATCACCTTGTTATCAAAACAAACATTGGAGGTTAGGAGTTGTTGCTCGCATCATTCGTTTAATTATTAAACTGGTTGATTTATTAACTGCTATTTTCAATTTTTTAATATTTGAGACAAATAGTTGTAATTTTTGGAGGAATTTCTTGCAATTTCTGAAGAGATATGCGTACGTGTGTGGAGTATGAGTGAAGGGAGTCATGTTGCGTATAAAAAAATTCAATAGAAAATCCTAACCCCCCTTCCCCGGTCCGAAACATCAAAACCACCTCAAGCCATACATTCTATCAGTTTTTTTTGCCAATTTCTATTGGATATTTATCCCAATAGAAGTATTTAATAGAACATATTTTCATTTAAAAAATCGATGAATTTAGATTTTTCTATCCAATTAATTTTGCTGAGATTTTTATCTAGAATTTTCTTGGCTCAAATTTTCTATTTTTTCAGAGAAAATCAGTGATGAATTGGTAGAACGGTTTTTAATTCGATGTCATCCTGGCGTCAGTTTTCAATGTATATCTCGAAATTCAAGGAGGATGGAAAAATGTTCATGGAGACCTTTTTTGTGGAGGAAAATGAGAGCTAGAAGAAAGGTCCTCATAAGAATGTTTCTATCTTCCATAGATTCCACGATATCCATCAAAAACTGATATTAGGATTAAATCAACCTGACCGTTCTACCAATTCACTACTGAATTGTATAGGGAAATTGAAATTCATTGATATTTCTCTATAAAAATATGTTTTATTCAATATTTCTATTGAGAAAAAATCTCCAATAGAAATCAGCAAGGGAGCGATAGAATTTTCAATTTTGTAACAGAAATTCTATGCTATATTTTTTCGTGAGAACAGATTGTACAATTTAGCTGTTTTATTATACATTCATAGTTCTCCATTCAACTTAGATCTGATCAGTTTTTAAATAATTTCTACTCAGCAGTTTCTCTGTTAATGACTGATGAACTGCAGAGGCAATTCTTTCACAGAATTTAATTGAATTCAAGTTATATAGGGACGCTCCAATTGGATAACTAAGGAAAATCAATTGCACAGTTGCCTACGAGGTATTTTTGAATGAATTAATAGTCACATCTACCTCAACCTGCTCCTACCTTGTAAACTCGGCAGTTTCCAAATCCATCCGGACACAAATAATAGCCTCATAACTTTCTATTCTTCCATAATATTCCTAGCAGACGCCCCCAACGTTGTTCAAGCAGAAGAAAAGAAAATTCAGAGTTTCTCCGAAAGTGCTAGAATTCTCTAAAAATTAGTCATTATACTAATTTAAGAAATTTTGCAAATGTTTTATGATTTTCCAGGCACTCCTAAAATGCGAAGGACTATTCAATAGTGAATTATGGTAAAACGGTTCAAGTCAATTTCGCCCTGACATCAGTTTTTGATAAATATCTTGGAATCTAAGGAAAATAACGAAATTTTCATGGAAATTTTTTTTGTAGAGTGAAGTGAAAGTTACAAAAAAGGTGTGTATAAAAATGTCTCTATCTCCCATAGATTCCGAGATATCCATCAAAAACTGATCCTAGGATTAAATTAATTTAAAACGTTTCACCAATCCACTACTGTATTCACATTCGAATAAGGCAATCCCATAATTATAAAATTTGGTCAATTACATGTGATTACGATCCTCACTATGCCTGATTACGATTACAATAATGACCACCGGTACTGAAGTTAATTTCATTAATTACAGTCATTTTTTCAACTATCACCTAATATTTATAACTATAGGAATAATGAATGATGATTTTGAATTCCCATAAGATTCAGCCCTAAAAGTTCCGATTGGATGTTAAACCCACAAATGCTTCATTTTGAATAATTTTGAATCATTTTGAAAAATTCGTGAAATATCGAGGCCCTTCGAGTCAACAGTCAGTCCAGAAGAAAATCGCCCCACTCTAAAATTTGGTAGTAGTCAACTATAGCCTTCGGGCAATCAAGTCATCATGTAGTCATAACAGAGTATTCATCAAAATAGAGTCTCGCTCTAGAACTCAACGAGCACGTATCAAGTAGCTTTCGAGCCCTAACGTTTTCATCATGTAATCGAATAACCGAACTTTAGTAATTCTCTTGCCTTCGGGCACTCTAATCGGAAATCACCGTGTAAATCATCATTAAGTAAAACATCGAGTCAGTGTAATCACGTTAATCAAATCGTAATTCAATAATTAAACATCTAAACGTGTATCAATGTAGTATTCATCAATATCTTACTCAGTTCTCAAATGAGTTATCAAATAGCTAAAATCTCAAATCAGGTAGTTATCGATTATTTATCCACAGTTCAAGAACATGTATCAATTCATTTTCAGTTAAAGTAACTCATCAGTGCAATAAAATTTAAAGATTTTTGAAAACTACAAAAAATCGCCTGAAAGTGTTATTAGATTTTTTAATCGCAATTTTTTGCTCGATTTAATGACCGTTTAAGTTTTTCAAAAAATCAATTTTGAAAAATCAACATTTAACCCAGCGTCTTATGGAAAAATTCATAATTTTTTTCTGAATAAAGATTAAAATCTGAATTTTTCACTCGAAATGTGAAAAAAATAATAAAAAATATTGACACTTGTTTCATGAGGTTTATCCGTTTAGTTTTATTGATATTAACAATAAACAGTGAAAATTGACGAGAAACCGGAACCGAAATCGACATGGCAACGTCTGCTCGAGTAAAGAGGTTATGGCGTTCAGTGGCGTTCAGTCCACTCGACTCCCGCCTGTCATTTTGACATCCAGCGTTGCCACGTATATTTGCAAGCTAGTCAACTGAATTACTTTTTATTGATTTTTACTTTCTTAAAAATCGAAAAATGTTATAATTTTCATATTGATGACCTCAATAATTCTTATAAATAATTTAAAAATGAAAACAATAATTTTTGGAAATTGTTTAATTTTTGCACACTCAACGACTTTATGTGTACTGATGAGCTACTTTAATAACACACCCTGTGGGGCTCTTTCCACCGGGAGTTAGATGAGAGAAGAGTTGGGCTGAGTTGGACTAAAACCTGCGGTGTAAACGGCAAATACCAGTAAAAAATCTAACTTTTTTCCGTTTCCACCGCACTTTCAGTCCAACTCAGCCCAACTCTTCTCTCATCTAACTCTCGGTGGAAATAGCCCCACAGTAAAATCCTCAAGTTATTCTTCAACGAGTTAATTTATCACGAATGAATTATTCAAGACAATCCTCAGTACAAATCAATTAATTAAATGTAATTTATCATCTTTATTATCAACTAATAGAATCCATTAGAATGTATCGACTTTTAGCTTCAAAATAGGGATATTTCATGAAATTTAAAGAGAAGAAAAAAAAATTGATTTAGGTTCCGTAGACTGAAAGCAGGTTAATTCATTAATAAATTACTTGAATTTATTATTGTTATTATTTTTAAAAAATTGTTGAAAATTGCGATTGGAGAGGGGATAATGACGTCATACCTCCCTATATGTCGAGTTTAGTCGCGGCAAGGCGCTAGTTCTGCTCCTGTGTTTATGTGTATCGCGAATATTGATGCATCGTGTAAACAAAATTTATTTTTGACATAATTAAACCTGAAATCTGACAATGTCGCGAAAAAAACGTGTTTGAAAAAGGCTTCGTGAAAGTATCACCACAAAATTTACCAATTGTTACATTTGATATGTTCCTTATGAAGAATAGAGACTCTATTCCGAGCTCTATTCTTCATGATGTTCCTGGAATGTCTAAATAACCACTATAATCTCTCGATATCTAAAATGGCCGAAAGATGGCACTGATAAACCAGAGGTGTGACGTCATTCAAGGTGATACGAGCGTTTTAAAATTATCAATTTCAATTAATTATTTTAATTATAAAACAAGCGATTTCGAAAATTTTACTTTGGGCTTTCACATAACTCGACCTGAATCATCGACTGGATGAAAATTTTTTTTTCATGAAATATCCCTATTCAGTACTAAACGCAATAGAAATTGTTCAAGTATTTATCAAGTTTAAATCATTTTGTGAATCAATAATTATTCAAGTTTATCAGTGAAATTAATCCAGATATTAGAAATCATCAATCATGTAAATAGTGTATAATAATCATAACTTGCGGTTCAATACCGTTAATAAATTCAATGTTAGTTATTTTAACAAGTGTTATCAATAATTGACTCGCAACTTTAAAACTTCCCTCACACTACCCACATCCACGGCAAAAACTAGTATCCATCTAAAACAGACCTTTTCTGTAGAGTGAAATGAGATCTACAAAAAAGGTCCTGATAAGAATTTCGCTATCTCTCTCAGATTCAAAGATATTCCTCGAAAATAATAATAATAATAATAATAATAATAATAATAATAGAATCGCTGAATTTTTCATTTTTGTCTACTTTTGCCACAACAAACAAATTTATTTCTCGGTGTACCCTGAGTTTCAAACCCACGACTTTCAAGATTGAACTTTATGGGTATCAGAAATAATAGGAAACTTGCATATAGAGCTCAGTTTTTCTGAAACTTCTCATCCGCATATTCTTCATAACAAATGAATGGTAAAACAGCAAAAAATATTCTTTAATATGTTCTAGATAATTTATGATAATTAATTAAAAATCAGTGGTTTCTGAGACCAATTTTTAGGTTATGATGTCACGAGGTCCCTCCGGTAGCTTCCCATTGGCCGAGTGTCCAAGGGTAAGGAATCGTAGTCCTTCATTGGATGCGACACGCCCACAGATTAAGTTAGGTTGACTTGGATACGTCCTGTGATTGGTTTAGCCTTCAAGAGACCTTGTGACGCCACGAGCGATTTCAGAGCATTTAAAATATGGAAATATTAAGAATGAATTACTAATTATTAAACAATTTTTTGAACGCTTTCGAATGAAAAATTGTTAATTGGAGTCATGCTCTTGAAATAAAAAAAATTAATAAAAATTCATGCAAATTTCCTATTGTCTCTGATTTCAATGTATCTCAAATATTTAGTCATCGCCGGCTGTAATCAATTGACTAACGAAAACACCTTCTGCAGCAATGGTATTCACTATAATCATAATCAGGGTAATCAGGTTTATAATCAAGTGTCATCGACGCATGATGAAAATTTTCCATCATCTCTAAAAATTTACTCTAAATGAACTTTAATTTATTTCCAACTAACGAAGAATTGAAATTTACAGATGAACGGAGACAGCATTGACAGTTCACGGTTTCCATCACCTGGAAGTCATGGAGGGCCAGCAAAACGCCAGAGACTAGAAGCATCAGTCTTATCGAGCTTCAACATCTCCAGCAATGAGTCTGGACTAAGATCAGATCGAGAATCGACACAATTACGAGAGCTCACTGTTCTTCGCAAAAGATTATCCCACACAGAAGCAGCTGCTGTTCAGCATCGCAAAATTCGTAATCAAATAGAAGAATTGTGTGAAAAAGAGAAGAATATCCTGGAGATGCAGGTTCAAATGGAAAGAGAGACAATAGAACAATTACAACGGGATCTTGAAGTAGCATTGACAACAACTCGTGAAGCACGTGAAGCCCAGGCAGCTGCTGAAGCTAAACTTCTTCAAGTCCAGACCACAATGGAGCAACGAATCACAGCATTATTGAAAGAAAATGCAAAATTCAAAAAGGGTAAAAATCATTCAAACAGTAGAAGAATATCATCGAAGCATTTGAATGATGACGGAGATACTAAGGAAGAAATGAGTTCTGAAGAAGATAATCCAATTGAGCTTGAAGGACCAAATAATGAAAATTTGATGTCTCAAGAGGAATTGAATCCTCAAGATATCGAAGTTAAAGACGTCAGAGTTGTAGTTCAGAGATTCCATCCAGAAGTATCTAGCTCTGAAGGACAAGAGATGACCGAGACGAGAGCAACGCGTGCGAACAAGTCCCAGGAAATTACTTCACCTCTTCCCAAAACTGTTCAGCCAAAACGGAGCCATAAGAAACGAATATCTGCTATGAAAAGGAAATCAGCCGTTGGGAAAAAAGTTGGAGAAGCTGAGCAGGAGGAGAGAGCTGATAACACGTTCTTAAAATCTCGTAAATCTAGATCAAGAACTTCCAGTAGTGTTCAGCCGGAGGCTATTTTCACACACAAAACAGAAGAATTGGAGTCTCAAGCTGATATTCTGCAGAATGATAGTGATACTTTCCAGAGGAGATCTCAGAGGGTTAAGAAAGTGGCAGGAGGAGTAACAAAAATTAACAACAAGGAGCATGACGTGAATCAGGATGATCCATTAGATCCAAGTGATCATGAAGATGCTGCATCACAAGTATCAAAGGAATATGATCCCTATCCAGAGTCAAACGACGTCAATGATCCTTTGGCATTGATCTCAGATGACAATGAGCCAAATGACAACAATGATTCTGCATCAGAAGTGTCACATGATCAATCATCATCACATTCAAATCATGATGAAGATTTCACAGCTGATGACCATCACTCTTCACTGAATCCAACTGAGTTGAAAGATCCAGAGTCCTCAATTGATAAACCAATTGAAGATATTCGCATACGTGTAGGAAAACATTGTTTTGTATTGCCATCGAATGGAAAATTCCATGAGCTTGATTGGAATGAGGAGTTCTTTCTCCTCAGATCGCGTGAATGGGAATGCAAAAAATGTTCTATTATCATCAAATCCAAGAGACAACGAATGGAGGATCATGTGTGGGTTACACATTATGGGGGAAATTTCACTTGTCTCCATTGTAGTCCTTATCATCCTCTCTTCACGTCCAGAGAGAGTATCTTCAATCACATGGAGAGAAAACATCCTCATTTGCTTCCAGCCGACAATGAGCCAGTTACTGAAATCACCGATTAATTTCAATATTAAATGGGTTAAATGGGTTCCATTAAATTCTACGTTCTTTGTAATTGTGCATTGATCATAGAAATAAGGAATTTTGAAGAACTGTAAGATGTTTTAGCTGATAAAGTTTTTAACTCAGATTTTTTCTTAATATTTCCTTTTCGAATCTGCCATCATCATAACTGTATTCGTGTTTTCTGTGTGAAGTATTATAAAATTAATTCAGATATTCTTATAGCTTGGTGAAATTCTTCATTTGTTCTGAAAAATTGAAGAATGATCGTATAAATTTATATAAATCAGTAGTGAATTGATAAAACGGTTTAAGTAAATTTCATCCTGGCGTGAGTTTTCAACTAATAGCTCATAATCTAGAGGAGATGACAAAATTTCCATAGAAATCTTTTCTGTAGAGTAAAATGAGAGCTACAAAAAAGGTCCTTATTAAAATGTCCCTATCTCCCATAGATTCCAAGATATCCATCAGAAACTGACCCTAGAATTAAATCGTCTTAAATCGTTTTACCAATTTACTAATTAAATCATTAATTGCAATTTTTATATTAATTCGTATACTAATAAATTTGTGACAAAATACATTGCTGCTTATTCTAATATATTTGCGAATATCCAAGAGTCTAAATAATTTGAATTATTCATTCGAATTCATCGCATTCCGATCTTATATAGTCGTGAATGTTTATCCTTTTAATTTATTAATAGAAAAACTCTCGTAGGATTATTAACAACAGACTTTGTTGAACGGAAGACATTTAATTATGACATTCGTGTCTTATTGATGAAGATTTCTGGTCTTTTTAGAAGCCAAGGATGCATCGATGGTCAACAGCCTTGTCTCGTTTTTCAATTTGGAAATTTAAGGTAGTTATCGCGTGAATCGGTTTTCTTACCGATTTATTCAAATTTATAGGAGGCATTCATATATACGTGATAAAATTTTGCGTCATTCTGACTGCCAGTATAGAAGATATTAGGCTTCAAACTTTTGTACGGCCCTGGCTATTTTTAACATATGAAGCATAGGAAATTAAAATATTGAATATCTTCGATTCTGTGTGTCAAAACTTGACCATTTTTTCACTGCACGTGTAGTGAACATATATCTATCACATACTATTTTTTTATGCTAAAATGGACGAAAAAAAAAAAAAATCTGCCTAACATGCTCAAGACCTGGGCATTGTCTTTAGGATGTGACATCAAAGTTTGGTTGCAACGATACGACGTGTGATTTATCAAATAACGAGAATAATAGATACGGCCCTTAGTGAGATAACTTACCTTGATAAGAATTACCTTTAAAGTAGCTCATCAGTACACATAAAGTCGTTGAGTGTACGAAAATTAAACAATTTCCAAAAATTATTGTTTTCATTTTTATATTATTTATAAGAATTATTGAGGTCAACAATATGAAAATTATAACATTTTTTGATTTTTAAAAAAGTAAAAATTAATAAACAGTAATTCAGTTGACTAGCTTGCAAATATACGTGGCAACGCTGGATGTTAAAGTAGCTCATCAGTACACATAAAGTCGTTGAGTGTGCAAAAATTAAACAATTTCCAAAAATTATTGTTTTCATTTTTAAATTATTTATAAGAATTATTGAGGTCATCAATATGAAAATTATAACATTTTTCGATTTTTAAGAAAGTAAAAATCAATAAAAAGTAATTCAGTTGACTAGCTTGCAAATATACGTGGCAACGCTGGATGTCAAAATGACAGGCGGGAGTCGAGTGGACTGAACGCCACTGAACGCCATAACCTCTTTACTCGAGCAGACGTTGCCATGTCGATTTCGGTTCCGGTTTCTCGTCAATTTTCACTGTTTATTGTTAATATCAATAAAACTAAACGGATAAACCTCATGAAACAAGTGTCAATATTTTTTATTATTTTTTCACATTTCGAGTGAAAAATTCAGATTTTAATCTTTATTCAGAAAAAAATTATGAATTTTTCCATAAGACGCTGGGTTAAATGTTGATTTTTCAAAATTGATTTTTTGAAAAACTTAAACGGTCATTAAATCGAGCAAAAAATTACGATTAAAAAATCTAATAACACTTTCAGGCGATTTTTTGTAGTTTTCAAAAATCTTTAAATTTTATTGCACTGATGAGTTACTTTAAAATGACCGGCGGGAGTCGAGTGGAGTGAACGCCATAACCTCTTTACTCGAGCAGACGTTGCCATGTTGATTTCGGTTCCGGTTTCTCGTCAATTTTAACTGTTTATTGTTAATATGAACAAAACTAAACGGTTGAGCCTCATGAAACAAGTGTCAATATTTTTTATTATTTTTTTCATATTTTGAGTGAAAAATTCAGATTTTAATCTTTATTCAGAAAAAAGTTGTGAGTTTTTCCATAAGACGTTGGGTTAAATGTTGATTTTTCAAAATTGATTTTTTGAAAAACTAAAACGTTAATTAAATCGAGCAAAAAATTACGATTAAAAAATCTAATAACACTTTCAGGCGATTCTTTATAGTTTTCAAAAATCTTTAAATTTTATTCCACTGATGAGCTACTTTAAGAATTTGAAAATCTTTCCTCCACGCAGATTCGTTTGCGCATAACGTCAGTCCCCATGTAGCACACCCCAAGTAGCACAAAGTTATCTAAAAGATGACGTTTCGGTATCTTTAAATAGATAGCGGATAACTTTTCGACAGTCCCAATAGTTACCGTTTTGTACACCAAAAAGATGGAAAATGTCTGCACGATTCGACAGGTCTGATTGTTAACGTCTTGGACAATACAAATAGATAACAAAACGTCAGTAACGTTTTGGACAATACAAATAGATAACAACACGTCAGTACTTATAGCTGTCAAAAGGATGACTTTTTATTGACAATATTGACAAATATGGTGGAGAGGAGACCCAAGTAGCACAAAGTTATCTAAAAGATGACGTTTCGGTATCTTTAAATAGATAGCGGATAACTTTTCGACAGTCCCAATAGTTACCGTTTTGTACACCAAAAAGATGGAAAATGTCTGCACGATTCGACAGGTCTGATTGTTAACGTCTTGGACAATACAAATAGATAACAAAACGTCAGTAACGTTTTGGACAATACAAATAGATAACAACACGTCAGTACTTATAGCTGTCAAAAGGATGACTTTTTATTGACAATATTGACAAATATGGTGGAGAGGAGAGTTGACACAAAGTTAACTTAAAGTCAATCTTAAATGTTATCAGAAACGACTGTCAATAAGCCAACAAATAGATATCTTTCCGACATCTTCTCGACATTATTCCGACATTCCTATGGACGTCTCGAAACGTTATCGATATGATACCTATGGGAATAGGAGGAGAGGGTTCATTCCAAGAAACTGCTATTATTTGCAACATAAATGAAAAATTTATGTTTTAATTGATTCGGTTTTCGAATAAAGGAGGATTATTAATGAATGTATCTTTGTCAAAATAATTGATTCCAATGATAAATTTTCAATTGCCAGAATATGCTAAAAATTCATTTTTGTTCGAAGAGCGGATTAAAACATAAATTTCCCATTTACATTGCAAATAAAAACAATTTCTTACCTTTTTCAAATGAAAATATAACAAATTTAATGTGCTTAACACGAAATATTTTTATTATATACTTATATTTATTCTTTGTTTCTCAAGATTTCATTTCCGAATAATATAATTATAATATATGATATAACATAACATAATATAGTATAATAATTATTATGTGATAATAATATAATTATCAATTCACTTCACCTCACTTATTAATACTTCACAGCACTGTTGCCCCAATGACAGTCGAAAAACGAATGGCGCAGTTCTCTAGGCGGTCAACCCCTTTTATTAGGGGGGATTCTAGAATGTTCTTTTGGAAATTCTCTAGAATGTACCCTGTGTTATCCTTTGGGTAACATTCTGTTATCGAAATGTTCAACTTTCCGGTATCCTTGCGTAAGGATCCACAGAGGTAACTCTTTTGCGCTAACATTAAGGTAGACTCCTTATAGGTTCCAATAACAGACAACTTTAAGATGTCTTCTTGGAACTCCACACATGGTTGACTCAAAAGGGTCAACTTACCGATGTCGAAAAACACGTTATCCTTCAGATACAAAGCATAGCTCACTTTTAATTATCTTATTACAGTCAATCGTAATGTCACCAATGAAATCGAGATCGTTTAGGTACCGAAAACAACGTCGTCTTTTGGATAAGAATGAGAGATAACTTTCGGATATCGTTTCACACTCTGTCTTGATGTCAACAACATCGTCAGCATCTTTTAGGCATCAAAAATCGCGCAACCTTTTGGATACGAAAAATGGATAACTCCTAGACAGCATTTTCAAGTCTGTCGTAATGATCCACAAAATTGGACATCGTTTAGGTGCCGAAAAGGACGATATCTATTAGATAGAAAATAAAAGACAACTTATAGATATCTGGATCAATTCATTCGAAAAGTTGTCATAATATGTGTTATCTTTCAGGTGTCAGGAATATGGTATCAATAAGAGAGAGTCGGAAAGATAACCTAGAGTCGTCTCCTTCTTATCTGTCGGAAAGTCATCGCAAAATTGATACCTTGTTGATAACAAAAAAACGATATCTAACTGGGAGGATCATAATTGATAACATTTTAGCATCTTGGAGACATATCCAATACGGTATCATAAGAATGATGTCTTTTAGATAACTTTTTTTGTAGATATCCCAAGAAAGTTATCTCATCGCTGTCTTTTCGGACTTGTCCAAATGTTGACGAGATAAAGATAACTTTCAGATGATTTTTCGACAAGTCCCATGTAGCACACTTGTCGAAAAATCATCTGAAAGTTATCTTTATCTCGTCAACATTTGGACAAGTCCGAAAAGACAGCGATGAGATAACTTTCTTGGGATATCTACAAAAAAAGTTATCTAAAAGACATCATTCTTATGATACCGTATTGGATATCTTGAAAAAAAAACGAAAACGAGGTTTTCTTTTAAAAAAACGCCAAGTAACCATTTTGATGCGTATTTGATTATCTTCTGGGCATTTAAAAAAAAAAACAAATGAAGTAAAAAGCGCCAAGTCAGATATGCTTACGAGAAAAAAATTAGTAGAGGCAGGACCAAGGTACTTGGCGTGGTTGACAAGATGAAGACGACGAGGCTCTCAGTAAGTACTGTTAACATTAAGTTGATCGAATGATGTTCAGCAGTGATTTTGACAATAGAAAAAAACCGCGCCAAGTACCTTGGTCCTGCCTCTACTAATTTTTTTCTCGTAAGCATATCTGACTTGGCGCTTTTTACTTCATTTGTTTTTTTTTTTAAATGCCCAGAAGATAATCAAATACGCATCAAAATGGTTACTTGGCGTTTTTTTAAAAGAAAACTTCGTTTTCGTTTTTTTTTCAAGATTTCAGTAGTTTTTTCAAAATGAGTCCATAACGAGAATTCTTTCTTCCGTACTGCTCTTCGGCAAAAGGTGAATTATTACGAAAAAATGTTGCCTGGGCCGTCGTTATGAGGTTAGAAGATTTTTTACTCGTGGGGAGTTAGTGGGCCGCGCTGGAGAGAAAAATATTTTTTTTTGTGCCATACGATTTTTGTGAATTTTCGAGAAGTCTGCGTTGTTTATTTTTGTATTTCCATATAAATACTTATCGGAAAAATGAATCAATAGATTATGAGTTTTTGCAATAGTTTTATCATTTTAATTCTTTTAATTTAAAAAAATTATAATAAAATTGTAATTTTGTATTCATTATTTTGCGATTATTTCGAGAACTAGTGGATTTACATGAAAATGTTAAGAGACCTTTTTTGTTTAAAATTTTATTCTCTACAGAAAAGGTTTTTTGACATTTTTCTTTAAATTCAATTTTTGCTGAGATATTTATAAAATAATAAATGAAAAACCCAACAAAAAATCTATAAAATGAATTCATCTTTATTACAATGACAAAAATACAAAATACAAAATTGAAAAATAGTTAGTCATCACTCATCTTCACTCCTCTCTCCTCTACAATCCTCGAAACTCTTAGAAAATATCAATTTTTCCTAAAAACCCATAAACCTATCAATAATTAATTCATCATCATCGAATCAAACTTAAACTAATTAATAACTAAAGTACTGCGTATCAATGACTTTCTCAATATGTCCCTTCAACGTCTGCAGTTGCCTGAGAGTCTCAGCATCCAACTGAGGTATATTAGAAATCCCTCCTGAGTGTGAATTTGATCGTCTATCACTCGATGCACTCGATTTTTGGACTCTCTGAGTCTGGAAGTCTGAGTCCATTTTATGAAGAAGAGCTTTTGCTTGATGTTGATTATAAGTCTTTCATCAGCATGTCACTCTCCTCATGAGTGGAGAGGGGTGAGTTGCATTTACGAGGCTGCTTTGTACGGAGCATGTTGATGGTGTTGGTGGTGGTGATAATGAAGATGTTGATGAGGTTCTGGAAGATTTTTAAAGCAGTTAGATGGATTCCTTCAGTTTGGGGGGAGATTATCTGGAGAAGGAGGGGGCTTAGGGAGACGTAGAAAAGGACCTTTTTTGTAAAAAATTTTGTAGGCTACAAAAAAGGTCTTCTGAGATTTTCGGATTAAGTCACTCATTTAGGAGATAAATTGATAATAAAGTGAGAGTAATTTAGGAATTGATTCTTTTGGAGTTCTCTTTGGTTAATTATTGAATAATCTGGGAAACGTGAGGTTCTAGGAGAATTCATCAGGAGACATTGTTTGTAGGAAATTTTGTCAGCTTCAAAAATGGTCTTTTGATATTTTCTCCTAAAATGAATAATTCCAGAGTTGAATGCATTATTGAGGAAGATTTCACGGTTGAGGTTAATTATTTTATGATTTGAATCAGTAATTAGTGATTTTTGAGTGGATTTACCTTCGAGTCGGCGTGAGAATGTGTCAATGGCTGGCGTTTGGTGTCATCCTTCAAGAATTCGACATCTTTGAGGGCCAGATATTTTTTTATCCAATTATTTAATAAATATAGTCGAGGATTATTCGATTGAGGCCCAGATATCTTCCTTATCCAATTATTTAATTGTTTAAATACACTCGAGAATTATTCAACGAGTGTTTACCTGTTTATTTTAAATAATAACCAATTATTCCTGAACAATTATTAAAATAAACCACTAATTAATGATTTTCTCTCTCAATTTTTGTCACTTTTGTAACGATTATTTGATAAACTGAGGATTTTAAGAGAAAATGTCAAGAGACCTTTTTTGTAGGAAATTTCATAATCTACAGGAAAGGTCTCTTGAAATTTTCGCTTCAGATGATCCATTACAGAGATAATTCGATTATTAATACAGTAGTTACCTTTTTGGATGGTATTTCAGTCTGTGAATGGCACGTAGGAATTCCAGTGATTTGTAAATCAATTCCTCTGGCTTACGTGTATCAATTCAAAGCACATATCCATCCTCTTAACCCATAGCAACTTCATGGGAATTTACTGAATTCTAGGCAACTGCTGTTGTATTATAACACTGTCACCGTTTGATTGATAAGTTGACAAGTAAATTACAACAACAAGAGAAAATAACCTCAATACCACTCGCCACTCAGCGCATGCGCAGCGCTGTATTTTCAACGCGAACATTTGGCTAATTCCACGCCACTACCAACTTGCAAACTTGATTCTGTGTGAAAATAATCTCAATTGTTAATTTTCGAAAAATCCGCGTTGTTTATTTTTGTATCTCCGTAAATACTCATCGGAAAAATATGATAATAATATTAATCGCAAGAGGATAGGCGATTTATATGATGAAAGTGACGTTAGTTTCCGCGTAAACAGGGCCATTTTCATTTTATGGAGATATTATTATACGGAGGTAGTGGAGGGGGTAGTTGTCTCGTGTACATATATGTAGATACGCGGTAGCTGTCGGCCAGTTTTATTTGAGTTGAGTCGAGCGGGAAAATTCAAAATGGTTACTTGGCCGATACGCTACCGCGTATCTCGATGTCTCCAAGATGCTAAAATGTTATCAATTATGATCCTCCCAGTTAGATATCGTTTTTTTGTTATCAACAAGGTATCAATTTTGCGATGACTTTCCGACAGATAAGAAGGAGACGACTCTAGGTTATCTTTCCGACTCTCTCTTATTGATACCATATTCCTGACACCTGAAAGATAACACATATTATGACAACTTTTCGAATGAATTGATCCAGATATCTATAAGTTGTCTTTTATTTTCTATCTAATAGATATCGTCCTTTTCGGCACCTAAACGATGTCCAATTTTGTGGATCATTACGACAGACTTGAAAATGCTGTCTAGGAGTTATCCATTTTTCGTATCCAAAAGGTTGTGCGATTTTTGATGCCTAAAAGATGCTGACGATATTGTTGACATCAAGACAGAGTGTGAAACGATATCCGAAAGTTATCTCTCATTCTTATCCAAAAGACGACGTTGTTTTCGGTACCTAAACGATCTCGATTTCATTGGTGACATTACGATTGACTGTAATAAGATAACTAAAAGTGAGCTATGCTTTGTATCTGAAGGATAACGTGTTTTTCGACATCGGTAAGTTGACCCTTTTGAGTCAACCATGTGTGGAGTTCCAAGAAGACATCTTAAAGTTGTCTGTTATTGGAACCTAAGGAGTCTACCTTAATGTTAGCGCAAAAGAGTTACCTCTGTGGATCCTTACGCAAGGATACCGGAAAGTTGAATATTTCGATAACAGAATGTTACCCAAAGGATAACACAGGGTACATTCTAGAGAATTTCCAAAAGAACATTCTAGAATCCCCCCTAATAAAAGGGGTTGACCGCCTAGAGAACTGCGCCATTCGTTTTTCGACTGTCATTGGGGCAACAGTGCTGTGAAGTATTAATAAGTGAGGTGAAGTGAATTGATAATTATATTATTATCACATAATAATTATTATACTATATTATGTTATGTTATATCATATATTATAATTATATTATTCGGAAATGAAATCTTGAGAAACAAAGAATAAATATAAGTATATAATAAAAATATTTCGTGTTAAGCACATTAAATTTGTTATATTTTCATTTGAAAAAGGTAAGAAATTGTTTTTATTTGCAATGTAAATGGGAAATTTATGTTTTAATCCGCTCTTCGAACAAAAATGAATTTTTAGCATATTCTGGCAATTGAAAATTCATCATTGGAATCAATTATTTTGACAAAGATACATTCATTAATAATCCTCCTTTATTCGAAAACCGAATCAATTAAAACATAAATTTTTCATTTATGTTGCAAATAATAGCAGTTTCTTGGAATGAACCCTCTCCTCCTATTCCCATAGGTATCATATCGATAACGTTTCGAGACGTCCATAGGAATGTCGGAATAATGTCGAGAAGATGTCGGAAAGATATCTATTTGTTGGCTTATTGACAGTCGTTTCTGATAATATTTAAGATAGACTTTAAGTTAACTTTGTGTCAACTCTCCTCTCCACCATATTTGTCAATATTGTCAATAAAAAGTCATCCTTTTGACAGCTATAAGTACTGACGTGTTGTTATCTATTTGTATTGTCCAAAACGTTACTGACGTTTTGTTATCTATTTGTATTGTCCAAGACGTTAACAATCAGACCTGTCGAATCGTGCAGACATTTTCCATCTTTTTGGTGTACAAAACGGTAACTATTGGGACTGTCGAAAAGTTATCCGCTATCTATTTAAAGATACCGAAACGTCATCTTTTAGATAACTTTGTGCTACTTGGGTCTCCTCTCCACCATATTTGTCAATATTGTCAATAAAAAGTCATCCTTTTGACAGCTATAAGTACTGACGTGTTGTTATCTATTTGTATTGTCCAAAACGTTACTGACGTTTTGTTATCTATTTGTATTGTCCAAGACGTTAACAATCAGACCTGTCGAATCGTGCAGACATTTTCCATCTTTTTGGTGTACAAAACGGTAACTATTGGGACTGTCGAAAAGTTATCCGCTATCTATTTAAAGATACCGAAACGTCATCTTTTAGATAACTTTGTGCTACTTGGGTCTATACCAATACAAAATGGTGGATCTCGTTTTCCTTTGCTTACTGATGACGTGATGATATAAAATAACAAAAGTGTCCTGAGGTAGAAACAGATATCATAAACACTTCATCCCAACGCTTTCTGCGAACATCTTTCCAAACACTGATCTGCGTCTTAATTGCAGAATAAAGAGGTAATAAATCGAAATTAACATAAAACCGTCGATATTTTTCGAATTGTAGAGGTTAAGAATTATTATCTAATTTCCTGGCGTCAGTTTTTTATGAATATCTCATAATCTAGAGGAGATGGAAAAATTTTCATAGAAATCTTTTTTGTAGAGTGAAATGAGAGCTACAAAAAAGGTCCTTATAAAAATGCCTCTATCTCCTATAGATTCGGAGATATCTATTAAAAACTGACCCTAGGATTAAATCGACTTAAACTATTTACCAATTCTTCACTCAATTTGAAATAAGCACATTCAAAAATTTAAAATTTTGTAGCCATTCCAATGAGCTATTGCAGTTTTGAGAAGGTCCACTTTTTTCAGATGGATGAGAATGAAGCTCATGGTTCACAATCTCCACTGGTTGAAGATCCCGATAGGTCTTCAAAACGTCAGAAACTCGATACATCAAACTCTTCGAATACAAATACCTCACATAATACATATGTACTTACGAGTGAATGGGATCCGAAGCATATGCAGCAAGAATTCGAAGCCCTCCACAGCAAGTTGTATCGAATTGAAGCTACTGCCATTCAGACTCTCAAAGTACGACCGAAAATTAAAGAAATATATGAAAAAGAGAAAAATATTCTGCAGACGGAGGCACAATTGAATAAGGAAAAGATATCCCTATTGCGTGGAGATTTAACGAGATCAATGAGAGGTGGTGAAGAGGCACGTAGAGCTAAAAAATGTGCAGAAGCTAAACTTTCCCGACTTAAGATTGTTATTTCTCAACAAATTATGCCTTTGAAAATGGGTTTTAATACTGAAGGTACTCTACCAGTATCACTGGTCCAGAAGATCAGCACTGAAGCTCAGAAGAGATCAGAATCTGCAGGGAAGAAGATCATCGAGGTGGAGAAAACATTGAGCAATCAGGAATCCAAGCCTGAGAATCTTCAACTCAAGAAAATCGAGAAAGAGAGAAAGGTGGTGAAAGCACGGGCAGAACGTGCAGACAAGCTCGAAGAGCAACTACGAGTGGCTAGAGGCACTATCTCCTCACTTCATGAAGCTTTGAAGAAGCAAGAATCAAGCATGAAGGAGAAATGCGATGAAGCTGAGAGGCTCCAACAGCAGTTGATGATGCTGCAAAATAACTCATCAGGTGATGGGGAAGGCTCTTCATTGATCTCAAAAGATAACAATTCTTTTTCCTCAGATGATCAACCTGACGTTGATCAGGAATCCGTGATCTCAGAGAATAAAGAGCAACAAGGAGATCATCTTGGAATTTCCATGACAAATAAATATCGTGTCCTTGCCTGGTGCCCACAATTCACTGATATCAACTGGGATAAAGAGTTTACATACAAGAACAAATCCACATGGGTCTGCTCATCATGTTCCTGTAAGTTTGCATCGAGGCAGCGAATGGAGGATCACGTATGGATTGTTCATTATAAGGGGAAATTTAAGTGTTTTCATTGCCCTGATGATTCAAGTTCGTTCAATTGGAGGAAATCTCTAGGAGATCACATCCGAAAAAAACATAATGTACATTTGCAGTGATTACGAAGCATGTACGATAATTGCCTGAATTTTCGTTATTTCAAAGAAATTTTCATTGATATTAATCCGAATACTCTCTAAGTCTATATGTAATTTCTATATAATAAATGGTTGATCAACTGAATGATCTAAACGTGATAAAGACTTGAGGTTGATAGTGAACTTGAAGCTACTTGAGAATTACTTGATATGATAGATGATTCGATACATTCAGAGAGATTCTACTATTTGATAGGATCGTTGATAAACTGCGTTTAATTAGTTGATTTGCACTAATAACTGTCTCTGATAATTTACTCGTGATAAACTAGCTCGTTGAAGAATATAATTGGGGATTTTACTCTGATAAATATACTGAAATTAAACTGATAAATGTCCTTGAACTGTTGCTAATCTACAACTACTTAAACTACTTGATTTGAGAAGTTTGCTATTTGATAACTATTTAAATAATTTACTCATTGATGACTCAATCGAGATAAATATCTCGAAATCTAAGGGAGATAGAGAAATTTTCATAGCGACCTTTTTTGTAGAGGAAAGTGAAAATTACAAAAAAGGTCTGTATAAAAATGTCTCCATCTCCCATAGATTCCAAGATATCCATCAAAAACTGACCCTAGAATTAAATCGATTTAAACCTTTTACCAATTCACTACTTATGCGCGTTTAGGGTATACCCTGGATTATTCTGCGCATTAGTCTGCGCATGACGTCAGCCTTGAATAATGATAATGATAATTATCAAATATCATTCCTCTAGTTATTTTTTAGAGAAAGTCTTGAATAATACAGATGTATCTCGCATAATCCCAAAATTCTCGAAAAACTCTTCTTTACGAGTTGATTCATCTTCTGAGCAAATAATCTCAAAGTAATTAATTGAAATTCACGTAAAACCTCTGAAATTTGCTAATTCTGGAGGTTAGGGTTTACTCTTCTGGAGAAAGTGAGACAGTGAAGCAAAATGAATTGTTAAGCCATTAGATATTGAGGCTTTAAAGTGGTTCATCGAGCTCAGTCGAGTGCATCCTCTGTAATCGATGAAAGGTACATAAAATTTTTCAGATGGATAACAAATCCACTGAATCCATTGTATCCCCCAATGACCCCAGCAGACCTTCGAAACGTCAAAAACTAAACACATCAGATGCTTCAAACGCCAACACTACAAACAATGACTCAACTGTACTTGTCGGTGAATGTAACTCTGAGCATATGAAGAAAGAATTCGATGAATTTCGTAGCCAATTGGATCAAACTGAAACATCTATTATTCACTATCACAAAATATGTGAACAAACCGAGGAATTGTCCAGAAAAGAGAGGAATTTTTTGGAGATACAGTTACAATCGGATCAGGATGAATTATCCAAATTGCAAGAGAATGTAACGAATTCAATGAGAGATACAGAAAAGATATGTAGAGCTAAAGAATCAGCAGAAGCCAAGCTTTCCCAAGTGAAGGTCGTAATAGTTCAACAAATCACACCATTGCTAATGAGTTTAAACACTGAAAATACATCATCAGTATCACTGGTCCAGGGGATCAGCATGGAGGCTCAGGAGGGACCTAAACCTGCAGAAGAGAAGGACAATCATTCAATAGCTCAGAAGGAATCCAACCCAGAGAATATCCAACTTGAGAATGCCAAAAAAGAGCTAAAAGCACTGAAAATAAAAGGTAATCGTGCAGAAAAGCTTGAAGAGGAATTACGAATAGCAGGAGACACCATCTCGTCACTTCATGAAGCTCTGGAGAAACAAGAATCAAGCATTCATGAAAAATTGGACAAAGTTGAAAAACTCCAGCAGCAGGTGAACATGTTGCAAAATAAATCATCATTGTCAGTAATAAATAATGATGATATTGCGACAGAATCTGAAGTATTTCGAATTGATGAGGAATCATTAATACCAGAGGATGAAGAGCAACAGAAAGATCATTGTGAAGTGTTGATTGGAAAAAAATATCCATGCCTTGCCTTGAACCCAAAATTCATCGAGATTGATTGGAATGAAGAGTTTACTCGCAAGGATAAATTCACATGCAAAACGTGTTCTCATGAGCTACCAGCGAAATTACAAATCCAGGATCACATTTGGACTGTACATTATAGGGGAAAATTTCAGTGTCGTCTTTGCACTGATCCTCCAACTTTTTCGTCGCGAAGGACAACTATAATGAATCACATGAAAAAAAACCATCATACTCAAATCTGATGATTGAAGATTGTACAATTGTGTCATCATTATTTTCGTCAGACTTGTGGAATAATTTTTAAATCGTATTGTATGATTCATGATCAACTCTATTATTTAATTTTTATAATATGAATCAGAGTTCTTATTCATGTTCAATCAATTTTCTATTTTATTCATAATTCAATGAATAAATGGTATCAATTTCTTCAGTACATTTTTTCTGTTTATTTCCTTTCTCGTTCACAAACTCATTTCAACCGAGATTTCAACTCAATTTCTTTGTAAAAAGGCAACTAGATTATCTACAGAGCTCAGGGGGGGGGGGGGGGGGATGTTCTCGACGCGATCCGCAGAAATTTTCACAGGAACATCAGTCTCGTATTTTTTACACGTGAAGAATTATGGAAAAATGGTAATTAAAAAATATCTAAAATCATCTCCAAGTTCTTTAAAATCTATGATCACGGCGTGTAGGTGATGTATATAATGGTTTGAAACTTTTTTTCTATTTATTTTCGTTTCTCATTTGTGAAAGAATGAAAACAGAATGGTAATCAATGTTGAATAAGGGTGTAATTTAAGCTATCAATAAATGAATCTACGTCAAGGAACTTTGTATATACTATTATTAAATTTATCATTACAAGACATTCACGAGTCTGAATCGCTTATTTCCTTCAATAGTCGGGTAGCGGGGGGGTATTTTGCATAAATTTTAGGTCGAGCAAATTTTTATATTGGAATCTATGTATTTTGACCCGCTGAATCCGAATATCAAAGTGTCCGAGTCGAATTCTGGTGCGTTAAATTGTTATAAACAATTTATTAATAAACAATAGAAAATTATAGTTTTTTGCCAAAATAAAATTTTTTCTGGAATATAGACGTGATTTAAGGGGGGGTAAGTCCTCAGAAACTTTTTCGTATTTTCAACCGTTTTGTTGATAAAAATTCATAAATAAATCATTTTTTAGTATTATTCTACTGTGAGTGTGGGAAAATGATTCTATACACGTCTCGCGTTCTCACATTGTTTTCTTTTCAATTATTGAATAAATCAATAAGAAATCCATCCCGAGTATACTAAATTGACCGTTTGTTTATATAAATTGTTTAAATAAGAAACCAAAACTTTGAATTTTTCATTGGGAAAAAATTTCATCTCAATATTCAAGCTATTTCAGATGGGGTAAGCCCTTATAAATTTTACTCCAAAGTTAACCATTGAACAAATAAAAAATGATTAATTATTTTTTTTTGTACTCATTCCTAAGTCATGTATGAGAAAAATTTTTTCTCGAAAATTTCTTCTGTAAAAAGATTCCATCCACTGAAATTCCATCAATGAATATATACAGCAAAAATGACCCCATTATTCAACTCAATTTGTTTAAACAAAAATGTAAATTTTTAAATCTTTCTTATGAAGAAAAAATGATTCTCTGGTACCTGAATCATCATCTTGATATGTCATTCTCATGGATTTATTCTTCTAGCTGATCCCTTCATGAATCAAATACAAATGATCATTCAGACCTGAACCCTACTGATTTTGGTTATGAACTCGATGAGGGGGAGTTGAGGCCCTGTACTGTTAAATCGATTTATCCCCCAGTGACTGAATTAATTCCTGCTTGTCAATGCCAAAAATGTTCCAATAAGAGATGTCGATGCATAAAAGCTGGTGTTCCTTGTATTAATTTTTGTTTTTGCAAAACCAAAGAAACTTGTAGCAATCGCAATTAATAATAATAAAGTAACATAATCATAATTAGATGGTTCCTCATACATTACTCGCAAATTTACATTTTTGTTTAAACAAATTGAGTTGAATAATGAGGTCATTTTTGCTGTATATATTCATTGATGGAATTTCAGTGGATGGAATCTTTTTACAGAAGAAATTTTCGAGAAAAAATTTTTCTCATACATGACCTAGGAATGAGTACAAAAAAAAATAATTAATCATTTTTTATTTGTTCAATGGTTAACTTTGGAGTAAAATTTATAAGGGCTTACCCCATCTGAAATAGCTTGAATATTGAGATGAAATTTTTTCCCAATGAAAAATTCAAAGTTTTGGTTTCTTATTTAAACAATTTATATAAACAAACGGTCAATTTAGTATACTCGGGATGGATTTCTTATTGATTTATTCAATAATTGAAAAGAAAACAATGTGAGAACGCGAGACGTGTATAGAATCATTTTCCCACACTCACAGTAGAATAATACTAAAAAATGATTTATTTATGAATTTTTATCAACAAAACGGTTGAAAATACGAAAAAGTTTCTGAGGACTTACCCCCCCTTAAATCACGTCTATATTCCAGAAAAAATTTTATTTTGCCAAAAAACTATAATTTTCTATTGTTTATTAATAAATTGTTTATAACAATTTAACGCACCAGAATTCGACTCGGACACTTTGATATTCGGATTCAGCGGGTCAAAATGCATAGATTCCAATATAAAAATTTGCTCGACCTAAAATTTATGCAAAATACCCCCCCGCTACCCGACTACAATTCATACTAGCAGGATCTAGTTAGAGACATTATTTTCATTGAAGATACCGATCGATACAAATCGGTAATTTCCCTCTTGTGACGACACAACGGGAGAGGGAGAGAGAGCAAATACATTCCCCTCATGCGCATTCACCTGCGCATGACGTCAAGCAGTTAATAAGAAATGGTCTCGTCGTTACGTCGGTGTTTTCGTTTTGCCACGTGAATCTAATCTTAAAGAAAATCCAGATCCAGTGAAAATCGTTGCAAAGTATTTCAAAAACTATTTCTCAAGAGTTGATCTACGGTACAATACAAGAACCTCAAGGTCGAGTATATCTGATGGTAAAATTTAACGTTTCTCAAATTCTAGAGGTTAGAGATGCTTATTCCAAAACGAGTAAGGGCGAATGGGGTAGAACGGGCTCTCTGTAATTGTCAATAACTCGAGATTGGCAGAGTGAAATTTTATAAACTCTGTGCCATTTTCAAGCTTTTTTTCCGAGCTTCAAAGTGGGGTCAAGGCCACATGAATTGTATGCTTTTATCACTGCATATGGTTTGAAGATTTCACGTGTCGTGATCTCAACAACCAGATTTGTCGAAAAATTGACCAGATAGTTTTTTTGCCTCTGAGGCTAGGAAACTATTGAGTCATCGAATAAACAATAATAAGTCTCATAGATAGGCTCTCATATACTCACATCTCTTCTAATTCATTTTCTCGATATCTTCATTCGATTTGCTAGGTCAAAATCGTAATATTTATCTCATATTCATGTACGAAACATGAAAATTTTCAGATGGATGAAACCAAAGTCGATAGATCACAATCCCCAACGCCTGAAGACCTCAGCAGACCTTTGAAACGTCAGAAAATTGAGACATCCGATTCGTTGAACCTCAGCACTTCAGGCAATGCCTCTATGCAGAAGACTGATGGGGAGTCTGTGTGTGAAAAAAAGTATGGAAATATTTATAGTATATTGCTTGAAATTGAAGCTGACGAAAAATTGTTAGGGGAAGAGAATGAACAATTGAAGATTCAGATACAATTGGATACGTGTTTGATAGCACGATTGCAGGGGGATTTTCAGAGATCGGAGAAAGATAGAGAAGAGACAATAGCTCAACTGGAAGGGAACCTGGAGAATTTAATAAGGGATCTGGAACAGGCACGTAGAGTTCAAAAATATGCTGAATTCAAACTTTCTCAACTGAAAATCATTATAAAGCAACGTATTATGCCGCTAGTAATGAATCCAAGCTTTGAAGACACTTTAACAGCATCGTACTTCCAGGAGGAAGATCAGGAAGAATCAGCCCCAGGGGCTTTGGCGAAAGTAACCTCGAGGAACTATTCAATATCTCAGAAAAAATTGAATACTCAAGATGTTGCAATCCAGACAATTATTCCAGAAATACCCACTGATGGAGAGAGAGAAGCACTGGAAGCAAAAGTTAATCGTGTCGATGAGCTTGAAAAAGAACTGCAAATGGCAAGAGCCACTATCTCGTCTCTCCATGAAGTTAGAAGCCAGCAACGGTCGAGCATGCAGGAGACGATTGATGAGGCCGAGAGAGTTCAACAGCAGATGAAAATTCTGGAAAAGAATTTTGAGATGTTATCCTCGAAAATTGATGAGGTTGAATTAATGCAGAATACGTCAAGTGGAGGTGATATGGAGTTGGCTAATTCATCAGGTTTCTCATTGGTAGCACCAGATCACAGTAGCACATTGTTAGATCAGTGTCATAATGAAGCTGATGGAGCTCAGGAAGCCTCGTCCCCAGATGGTGAATGTGACGTTGCTGAGGAATCGTCAGGAATACCAGTGGATGAAGACATACAAACAGACGGTCCATCAAAATTCGTTGGAAGGAAACGTTCAGTCCTAGTCACGAGCTCGAAGTTCTTTGAACTTAATTGGAATGACGAGTTTACTCGTACGAAAGAGAAGGAATGGGTCTGCAAAAGGTGTTTTCGTTCCTATACAAGTAAACAGTACATGGAGGACCATGTATGGAGTGTTCATCATGGCGGAAAATTTCAGTGTCCTCACTGCACTCATATTCCAAGATGTTTCCCCTCGAGGCGAGCTACAATGCTGCACATCACAAGAGAACATGCCCCTCCAGATCAGGGTCATAACGATGCTCAAGAAATGTCAGCAGAGGAATTCTCTCCCTCCAATGATGAACCTGATGTCGACAAGGAATCATCAATGATTCCAGAGGGTGGAGGGCAGCGTGCAAGTGATTCACAAATGTGGATTGGAAGAAAATATTCAATTCTGACAAGTCCAGCATTTTTCAATATTAATTGGAATGAAGAGTTCAGTCAGGCGAAGAGCAGACAATTTGTCTGCAAAACATGTGTCTATTCAATTCCATCGATTGAGATTATTAAAGATCATGTTTGGAATGTACACTACAGTGGAATTTTCAAGTGCCCTCATTGCGCTAATTCTAGAAGTTACATCTGTAGGCAATCTGTGAGGAATCACATCAAGATGAAACATCAGAACAGGATCAGTCTTTTGTGATCATTTTTTGATATGTAAAACACTCTCCATTAACTTATTTTTTTTATTCTCTCACGTAAAATTCAGTAAAATACTTCATGAATTCTATTTTCCACTCACTTCATAAGTTTTTATATGCATTCATCAATTAATAAATGAAATGGATTAAAAGACAACTTCTTACCGATTTCGCGATTATCTTTAAGAACTCATTAAATAGTGTGCATCGTTTACTTCGATCCATCTTCTATGATTGAATTTTTTTTTCTCATTCTCAATATAGTCTTCTTTTAAGCCAAATTTTCTCCCAAACTACTCCAATAGTCAAGTTTTAACTCATCAATTTGTATTCAGATTTTTCAATTTCTTCATCATCTTGATAACATAATGATGGAATGCAAGTGTAAATTTTCAATGAACATCTTGGAATTTATACAACCCAAAAATACCTGCAGACATTTCATTCTCTATTTCATTTAAAACTCTTCAGCAAAATCTCAACTTTAAACGAAATTAACTCATCTCGTTTTAAAACTGCATTGCAATTTTAATTGTATCATTGAATAATAAATTTTTGGTACAAACTTATTGCTAATTTCTTTCATGTTGATTTATGCGAGAGTTCGAGTAATAAAAATCTAATTCTAATTTGAACTTCAATATCATTTCAACAATCCGGGCCTGACACCAGGCGGCTAATGGCGTCAAATCTTGTTCCTTTCTCGTTTTGATATTTCGATCGTGTAGAAAAACGATAAAAAAAATAACAAAGGAGCCGAAGATTTTTAAAAAGTTATTCTCCAAGTGTTGATCTACGTTCCAGAAGAAAAAATTCAGGGTAATGTTTTTGAATTGCCGTAAATTGGCAGAATTTCTTACATTTTTCAAGTTGAAGAGGTTAGGAATTGTCATTTCAGACATATTAGATTGATAACACATGGAATATTTCTAATTTGAGATAATAGAGTCAAATTTTACGGATTTATCCATCCAAGTCTTGAAGTGTCTCGTGTTTTACGAAAGATTCAATGTCCTGAATGATGTTAGATTCATGATGAAAGTTGTTTACAGTTCATACATATTAACCAAGATATCTATACAAGAGTGCATTAGATGTGATGACCACAAAAATGTTGATACCGCTCGAATAATTTCAGTAGTAAATTGGAAAAACAGTTCAAGTCGATTTTATCCGACCAGTTTTTGGTGGATATCTTGGAATCTATCGGAGATAGAGACATTTTTATAAGGACCTTTTTTGTAGTTTTCATTGTACTCTACAAAAAAGGTCAGAATAAAAATTTCGCTATCTCCTTCAGATTCCGAGATATTTATCGAAAACTGACGCCAGGCCGAAATTGACTTGAATCGTTTTACCAATTCATTACTGATTCAATGAGACAGTTCATGCTGATCACATCTTCTCAACTCATTTTCTTCACACTTCATTCGGGTTGTCAGGTCGAAATTCCAACAAGAACGATCATATATTGTCTCCTATTCCTAAAAAACTGATTCTCTCGCAAAAATTGGAAGGATGGTATGAAAATCCTTCCAAAATTATGTTCCGCCCCACCGTTTCCAAATACTTAGAAGAAAAATAGAAATTTTCAGATGGATGAAATGGAAATCAACGGTTCGATATCTCCAGTGCCTGAAGACCCCGAGAGACCTTCGAAACGTCAAAAAAACGACAATAACTCTGTACAAGAGACTACCTTGGACTTTGGGTATACGAAGAAGAGACGTGAATTTGTTTACAGCGCATTGCATGAAATAGAAGATTACGAGAGGTCTTTAGAGAAAGAGAAGAAACAATTGAAGAGTCAGGTGCAAATAAATATGGAGAAGATAGCACAATTACAAGAGGATTTGGAAAGATCGGAGAAAGATAAAGAAGAGACATTAGCACAATTGCAGGGGAATGTGGAGAATTCTATGAGAGATCTGGAAGAGGCACGTAGATCTCAGAAATCTGCAGAATCCGATTTTTTCCGACTGATAACCATCATAGAAGGAGAGATTATGCCGCTAGTAATGAATCCAAGCTTTGAAGACACTTCAACTGCATCACAGTTCCAGGAGGAAGATCAGGAAGAATCAGTTTCAGGGGCTTTGGCGGGAGTAACCTTGAGGAATGATTCAATATCTCAGAGGAAATTGAATACTCAAGATATTGCAATCCAGACAGTAACTCTAGAGAAACTCACTGATGGAGAGAGAGAGGCATTGAAAGGAAAAGCAAAACGTGTTGATGAGCTTGAAAAGGAACTGGAGATGGCAAGAGCCACTATCTTGTCCCTTCATGAAGCTGAGAGTAAGGAAAAAATGAGCATGCAAGAAAGGATTGATGAGACTGAGAAACTTCGACAGCAGATGATAATTCTGGAGAAGAAGTTGAAGATGTCATCTTCCAAAATTGGTGAGAACAGATTAATGCATAATTCATCAGGTGGAGATTTCTCATTGGTAGTAACACCAGATCACAGTAGCACATTGCTAAATCAGTGTGATAATGAAGCTCAGGAAGCTTCATCAGAAGCATCAGAAGAGGAGCCCTCTTTCTCAGATGATGAATCTGACTTTGATGAGGAATCACCAATTATACCAATGGATGAAGACGTACAAACAGATAATTCATCAATGTTTGTTGGAAGGAAACGTTCGGTCCTAGTCACGGACTCGAAGTTCTTCAAACTCAATTGGAATGATGAGTTTACTCGTATGAAAGAGAAGGAATGGGTCTGCAAAACGTGTTCCCGTTCCTATACAAATAAACAGCACATGGAGGACCATGTATGGAGTGTTCATCATGGCGGAAAATTTCAGTGTCCTCACTGCACTCATATTCCAAGATGTTTCTCCTCGAGGCGAGCTACAATGCTGCACATCACAAGAGAACATGCCCCTCCAGATCAGGGTCATAACGATGCTCAAGAAATGTCAGCAGAGGAATTCTCTCCCTCCAATGATGAACCTGATGTCGATGAGGAATCATCAATGATTTCAGAGAATGGAGAGCAGAGAGCCAGTCATTTACAAATGTGGATTGGAAAGAAATATTCTATGCTGACAGGTCCAGGATTTTTCAATATTAATTGGAATGAAGAGTTTAGTCAGACGAAGAGCAAACAATTTGTCTGCAAAACATGTCGTTATTCATTCAGAGCCCGTGAGTGTATGGAAGATCATGTTTGGAGTGCACATTACAGTGGAGTCTTTAATTGTCCTCATTGTACTGATTCTCCAAGTTATGTCTGTAGGCAAAACGTGAGGGTTCACATCAAGAAAAAACACGAGTAACCTTGATGTTCATGCGGTTAATCATTTCTGAATAATTTCTCGTTGTGTCCAAAACACTGCATTACCTCGTTTTCTTCCTTATTCCACGTAACACTCGATAAACGAACCCGGATCTCCCAGTTCCCTTTGGGTTCTATTTTGTATACTTTATCAATTCTATTTTGTATTTTTTTTTTCGAGTTTTCAATTTCATTGATCAATCTATAAATGAAACTAAATATGAGTCGATTGTTCACTTCAATTAAATATAGTTTTAGCCAAATTTACTCCCGAAGTACTCCATCGATCAACTTTTTCATCGTTCTAAGAAAACTGAATTAAGAAACCTGCTCATCTCGTTTCAGAACTGCATCGCAAATTCTCATTGTCATTCATGAAATAATAAATTTTTGAAACCAATCTATGACTTTTTTTTTCAATTCTAGAGTTCAAGTTATTTCAATATCAATTATTACAATGATCCAGTAGGATATTTTATCAGATTCTTGAATGATTTTATCACTAAAACCTAATGAGAAGAAGAATCCTTTTCGTTTTTGTAAATTCATCATCAATCGTTGAACGGAAGTGACGAATTCATTACGAAATTGTCTGCGCATGACATCAAACGGAATGGAAGATGTCTCGTTCCTTCGGTGCTTTGGCATTTGTCTTCTGAAAAGTCATTGAAATCTTTTTGGAAAGTCATTCCTCGAGAGTCGATCCACGGTCTGGAAGAAAAATCTCAGAGTAATGTATTGAAATTTATGAGAATCTGCGAAACTTGGTGAAAGATCAGCTTGAAGAGGTTAGGAATTGTCATTTCAGAACTATCAGGAGGATTTTCAATCAATTTCAAATGACAGAGAGTGCTATTTAACAAATATTGTTACATTCCCAAGCTTGTTTTGACTTTTTAAATGAAATTAAATTCATTTCTAAAAATGATGCACTCAAAAAAAGCAATCGTCCATATAATTTCATGAGGTGGTTGGCATTCATTACATCTTCATTAATTTGCACGATATTTTATTGAGCTAGCCAGGTTGGAATTGTAAGAAACATTAGTCATTTATTGTCTTCTATCAGTAAAAATTGATTTTTCTAACAATCCATGGAGGGTTCCATGATTTCCAAATGCTGAAAGACATCAAATTTTCAGATGGACCCCGAGAGGCCTTCGAAACGTCAAAAAAACGACAATAACTCTATACAAGAGACTACCTTGGACTTTGGGTATACGAAGAAGAGACGTGAATTTATTCACAGCGCATTGCATGAAATAGAAGATTACGAGAGGTCTTTAGAGAAAGAGAATGAACAATTGAAGATTCAGGTGCAAATAAATACGGAGAAGATAGCACAATTACAAGAGGATTTGGAAAGATCGGAGAAAGATAAAGAAGAGACAATAGCACAATTGCAGGGGAATGTGGAGAATTCTATGAGAGATCTGGAAGAGGCACGTAGATCTCAGAAATCTGCAGAATCCGATTTTTTCCGACTGATAACCATCATAGAGGGAGAGATTATGCCGCTAGTAATGAATCCAAGCTTTGAAGACACTTCAACTGCATCACAGGATTCTGCATCACAAGAAAAGATTGATGAGGTCGAGAAGCTTCGACAGCAGAAGAAAATTCTGGAAAAGAAGTTGGAGGTGTTATCTTCAAAAATTGGTGAAGACGAATTAATGCATAACTAGTTAGGTGGAGGTGATGTAGAGATGTCGAATTCATCAGTTGCATCTGCTGGTGGAAGTTCCTCATTAGTAGCATCGGATCGAAGTAGCACATTGCCAGATCAGGGTCATAATGAAGCTCAAGAAACTTCATCAGAACCCTCAGAAGAGGAATCCTCTCCGTCAGATAATGAACCTTCAGTGATGCAACAGGATGGAGACCAACAAGATAATCCTCAAGATTTTTCTTTTGATTTTTTTGATGCAACGGATGAGAAATATTCCATTTCGGTAGATCCAAGATTTTTTGCGATAAATTGGAATGAAGAATTTACTCACATGAAAAGAAAATTGATGTGCTGTAAATGTACCAGGGAATTTGCATCGCTAGATCTCATTCAAGACCATGTGTGGACTAAGCATTACAGTGGAATCTTCCAGTGTCCTCATTGCACTAATTCTCGGAGTTTTCTATGCAAATCATCGGCTATGAGGCACATAAAAAATGTACACACGGAACTCTGAAAAGCGTAGAGGTTGTGAGATTGTGTGATAATTTTCTCATGCTGCTGATAATCTTTGTTGTTATCTCATGTAGAACTCAGTGGAGATACTTCATGAATTTTATTTTGCCTTTTTCTCATGGAAGTGATTGCGTTCATTTATCAATTTTTGAATAATTGAGTATTAAATTAAATTACATTAAATTAAGTTAAACTATTAACCGTTAAAGAAGAGCTCTTCACTTTTCTCCTTCAATTCTCAAGAATTCATTCGCAAGTGTGAGTCATTTGTTGATCAGTTTATTGGATTTTTTTCTTCAATTCATCAATTATTCATAGCGAGAGTATTTAATAGCTCATGAGATTTTTCAATTGTGTCATCATTTTGATAGCAGAGTGATGAGACGCCTCAACTCAACTTGAGAGTGAGTGTTCGATATTTTCGAAGCAATCTCTGTTGAATGGATAATTGTTCCTATTTACATCCTATATATTAATTTTATTGTTTTCGTTGGGTCTCTTGACAACCAAGATTTATTAATGATTTCTTGTAGGCTCAGTAGAATCCCTGATACAGTTTAGAATTTGTTATGCGCAACTCTATTACTCGAAACTTGAGGAATGACAGTCTATGTTTGTATAAATAAAATATGCAATTTTCATTTTTATACACGAAATAATAAATAAGTAGCGAAGTGGTAAAACGGTTTAAGTCAATTTCATCCTGAGATGAGTTTTCGATGAATATCTCAGGATCTAAGATGGATAGCGAAATTTTGATAGAGACTTTTTTGTAGAGCGGAGGGAGAGCCTACAACAAAGGTCTCTATAAAAATTTTGCTATCTCCCTTAGATTCTGAGATATTAATCGATAAATGAACTGAAAGCTAAGTTAACTCAATTGACTTAAATCATTTTACAAATTCGCTACAGAAATTTATGGAAAAAACTTGTTGCTAATTTTTTTTGAATTTCATTTGAGTATACCCAAGGAAACAACTAATTAGCTATAATTAGCTATTTTTTAAGATTATTGTACAATTCCATCATTCAAATTCAATCGAAAACATATTTTCCCGTCTTTCTGTGAATTCATCATTAATTTTATCTCTCTAATTTTAAATTAGAATGACAATGTGTTAAACTTCAGAATCCCTTTTCAAATCACCCGCGCCTATCGCCGCATCGCAGCAGCTGACGAATGAAAAATGGCGACGCAAATAATAATCAACACTTGTTCCTTCGACTGTTTGACACGTAAATCGTAAAAAATCGTGGAAAAAAAAGAAATTTACGCCAAAAAATTTACGTGAGCTATTCTGCAAGAATTGTTCCATGTTCCAGGAGCAGAATATTAGGGTAATTAATTAAAATTAATGTAAGTCAGTGAATCTTTGGACGCTTCTCAAGTTTTAGAGGTTAGGGATTGTCATTTGCAAATAAAACATTAGGAGAGGCGGAATAGATATTTAATTGTCAATAACTCGTGATTAAATGAATAAACAATGAGTTTCATATACGGGTTATCATCGTCTTACGAGTAGAAGTGAAAAAAGCATCAAAAATTCAGAGAAAAGACGAGAGACAATGAAAGATCATGCCCTGAATGTGATTGATATTTCAACTCTTCGAAATTATATAATCCTTCAAGATAATTCACGTCGATGTCATCTCTTTAATTTATTTTTCTCTTATATATATTTTGTTCAGCTGGTCAGGTCTAAATTTCAAGAAAAATGACTGATATATTTCGTTTTAACAGTATCATATCCTGATTATGAAAGGTACACATAAATTTTCAGATGTCTGATAACAACATTAACGCTCCACGATCTCCATCGCCTGAGGACCACGAAAGATCTTCAAAACGTCAAAGATCTGATAATACAAGTACTTTGAACCTCAACCCTTCATACAATGACTCTATACATGAGACTGATCAGGACTCTTATCATATAAAGAGAAAGTGCGAAGCTATTCGTAGCGCATTGTATGAAATTGAAGCTGCTGAAAAATCATTAGAAGAAGAGATGAATCTACTGAAGATGCAGGCGCAATTGCACAATTGCACTATAGCACAATTACAAAAGGATTTGGAAATGGCAAGAAAAGAGACACAAGAAGCAAGAAGAATTCAGATGGCTACAGAAATTAAATTTTCCCAACTGACGAGCCAACTGAAGCCCTTGTTAGGACAAATCACTGGGATCACACCACTGATAACTGATCGGAGCTTTGAAGCTACTCCAACAATACCACAGTCCCAAGAAGAGGTTCAGAAGGTCCAGGTCTCAGTTCCGGAGCCTCATATAGAGAAAACCCTGGGTAATGTTTCAATTTCTCAAAAAGAATCCAATCATGAAAATATCCTTTTGAAGGAAGCCAGGATTACCATCAAGAGAATGACTCCAGAAGTACTTATCCATAAACAGAGGAAGACACTGGAGGTTAAAAAAAAATTGAGCATACAGAAGAATATGAATGAGACTGAGAAACTTCGACAGCATGATTCATCAGGAGGAGTTGATGGTAAAAATTCTTCATCAGATAATAATGAATCTTCTTCGAATCAGGGTCATAATGAGGCTGATGGATCTTCATCAAAAGCATCTGAAGAGAAATCCTCTCCGGATGATCACTCTATTGATAATGAGAAATCAGTGATACCAGAGCATGAAGAGGAACATCAAGATGATCCGCGAATTTTGATTGGAAAGAAATATCCTTTCTTTGTTTCATCATTAAAATTCCTCAAAATTGATTGGAATGGAGAATTCAAGCGCAATAAACGGTCCAGATGGGTCTGCACAACGTGTTCCTTTGAGTCGAAATCAAAACAGCAAATTCAGGATCATGTGTGGGCTGCACATTATCAAGGAAAATTTGAATGTCCTCATTGCACTGATCCCCCGACTTATACCATGAAGAGATCAATTTTATTAACTCATATCAGACAAAGGCATCCTTAACTCCAAAATTCTTGGAGACTATACACTTTTATGATCATTGAGGTGAACTCAATGATAATTTTCGATATGAGCATTCTGTTGGGAAAATTCTAATTTGAGTCTTGAGTTTCATTTATCGATCATTAGATTCAATTGAATATCGGCAACTCCATCAACATTGGATACTTTTTATATTATTCTGACGCAGCTAAATTGATTCTTGTACTGAACGAGTAAAACAGGAAAAATGAAGGACAGACTTCTTCGACCACTAGAAATATTTTCAATAAAAAACGTCTTCTAATAGTCTCTCCTGGAATTATCTACTGTCATGATAATAATTGAATAATAATGTAAAATTTTTGGTCATTCTTTTTCATTGTTTATTTTAAGATGTATGATTCGTTATGAAATTCCTGTAAGCCCATACTCTATAATTTGTATAATACTGTGCAGTGACAGTCTGTCGTTTGTCATGAATCAATTGTGGACTAGTTTTTTTTTTGTTTCATTGATGGAATAATGAATTTATTGAAGCTAATCCTTATTTTTGATTTTTTTATTTTCATGTGAGGTATACCCATCATTCCTGATCATTCCATTGATACCGATGGACGTCAATTAGATAGAGGGTTCATCAGTTCGAAATTTTTGCAGATTATTGAATAATTTTAACACTCAAATTGAATGAATGAAACAGTTTCTCTCACTGTTGTGAATTTACCATGAAATTTTGAACTGGACGCTGAAAAATTCATCATCGCTTTTTCACGAATGAAAAATGGCGACATAATAATCACATCGATCAAGTTTTGTTTCTCTGGCATTGAGACACTTAGATCGTGAAAATAATAGACAAATAATCACAATTTGTTCCAAAAATTCCTAGAAAGCTATTCTTGAAGAATCAGTGTGCATTCCAGAAGCATAATCTCAAGGTATATTACATTGAAATTAACTTCAATCGGTTGAACTTGAGACATTTCTCAAGTTTTAGAGGTTAGATATTATTATTTGCGAATAAGTAGGATGAGACAAAATGAACTGTCTTTCATTGTCATTGATTCGCGATTAGAAAAATAAACTTTCAGAGACTATACCTATTTCCAGCTGTTTTTCAAGCTTTACAATAAATGTATAATGAAAAATGATTTATTATATCATATCGATTCACACAATTGATTTTATATATTTCCTCCAGATGTTCAATCAAGCTTGTCAGGTTTAAATTGTCACAAATACCTATTATTCAAGCATAGTCCTCTGTCATTCAAAATTATTGTTTTTTTGGCTAATTTTTTAAAAACAAAATACGATTTTTCATAAACAAAAAATGGGCATATCAAAATTTTCAGATGGAAGAGAAAACGGTCAACGGTTTACAATCTCCATCACGCCAAGACCATGCTGAGAACCCCAAAACTTCAGGCAATAAATCTATGCATGCGACTGATGGGGACTCTGAGCGTATTGAGGAGAACTTCCAAAATATGTGTCAAATTGACACTTAAACCGCTGAATGTCGTGAGATACTCAAAAAAACTGAATTGTTAGTGAAAGAAAAGAGACACTTGCAATCGGACATCGCACAATTGAAAAACGATGTAGAGATGGCAAGGAGAGAGACGCAGGAAGCAAGAATGGCTCAGTCGGCTGCAGAAGTCAAATTTTCCCAATTGGTGAGCCACCTGAAGTCCATGATTACTGGAATTGCACCATTGATTAGCTCTGACGATACTTCCGAAGTATCACAGTATCAAGATGAGATTCAGGTCTCAGCTCCAGTGGCCCACAAGTGGACAGCAGTTCAAAATCTCACGAGGAATCGAAACTGAGAATATTCAACACAAAGAACCTCAAATTATAATTGACACGATTCCACCAGAAATATTCACTTGTAATACGTCAGATGGAGGTGATGTGGAGATGAATAATTCATCAGGTGCAAGTGTCATCGGTAGCACTAGATCACAATAGCACATTGCCAGATCAGTGTGATAATGAAGCTCAGGAAGCTTCATCAGAAGCATCAGAAGAGGAGTCCTCTTTCTCAGATACTGAATGAATATATTTTCTTTGTATATCAGTTGAGTTAAACTTTTTACTCTCCAAGTTTTAAAATTTAGGAAGTGGAATTTTGAGTGTATGACAAAATCCCGAAGAGACAAAATCCCAAAGCGGAAATGACGAAACAAATCGCTGAATTACATAGAGGCGCCATCTCATGGTGAATGACGTGTTGTTGCGCACTTATTCCAACAGATGGCAGAAAGAATACAAAAAATAGGATGAAATTGTAAAGATAAAGCTAAAGTGGGCATGGTTAATTTGTTCAGATGAGGAAAATTTTTTGCTCTTATAACCATTATTTGATGAAAATGTTGAGAATCTACCAGACAGGGCCGTTGCTTTTTTTTACAGGGAAAGTTATCTTTTCATAACCATTGGTTGGGGAAGATATTAAATATCTACCGGGTAAGCCCGGTAGAGTTTTTTTCCATAAAAAAAATTAATCTCCTTACAACCACTGGTCAGTGAAGATATTACATATCTACCGGGTAAGCCCGGTAGAGTTTTTATTTATTAAAAAAATTAATGTCCTTACAACCACTGGTCAGTGAAGATATTACATATCTACCGGGTAGACCCGGTGGAGTTTTTTTTAATTAGAAAAGTCAATCTCCCTACAACCACTGGTCAGTGAAGATATTACATATCTATCGGGTAAGCCCGGTAGAGTTTTTTTTAATTAGAAAAGTCAATCTCCCTACAACCACTGGTCAGTGAAGATATTACATATCTACCGAGTGAGCCCGGTAGAGTTTTTTTTTTATTAGAAAAGTCAATCTCCCTACAACCACTGGTCAGTGAAGATATTACATATCTACCAGGTAAGCCCGGTAGAGTTTTTATTTATTAAAAAAATTAATCTCCTTACAACCACTGGTCAGTGAAGATATCACATATCTACCGGGTGAGCCCGGTAGAGTTTTTTTTTTATTCGAAAAGTCAATCTCCCTACAACCACTGGCCAGTGAAGATATTACATATCTACCGGGTAGACCCGGTGGAGTTTTTTTTTATTAGAAAAGTCAATCTCCCTACAACCACTGGTCAGTGAAGATATTACATATCTACCGGGTAAGCCCGGTAGAGTTTTTTTTCATAAAAAAAGTCAATCTCCCTACAACCACTGGTCAGTGAAGATATTACATATCTACCGAGTGAGCCCGGTAGAGTTTTTTTTTTATTAGAAAAGTCAATCTCCCTACAACCACTGGTCAGTGAAGATATTACATATCTACCGAGTGAGCCCGGTAGAGTTTTTTTTTTATTAGAAAAGTCAATCTCCCTACAACCACTGGTCAGTGAAGATATTACATATCTACCAGGTAAGCCCAGTAGAGTTTTTATTTATTAAAAAAATTAATCTCCTTACAACCACTGGTCAGTGAAGATATTACATATCTACCGGGTGAGCCCGGTAGAGTTTTTTTTTTATTAGAAAAGTCAATCTCCCTATAACCACTGGTCAGTGAAGATATTACATATCTACCGGGTGAGCCCGGTAGAGTTTTTATTTATTAAAAAAATTAATGTCCTTACAACCACTGGTCAGTGAAGATATTACATATCTACCGGGTAGACCCGGTGGAGTTTTTTTTAATTAGAAAAGTCAATCTCCCTACAACCACTGGTCAGTGAAGATATTACATATCTACCGGGTAAGCCCGGTAGAGTTTTTTTTAATTAGAAAAGTCAATCTCCCTACAACCACTGGTCAGTGAAGATATTACATATCTACCGGGTGAGCCCGGTAGAGTTTTTTTTTATTAGAAAAGTCAATCTCCCTACAACCACTGGTCAGTGAAGATATTACATATCTACCGGGTGAGCCCGGTAGAGTTTTTTTTTTATTAGAAAAGTCAATCTCCCTATAACCACTGGTCAGTGAAGATATTACATATCTACCGGGTGAGCCCGGTAGAGTTTATATTTATGAAAAAAATAAATGTCCTTACAACCACTGGTCAGTGAAGATATTACATATCTACCGGGTAGACCCGATGGAGTTTTTTTTAATTAGAAAAGTCAATCTCCCTACAACCACTGGTCAGTGAAGATATTACATATCTACCGGGTAAGCCCGGTAGAGTTTTTTTTAATTAGAAAAGTCAATCTCCCTACAACCACTGGTCAGTGAAGATATTACATATCTACCGGGTGAGCCCGGTATAGTTTTTTTATTATTAGAAAAGTCAATCTCCCTACAACCACTGGTCAGTGAAGATATTACATATCTACCGGGTGAGCCCGGTAGAGTTTTTATTTATTAAAAAAATCAATCTCCTTACAACCACTGGTCAGTGAAGATATTACATATCTACCGGGTAAGCTCGGTAGAGTTTTTATTTATTAAAAAAATTAATGTCCTTACAACCACTGGTCAGTGAAGATATTACATATCTACCGGGTAGACCCGATGGAGTTTTTTTTAATTAGAAAAGTCAATCTCCCTACAACCACTGGTCAGTGAAGATATTACATATCTACCGGGTGAGCCCGGTAGAGTTTTTTTTTTATTAGAAAAGTCAATCTCCCTACAACCACTGGTCAGTGAAGATATTACATATCTTCCGGGTGAGCCCGGTATAGTTTTTTTTTTATTAGAAAAGTCAATCTCCCTACAACCACTGGTCAGTGAAGATATTACATATCTACCGGGTAAGCCCGGTAGAGTTTTTATTTATTAAAAAAATTAATGTCCTTACAACCACTGGTCAGTGAAGATATTACATATCTACCGGGTAGACCCGATGGAGTTTTTTTTAATTAGAAAAGTCAATCTCCCTACAACCACTGGTCAGTGAAGATATTACATATCTACCGGGTAAGCCCGGTAGAGTTTTTTTTAATTAGAAAAGTCAATCTCCCTACAACCACTGGTCAGTGAAGATATTACATATCTACCGGGTGAGCCCGGTAGAGTTTTTATTTATTAAAAAAATCAATCTCCTTACAACCACTGGTCAGTGAAGATATTACATATCTACCGGGTAGACCCGGTGGAGTTTTTTTTAATTAGAAAAGTCAATCTCCCTACAACCACTGGTCAGTGAAGATATTACATATCTACCGGGTAAGCCCGGTAGAGTTTTTTTTAATTAGAAAAGTCAATCTCCCTACAACCACTGGTCAGTGAAGATATTACATATCTACCGAGTGAGCCCGGTAGGGTTTTTTATTTATTAGAAAAGTCAATCTCCCTACAACCACTGGTCAGTGAAGATATTACATATCTACCGGGTAAGCCCGGTAGAGTTTTTATTTATTAAAAAAATCAATCTCCTTACAACCACTGGTCAGTGAAGATATTACATATCTACCGGGTAAGCTCGGTAGAGTTTTTATTTATTAAAAAAATTAATGTCCTTACAACCACTGGTCAGTGAAGATATTACATATCTACCGGGTAGACCCGATGGAGTTTTTTTTAATTAGAAAAGTCAATCTCCCTACAACCACTGGTCAGTGAAGATATTACATATCTACCGGGTGAGCCCGGTAGAGTTTTTTTTTTATTAGAAAAGTCAATCTCCCTACAACCACTGGTCAGTGAAGATATTACATATCTACCGGGTGAGCCCGGTATAGTTTTTTTTTTATTAGAAAAGTCAATCTCCCTACAACCACTGGTCAGTGAAGATATTACATATCTACCGGGTAAGCCCGGTAGAGTTTTTATTTATTAAAAAAATTAATGTCCTTACAACCACTGGTCAGTGAAGATATTACATATCTACCGGGTAGACCCGATGGAGTTTTTTTTAATTAGAAAAGTCAATCTCCCTACAACCACTGGTCAGTGAAGATATTACATATCTACCGGGTAAGCCCGGTAGAGTTTTTTTTAATTAGAAAAGTCAATCTCCCTACAACCACTGGTCAGTGAAGATATTACATATCTACCGGGTGAGCCCGGTATAGTTTTTTTATTATTAGAAAAGTCAATCTCCCTACAACCACTGGTCAGTGAAGATATTACATATCTACCGGGTGAGCCCGGTAGAGTTTTTATTTATTAAAAAAATTAATGTCCTTACAACCACTGGTCAGTGAAGATATTACATATCTACCGGGTAGACCCGGTGGAGTTTTTTTTAATTAGAAAAGTCAATCTCCCTACAACCACTGGTCAGTGAAGATATTACATATCTACCGGGTAAGCCCGGTAGAGTTTTTATTTATTAAAAAAATTAATGTCCTTACAACCACTGGTCAGTGAAGATATTACATATCTACCGGGTAGACCCGATGGAGTTTTTTTTAATTAGAAAAGTCAATCTCCCTACAACCACTGGTCAGTGAAGATATTACATATCTACCGGGTAAGCCCGGTAGAGTTTTTTTTAATTAGAAAAGTCAATCTCCCTACAACCACTGGTCAGTGAAGATATTACATATCTACCGGGTGAGCCCGGTATAGTTTTTTTATTATTAGAAAAGTCAATCTCCCTACAACCACTGGTCAGTGAAGATATTACATATCTACCGGGTGAGCCCGGTAGAGTTTTTATTTATTAAAAAAATCAATCTCCTTACAACCACTGGTCAGTGAAGATATTACATATCTACCGGGTAGACCCGGTGGAGTTTTTTTTAATTAGAAAAGTCAATCTCCCTACAACCACTGGTCAGTGAAGATATTACATATCTACCGGGTAAGCCCGGTAGAGTTTTTTTTAATTAGAAAAGTCAATCTCCCTACAACCACTGGTCAGTGAAGATATTACATATCTACCGAGTGAGCCCGGTAGGGTTTTTTATTTATTAGAAAAGTCAATCTCCCTACAACCACTGGTCAGTGAAGATATTACATATCTACCGGGTAAGCCCGGTAGAGTTTTTATTTATTAAAAAAATCAATCTCCTTACAACCACTGGTCAGTGAAGATATTACATATCTACCGGGTAAGCTCGGTAGAGTTTTTATTTATTAAAAAAATTAATGTCCTTACAACCACTGGTCAGTGAAGATATTACATATCTACCGGGTAGACCCGATGGAGTTTTTTTTAATTAGAAAAGTCAATCTCCCTACAACCACTGGTCAGTGAAGATATTACATATCTACCGGGTGAGCCCGGTAGAGTTTTTTTTTTATTAGAAAAGTCAATCTCCCTACAACCACTGGTCAGTGAAGATATTACATATCTACCGGGTGAGCCCGGTATAGTTTTTTTTTTATTAGAAAAGTCAATCTCCCTACAACCACTGGTCAGTGAAGATATTACATATCTACCGGGTAAGCCCGGTAGAGTTTTTATTTATTAAAAAAATTAATGTCCTTACAACCACTGGTCAGTGAAGATATTACATATCTACCGGGTAGACCCGATGGAGTTTTTTTTAATTAGAAAAGTCAATCTCCCTACAACCACTGGTCAGTGAAGATATTACATATCTACCGGGTAAGCCCGGTAGAGTTTTTTTTAATTAGAAAAGTCAATCTCCCTACAACCACTGGTCAGTGAAGATATTACATATCTACCGGGTGAGCCCGGTATAGTTTTTTTATTATTAGAAAAGTCAATCTCCCTACAACCACTGGTCAGTGAAGATATTACATATCTACCGGGTGAGCCCGGTAGAGTTTTTATTTATTAAAAAAATTAATGTCCTTACAACCACTGGTCAGTGAAGATATTACATATCTACCGGGTAGACCCGGTGGAGTTTTTTTTAATTAGAAAAGTCAATCTCCCTACAACCACTGGTCAGTGAAGATATTACATATCTACCGGGTGAGCCCGGTATAGTTTTTTTATTATTAGAAAAGTCAATCTCCCTACAACCACTGGTCAGTGAAGATATTACATATCTACCGGGTGAGCCCGGTAGAGTTTTTATTTATTAAAAAAATTAATGTTCTTACAACCACTGGTCAGTGAAGACATTACATATCTACCGGGTAAGCCCGGTAGAGTTTTTATTTATTAAAAAAATTAATGTCCTTACAACCACTGGTCAGTGAAGACATTACATATCTACCGGGTAGACCCGGTGGAGTTTTTTTTTCATTAGAAAAGTCAATCTCCCTACAACCACTGGCCAGTGAAGATATTACATATCTACCGGGTAAGCCCGGTAGAGTTTTTTTTTTATTAGAAAAGTCAATCTCCCTACAACCACTGGTCAGTGAAGATATTACATATCTACCGGGTGAGCCCGGTAGAGTTTTTTTTTTATTAGAAAAGTCAATCTCTCTACAAGCACTGGTCAGTGAAGATATTACATATCTACCGGGTGAGCCCGGTATAGTTTTTTTTTTATTAGAAAAGTCAATCTCCCTACAACCACTGGTCAGTGAAGATATTATATATCTACCGGGTAAGCCCGGTAGAGTTTTTATTTATTAAAAAAATTAATCTCCTTACAACCACTGGTCAGTGAAGATATTACATATCTACCGGGTAGACCCGATGGAGTTTTTTTTAATTAGAAAAGTCAATCTCCCTACAACCACTGGTCAGTGAAGATATTACATATCTACCGGGTAAGCCCGGTAGAGTTTTTTTTAATTAGAAAAGTCAATCTCCCTACAACCACTGGTCAGTGAAGATATTACATATCTACCAGGTAAGCCCGGTAGAGTTTTTATTTATTAAAAAAATTAATGTCCTTACAACCACTGGTCAGTGAAGATATTACATATCTACCGGGTAAGCCCGGTAGAGTTTTTTTTAATTAGAAAAGTCAATCTCCCTACAACCACTGGTCAGTGAAGATATTACATATCTACCGGGTGAGCCCGGTAGAGTTTTTTTTTTATTAGAAAAGTCAATCTCCCTACAACCACTGGTCAGTGAAGATATTACATATCTACCAGGTAAGCCCGGTAGAGTTTTTATTTATTAAAAAAAATTAATCTCCTTACAACCACTGGTCAGTGAAGATATTACATATCTACCGGGTCAGCCCGGTAGAGTTTTTTTTTTATTAGAAAAGTCAATCTCACTACAACCACTGGTCAGTGAAGATATTACATATCTACCGGGTGAGCCCGGTAGAGTTTTTATTTATTAAAAAAATTAATGTCCTTACAACCACTGGTCAGTGAAGATATTACATATCTACCGGGTAGACCCGGTGGAGTTTTTTTTAATTAGAAAAGTCAATCTCCCTACAACCACTGGTCAGTAAAGATATTACATATCTACCGGGTAGACCCGGTGGAGTTTTTTTTAATTAGAAAAGTCAATCTCCCTACAACCACTGGTCAGTGAAGATATTACATATCTACCGGGTGAGCCCGGTAGAGTTTTTATTTATTAAAAAAATCAATCTCCTTACAACCACTGGTCAGTGAAGATATTACATATCTACCGGGTAAGCCCGGTAGAGTTTTTATTTATTAAAAAAATTAATGTCCTTACAACCACTGGTCAGTGAAGATATTACATATCTACCGGGTAGACCCGGTGGAGTTTTTTTTAATTAGAAAAGTCAATCTCCCTACAACCACTGGTCAGTGAAGATATTACATATCTACCGGGTAAGCCCGGTAGAGTTTTTTTTTTATTAGAAAAGTCAATCTCCTTACAACCGCTGGTCAGTGAAGATATTACATATCTACCGGGTGAGCCCGGTAGAGTTTTTTTTTTATTAGAAAAGTCAATCATAAATAGAAACTCTACCGGGCTTACCCGGTAGATATGTAATATCTTCACTGACCAGTAATTGTAGGGAGATTGACTTTTTTTATGAAAAAAAACTCTACCGGGCTTACCCGGTAGATATGTAATATCTTCACTGACCAGTGGTTGTAGGGAGATTGACTTTTCTAATTAAAAAAAACTCCACCGGGTCTATCCGGTAGATATGTAATATCTTCACTGACCAGTGGTTGTAAGGACATTAATTTTTTTAATAAATAAAAACTCTACCGGGCTTACCCGGTAGATATGTAATATCTTCACTGACCAGTGGTTGTAAGGAGATTAATTTTTTTAATAAATAAAAACTCTACCGGGCTTACCCGGTAGATATGTAATATCTTCACTGACCAGTGGTTGTAGGGAGATTGACTTTTTTTATGAAAAAAAACTCTACCGGGCTTACCCGGTAGATATGTAATATCTTCACTGACCAGTGGTTGTAGGGAGATTGACTTTTCTAATAAAAAAAAACTCCACCGGGTCTACCCGGTAGATATGTAATATCTTCACTGGCCAGTGGTTGTAGGGAGATTGACTTTTCTAATAAAAAAAAAACTCTACCGGGCTCACCCGGTAGATATGTGATATCTTCACTGACCAGTGGTTGTAAGGAGATTAATTTTTTTAATAAATAAAAACTCTACCGGGCTTACCTGGTAGATATGTAATATCTTCACTGACCAGTGGTTGTAGGGAGATTGACTTTTCTAATAAAAAAAAAACTCTACCGGGCTCACTCGGTAGATATGTAATATCTTCACTGACCAGTGGTTGTAGGGAGATTGACTTTTCTAATTAAAAAAAACTCTACCGGGCTTACCCGATAGATATGTAATATCTTCACTGACCAGTGGTTGTAGGGAGATTGACTTTTCTAATTAAAAAAAACTCCACCGGGTCTATCTGGTAGATATGTAATATCTTCACTGACCAGTGGTTGTAAGGACATTAATTTTTTTAATAAATAAAAACTACCGGGCTTACCCGGTAGATATGTAATATCTTCACTGACCAGTGGTTGTAAGGAGATTAATTTTTTTAATAAATAAAAACTCTACCGGGCTTACCCGGTAGATATGTAATATCTTCACTGACCAGTGGTTGTAGGGAGATTGACTTTTCTAATTAAAAAAAACTCTACCTGGCTTACCCGATAGATATGTAATATCTTCACTGACCAGTGGTTGTAGGGAGATTGACTTTTCTAATTAAAAAAAACTCCACCGGGTCTACCCGGTAGATATGTAATATCTTCACTGACCAGTGGTTGTAAGGACATTAATTTTTTTAATAAATAAAAACTCTACCGGGCTTACCCGGTAGATATGTAATATCTTCACTGACCAGTGGTTGTAAGGACATTAATTTTTTTAATAAATAAAAACTCTACCGGGCTTACCCGGTAGATATGTAATATCTTCACTGACCAGTGGTTGTAAGGAGATTAATTTTTTTAATAAATAAAAACTCTACCGGGCTTACCCGGTAGATATGTAATATCTTCACTGACCAGTGGTTGTAGGGAGATTGACTTTTTTTATGAAAAAAAACTCTACCGGGCTTACCCGGTAGATATGTAATATCTTCACTGACCAGTGGTTGTAGGGAGATTGACTTTTCTAATAAAAAAAAACTCCACCGGGTCTACCCGGTAGATATGTAATATCTTCACTGGCCAGTGGTTGTAGGGAGATTGACTTTTCGAATAAAAAAAAAACTCTACCGGGCTCACCCGGTAGATATGTGATATCTTCACTGACCAGTGGTTGTAAGGAGATTAATTTTTTTAATAAATAAAAACTCTACCGGGCTTACCTGGTAGATATGTAATATCTTCACTGACCAGTGGTTGTAGGGAGATTGACTTTTCTAATAAAAAAAAAACTCTACCGGGCTCACTCGGTAGATATGTAATATCTTCACTGACCAGTGGTTGTAGGGAGATTGACTTTTCTAATTAAAAAAAACTCTACCGGGCTTACCCGATAGATATGTAATATCTTCACTGACCAGTGGTTGTAGGGAGATTGACTTTTCTAATTAAAAAAAACTCCACCGGGTCTACCCGGTAGATATGTAATATCTTCACTGACCAGTGGTTGTAAGGACATTAATTTTTTTAATAAATAAAAACTCTACCGGGCTTACCCGGTAGATATGTAATATCTTCACTGACCAGTGGTTGTAAGGAGATTAATTTTTTTTATGGAAAAAAACTCTACCGGGCTTACCCGGTAGATATTTAATATCTTCCCCAACCAATGGTTATGAAAAGATAACTTTCCCTGTAAAAAAAAGCAACGGCCCTGTCTGGTAGATTCTCAACATTTTCATCAAATAATGGTTATAAGAGCAAAAAATTTTCCTCATCTGAACAAATTAACCATGCCCACTTTAGCTTTATCTTTACAATTTCATCCTATTTTTTGTATTCTTTCTGCCATCTGTTGCAATAAGTGCGCAACAACACGTCATTCACCATGAGATGGCGCCTCTATGTAATTCAGCGATTTGTTTCGTCATTTCCGCTTTGGGATTTTGTCTCTTTGGGATTTTGTCATACACTCGGAATTTTCATAAATGTTCCTTCCCCCTCCCTATCAAAACCCCCTTCAATGATCTTATTGTTGTGAAATTTATTCCAAATGAATAGTAATTAACATGAATTTTGAATGAATTTAACTGTAATGAGGAAATTATTCAAATTAGTATCTTTCATTTACAAATTTCCCGGGTCCTTCGACGTTCTGCACATGCGCACACTCGTGACACAGATGGGGAGAGAATACCGTTCATTATCTTTGATTACGAGCACTTTGAAAATAAAAACGACTTTTCTTTAAGATAATCACTAGTCGAGTGACTTAAAATTATCGGAGAAATACTTCGAATCAATCGAGCTGTGCTTCAACTGAAAAATCACAAGGTAAGTGAAAGAAATTGAGATGAAAGATCATTTATTCAACTACACGTTAGGAATTTTTATATTGGAGGTTATATCGCTGAAGAAGTAACAATGAAATCTGGAATTTGCAGATGGATACAATCCATCTCGATGGATCCTCAGTATCTCCTGAAGGCCTAGAACAATCATTCAAACGTCAGAAACTCGACACATCAATTACCTCGAATCTCAACGATTTAGTCGTTCCTCTTATACTTGATTCCGAGAGAGAACGCAAACGTTCGAAGACAGAAATCATGACTCTCAGAACTAGATTATCCGAGTCTGAAGCCACTGTGACAAAACTCCACAGGATACGAAGGGAAATCGAAGAGATTTTTGATAAGGAGAGAATAATGCTCCAGCGTCAGGTGAAAGCAGATACAGAGATGATAGAAGAGCTACGAGTGGAGCTAGATAAAGCAACGAGAAGCACTCATGAAGCTCTCGAAGCTAAACAATCTGTAGAAACCGAAATGTCTCAAATGATTTCGCAATTGTTGATGGAGAATACGAGACTGAAAGACAATATAATTCCCTCAAATTCTGAAGCAACTCTGGAATCTCCAAAGTCCCAGGAGGATAAAGATTTTCTGGAGAAGCTGAGAATTGCAGAGGAAAAAATTATCGAGCTGGAAGAAAAGCTAGAGGACAACATGATATCTCAAACTGAATTTGATCTTTTAAGTGTTGAGTTGAAGCAACTCACGAATCAGAAATTTAAAATTGAGAAAATCGCATGTGATCAGAAGAAAATACTTGTTGCACATGTACAGAAACTGGAGGAAGAACTGAGATCATCTAAGAATACTATTTCAACTCTTCATGATGTTGTGAAGGAGGTGGAATTGCTGAAGCAGAAGGAATTGGAGAACAAAGCGACAATTACTATGCTACAACAAAAGAATCAAGAACTATCCTCAATAGTTTCTGGGTATGAAACAGGAGGGGTTGCAATTTCATCCTCAGGTTGGACAAACGTGTCACCTCGGCAAGATTCTGAAATCGAGTTGATTGAAGGAGAGTCTTCATTCTCAATTGATAACAGAGATTCTCCAGCATATAGTGAAAGTGTGGACATTGATGCAGGCATGGGAAAAATGTTGAAATCAGGGTAGGAGATCATTCTGTTCTAGTCTCGGATCAAGAATTTTTTAACATTAATTGGATGGATGAGATTGGATGGATTGGATGGATTGGATTGGATGGATATGAAAGGTTTTTTTGCAAGAATTGTGGAAAGATGGAAGACGGTGGCGTGAACATGGAGGATCATGTGTGGACATTATAATTGCACATTATAATGGATTCTTCGAGTGTCCTGTGTGTGCTGCTGATAGTCAGCCATGCCCTTTTGGAAGCAGGAGCTGGATCAGGCAGCACATGGTGGAGTCACATCCTCATTTATTTCGGTCCAGATGAACTAGATGACTTGGAAAGAAGACAGGAACAATTTTTATTATTATTTTCATAATTCAGTTGTGAAGTGGTGATTACTTAATTAATTGAGTGCTTTTTTTATATCAACCGTTTTCTGTCGGTTTATTTTTTAGAATTTCTTCTAGAGCTAATAATGTGTTTGAGGAATGATGTGACATTCTGTAGTTCAGAACTTTGAAAATATGAAGAAATTTTTTTTTTTTTTCAGTTTGAGATTCTATTCACAAGTTATGATTCCACACATGAGAATAATGAGATTGTTCAACGATTTTATTCTTTTTTGATCAATTTTATTTTTTGTCATTTTTCAAAATGCTGTCAATGATGATTGTTCAGCAAAAGAATATTATTGATTGATGTAAACAATCTGTATGTAGTTAATAAACAGAATAAAAGAATGAGTTTGGTTGGAATCAAATTCGAGAATATTTCCCTCAATTCCTAAAAAAATAAGATTCTCAAAGTTTCGTCATGTGAGAGTTTTCACTCACAACAGAAAATCCAAAAGCCGGGATCAGATGATATAGTATACTGTTTGATCATTTTGGAGTAAATCACCAAACGAAGGACCAACAACCCTAGGTTTCAAATCATAATCCTCGAAAGTGCAGCACCTTATGATGAAGAGGGTAATTTTGAAATGGAGGGTTATAACGATCCATACGACGATGATAGTGACGATTACTGAGAGGAATATTACGATTATAAGATTTTCCTTCACAATCTGCGGAGTTGTTCAGATTTTTGCTCGGCTACTAAATCATGGATACTTTCCACGTGAGAATAGTAAACCACATTTTGTTCAATAAATTATGAGGTATGAATAATCAGAAAAAACGGGTGCGATTCGGAATTTTCTATTCCATCAGTCCCATTTGGCTACAGTGAATAGTCACAACTCTCCTCAGATATGTAATGGAGTAAAAATGTCTCATGAGTTTCGATAACGATTTCGAGACAAGTGAAAGTAATTAAATACATGTTAGACAGATTGACCTTTAAAGGTTCGCGAGTGTTATTGTTGACTTTGCAATTTTCATATCGGCCCAAATCTTTTAAACCATAGCCCCATATTGGAACTTTAATATGAGTTGATCAATTGCAATAACTCGTGTTCGAATCAATACGACTCTTTCCTCCACAATTAAATTTTATCACGTGTAGCTTCATTCATTGGCTTTCTGCAAGAGCGCCATCGCCGAGTAAGATTTCAGCAATACCTATGGATCAGATGAAAAACAAAATCAGCTTAAGGAGTTAGCAACTCTGGGCTCTAGGGATTGACTGTTATTTTTTTCCTTTCAAATTTCTTCAAGCTAACTGTCAATACTGTCAATACTTTTTTTCCACTGTATTGCCATCAACTCTTCAGTGTTTATTAGCTTATCGTTCAATTCATTTTAAGCAAATTCTGCAAAGTTGGGATTTTGTAGAGTCGGTTTAGAATAAACTGAGCCACAGGCCAATAAGAAACTGAGATTATTATTTGAAATTAAATAAATTCTATTCATTATTCACATCTTTCAAAGTAACGAATGAGAGCTCGAAAAACCCGAGAGCACTGAGACACAGTGGTTTCATAGTCATTGCTGAAAACATCTTTAGATTCGTGCGAAATTTCATATCTTCTTGATACCAGTCGGATGAATACGCCGATACACAAATACGATTACTCTCCATAATGATGTTGTCACCTCCCCAACAATAAGCTGTTAATTGAGCCAAAACGCTGCACAGTCCTAGGATGACAACTGCTGCCGAACTGGGATTGCCAAGATCTATTGTTTTAGTCTGAAAACATGAGTAATGAGTTGGAGTCTTCTGTAATACTCAGACCTTCTACTCACTACGAATAAGTGAATTCCCACGAAAGATATCAAAATGACACTTGATAATAATTGTGGTAACAGAATCATTCCATACACTTTTTTCAAAATACGCATCATTCTGTAATATATGATGGACAAATTCATCTGCATTGATTTTTAAAAATGAAAATATACCTGACAATTACTTGATAATGTCGAATACAAATAATGAGTTCCTGATTAGAATCGATATCTTTTACATTCCAGTTTCTCCTAGGGCACTCGAAATCAATGAAATTTTTATTCTTCAATTTAAAGCTGCTTGAACAATCAGTATCAGTTACAGTACATCTTTGAAGGCGAAAGTTGAGAAGTTTCAATTGTGTGGCAATGTGGAGCATCAGACTCAGAAATAGACTGTCGTATATTACAACGGTTGAACAACATATAGCGAAAGTTAGGTAGTCGATCACCAATACTGTTGAGAAATTCAATGGTTCCAATAAGTTCCTCAAAAGTGTGAACCTAAAAAGGTAAAAAATTAATTTCCATTCATGTCTGGAAGTGAAGAGGACATAGGTTCCCTATTTTTCAAATGAAAAACTTGTTTAACGATCGAGCAATCATACCTTATCAGCAAATCATCGATTGTTCTACGATTTTCGTCGAATATATCGCGATAAAAGAACATAACATCACAAGCTGAAAGAAGCAACCATAACAATGTGAAATGCCTCGTTATTTTCATAGTCTTTGTGATAATTTTATTCCTGTAAAGAGCTGTAGATATATTTTATTTCCGATGCTTCAAATGTTCATTCGGTTTAAAAATTCAAATCACCAATTTCTGTTGAACAGATGACGGATCTCTCCCAATTAAGTGAAGCAGCAATGAATTCAATATCCGAATGATGCAATAAAATATTGACATTTTTAATAAAGCCGCATATTAATCCCAACGCCAGGAATAGTATCAATGTCACTTGAAGGAAATCATTCTGCACTGCCCAAAATTGCTTAACAAAACCGTCTATCCTTGTTAACATAACGAATATAGGGAGAAATCTTGAATAAACGTAATACAACCATTTTCGATTGTCTTTATATGGATTCCATAAGCCTTGATATCAAAATATACTGAGCATTATTGAAATAATTACAACTATTACAAAATCTTTGAAATTCTTACCGCCAAGTGTAAGGCACTTGATGTTGAATGCGACGTAATACTCAGTCAGGGGAAACTGTTGGTCAATCATATTCTGACCTCTCTTAAAATATCGACCATACCACTAACTCTCTTCGGAGCCGAATATTCCTTGCACCCTACTCTACCTCCTCACTCTTCATTAATAATCCATTGGTCGTCATTATATTATTGAAAATTGATCGGCAGAATATTATTATTGATGGCATTTTACATGTAGCCATCTGTTATTCATAGCGGTTCTATTGTATTGCCCATGAAACAATAATGTGATTTATGCACCAAAGACAGAGACTGAGGCTTGCTTCCCTTCCCACTCTTCATGAAGTATTACCTACCTGATATTATGTTGTTATTAATTAATTAAATCGATGTGATTGTCGTGGAAACATTCTCGGAACCGGGTATCTGTTATTCATAGTTCTTATTATTGGATATGAAAGAGTAATGAAGTAAGTGCGCACGCACCAGACAGAGACAGCCAGAACGCCAGAAAGAAAAAGTATCTCGGTGGCGTGACATCATACGGAACGGTGTAAGTATTAGACTTAGATTCATACCGGAAGAATAGAACTTGAAGTATCTGAACTCGGCAGATTCTGTTGGGGTGATTCGAAAAATACACTGTTAAAAATATTCCTCAAAATTAGTAGCCAAATAGGTACGCCACTATTATTGCACTTAATTAGTCCCCGAACTTAGGACCCGATGGCATAAAAATATTACGGACTGGCCGATAGAGTTGAGTTTGCGTGTGCTAGACCTTCAATATCGTAGTCATTTTCTATATTACCACTCGAAGTGAACTCTAAAATTCGTCCGCAAAGACAATCCTGTAATACATTTCCTAAATTTAGTGTGTCTTCTACTACAATAATTGAAGTCCACTTTCCATATTCTACGTCGAGTAAACTCGAAAAATTGTTCGAAAATACCAACTTTGGTCTACGTTCATGGAATTTCTCCGCGAATTGGTTATGAAAATGGTAAGATCCTTCCGAAATTGGAGATGATAAAGCTTACGAATTTCGGACCCAATCACCATTTTTTATGCTTTTTTCCGAAAATTGGTTCAATTCAGGTTTACAAGATTAATATGGATTACCAATTGTGATTCATTTTTTGCTAGGAAAATTCCCAGAGAATTCTATATTTCAGGTCACTGTTGGGTTGAAATTGAATTATGCCACACAATTACATCCATTAAATTTATTTTCATTTTAATACAAAAAGAATAATACGAATTTCACTTACAAAATAATACAGATTAATTATTCTCTAACTAATAATATGGACGAGATACACCCGAAAATATGCTAACATCAATTCTAAAAGGAAACATACATGTGCATTAATGTCACGTCATTACATTAATTCGTATAATGGAACTAACGTAGTACATATCTCAGAAGTTTAAATGGCAATATTTCACTTTTATTATGATCCAATTGTCACTAGCTCTTGCAATCACATTCTGTTTTTGCACTGTTTCTAATTTGCAGTTCATTTTTTTAAAGTTTAATATATATATAATATATATGCATACCCTGACAGCCTGTTGTCCTTTATTTACAAGTCAGTATCATATTCGTAAAAACATTCAACTCTTTATTAAACTGTTTGAAATTTTCTAGAAAGTATTACGGTGTCTCTGGCGAAGCTTTTAGCATCAGCCGTCTCTCTCGCTTCCTTCAGTCTTTAATATCCGAAATGCGAAACGATTGCAGAAAATTGTCGAACAATTCAATTATCGATTTATCAGCTAGTCCAGCAGCTAGGTATTTTCACAATCCTCACACCATTTAAATCTATCTGGAGTTGGACTGGTATGAATAATTTCACCGCACAAGTTGCATAATTTTATCGAGCGAAATTCATTGATGATTGTGGAAATAATGTGTTCAAAATCATTCATTAAAATCCTTTTGGAGAACTTAATTGGACCTCGTTCGTGACCCAGCTGGACCATTTGTCCCGGTTCAGACCCACCAAAGCCCACAAACACTTTCATTCCATCAAGGGGCTTTTCACCATTGAAAACCATTTATTTTACAACTTTTAGAGCATCTTCATTCTCATTGATATATTTCAGTAGCGAATTGGTCAAACGTTTTAAGTCGATTTCATCCTGAGGTCAGTTTTTGGGAGATAGATCTATATAATATATTTCCTCTTTTTAGAAAATGCTAAAATACGTGTTTTTTGTTGTTGCACGTTGCAATCATACGTAATTGGAATCGTATGACAAAATAATGACAACACAATAAAACGTGAAATTACAAAAAATGAAGAGAGGAAATGTAGTCAAAAACTTAAAAAATCATTTTTTCGCGATCAAATACATATAAATTAAAACGGATACCCAGATTTGTTCGTCCGAGTATAGAGAACAGTTCAAAAAAAAAAGTTAAAATCGGATGAAAACTGTGGTGCAAGGAGCATTTTTAGTCTAAAAACGTGAAAAATGACGTTTTTGGTGGATAGACGGGGCGAAACGGGTCGGGTCCGGATTTTTTTTTACTTTTACATATATACCTTCATATAACGAAAGTCGTCCGATGGCTCTTGAGGCCGAGCTGAGACTTTTTAATTTCACCGACGTCTCTCCTATATTCATTCAAAATCACTGCCTCAAATGTGTCGATAATAACGAAATTTCTCTTCCCCCTGTGTTAACCATTGGAACTGAGTGAAGTTTGGGCTTGGGGTCAACCTAGACGGGATCCATTCGGCAGAGTAGCTAAACGTCCGAATTACAGAGGGCCGTCGTCTGTATATTCCTAGAATCGAATTCACCCCATCGGTAGTAAAAAGCCGACAGAGAAAAATACCGCTGTCATATTCAGTCATAAAATGTATTATTGTTAACTGTTAATTGATTGTCATTACAATAAATGGGTTGAATTATCTGTCATCTTGTTTTTTCATTATAAAAGTTATCCTAGTAACATTGATTTCGTAAAACATCATACGCATTGGATTATTTAATGTAACGATTCATGGATTTTTGAAAATGCAATAAAATATTGATTGTCCGACGTGCGATAATGAATTTAGGCTCTTCAATTATTTTTCGAGACACTGCAATTCCGACAAATGGTTAGTGAAAAATAAAAACTCCCAAACTCTCGATTAATGTCATTTAGGAATTGATTGAATTAATATTTTCTCTGAATATCCCTTCATACAAAATAAAGAATCTTTTTATTAATGATTAAACTGATTATTATTTTCAACCGACTGTTTAGAACTACGAAGGGCTAACGATGAAAATATAGTAGAGTTAGATATATAATCTTATCACTTTGATATATCAGAGCCATAGTTATTACGCGGAATTTATGAAAGTGCGATTAATCGATAATATACCTTAGTTATTAGTGGGGAGCTATACAATGAAATCATAAATAATAGTCAGAATTACGGAGTGGAATAATTAATACAATTCCATCATATTCTTCTCATTAAAATGATTTCGTATTAAACAATGAACGCATGGAAAATTATAAGGCCGATGCAAATAAATCACATAATTAAATTTTCGAAGAAATTTTAAGCATTCACTTTTCATTGATTCCGAACGAAATTTATATGATTCATCAATTATGTCCGATGTAAAAATGTGTATGCAATATATGTATAACGATTGATAGTATATTGAGTCGTTATTGTCCATGAGTGAATGACGTAAATAACAAATATTCAGGAGCATGATAAGTGAGAAGCACGAAGCTGGATTTATCCGACAACTGAATTTGGTTATGCAAATACCCATATTCTACAAATGTCTCTCTGTTTTACCTACATTTTTTCGGACAAATCCAATGTCCTTCGATTGTGGATTCGAACCGAACTATTAGTAAGATTGTTTTCATTGCGGACTAATCCCTAATCAACTTATTATCACTTCCGGAACTCAAGCTCACGGATGAAAATCGTTTCTTCCTAAACTTGTAAAGGCTAATTCAAAAAGATGTCTTTTGTTATTTATGGAGATTTAAAATTAGTCTCTTCCAAGAGGTCGAAATGATCATATTCCATATGAATATATTTTCTAACTTATTCAAATTACACCTCAAGTGACGAAAGCGAAATCTTCAATCTTACTTAATAGACTAACGTTCATTTTCCAAATCTGCTTGCCCACAAGTGAAATATAAAACGATTATACTATCGATGAATTCTATTAGCATTTTTGGAAGACTATACGTGATGGCTTCAAATAGATTTTCACGTGCAGAATATTTCTCAATCTTCTTTATTAACCCTCAACTTTTGATCGGGAGAATCCATTTACCCTGACATGATGGAACGTGAAAGGAGATAGTCATCTAAAAAGATAATATCTTAATTTTCAAATCGCCAATGAATGGATGCCGGTAAATTGTTTATTTTTCATTCATTGATACGTCCTTGTAAACTCTCTTCCAGAGTGTCTTTGAGAAAGATTCAAAATTCACCATAAAGAATCAATCGGCATTCGTCATTTTCTAATGATTTTTGTATAGTTAAAAAAATTATTCTACAGAGCCGAATGTTGTACAATAAATTACATCGGATGTCCCACATATTCAATAAATCTTTTATTAGCAATTATATTCAAAGGTACAATACAATTATCTCACATTGAATCAATTCAATCATTCAGATTGGTTGCAGGATCGCATTCACCGCTATATAATTTTTGGATCATTCGTTTTATTCTCTCTTTATAACACTTGGAAATATACAGTCGTCAACATAAGTTCTGTCCACTTTTACCATTGAACTATACGGCTGAGTGGGACAAAACTTCTGTTGAGTACTGTATATATGCTATTTCATTTTGTCACGTTCAAAACTCGTCTCTGGGTATTGCAGATCCGTCGAGATGGCGCTCTCGGTTGCTTCCATCCCGTCTAAGTTGACCCCAAGCCGAAGTTTGGCACATTTGACGTCTCAACATCGACCTGTCAAAACAAATGACAGCTCCACTTCTGTCTACTTCCCCCATGATTTCAATCAATCCAATTTGTTAAACTGCTGTTCTCTCACTCCCATACTAACAACATCCAACAATTAACCATTTAAATTGTTTCTCACTTATTTAAAATGGGAATGAGTGAGATTAACACATGGGTTCTCATCCGACGCTATGATAAACTCGGTGAGTGAATGAGTCGAATAAAAATTATTAAAAAGTTCTCCGTGAAGACTATCATCAACTGTTATTTTGCTTCAGAATCAGAGAATGCAAAACTTCAGACGAATCTCCAACAACTCACTCTGACCCATAATATGATTCCTGAGGAGCTAAAGGCGTCCATTTTTCGGTCAATCGATGTCAAAGATGATGGGACCAAGGTTTTGAAAATCAGGAGACATGACAACAATCTTATTCCATTATCAACACTGCTGGCTGGATCTACAAGAGAAAAGTACATAATTTTCAATTAAATAATTCCAAAAGTTGAAAACTTCTCCCATTACAAAAAACAAATCAACATTATCTCGGCAATGAGCAATGTGAGGAAAAATCATTAAGAGACCTTTTTTGTAGCTGAGAAAATTTCCTACAAAAAATGTTTTGATTCATTTTTTTGTCAACTCTATCATTTTCCAGATAATCGCTTTTTTTTTACCAAATCTCTACTGCATGAAAAGACTAAAAAAACAAAACTAATCATTTATTCGTGTTTTTTCTGCAATTTCAGACCATTTATAATCGATGTTGTTACTATACATCAATTCTGTAAGTATTATTATTTCAAAAATAATCGAAAGATTGAGTTGATGAAATTGAAATTGATTGATTCAATTGAAATTTATTGTGTCTAGGCCCACTAGAACAACGTACAATTCTCCCAGACTATATACAAGCTCTCCGTTCCTCATTCTACAATCTCGATAATCGAGTTAGATTAGTAGAGCAAGCATTGCCAAATCTCACAACCAATCAAATACAAGCATTCGAGGACACTGTAGCTCACATATCCAACTGTGTAAGTTTTCTCGATCGAAGACTCGACGAACTTACACCACCAATCTGGAGAAATCAAGCTAATGCTGCCATTTGAAACATGGAAATGTCTTCTTCATTCTCTTCACTGTCACTGGGACATGATAATGTAGCCAATAGAGAAATTCTTTTCAATTAATTTTTAAATAGAAAATAATAAATTTATTTGGATAATTTCAAAGAGGGAAAACTGGATTTTCTCTGTTTTGGGTTCAATAAATATTTATGAAATATGTTGAAATAATTTTAATAAAAATTTTAAGGCGAAAATTGATGAAAAATTTATTCTGTGGAATGTTACACAAAGAGCAAATAATTACATTCAAACAAATCATCATTTTTTATATTTTTTTTGTACTTGATTTAATTAATTAAATATTCATCTCTCTGTTATTATAATTATACAAAAATATCGTCTGATAATGACGAAATATAGATTACATTGGATTTATAGTTTTGCATTCAAATTTACAATTTAAGAAACTATTATTTAACAACGTAATTTAACATATTTACAAGAGATATCAAAATATTAAACAGCATTATGATGATACCAATTGAATTTATTTTACAACAAATTTTTGTGATAAATTTTATTAAAAAATAAATTACTGGTGTTTAAACTATTATAGTTTTTAATAGAAAAACACATTCTCTAAATGTTGAAATGATTTTTTGGCTCAAGTGTTGGAGGAACACTTTGGGTGGGTTTTCAGTACTTATCACGTGTTACGATGAAAAGCGATTATTTTTAAAAATTTCAAACAATTATCAGTGAATTACCGGTATTTTGAATGAATATGAATAGCCTGAAAAGCATCATAATATCGATGAAACTATTAAAATGTGATGAAAAATGCAAAAAAAATTATCTCTCGCTCGGCTGTGATGCTATTGGTTTTAACAAACTCAGATAAACATTTGATTGGTCTTCGCTTGTTGTGATGTCAACTGTGCGAGTATTTGCCTGAAAAAATTTAAAAAATTGTATTATTATTAAAATTGTTTGAAATTTTTAATGGGAAAAAACGATGATAATGAGTGATTTCAGCTAAAAATGTCAAGAGATACTTTTTGGTGAAAATTTAATCCCATGATATTTTCTTTACGCATCACTCTATCCCAAGATAAATGTATAATTTCTCTAAAAACACTCAGATTCATGATTAAAAAATGTGAATCTACATAACAACGGAATTATCTCAACAATGAGTAATTTTAGAGGAAAATATCAAAAGACACTTTTTGTTCGAAATTTCATCAGCTACAAAAAAGGTATTATGACATTTTCCCCTAGAATCCTTAGTTCTCAAGATAAATGAACAATCATCATGAACTCCGAATTCGAAAGTTCAAAAGTGTTGTAGAAATGTAATAAACAAATGGAAAAATGATTTAAAAATTCTTACCAATTGGAGAGAAGCCACAAACAACCTAGCAATATCCTCAGGCTCCTCCCTCCTCGCCAGTTCCTCAAAGCCCAGTCTCTCCCCTGGCACATCCCCCAAACTCTTCACAACCCTCTTCTCATACTCTTTAATATCAAAGACAGATCTCCTCTCAGCAACCCTCAGAGTCTCCATCAAATCAAACCACTTGGCAGTCTCCTCTTCCCTATCATTCTCAACATCAAACTCTCTCTGCAGCTCCTTCATCCTCTTCTCAATTTTCTGCTGATGGCTCATTCTCGAGTTGGCAGGTACCCCCAAATGCGCAACAACATCATCCTCATCACTCAATTCAAAATCTCCAGGGAACTCTGGAGATATTGGTGGTGTATACGAACAAGAAGTCTCCTGCAACTCTTGCAATCGATCATCAATAACTTCTGAAACTAATGTCAAGTTTTTCTCTTTCACTTCATCCCCGGAGCACTTTTCAGGGTTCAAAATACTTGTAGAACACTTAAAGGAAAATCCTCTAAGATCTTGATTATTATCTGCAAGAACAGCATCAAATTGAGACACTTTAGCCCTTTGAAAATATTTTTCTGGGCTCACAACATTTGTAGAACCCCTGAGGGAAAATCCTCTAAGATCTTGATTATTATCTGCAAGAATAGCATCAAATTGAGACACTTTGGCCCTTCGAAAACACTTTCCTGCGCTCAAAATACTTCCAGAAATCCTGGGAGAGAATCCTCTGAGGTTTTCATTATCCCCAAAAACAGCATAGAATTGGGAAACATTGAAATTTTTAAAGTTTTCTTCAAAAATCCTGTGAATCTCTTCATCCTCCTCTCTGCAATGATTTCTCAAAGACTTCGAAGGTGAGTACATGAGCAATTTATTCTTCCCTTCAACCTCACTCATCAGATGTTTCTTAAGCTTCTCGTCCCTCCGAGCTGATGCATCAATTTTTCGTTTCCTTGGTCTCTTCGATATCAGAAGGGATATGGGACAGGGCAATTTAAATAAACTTCTGCTTTTCGATTTTTCAGGAATTGGAGCTTCAAAAGGAATCGCTTTATACGATTTTTCATTTAACTCATTTACAACTGATTTTTTCAGTCTTTTGGAGCGTCTGGTAGATTCTGGAGATGGCGGGAGGTCCTCGGAAGTTCCTGAGGTGTATCCGGCATCTGTATTCACTGATTCTCGATTCCTTTTTTTTTGAAAGCAAAAATTTTCGTTGGAATTCTCGTTTTCTTGAGGAGAAATTTGGGTTTGTGTTGGGGTTAAAGGGTCAGGGAGGGGGGAGGAGTTTTCTGGAGGGGTCTCTAGTCCTAGAGAATCTGATGAAGGGACTTTTGAATAAGATTCTTCATGAATTGAATCATTTTGAGTTGAAGAAATTGCGGTTTCGATTGAAGATTGAGTTAAATTTGTACTTCCAGTGGTTGAGCAATCTGTGAGGGTACAGTAACCTGATTCCTGTGTTTGATTGAGGGGATTTGAGTCCTGAGAGTCGAAAAAATCGTCTGTATCAAAGTCTGAGGTGTACTGGGGTTCTAAATTGATTTGGGATGGTGTTGGAGATGATGTTGAGGGTCTTGGGGTGAAATTGGGGGTAAAGTGGGATGAAATTTGGGGATTTTCTTCTGAGATGTGGTGATGGAGAATTGAAGATCTTCGAGATGATGTGGGACATGGTGTTGAGCAACTGGGGATGAGAGTGGGATCAAGATGGAGTTCAGGGGATTGAGATGTTGGTGGGGATTTTTGAAAATCCTCTGGACTTAATTCATCTACTAGCATGTGAGATGATGTCAATTGTTGGTTACAACGAAAATCATATTTCTTTCCAATTTTTTCACCCTGAGTGTCGATGACGTCGAGGGAAAATTTGTGCCTGCACATGTTCTCTAGCTGGGGGTACCTTTGACTCAGAAGTTTGGGCTTCTTCAGGGGCTTTTTCGTCTTCAGGAAACAGTTTTTTGTTACGTCTTTTAGGAAATCAACACGCTCGATTTTGTCGAGATCTAGTTTATTTTGGTGGGATTTTTGACGGGGTTTTGATGTTTTTGCTGCTTCATTTTCTTGCCTAGACATTAAAAAAGAGTTTTGTTATTTGAGGGGATAGTATGAGGATTATAGAATCTTCATATCGATTTTGTCGAGTCTCTGAGAATTCATTATTTATGAATTGTCATGAGGAAGTTTCGATATTTTTGTTTAAAATTCATGAATCATGGAGACGAGTAGTTTTAAGAGAAAATGTCAAGAGACCTTTTTTGTAGATCATTAAATTTCCAACAAAAAGTGTCTTTTGACATTTTTGCCTAAAGTTATTCATTTTCGGGATAATTAAATATTTGACTTTATCCAAAAAATTGAGTTGTTACAGTTTAAAAAAAAATTGAAAAAGATTATTTTGGCTTTTCAAATGCTTATGAATGAACTGAACAATACAAACAAACTGAGACTTACTCATGTTCATTGAGAACCTCCCTCATTCTACAAGTGTCAGAGTGCAAAGCTTCAACTCTTCTCTCGAACACATTTGTTGAATTCTGAATAACAAGAGCTGTTTCACTGTAATTCAATGTTCCCTGTCCTCCAATGAGTTCCAACAACTTCTCGTTAAAAGCTTCCAAAGTCTGATTGAAAATAATTTTTAATGAATCTTTAATGAATCAATTTTTTTGTAAAGAGACTTTAATTAAATATTTTTTTAAAAAACTAGAATTTAATTTTTTAAAAAATCAAGGAGTAAACTAATAAAATCAGAGAATATTGTTTAATTTGAATAATCACCTCAGATAATGGGAAATCCCAATTAACTTGCGTCGTTTTCAATTTTAACAAATCATTAATGAGCGACTCCATCTCTTCGGGAGGGAGAAACTTCCCTAGAACTGATGAAAAATTCATAATTAAGATTAATCGTCATTCGTGCAGAATTAAACTCTTATATAAAACAAATCCAACACCAGACTAATCTACATTGGGTATTTGCCGGTGTTTCAACGGCCATCGGTTGCAAAATAAACATAAATTTTATCTATCAAAGATTACTAATCTTTTTGTATGATTATAGTTATAAAAAAATTAATGAAAAATTGTGGTTTTTTGGGAATATCATTGAACTCTGTGACCAAAATTTTACATCATTTTTTATTTTTATTTTATGAGGATTTCAATCAAAATCGGTCTAATTGGAATGGGAATTCATGGAGTTGTGGAGGGAGTGATAAGATGGTGGAAAACACCTGGGATATTATTTTCAATCGCAATTACGAGTTTGGATCACACGTGGCTTTTTTTGTCGATATTTTATCATTAATATTTTCAACAATTTCATTCAAATAATTCAATAAAATAGATAAAAATTGATAGATAATTCCACGAATTCATGAAAAATTTGTAATTTTTCATTTAAAAATTTACAGATATTGAATAAAAACACTCGATTATTAAATAAATCATCAAAAAAAGCCGAATCAAAAATTAATTCTCAGGTACTCCAAAAATAATAAATTGCTCCTAACGAGTCAATAAGATCTCGCAACCACATGGCCCAAAATGACATAACAATTGGCATAATTGTTTTTAAAAAAAATGCCTAGATAACAATAATAAAACATAATAAATAAACAAAATATTGTGACCCAGTGGCGACCCCACAAGTGAGGGAATTCTCAACAATAATATTACACGCACGAGGGAAAAGCCAAGGGAAAGGTAAACACAAAATGCGCAGAGAGGACATGCGTTCCAGGTGATTGTTCTGTCAACAAAACAATAAAATTTGCAAAAAAAAAAATTGAGCAATGTTGCCACATCTTGATATTTAAATTTCAAATAAAAATGAATGAAAAAATCATGACAAACATGAGTGACTAAATTTAATACAATTTATTTACCTGCAATCGCTCGTGATATTGTACTGGCGTTCATCACAACTCGATGGCCATTTTCTCTCGTTTTTAGGTACATACACTGAACAAAATTTCACCCCACAACCCACTCACCGGAAGCACGCCGTAGTTTAAGTTAAATTCGTTGGGTTCACGCGCCAGATAGAATCAAGATAATTGTGGAATAATGTTTTATCATTCGTTTACATGAAAGTAGGATAGTGGTTTTTTTTTAATCGCGAGGAGAGAACCCGTAGCTTGGTACTCGGCCGCCTTCGTCGGGTAACTGCTTATTTATCTAATCGTTACTCACATTTTCTTCTTTATCGTGTGAGTTGGATATTTTCGTCTGCGATTTCTTCTTTACCTGCGATTGATTTTTTTTTTTAGATTTTTTTATTTTATTTTTTTCATTTATTTTTGATATTTCGTGAATTTCCATATTTATTTATTTATTTATTTCTTATCGGCTAATTTTTTAAATCAATTTTACGATTAAACGACAACATATTCGATAGAGAAGTGATGAGTTGAAATAAATAGTTGTTAATTGCATATTTATCTCGATAATGAGAGGATTTACGAAAAAATTGAAGAGACATTTTTTGTGGGAAATTTTTTCTCAGCTAAACAAAATGTTCCTTGAGGTTTCCTTTTAAATCAACTCATTATTGAGATATTTCGGTATTTTAGAAGATTTGTGAAAAAAATTTAGAAACAAGTAATTTGAGGATAAAAGAAGTGAAACAACATTCGCTGTAGCTGAAGAAATTTATGATAAAAAGTGTCTGTAGACATTTTCATCTGAATTAATTAATTGTAGAGATAATTCAATTTGTTACCTGATTGAGGAATCCACTTGTTTCACCACTTCACTATTAAATTTTTTAAATTATTTTTCGATTTTTTATCTTACGAAAAAGAAAATATCAATCACAGCAGATATTTTATATAATATAAAATAATTGAATGACGAAAAGTTTAGAATCTTTCCTTTTTGAGTTTGAATTGTTATTAATGATCATCTCCATTTGAAGGACATGTTGAAATGGATTTTTCGGAAATTCAAATTTTACGAAAATAATTAACGGAAAATCCTGATTTTTTCCATTAAAAAAATCACGTTTTTCCTTTCGTCTTCCTTTAAGAAAAAAAAAAAATATTTTCTCCGGTTCAATAATTCGTGTAGAACTGGGATTTCCCAAAAATATCAGAAAAGTATTTTTGAAAAGGTTTTCCCCCTAATTTCGATAATGGAAAACATTTATTTCCCCAGAACTATCCCATCCGAGATCAGATGATAGAAAGGTTGAAAATAACCTCATTTATTCTCTCCCATCTCCATAAACTATCAAATTAAATCCTTCCTCAGTGATTTTTGTAGATCATTCCAGATGTAAAAAACCGGTGATAACGGTATTATTCCAGCCCCTCAGTGCCCAAGGGTACCATTGCCACCAGACTACACATATTAATTAATAACACAAGAAGAAAATTTTTATAAAATCGAGTGGAATTTTTCCCAAGGAAAATAAAAAAAATCAATGATACAATATACAGTATAATGTCGAGTCTTTATTAATAGAGACAAAAAAGATGGAGGGGAGGAAAATTTCATTGACGCAAGATATTTGGATGAAACACAAAAAGTTTCCGTCATTTTTTTTTCCCCTTTTAAATATTGTTTGTTTTTATGAAATAACGCGTAAGTCATTTAATGTCACATTTCCATAATAATATATATAATATATTTGCATCATGTGCACGTATTCGTTTATTCACGTTTATCTTCGTTTATTTATTTATTTCATCAAACTTATCCTTTTCTGCACACGCACTTTCGTTATTATCATCAATGTGTTTTTTTTTTCATTTTCTTATGTATTTTTTTACCTTTTTTTTCCCCCTCAATTTTTCTTATTCTTCCTTAATCGATAGTGTATTAACTAATTAAACCTTGACTCACTCGAAAAAAAAAGCTGACGCTTTCACAAAATCACAAGCATACAATTTCACATGATTCACTCGTGCTCATACCATTTACACTTGTTTCCTTATTTCATTATATTTTAATCCATTAGATATTTCCACATTTTTATCCTCCTTCTTGTATATTTTCCATTTAAAAAATCCATTTCAGCGTCCATCATGAAATTTAAAGATACAAAAAAAAAAAAAAAAAAAAAAAGAATTTTCTTTCTCGTTATTCAGTTTTTCAAGGAACTAAATTTTGAAAAAAACCAGTGAATCTTAAATCTCTAGTACCGTTTTCGTTTAATTGTTTGAATAATGATAATTATAATGAGAAAATGATAATATAAATTGACTTTTTGAGATTATTTTAATGAAGGAAATGATCATTGTCACCGTGACAAACATCAGCCACTACTGGAGCTTTTTTTTTTCATTGCCCGGCCTCTTTTTTTTTTTTAATTAAAAAGAAAATAATAATAAATGATAAATTGTTATAGGAGATTGTGACACATACTTTTCTCATCTCTTAACACTTACATTCGTTTCTCTCTTTTTCCATCGGGATTTACCCATTATTTAACGCTTTTTGTTATTCTTTATTTAGTTAAAGAAGCATTCAATTGGTTCTCAAGGATTCTCCATTAATCATATTACACAAAAAAACACACACATATTCGTATATCACTTGCCGCATTAAACTTTGATGACGCGTTGCGCACACTTTATCATTATCATCAATCAATTACTCTTTATTTTTCTCATTTTTTCACCTTTCCAATGTTGCTTTTTATTCAATTATTGTTTATTTAAATGTTAAAATTTTTAATTATTGGTTGTTTCGTCGATTAAAGACGAGAATTCATCTCACTTCTATATCGTGAAATATTCATCATTCATTTATAAATTGATTAATCAAATAATTGTTCATCTTTCACTTAAATAGGTAAATAACAAAGTGAAGACATTTTTGTTGAGGTTCTCCTCATACCTCAGTATGCGAAAAAAAAAATTAATCGGTAGAGAGAAAATAAAGTAAGTAGAAGAGAGACAGATATCTCCTTTTTTCTGTTCATTTTTATCTTAAAAAAAAATAATAATAGTAATAAAACAACAGATTAAATCAAGTACCGAAAAAAATATTTATACAATTTTATCGGTTGTTTTTTGTAATTTTAATGTTTACGTTTAATGTGAAAATGTAATTATGAAATTTGTTTTTTATATGAAAAAATGTTTTGTTACTTTGTTGGGATATTTTATTCCTTTTCTCTGTCCATTCTCCATCCACTCCAGTGACACACACGTGTATTTAATTAATAATTGCCATTAGTTTAATTTATTCATTATTTTTCTTTTTTTTTTTCTTTTTTCTCAAAGAGCAAATTTTGGTCAATTTGCTGGTGATTTTTTTTTTTTTGAATGACAATTATTGTTTCTTCTCAAGAGTTCTCTAGTTGCTCTCACTCACTTGTGTGTGAAACACCTTTTCTCGCACAGTTGTTGATTTGTTAATAATTGGGTTAAGTATTCAATTTTTTATTGGAATACTGATACCACTGCGATTGCATTCGGGATTTGGTGGCTATCACACGGAGTTAGAGTGTTTTAAAGCGCTCCTGTAACAGATTCCAAGACACGTCCAAATCACAAATAGGGTCATTTATATATTATCATTTATCTTTAATTTTTTTTTTATATTGAAATTTGAATAAAATAAAATTTAAGAAAATTCAATTAATGACTCTGCTTTTTTTTGGGCACAAGTTTACATTGATTTTAAAATTTTCATTCATACAATATTTTCTTTCTCATATCTGAATTTTTAAACTCAAGTACCCGAAATTATCAGCAGAATCGTTTTTACGAATTTCTGTTATTATAGAATTAATTTTATTGTATTATTTAAATAAAATAATTCATTTTTGTGAAAATTTGGATCCATTTGTTCGATTTCAAATACTAGATTTACAAAAACCCAAGAGAAGCATTAATTAAAGCCTACAATCAATACATCAGATCATTTTTTTTTTTAAATTATGTAATCAACAAATGATGCTATTGTGTAATTAGTGAAGTGAGAGGTGAATTGTTGTGAAGGTTTTGAAAACTTTGAGAGATAGAGCATTCAAAATGCTTCTATTTAAAACTCAAGGTGCATTATTATCATTGAAAATAAAAATAAAAAGCTTGATTTTCACCTCTTCGTGTACTCAATAAATACACAATAATAAATCATAAAATTACATAATTAAAAAATAAACCAATCTGTATTATAAATTCATGCTCAAAGTTAATCATGCTCACAAAAAATCAATAAAAATAATGGAACCAAGTGCCCCCAAACACAAGAAATACGCGTCAACATTACTCAAGAAGAAAGACAGAAAAAGGAATTCAGTAAAATACTACCCAATAAAAATTATAAACAAATTTTCCATCATCTCAATTGTTTTCAAAGATTAATCATCTTTTTCATTTGTGAAATTTTATAAATAAACTAATTAAAATTTTATTTGTAACTCTAACTCGCCTGGTACGGACGGAGGATCTGTGCAAGGACGGAAATCTGGACGAGGACGCAGGAACACCCTGGTGTCACTGTCCACTTGATTATTTGTTTATTTTAATGAAATTATGAATATCTGATGATGATTTATGGAGGAAAAAAAAAATCTTCCGATTGATCAGTGAACAGAGGAGATGGTGAAGTATACAATGATATATTTTTTTGGTAGTGGCTGTTGTTTGCAGGTGAACAATGAAATTATTCCGATAATTTCCATTAGTTTATTCTTCTCAAAAAATCCAAACTTGACGGTTTTTTTTTCGTTCATTTTCTTTTTTCTCAATGCAAGAAGGGGAGTTGGGGATACTTGAGTTTAGCCTCTCTTGGAAGATTCATTGACAGCTTGTCGCGATAATTTTCTGATGTCGTCTCCCTCTGTTAGTGACGTTAATTATTTTATTAAAACTTTATGGACATCTTACTCTTTTTTATAACAAGTTTCTTTTCAAATATTTTTCCCGCCCAATTTACTCTTCAGTTATGAATTACTAGTTTAAATTATATGAATTTTTATACCAAATTGTTAAATCTCGTCAAATCTGCTTTGAAGGGGAATTAAGAGATGAGTTTTTGTTTATTCTACTTGATTATGAGTATCTTGAGGAGAAAGTGGTTTTTGAATATGTGAATAATGACACTTAATATCAAAATTCACATCATGCCGTTTTTCTCTTCGAAATTAATTAAAAAAATGTTGATAATTTGGTCATTTCTAAATTCCACTTCATTACAAAAATGTAAGTCTGAACTCGATGTTATTTAAAACAGAATTCACCACAATTTCTTACTCATTTTCTTTCAGCTGTTTGGATCACATGATCATTAAAAAAAATATGAAAAATCCCCAGAGGAACGAGAGACAGAAAAAAAGAAGATAAAAACAAAAACAAAAAAGAGGAAAAAACAATAATTAAATGGTGGTCCAAGAAAGCCCAAAACGTTCTCGCACTTGCATTATTTTCATATATCCGATAATAAATTTAGCCACATAAATAAAAAGGATCATATATGAGACTGAGAGAACAACAAAACGAAAGAAAGATAGAGTAAAAAAAAGAATGAATAGGAGAGAGTAGAGAGGAACGAGAGCCAAAGAAATGTCTAGATTAAATCTATCGGATCCCTAGCCCTGACTGTTTGGTTGGCGGATGCATTCTGTTCCTGCTGACCTTGTCCTCCTTGTCCTCCTTGGGGCAATGTTGTACCGGTAATACCTGCAGGTGTTGGTCCTGGTAGAGCTAATCCAGCTTTCTGCTTAAGCATCGTCCAGTCGAATGTGTAATCGTACTGGTGATTCAGAGTACGAAACAGTATACGGAAGAGCTGACGCAGGTACATGTAATCTGGTGATTCGTCAAAACGAAGGCCCTTTGTGTAATTTATGTACATGGCGAATTCTGCTGGAAATCCCTGGAGAAAAAAAAAGTATTATTTTGTTAGTTTTATTTGATTTTTAGGAATTCGATTTTTTACGTGTTGATTATGTTGTTGTATCTCGTTAATGAGTGATTTTAAAGAAAAATGTCAAGAGACCTTTTTTGTAGAGAATTTTGTCAGCTACAAAAAAGGTCTCTTGATATTTTCTCCTAAAATCAATCGTTCTCGAGATAAATGATAATGAGAAGGATTTAAGTGTAAAAAATGTGATTTACTTTGCACAAAACTTCAACCGGCGTTGACATTTTCTTCTCACTGATTTTCTCATACTTCTGCTTCTTAGTGGCAGCCTTGAGCCCCTGCCAGGGTAATGAGCCACGATTAAAGTACATTAGTACATAACCAAGTGACTCCATGTCATCACGACGACTCTGTTCAATTCCAAGATGTGCGTTTATCGATGCATACCTCGCTGTACCAGTTAGATTCTTGTCTTCTCGATAGAGTATGTGACACCTGGTACGACTGTCACGATACTTCTTCGCCAGACCAAAGTCGATGATGAATAGCTGAGGTAAAATTGAAAATGATCATTTATACATTTTAATAAAAAAAAAAAAAAAAACAAATCATTTATACATTTTAAAATTGAAATTTTCAACATAAATACTCGAATTTTTCGTGAATATCTCACCAAATTTCAAGTTTAGACAAAAATATCAAGAGACCTTTTTTGTAGCTTTTGAGATTCTCTACAAAAAAGGTCTCTTGACAAATTCCTCTTAAGGTATTTGATGAGGAAAAGGTAAATGATGACATTGTTTCGAAATTCATATAGAACATTCATAAAGTGATTTGGATTATTTATGAATTTTCCTTGAATTTTCCCAGATTTTATTTCCACATAATTAACAATCAAAGTGGTTTCTTATACATGGGCTCTTATGGCGATTTACTAGTTTGGCACAAGACTGCGTTACCATCTGTGCTGGTAATAAAGTTTCATGCTAAGTCAAATAAACGCCATAAGAGTCTATGTATAAGGAACCGCTTTGATTGTTAATTATTTAGAAATAAAATCTGGGAAAATTCAAAGAAAATTCATGAATAATCCAAATCATTTTATGAACGTTCTATATGAATTTCGAAACAATGTCATCATTTACCATTTCCTCATCAAATACCTTAAGTCCTTCCCTTCAAAGGTATTCACATTTTTATATAGTCACTGACAAATTGGTAAAATGAATCACAAATTCAGCATAAGTTTTTGATAAATATCGCTGCACCTAAGGGAGATGAGAATTTTTTAATAGATACCTTTTTTTGTGGAGAAAAATAAGAGCTACAAAAAAAGTTTTTTCAAAAATATCCCCATCTCCCTCCAATTCCGAGATATTCAGTAAAAACTGAAATCTAATTTGATTGAAATTTAATGTATTTGTTATTCACTTTGTTGCAGTGGCGCCCAATGCCCATCAGAAAATTATCTGGTTTGATATCTCTGTGAATAAAGTGTTTGCAGTGTACAAACTCAATTCTTCCTATCATCTGATCAGCGAGCATGAGAACTGTCTTAATCGTGAATCTTCGGGAACAAAATGTGAATAAATCTTCCAGCGAAGGTCCCAATAGGTCCATCACGAGTACATTCCAATCTCTCTCCTGTCCATACCTATATTAAAATAAACCATAATGAATATTTTAAGAAGGAAATGAACAACTTCTCCAAGTTTTTAGTTTAAAAATATTATTATCTAAGCTACAGGAAATATTTACTCAGTAACAATAACAATGAGAGATTATCTCTCTTATCTTATTAAAAATATGGATAGAATCATCTTCATTTCATTGTTTTTTTTTTCCGTGAAACTCACTCCAATGATTCCAATGAATGGACAATCATCAGAATATTTGATCAATAGTCTGAGTGGGGAACAATGAAGAGGAATCAATAATATTCAACAATTCCTATAGCAAGATGTAGGGGGATGAGTTGAAACCATTGTTCCTGTGGCATTAAAAATATAAACGAGAGAATGAAGTTTTTCATGAAATATCTAATTTATCCCAATCCTTGCATCTAATGGTGCAAACATAATTTTAGTTTTTTTTCTGTCAAGAGACATTTTTTGTTGTAAAAACCAAAAATTTATAATGAAAAAATATAATCTGTTTATTTGTTGAATTATCACCTTGATGAGTAATTTTAGAGAAAAATATCAAAAGACATTTTTTATTGAAAATTTTCTCAGTTACAAAAAAGGTCTCTCGACATTTTCTCCTGAAATCACTCACTCCCGAGATAAATGCGTAAACGTTGTAAGAACCAAAAATTTATCATAAAAAGATACAATCAGTCTATTTGTTGAATTATCTCGTTAATAAATAATTCAATACAAAAATGTCAAGAGACACTTTTTGTAGAAAATCCACCCAGCTACAAAAAAGGTCTCTTGACATTTCCTCGTAAAGTCACTCACTCCGAAAGAAATTAACAATTAACAAAAATGTCAGAGTTAAATTTTCAGTTCACAACTCCCCCACTGATTTCAACAATGAACAATTACCAGCGAATGTGTGGAATCCCAACTCCACCGTGTAATATTTTGTACAATTTTGACTCGTATAGCAGTTGTGGATGACGTGCTCGCATGTTCTCAAGTTTGACAGCCACTTCCTGCAATTGGAACAAAGAAATCAGTGAATAAATTTCACCTCTAAAATACTCAATTTAAATATTAAAAAAATCAAAAGCACGAATGAATAAATCATGGAGTACACGTTATCCATAATAAATCAATAAAGAAAATAAATACTAAACGTATTACTTACCTCGCCATTAGAAATGTTGATGCCAAGATAAATGTCGCCAAATGAACCCGATCCAATTTTCCTCATGAGCCTGTACTTTCCACCGACGACAAATTCGGTTTTACCGAGTACACTACTCATCATAGCCATCTCACTGTATTATCTTTCCTCAATAGTCACAATTTGAAAAAAAAAAAAAAACATATATATATGATAAATTAAAACCTCAAATTTACTTTCCTCCTAGGAGAGAAGAAAAATACAGAATCACCCAACTTCACTCACAAACTTGCAATTTTCAAAAAATTTCTATAAAACTTTTTTTCATAATCATCAAGGTGATCCCAATTTTCACGATTAACCACGTAAAATCGTACCAAAAAGAGGACGAAAATCCAACGGAAAATTTGTCCCTCTCAACTTATTTCAATCATCACTAAAAATCAAAAAGTTTAACTCAATTGATTAATTTGAAATTGAATAAAAAAAAAAACAAAATATAGTTGGCAAAAATAAAAGTAAAACGGTGTCTCAATGTTGAGATATACCGTATACCGTTGCAAGATGGTTCAATCGTACCAATGGACAACTCGAGCTTCTCAATATCACGTTAATAAAATCACTTGTGAAATTATAAACTCTCAATAACTTTCTCACCCTAATTGAACGAAAAAAATTAATAAATAAAATTTAAAAAAATATCCCCCCCAATAAAAATATGAGGTGAATATATTTTATTTTCTCTTGCTCCCCGTACCTCTTGCCGACGGCCACTCACACACACTCACGCTTAATAAAGTTTAAAAAAAAAAAAAAAAAAGTAGAAAAACCTCTTCGGTGTGTCCACAGGGGCTTTGTTGAAAAAAAACAGCCTCCCCCTCCTCAGTAAAATATTTATCAACTCACCAACAAAGTAACAAAGAAATCAAATAAAGTAAAAGAAAAAAAAATGGTCGATGGGTTTTTTAAAAAAAATATTAATTCGTGGACTTTAAGGGAAAATGTCTGGCGAAAGTCACTAGTCGCACGAGAGACCCCACCAACGCACCGACATTTTCATTCCCCTTTGGAGTGCCTTTGGGACGGTGGGCAGAGACTGGTTGAAGTGAGTTATATATATAAAATGCGTTATAACTGTTCCGATGGCAATGGCGACCCGATGAAAAGAGAGAAATGCCGTTTCAAAAGGAAGAGATTGATAGTTTGGGGGCGGGGAGGGGGAAGGTGGCCAACAAAAAGGTGGCGAACGGTGTGAGGGGTGGGGTGGGAGGTGGAGACGATGACTCGAGATCGAGGAGAAATGTTGGCTGTTGGAAAATGTGAATATGGGCACGGGGTATGGTTAATGGCCGACGTGATGATGAAATGAGGTTGAGTGGGTTCTCTTCTTTTCTCCTTCAATCCTTGTTTTTGTAGTTGTGGAAATGGTGGGGCTAGCTGTTTCCGGGAGGCTTTTCATTGGTTGCTAGTGGACATTTGGCGGGATGTGACGTCAGTTGGAGTGTTGGTGGGGGGAGTTGGTTATTTAGCGGGCGAATTTGAAATGGAATTTTAGGATTTCCGATTGATCTTGTGATTGTGAAAGTTTTTTTGAGAGAATTATGCGTTTACTCGGGAATTAGGGGTTTTAAGAGGAAGTGTCAGGAGACATTTTTTGTAGCCAGCGAAATTTACTACAAAAAATGTCTTTTGACATTTTCTCCTAAGATCATTTATTATTGAGATTTTCATATTTAATTTGATCATACAGCAGTAAAATTGTGGCAAGGAATCATCTATTTTTTATTCAAAATATCTAAAAATATTTGAACAAAGTATATAAAGGGTATTATTTTGAAATATAATCAAAATATCGACTGATTTCTCCAGCTAATGGCATCAATGGATTACTTTGGAGGATTTTTTTATCATTAAGAATGTATATTCAATGGATATTTCTACTAAGAGAAAATTACGAACGTATAAAAAAAAAACAATATTCAACAACTGTGTGGAAAATAGGAAAGAGTGAGTCAATTGGAATTATATAATCTATGAGTTTCTCAGTGATACGATTCATAAAGCTTTTGTTCATTTTTTTTCTTTTCTATGAACATCGATGGATTGTTTACAAATGGCACAGGGATGAATAAGTTTATTGTCCTTGAGTTCAAGCCGATACGACGTTATTTTTTAGACGACCGATACTCTCGATTTCCGTCTCGAGGATATCTCCTTTCTGCAAATAAATCAATCAGTTAGATCCAGCAATTAATTTCATTTCAACAGCTTTGAAAAAGAAAGTGATCTAACTTATTTTGAGAATATCTCTGGAAGAAAGAGATTTAAAAAGAAATTTACCAGGAGACCTTTTTTGTAGGAAATTTCATACCCTTCAAAAAAGGTCTATTGACTTTTTAGTCTAATCCTACTAGTTTCCGAGATATTTTCAAAATAACCAACACATTTTTGAAATTATTCTATTTCATCACTTCGCTACTAAATTGACTAATTAATTAACAATGGATTGATTAATTAATTACCTTTAGAAACTCTGGAGGATTACGAGCAAAACCTACACCTCCAGGAGTTCCAGTTAAAATGACATCTCCTGGTAATAGTGTCATAAACCTGAACGAGAAAGAATAATAAATTCTCTCACCATCAGTTTTTTCATGAATATCTTGGAATCTATTGCAGATATCATAATTTTCATAACTACCTTTTTTGTAGCTCTCATTCTCATCTACAAAAAAGGTTTGTTTGAAACGTAGATAAATTTAAGGGAATTTTGAGAGAATAAAATTGAATAAATCATCGAAAATCCTCCGGTAAATTCGAGACCCCTCGGGTCAACGGTCAGAACATCTAGAAGACGCTCAACCCCCCCGATAAGAGTCGTTATTCAACCTTTGAAGGAATAAGTATAGTCGTCAATCAGCTATTGAAGCGTTAAGATAGCGTTAAGATAGCGTTGAGAATCTCTATTGTTCATCAGTCTAAAGAAAATCAGCTACTTGAATTCAGTTTAATTATATTTGAAGTTTATTAGTTATCAGTTTAATTCAGTCAAGGTCATTAGTTCAGTCATTTTCCAATTAATAGTTTCTTTTGAGTAATTCAGTGTAATTCAACTTTAATACAGTCCACTATTAACTTTTCTTTCAATTATTATTATTTCGAGTCATTTTGAACGCATCAACTGTAAATAAGTGTAATATTTCAAGTGAACGAGTGGTGCAAACCACAGAATAAACCAGAAACAGTTTTAAAGAATTTGGAGTTTCTCAATTCACTTAATTTATAAGAAACACCTATTACACCACCCACATCCACGGCAAAAATTAAGCTTCATTTCAAACAAGGTTCTTATAAAAATTCCGCCATCTCCAGTAGATCCAGAGATATTTATCGAAAACTAAAGGGAGAGAGTGGATTGATGCAGTTTTTAGCAGAAAAAAACATACTGTGAAATATAAGCGACGATATCTCGAGGTTTGAATATAAGTTCACTAGTGTTTCCATTCTGCTTCAAGTCCCCATTGACCCAGGTCTTGACAGTGAGATTATGAACATCGGGTATAGCTTCTTTGGTAACAATTGCTGGGCCAAGTGGACAAAACGTGTCCATCGCTTTTCCAAGGAGAAATTGGCCACCATTTCTCTTTCCCTTCTGCCAATCTCTTGCAGAAATATCTTGGGCAACTGTGTACCCGAATATACAGTCCTCAGCATCATGATTGTTCAGACCTTTAGCGGTTTTTCCAATTACTATCGCTAGTTCAGCTTCCCAATCAACTTTCTGTCAGACGAAATAATAATTATTGGTTTTGATATTATGGATAGAACGAGGAGAGAATAATGTTCCATAAACATTGTTTAGTTTATTGATAATAAAAAAATTATTGAGAAACATTAGACAGAATTTTTTAAAGAGCAGAGAGTAAAATTAAGGAAGAAATTAATCACAGTTTTTGTTGATTTTTGTTAATAATGCAAATATTCCAGAAACGCGCCATTTTAAGACAAAATATCAAAAGATGTTTTTTGTAGATGAGAAGATTTGTAATAAAAAATGTCTCTTGATATTTTCCTCTAGAATCATTCATTGTCGAGATAATTCAAAATTTAATGAGATGTAGAAAATCAACTTGTTATTCTTTATTCATATTATTTAGATAAACTTAAAACATGTTTAATTAATTATTGGACAGTAATTGGGTCAGTGACCTCAGGCCCAGATTGAAGGTAGACTAATGAATACTTGGGATTTGGGGCCTTGAGGAAGTGGAGCAGACCGCTGATGAGATATAATGAGTCCCATTAGTGAACTTAACTTTGAAATGAGTTTTTGATGAATATCTCTAAATCTAAGAGAGATAGGGAACTTTTCATAGAGCCCTTTTTTTTTAGAGCAAAGTGAAATCTAAAAAAAAGGTCCCATTAGAAATTTCTGTATCTCGTTTAGATTCTGAGATATTTGAAAAAAACTCATCTTTTAGTCGAAATGTTCATGATAGGAATAAGTACTATAATCTATTCCAGGTATTTATCGATTAATCATAATAATACTAGTGTTTTATTATGATATCACTCCATGTCATTAGTATTCGGTGATTGTCTTTGCATATCAAATTTCATAAAGGCATCGTAGTACGATTATAGAAGAAACAATGATTGAAACGTAATATTTTTCGTGGATTAGATTTTCTCAATTATCTCGGTAATGACTGGTCTGAGAAAAAATTCTGAAGATACCTTTTTTGTAGAAAATTTCTTCCTCCACAAAAAAGGTATCTTGCGATTTTGTTGAGAAATGACTCATCTTTGAAATATTCATCTTATAAACAAAAACAGTTTTGAATTATGAATGAAGATGTCAAAGAACAGTTTTTGATCAATATCTCTTGATTTAAAAGGGATAGGAAAATTGTCATAAGGAGGATTTTGTTCTTACAAAATCTTCAATATCTCCTTCCATTTCGGAGATATTTCGAAAAAACCGACATAAAAGTAATTTTTAAAAAGTGAAATTACCTCAGAAATGGATGGTAGAACAATATTATCAGTAGGTCCAACGATATTACTTGGAAATTTGCTGAATATAACGGGACTCTTTGGTGGTTCAAGACCCTGTTCTTGACAGTGTCCACTGTAATTAAGTCCAACGCATGCTAACTTGTCCATACGATTGATCGGTGCCAGGAAATTTACATCTGCCTCGGCAATTACACTCCGGCCTTCGGCAATAATTCTAACGATATGGATTGAATTACTATTTTCATAATAATGACAAGTTATTTTTCAAAAATCATTCAAGACTTTTTGTGATACTGGGGACTAGTAGGAAAGAGAAATCAACTAGATTATTCGATTATTATTTAGAATTCAAGTGATGGAGGGTAACAGCAACAGTTGACTTTTCATAGCTCATCAAATATCGAATTATCTCAATATTAATAGATTTTATGAAAAAACACAAAAGGACTTTCTTCTAGGAAATTTCCAGAGCTACAAAAAAGGTCCTCTAGTGTTTTTTCTTTGAATCGATTGATATCGAGATAATTCAATAATCAATGAGATATAAAAAATGAACTGCTTTATTACTCTTCGATACTGGATTGGTTCAATCAATAAATGAAGTAAATAAAGTATAATAAATGAGGTATAAGCAATCGGTAGAGTCTTGGCATGCCGACACCAACCTCTGTACGAAATCACTCAGATTGGTATCACCGTTCCTGGAGAAACGAAAAGACTTCTACGAGTAAAATTATACATTAATCATGGACATATACTTAATAAAATCAAAATACCTTGGAGCTATTTTACAAAATGAATAAGCAATAATGGAGTAGTGAATCGTATCGTGAATTAAATATGATATTTGTAGTAATTCCGCATTTATCTTGAGAAGAAGTGATTCGAGAGGAAAATGTCAAAGGACCTTTTTTTGTAGCTAGATGAATTTCTAACAAAAAATGTCTCTTGACATTTTTTTCTAAAATCACTCATTATCAAGATAATTCAATGTTTATCAAAATTTTATTGTTACGTTTCACCACTTGTCTTTTAAAATAATATTTTTTAAAATTTTATCTAGAGTTTTATCATTTTAGTCTCTTACCGTCTGGCTTTTTGGGCGAGGACTTCCCCACCCTCCAGGAATTTTCTCAGAGTATTAGGAATTCTCGAGTCTATCGAGGAAATTGCTATTATGTCTCCTCCAGGTTTCAACTGAACTCCCAAGTGCTGGGGTCCACCATTTTTATTAACAAATTGTACAAACCTGAAAATATAAAATCCAAATGATCCAATTATGAACAGAGGAATAGGTACTTAGAAGTTGATTATCACAATTTTATTTTCATGCAACCCCTTCATTTTTTGTCAAATTATAAATCCAGAAATCGTTTGCAAAGTGATGAAACCTCGATTGTATTTTATCAATTTTACATTTATCTCAGAAATGAATGCGTTTAAGAGAAAATGTAAAAGAGATCTTTCTTGTAGATTATAAAATTTTCAACAAAAAATGTCCTTTGACATTTTTCCCGGAAATCAAGCAGAACTCAGAACCAGACTCAGATTTTTTTACTGCCAATATCTGTTTTTCTCACGAATTACGTATTTATCTCGTAAACTAGTGACTCTAGAAGAAAATGTCAGAAGACCTTTTTTGTGAATCGAGTAATTCTCCACAAAAAAGGTCTTTTAACATTTTCTTCTAAAATCCTTCATTATCGAGATAATTAAATATTTAAGAAGTCAAAATATAAAAAATCGATTTTTCTGTTCTTCTCAACAATCAAATCACTCCAAATGACTGATTAGAAATGAAAAAAAATAATATTTACCTCATATCGTGACTCTTACTTGTCGAGAAACACCTAGTACCTTCAGCACCAGCTGTTGCACCACTCCAAACTCTGATAAATCCAGAATTACAGTGGGCAACACAGGCCTTACCAAGTTGTCGTAATTTTCCACGATATGGCATTGTTATCTCAACAATTATACCAGTAGAAAATGAAAAAAACAACCCTCTATCTTATCAAAAAAAATCCCCTCAATCTCTTGGTCCTCTCGCACGTTCTCCCAAGTACTAAAACACTGATCAAATATCGACGAAAAAGAGAAATTGTCGAAAGAAAATGAGAGATAGGGAAAAAAAAATTGAAAAGATGAAGAGAAAGTGAAATCAAACTTACAAGTTGAATAAAATGAAATGCAAAAAACTGGATCTTATATCACCTAATTATCAATTATCAAATTTTTTAGATGTCTGGAAACCCTAAATCCTCTCAAGGACACCAGGATAATTCTCCGTATTGATGATAAACTCACAAATACGTATTTTTTCCCTGATTTTTTACTCCTCAAGAATGACCGAACGTTGATTTTTGACCGAGCCCCTTCCCCCCCTTCACAACTGCGTGCCGGCAATATATTTCGTCCTCCCCCACCCCAACTCTCACGGCATTTATATAACACGACAGGGGAAAAAAAACCATTAATTTGAAAAAAAATAAAAATAAATAAAAATTGAAAAATTACTCATTATTGTTTATTTCAATTTTTTATCAATTGTACTAATCTCTTGTTTATCTCTCGAGTGTTTATAATTAAAATTTAAAAAAATTTGTAGAAGTGGAGGGGATTAAAGATGGCGCTGGCATCAGGGCCCGGCTTGGCATCGTCTCTCCAGTTTTTTGTAAATACAAAATGAGATTTAATTATAATAAATGCATTTTATTGCGTAATAAGAGTAGTTTCCGGTGATTATTAAGTTTCTCGAAGGTCATTTGAGGATAATAACGTATTTTCATTGAGTTGGAAGGCTTTTGAAGGATTGGACTCAGGTTTTAGTGGTGATTGTTGATGTAGAGAATGACGACAAAGGTGAGAAGTTGTTTTTCTAAAGATTTTTGAGAGAATTTATTAGAGTTTTTTTTTAAAGGTGGAGTTTGCTGTTGATATGACCTGTGGGAACTGTGTGATGATGGTGGAGAGATCACTGGGGGAACTGAAGGGTATCCGGGATGTTGATGTTTCTCTGGAGAGGAGAACAGTTGTGGTCCAGACTGATTTGCCTTATTCTGTTATTCAGGAGAAGATTGAGAGTACTGGAAAGAGAGCTGTTTTGAAGGGATATGGAGGTGATTTTTCTAGTGTTTTGGTGATTGAGGGATGGGGTATTGGTAATTCAAGCAGGAACGATGAACAGAATGAGTTGATTTTGAACTTTTTTATGAATATTGGATTATCTCAGTAATGAGTAATTTTAAAGGAAAATGTCAGAAGAAATTTTTTGTTGGAAATTTCATCAGCTAGAAAAAAGTCTCTTGATATTTTCTCCTAAAATCACTAGTTTTCGAGATGAATGAACAATTAACAAAAATATCCGTTTGAGTTTTTTCTATTTGAAGATCGCTTTTTGGGAAACATCTCGGAATCTGATCAAGATAGGATATTTTTTATTGAGACTTTTTTTTGTAGATCTCGTTTAGCCCTATAAAAAAGATCTCTATGAAAATTCTTCTATTTCGATTGGATTCGAAGATATTCATTAAGAAAGCATTTTAAATTAAAACTCACCCACCTCGTTTCACAACTTTACTTTTAAATTAAATTAATGACTCAATTGAATTCTTTTCAATCTCCCAATTTATAAATTAATTATTTTATTCCATTTTAGACAAAACTGTCAGTGCTGTATCCATGGTGGGAGGAGCGTCTGGTTTTGGTATCAGTAAAGCAATTCAAGGAGTTGTAAGATTTGTCCAGACACCTTCTGGATGCATCGTCGATGGGACTGTCGATGGATTGAGTCCTGGAGCTCATGGGATGCATGTTCATGAGTGTGGCGACATTTCTGGAGGCTGTGATACTGTCGGGGATCATTTTAATCCACATAACGCGAGCCATGGAGGCCCAGATGATGACATATCCCACAGAGTAATTTCTCTTTTCTTTATTACTGATCCACTCGATCAAATATTGAATTATCATGATAATGAGTGACTTCAGGGGAAAATGTCAGAAGATATATTTTGTTGAAAATTTTGTCAGCTACAAAAAAGGTCTTTTGACATTTTCTCCTAAAATTACTAGTTTCCGTGATAAATTGACAATTAACAAACATGTCGAATTTGACTGATTAATGAAGATTTAGAAATTTTATTCTTATCTATTTAGCACATTGGAGATCTTGGAAATATCGTAGCAGACAAGACTGGAAGGGCTGCATTCAGATTGCAAGATAAAATACTTAATGTTGGGGATATTATAGGAAGATCATTGGTGATTACTCAGGATTCTGATGATCTTGGGAAGGGAAATAGTATAAAATCTAAAGTGGATGGAAATAGTGGCATGAGGTATGTTAAAAAATTATTAAATTTATATTTTGGTAGTCGAATAAGGAAACATAATCGATCAATTCAATAATTGAATGGTAGAATGAAACACAAAATATCTTGGAATCTAACGAAGATACAAAAATTTTCAAGAGAACGTTTTTTTGTAGAAAAAAAATGAGAGCTACAAAAAAGGTGCTTATGAAAATTCCTCTATTTTCCCTAAATTTGAAGATATTACTAAAAAAAAAATTTTCAAGTTGAGTTATGTAGCATTACTTAACGGTTATTTTAAAATGAGAAATTTAAGAACCAAAATTTAAGAAACATTTTCTGTAATTAACAAAAATTCTACACAAAAAGTTCCTTTCCACATTTCCTCCTAAAATGATTCATTATCTGAATAATTTCATATTTATTGAGAAGCTGAAATTTCAAAAATATCAAAAATTGATTCAAACGAGTTATTTATGTAATTATTTCACAGATTAGCATGTGGAATAATTGCAAGATCCTCTGGAGTCTTTGGAAACACTAAAAAAATATGTGCTTGCGATGGAAAAACCCTTTGGGACGAACGAGATGATTCTAAACAAAAAGGTTCACTAAAAAACACTTTGTTATATCCTGAAATATGCTTAATATCATGAAATCCACTTCATATATCAATTAAACAGAATTTTTTTTCAATTAAAATATTTCCCACTATTTTTCAGTGCATGGTAATAAGCTCTAGGAGGTCTACGAGTGGATAAATTCAATTTTTTAAAAATCATTAATTAACTTCTATGTGCTGGGCAAGTACAAGTACAAGTGCTATCATTCCAAGATATTCCAGAGGGAGAGGTATCTATTGAGCACATGGATGTTCCCCTACCTCACAATTTTTCATATAAAAGGGCTGAAGGTATTTATTATTATGAATTTTTAAAAAAATGACGAAATTTCAAAATCTGATTTTTTAATTTTCCTATTTTCATGATTATAAATTATGTTTCATCTTCTCCTACTATTGAAAATAGAAAATTGTCTGAGTATTAATTTGACTTATAATTAAAGTGTGCTATTATTTGAAAAAATGAAAAATGCAAAAAGTGCATGAGAATAATTATAAAAATATTATTGAGGCATTAGTGATTATTAATCAATTGTCATCAGATCCACTGTCATCAGAATTCTTTCTTCCTCGAATTGTTTTTGGTTTTCTGTTTCCAAGGAGTGGGTTCGAGGGTTTCTTTCCCTTCTCTGGTGGATTCAACAGGTCTCCAGTGTAGGAAATTGCTCCAGATTGGGCAATTCTCCATTCCATCATTTCTGTGGAGAAGTCATCACAGTTTCCAAGATCTGTGAAGCCTACAATGTAGTCTTTTGTCTTGCTGTCTGATATAAGGGCTATTGTGGGAATTATTTTGATCCTCAGACGCTCTGAAAACAATGGAAATATTGTTAATTGATTAGATTTTATTGTTTGAAACAATCAAAATATCCTTACCTGTCAAAAATGGACATCTCTCGACATTCAATTTACAGAATCTCGCCTCGACATGTTTCTTAGCAAGAATCTGCAGATGTTTGTCAGCAATTTTACACCTGGGCGATCCATCCTTATAAAACAAGCAGACGATATTCTTCGATTTCTTACTAACTTCGAAGAATTCTTTCTCCTCAGAAAGTTCACTGTACTCTCCATGTCCCTGAAACAATGAAAAATGAATGATCCTTATCAACTAGTGCCCATCAACTTGATCACAAAATGATAAACCGTAATGGGTCAAATTAGACATTTTTATCATTTATCCAAATATCTTGGTAACCAGTGATTTTAAGAAGAAATGTCAAAAGACCTTTTTTGAAGAAAATGTTTGAGGCTATAAAAAATTTCTTTTGATATTTTCCCTCCAAATCAATGGAAATCAATGAAAAAGCTAAGAAACATTTTTTTTAGCTGAAAATATTTGCTAAAAAAAAAAATGTGACATTTTTATTATTTTTTCAAATAACTTGGTAACGAGTAATTTTACGGATAAATGTCAAAAGACCTTTTTTGTAATCCATAAACTTCCCTACAAAAAAGGTCTTCTGACATTTTCCTCCCCTATCACTCGTTATCGAGATAATTTCTCATTTAACAAATCATGAAAAATCGACAATTCGTTGTACAAATCGAGCATAAAAATTCATAGAAAGAATATTGAAAGGCCCTTACAGCAGCTATCCAAGCCTGCTTCTGCTGATGAGACTTCTTCATCTCCTGCAATCTCCTCTCCCTCAGTTTCTCCATATCATCAATGTCCAGGTTCTCCAGAGCCTCAATTTCAGCATCTAATTGCGACTCGACCTGCTTAGCAACCTGCAGGACCTGTTGCTGGATAACTCCTTCCATTTTGATTGTCAAAAGTCTTCTCAATCCAATTTTTCAATATTTTTCCTTCGAATGAACCTCTCGGATTGATTTTGACGCAATAAACAGTCTCCCGGCACTCCTTATAAGGAAATAACGAGCAAATGCGTCACAAAAAAGAAGAAAAACCTCGGAAATTTCAATCAAACGTTCCAATAATCATCAAGAATTAATTATTTACGATAAAAACAGAATAATTATATATATTTACCTTGAAAATTGCGATAAACAATCAAAAGTTGATGTGAAAAATACCCAAATGAGGTTTCACCTTTTAACACCAGAATTCTAGTACTTATTAAAATCCACCTCAGATGTCACTTTCGTCATCCTAACCTCAAAAAAAAAAAGTAGAAAGAAGGGTGACAATTTCAACATGTCCTTCAAAGTTCTTTAAAAAATTTCAAAAAATGAAAACATCTGAATTCATCAATTCAACTGATTAAATAAAAACAATTTAAACAATGAATTATCGTCCAAAAATACTATTGAGTACCTCAGTGTTATCGAGAAGTCTATCATCACGTGCAATTAAGAAGAAAAATCACTACGAGAGTCTAGAATTGGACTCAAAAGCAACTCAGAGTGAGATAAAATCTGCCTATTTCAAGTTGACAATGCAGTACCATCCTGACAAGAACAGCAGTGAGTCTGCCAAGACCAAATTTAGGGACATTGCAGAGGCTTACGAGATCTTGGGTAACTATCAGAAGAGGAGACAGTACGACAGGGGTATGCAGATTAAGGGAGAAGAGATTAGACGAGAGGATGTTAAGCCTCGGGATATTAATAAAGAAGCAGCAAGAGCTAGAAGTGCTATTTATCGTCAGTCATCTGGACCCACTGGTACAGCACAAATGTATGATTTTGATCGGTGGACTAAGGAACATTATGAGGATACTTTTAAAAAGACTTGGGTTACTAGAGAAGATGTTAAATTCTGGAGGCAAGAGAGGGAGAGAATTGCATCTGAACAGGCCAGTCCAGCTACTGAAAGGGCCATCTTGGCTATATTTTTGACTATTTTTGCTGGGGGCATGGGCATGCTCTCTGCTTCTCAATCCTTTGATACTCCTGTTGTTGGACATGATGATGATGATAGAGAGGAAAGGGTGGAGAGGGATACCTGATGATTAAGAGTCTAGTTTATTCGTAATTTATTTGTTATTTGTATATAGTTGGGAAGTGTAAAATAAATTAGAGTTATGTGATATTCAGTGATTTATTTATCAAAATTTTTTGAATTTTTTTTTTAGCGATTCCTGTGGGACATGGGGGAATTCTTGTAAAGACCTTTTTTTGTAGAGTTAAAGGAGATCTATAGAAAAGGTCTTTAAAGAAAAATTAATTATTGATGAAATATTCAGTAATTGTTGAGCTTCTATTGTTGCATTAGTCATCTTTGTTGTTTATCTCGAGTTATTAATAATTTATTAGCAAAATGGTAAATAGTAAAAATTTTAATTTAACTTCTTTGTCAATTGTGGATTTATCTCAGTAACAACTGATTTCAAGAGGAAATGTCAAAACACCTTTTTTGTAGCCGAAGAAATTTCCAACGTATGATGTCTCTTGACATTTTCCTCTACAATCACTCACTGTCGAGATAATTCGATTTAACGAAATGTGAAAAATCGAAATTCACGTTTTGTTACGTTTTATCACTTTCACTAATGAATTAAAGCCATTTTGGCCCACTTTTATCTATAATATCTGTGCACTAAATTATCACGAAAAATTGTTAAAATATTTGACTCAAAGAAGAAACAAAGAAAGAGAAGAATAAGAACCAAAAATTGTAAATTACTCTGAGTTTAAAATAAAACAAAAGAAATTTATTTTCAATCTTCAAGTGGCATTTGATTTTTCAAATCTCCTAATCAATATATTTGTGGATAAAAATTTCATTTACTTCTCAATAATCAAAATACTTGTGTGATTAAACTTGTCATATACATGTAAATTATTTCAATTAGAGTAATAATTAATATGGATCACTTTGATTAACTTATGGCTAGAGAATCGTTGAATATATATATATTTTTAAGAAAAAATTTTCTCTTCAATCTGAGGATAGTTAATACGGCTGGTTAAATATGGAAGGTACTGGCATGGGCATACCCACTGGACCAGTTGGATAGGGTACGCCTGGAGCTATACCTGGGAAGTTACTTGCTGGAGGATAACCAGGACCTGTACTAGACCTTGATGTTGGTTTCCTCTTTAATTCTCGCATTTTATCTACTTTTACTTTTCGTAAGTGCATTAGTTTCCTTCGGGTCAAGAATTGATCGAGGAATTCATCTACTTCTGTATCTCCTGATAAGAATTTCTTTATGATTTCCTGAGGGGAAGAGAAAAATTTGAATTAAATGATTGAGATTAATTCAGTTGTGAAGTGATGAAATGAAATGAGTCACTCTCATTTTAGAATTAGTTTTTCTATAAATATTTTTGAATGTATTTGAGGTAACGAAATTTTTATAAAAACCTTTATTTTAGTTCTTATTCCGTTCTACAAAAAGGTCTCTATAAAATTCTCACTATCTCCTTTCAATTCTGAGATATTCAGTAAAAACTAAAATTTGAAATTGATTTATTTGATTTTGCACTTTACTAATGAATAATATCTAGTTTAATTATCTTAATTTTTCTATTTATCAATATTCAATAAGTATTCTCACTTCTGATTCCTCCTCAATCTCTGCAGCAGCTGCTTGTAAAAGCTCAAGGGCTGATTCTACTGAGATAGCTCCAGATTTTTCCTCTGAAAAATAGACAATTGATTTATTTCAATTTCAATATTTATTGGATATATTCGAAGATGTTTAAACCTACTCAATTCATCAATTTTCCCTTGTACACTGGTGCAAAGTTGACAGCCCTTTTCAGAGAGCTCCTGCAATTCTTTCTTATTGTCCTCGAGCTGCGGTTGCTTTGCTAGATTAGCCTCAGCCAGTGAACGATTTCCAGCAATCAGAACTTCCTTCTCAGACTCTAAATCTTTGAACTAAAACCCCATAAATATAAATAAATATCTCAAATTGTCTAATCTCGTGTGATAATTAAAAATATAAATAATAAATAAATAAAAATTTGAACCCTTTTATTGTCCTTTTTGTACTCCCTTATCACCTACAGAAAAAAACATGAATATTGGGTAAATGGAGCAAAATGAATAATGATACAAAAAAAAAAAAATAGAAGAATAATGATAAATATTGAAAAGAAAGGAGGAGATAATAGATGTAGGTACTTGATAACAAATCCATTCTCGAGTAAAAATGGAGCATTCATCAATTTATTGATTATCTCCAAAATGGGCATATTTACGATAAAATGTCATAAGACCTTTTTTGTAGTCCTTAAAATTGCCCACAAAAAAGGTCTCTTGATATTTCCTCCTATCTCCACTCATTCCCAAGATAATCACCAATTTGATGAAGGATTAAATATTTAATTTAAGTAATTTCACAGCTGAATCATAAAATAATCACCTGTTTAATATCATTGACAACTTCCTCAAACTTTCCATCATCATTCAATATTTCCCCCAATTCAGAGTTACTCAGATGATTCAACATTGCCAGTGCAGCTGGAATATCTGGTCCTTGATCCTGACTGTACATTTTCACTGTTTAATCGATTTAAATTGAAACTAAACACTTGAAAAAAACTCAATTTTCATCAGCTGATGACATCGAACACAACAATCCACTTGCTCTTGTTGATACAATGGACAAGGAATGACAATTGTCCGAGGAATTTAGGTTATGTCGTGAATCTCGAGTTCAATTGAAAGTTAAAGAAATCTATTTTATTGACAGAGAGTCATGAAGAGAAACCACGTGGTATTTTACGTAACAACGCAGACCGCTATATACTTAGCAGATAAAAAAATTATTTTCGAACCAATCCAATTTATTTCAATTGGGAGTAATTCGGGAGAATTCAGGAGTATAAAATTATAATTTAGGAGTGCATTGTTTATTTATAATTAATTATTGTTTAACTGGCGTATAGTTAGCAGATTAATAAATTAAAAAAATTAATTAGTGGCATGAATCGATGGCAAATAATTTGGGAGCTTCAAAAAAAATTAATTTTAAATTTGGGAGTGGATAATTATCTTGTAAATAAATATTTTCCTATGTTTATTTGCGAATGGCTAAACGCAACAACTATGGCGCTGTCTAACCGGCATCATCTGTTTTTGGCGGAACATGTGTCAAATGAAGAGATGGAACAAGTGATTTCTAAAATTCTGTTGAAACATTGAATTATCCCGAAAACCAGTGATCTCAGGTAAAAAAGTTAAGAAACAATTTTTTTGGGAAATTCATCTAGCTAGAAAACAGATTTTTTGACATTATCATCAAAAGTTACCGGTTTCGAGATGAATGAAGAATGAACAAAAATATCAGAATAGCACCGTTTCAATTTTTTTTTTGATGGATTGTTGGAGTAGAGAGGGTTGTGAAATTTTTTCAATGATTATTGTGCGTTTTTTGTCGAAGGTGGATTACTGAGTTACTTTAGAAATCTCCTGGGGAGTCAGGAGATGAGGATTCTCATTCTAGGACTTGATGGTGCTGGCAAGACGACGATTCTGTACAGGTAGAGAGGTTTATCTTGTTTGTGATTTTGTTTGAACAGTGATTATGATGTTGATCATTTCATCTGATTTTACACTTCAGGTTGGAGAGGTTGTCACGACGCTACCCACGATTGGGTTCAATGTTGAACAAGTTACGTATAAAATCCTGAAGTTCCAGGTGTTGGATTTAGGGGGACAGACTAGTATAAGGTATGTAATTATATTATCATGTTTACTCTGAAGATTTATTGCCTATTTTTATCTTCTTCAGACCTTACTGGAGATGCTACTATTCCAATACAGACGCTATCATTTACGTTGTTGACTCAGCAGACAGGGACAGAATAGGTATATCTAAGGAGGAACTACTCTACATGCTCAGGGTAAGAGAAAAAAAGAGTTTTGCTGTTTTATGTTTTATTTTTTTAGAAAAGGATTTATAAATGAAGATACAATTTTGGACAGAGTCAGTAGTGATTATGTGCGTTCATCTAGGGGAAAATTTCAAGAGACCTTTTTTGTAGATAATGAAATTTTCAATAAAAAATGTCTCTTGACATTTTTCTCTGTATTTACTCAGTATCGAAATATTTCAATGTTTAGTATGAAAAATTTAAAAAAATTTAATTTTTTCTTTGATATCTTCAGGAGGATGAACTCCAGGGGGCAATCCTTGTTGTCCTAGCAAACAAATAGGACATGTCAGGCTATTTAAGTGTAGCTGAAATCCATCAGGCACTTGGTCTAGACGCTCTGAAAAATGGAACATTCCAAATCTTCAAAACATCAGCAAAAAAAGGGGAGGGACTGGATCAGGCTATGGACTGGCTGGCGCATGCACTGCAAAGTAGAAAATAATTTGATATAAATACACAGGAAGAATGAATTAATTTCTACAATGGGGGAGAAATTTTTGTTATTCTGTCCCATTCAAGGGAATCGATTGTACGTGAAATTCAGTTATTTATTGATGATTGAATGATCTATGAATGGTGATGGCTTTATGAGTGAATGAGAGATAGATTTTGGTGATAAAATGCCAACTCGAAGCAATATTTTCGTTTATTTACGTAATTTTGGGATTGAATTTAGTAGTAAGAAGATGAATTCAATGGGCATATTTTCTAAATACTGAATTATCTCGATAACGAGTGAATTTGAAAGAAAATGTCAAGAAACACTTTTTGTAGAAAATTTTCACACCTATAAAAAATGTTTATTGACATTTCCCTCTAAAACCTCTGATTACCGAGATAAATGCTCATTCAACAAAATATCCAATTCATCTCTTCACTCAGACTCATCCCAGAATTTTCATCATCATCAGAATTTCCGTATTATTTTCCATAAAACTTATTGAATGCATGAGTGATACTGAATGCCAAATGGGTGGGATTAAACTGACAAGTTGGGTAGATTTTTGATAGTCAATTTCCCATTTAAAAAAAAATTACAAATCAAATCCTGCTGGACCAAAACCAATATGTCTTTTCTATCTTCTGTTCGAACAATTGATTCGATAATAAAAATTTACACAACAGAAATAAGCAAAAAAAAAAAATCAATAAATCCTCACCTTTTGCTACCAATCAGACACTCCAAACCTATCAATCCTCTTCATCTGCGTATCCAGTTCCATTTGCACTTTTTTCCTCATATAAAAAATGGGACAATTACGACTGGTGCAAAGTACCTCCTGACGAAGACTCTCCTGACACCTCTGACACTCTGTCCACAATCTACAAAACTTCTCCTCAAGTTTTCTCGCAGCATACAATCCACTCTGATAATAATCAATCTCCTTGGGTTCACAATCCTTGGAAAGTACCATTTTCTCCCTCTCAGGTGGCAATACAGCCTTGCATCCCATGAATAGTCAATAAAGTCGTGTAGCAGATGTTGTGAGCCATTATGATGCTGAGATACAGAGAGCTGAAGTCAAGAGTTGCTATTGGATCATTGTAGAATCCTCTCTTGGGTTCTAGAACAGTTCCACCATCAAATTGCTCCTCTGAACCTTGACCCTGGTGTACTGGCATGAGGTAATCACGTTCCCTGGCGTGTCTCAACAGCTGTGCCTTTGAAGTCTGGGGGTGGAGGGCGAATCCATTTGGAGGAGGTGCTCGCCTGCTCTGGACCCTAAAGCAGGATTTTATCAATGTTTTTGGGGGTTCTGGAGGTTATTAAGATACACGGAGATGATTTTTGGAGAATTTAACATTCACGTGCAGTTTGTTTTCGGGAATAACAGAGAAAGGAAGAGGTTTAGAGAAATTTGTCAGGAGACCTTTTTTGTAGCTCTTAAAATTTCGTATAAAAAAGGTTTTTTGATAAATTCTCGTAAATATCAGCCTAGTGGAGATATGATGGGAATGAGCTGTTGAATTATTCTGTATCATCATTTAACTGGATTCTAATTATTTTCATTGTAATAAATTAATTGATTAAGGGATTTATTGCGTCAAGAGGGGATTCTAGCTCTATAACAGAAGCAAAAAAGCGTGATGATTTGAAAAATAATAAAAATAAATTTGTTCAACGTGAAAAGCGTATGCAATCATGAATTATCGCTCAGAAAGTGGTAAACTCACTCGTTGTCGTTTACTAGGGACAGAGTGACTTGTCGAGGGGACTTGGAAAATTCAAGACAGAGGTGCTGAATGGTGATTGTGTTCAATAAAGTTAATGATTTCCGAACGAATCCATCCCATTTAAGAACAGAGTTGATTTTCGATTTTGAAAAATTGTAAGGGAAAGGTGAAACAAGAGAGGAGAGCATTTAAATTGGCTTGTAAATTCCCACAGGCTTTTATTCAAACACTGTATGTCTTCAAATTAATAAGAAAAAATCATGGAATGATTATATGCATGGACACTTCAATATAATGACTCTTGGCTTCAATTAGGAGGATATTTTGGTGTTTGTGTTTCGTTATTATGTATCCAACGTAGAATGATCGGATGCAACATCTTTGAGGATGAAAAAGGTGTGCTAATGGAGTGATAGAATTAACAATTCCCAAGACTAAACAAGCAAAGCAGTTTTCGCGGTTTCCACATAAAAAAAAACAAAGAAATTAATATTAATACACAGGAAGAGATGAGTCATGTGAAATTTTGTGGATGAAATGATAAAATAATTCATAAATAAAGTATATTGTACCTGAAATGCTGCTCTCCATGGAAGTAGAGGTTATAAAGTTCCTGAATCGTGTCCATCACAGCAGGTAATTTTTGATGATGATGTCAAAAAATCTGTTTTCTAGCTAGATGAATTTCCCAAAAAAATTGTTTCTTAACTTTTTTACCTGAGATCACTGGTTTTCGGGATAATTCAATGTTTCAACAGAATTTTAGAAATCACTTGTTCCATCTCTTTATTTGACACATGTTCCGCCAAAAACAGCTGATGCCGGTTAGACAGCGCCATAGTTGTTGCGTTTAGCCATTCGCAAATAAACATAGGAAAATATTTATTTACAAGATAATTATCCACTCCCAAATTTAAAATTAATTTTTTTTGAAGCTCCCAAATTATTTGCCATCGATTCATGCCACTAATTAATTTTGTTAATTTATTAATCTGCTAACTATACGCCAGTTAAACAATAATTAATTATAAATAAACAATGCACTCCTAAATTATAATTTTATACTCCTGAATTCTCCCGAATTACTCCCAATTGAAATAAATTGGATTGGTTCGAAAATAATTTTTTAATCTGCTAAGTATATAGCGGTACAACGCAGGCGCAACAATCGTTCTCTTTCACGGTTTTCTCGAGTTTCGAGTGTATCACACCATTTTTTCACGCTTTATAAAGTGGAAAATCGAAGAAAATTTGAGGGACAATAATCGAGAAAACATTGGAAGAACATCAACAACGTGAGTTTATGATTTTCGCTTTTGTTTTTAAGAGTTTTGGGGGACAAGTCATCGAATTTTGGATGGGGACAAAGTTTCGGAACTCCGGGGACCCCTGAACCGGTGCATTTGGGCAATTCCATGACTCGTTATGGGTTAAACACTGTTTTTAATTCGGTTCTAATTGATTTGGGGGATTTTGATGGATTTAAGGGTTTTTTTGACGCAATTTTAGGGTTTGATGGCAGTTTTTTGGGGTGTGGATATGTGGGTTTGGTGAGGTTAGCTTTGGAGCACGAGGGACTGAGGAGAGATGATGAAATTATTGTGAAGATGAAAATTAAGTTGAGAGAATTTAAAAATTAAAATTAAGGTTTTTTTCCTTATTTGAAGAGAGTCATTGAGGTTTTTTGGTTTAGTTTGCCTTTTTGGAGCATTCGTTTTTTTCTTAGAAAATTTGTCCCTTGAGTTGTTCATTCAAATTGTATTTAATGGGTGGAAAATAAGGGAAAGGGTTTGATTAAGTAGCGGAATGAGAAATCGTCATTGCTCAATTATTTTTAATTTTGGATTTATCTAAGTAATGAGTGATTTTAGGGAATAATGTCAGAAGACCTTTTTTGTCAGCTCACAAAATTTTCAATAAAAAGTGTCTCATGACATTTTCCCCTAGGATCACTCGTTATTGATATAATTCATTTTTGAATAATTATTTTCAGGTGATTGAACTGAGAAATGGCAGCCAATTTCTTCAACAGATTGGGACAAGTTGGTTTGGGAGTTGCATTGACTGGCAGTGTTATTAATTCTGCTCTCTACAATGGTGAGTATTCACAGGATTAATTACGAAATTATTCGTAAACGAGACTAAACAATTTGTAAGAATGAAATGATAAACTATCGTGAGTCAAATTCTACTATTTTCATCACTAATCCTCACTAAAAAAAAGTCTCTTGACATTTCGTCCTAAAATGCCTCATTACCAAGATATTTCAATATTAAACAGTAATTATAATGCATTAATTCTACATTGCAATTGAATGAATGAATAATTTTAATAGAGAAAAATTTTAATTTAAACTAAATTCCAAAATTAATTTTATTTTTCAGTTGACGGAGGTCACAGAGCAGTAATATTCGACAGATTTCAAGGAATAAAACCATTGGTAGTGGGTGAAGGTACCCACTTCTTCATCCCCTGGGTCCAGAGACCGATAATCTTCGATATTCGTTCACAAGCGAGAAATGTCCCTGTAATAACTGGCAGTAAAGATCTTCAAAACGTCAATATTACTTTACGTATTCTCTTTAGACCAGTACCAGAGTCATTACCGAGAATTTACACAATTCTCGGTGTTGATTACGACGAACGTGTCTTACCCTCGATCACGACTGAAGTTTTAAAGGCTGTTGTTGCACAATTCGATGCTGGAGAGCTCATCACACAGCGTGAAGTAGTATCGCAAAAGGTCAGCGAGGATTTGACTGAGAGAGCTGCACAATTTGGTGTCATTCTCGATGATATTTCTATTGTGAGTACAGTACAGTTATTTTATTACTACTAATGATTTCAACACTTTGACAACTAATTCATTGTGACAATATTGACTTTGAGCAAATGAATTGAATGAATTTCATGTAATAATACTTGATGTAGCTTTTTATTCATCATTTTTATTCTATTTTGACGTGCAATGGAATTTACTACTGAAGAGTAAAAAAATCGTATTTGATATTTTTATTTATTTTGAGATTATCTCGAGAGCTAGTCATTCCAGAACAGAATGTCAAAAGACCTTTTTTGTAGAGAATTTAATGATCCACAAAAAAGGTCTTTTGACGTTTTTCTCTGAATCCACTGTATCTAGAGATATTTACAAAATAATCTTCATCAAATTTTTCAAATGATCATTTTTCAACGCTAAACTACAAAAACCATTAATTTCTCTTGAATTTAATGACTTTTTTTTTCATTTTATCAATTGATTCAATCAATTTAATTGTAAACATATCAAACAAAATTTTATAAATTCAAATTTTTTCATTTTGAAATTATTATTTTTCAGACTCACTTAACATTTGGTAAAGAATTCACTCAAGCTGTTGAATTGAAACAAGTAGCCCAGCAGGATGCTGAGAAGGCTCGCTTCCTGGTAGAAAGAGCTGAACAGCAGAAGTTGGCAGCAATTGTAAGTGCTGAGGGTGATGCACAAGCTGCAAGTATGCTTGCTAAAGCTCTGGGAGAGGCTGGTGATGGTTTAGTGGAGTTGAGAAGAATCGAAGCTGCTGAGGATATTGCCTATCAACTAGCTCGCTCCAGACAGGTCTCATACCTTCCATGTGGTCCTGGTCTTCTTCTCAATATTCCTCAGTAAAATATTACAGACGTTCCCAACAATTGGACAGATAAATATCAATATTACACATTAAAAAAGTGAAAACAATTGTGAAAAAAACGGAATACACTGTTGCATTCATTGTAAAAAACAGGCATTTTTTTGTAGTAAATGGCGGGGAGTTTAAAATTCTCTTCATCTGTTAATTTAGATAGTCCTTTGGATATTGAAGGGGGAGAATTGAAGTTTCTTTTTCTTATTTTTAATTCTTATTCTGTTTTTTTTTCAGAGTTAGTGATAGGATTTATTGAGATTGGGGGTTTATTGATTTTTCCAATTTTCTGTCAATAAATTCAGAATTTTCATGAATCTTTACAATTACTTTGATTAATTTCCATCATTTAAATCCTGTGAGAGAATAATTTACGATGCATTCCGGGTGAATAAATACAATTGTTGGTCCTAGGTCATTGTATATTAATTTAATCAACCAAAATTAAATTCGACATTTTTGGTAATTTTGCATTTATTTCAAAAACAAGTAATTTAAGGAGGAAATGTCAGAATATCTTTTTTGTAGCTGATGAAATTTTCTACAAAAAAGGTCCCTTGATATTTCCGCGTAATGTTCCTCCTTATTAAGATAATTTATGATATATGAAAGATTGAGTTGTCACAATTCAACTACTGAATTATCTCACACTTATATAATTATGTAATTATCTCGGTAATGAGTGAGTCTAGAAGAAATTATCAGAAGATATTTTTTGTTGGAAATTTTCTCAGCTACAAAAAAGGTCTCTTAACATTTTCTGTTAAAATCCTCCCTTTTCGAGATAAATTCACAATAAAAAAAGACTCCAGATTGTCTAAAAAATTCCCTCTAAAAACGTCAAAACGAGGACAGAAATTTCCATTTTCAGTTGAAAAAAAAGGGGAACCCCAAAAATTCTCATCCCCCTACTGAAACAAAGATCCACAGCCCCAAGATCTTCTGTTGAAAGAAAAAAAAAAAATTGAAAAAAAGGGAAATGATGTTTCATTCATTCTCGCTCCAAGAACATAAGCCTGGCCAAAGATAAAGGAGCCACATGCCATAATTGCAACAAAAAAGAAATAAAACGACACGCCTCGATGACGTTATAAATGATAGGATGTTACCCCAAGACCGAAAACACAAGACTTAATTGTTTTCCACGATGAAACATTATTATTATTATGATACACTCGAGTGGTGTATTGGTAAGAAGCTATCCATGCGCCTTCTTCGTACTCATCTACCTCTGTTTCCTGTCCTCTACCCTCCATACATATCCCTCATCCTTCAACAGTGTACACCGCACCTGTTATCCATCGATGTTGTGCTTTAAGGCATGCACGCAAGCCAGCATATGCTAACGTCGTCGTCCTCTAGTGCTGAGAGAGTCTTCTCAGAGGTTTGAGAATACCCTAGGGGCTTTACATTATTTTTCTCATGTCTCAAATAATCCCAGACAAGTTTCTCGATTGATCGAGGATTTATAGGATTGTGACTTATTTTTCATGATTTTTTTTTTCTTGTTTTTTAGTTTTTCATCATTTTATTGAATTTATTGAATAATGAAAAAATTCATCTATAATCTAGGAAATGACAATAAATTGTAATACGTAATAATAAAATAAAAAATGAAATCATTTAATGCTATTTTCTTTTTCTTATCTAACGGATGATAAGAATAGAAAAATGATAAACCTCTTTGTTTCTAGAGAAATAAAGATCTTAAGAAATTGTGAACAGAAGATTTGATCGTTGAATATATAGAACTATTGTGGTATTCGATGAGAAGAATTGTGGAATCAATCAAGTGGTTAAGAGTTCGTTCAACTGATAAAAAAAAATTGTTTTCATACAATGAGATTTTATTAGAAAGGATATAAGTGAAATTATTGAACGGAAATGGCAATTGATGAGATCGATTACAATCCAATGAGGTATTTATCAGGTTCTTGAACTTGATGAGGTGAATAAAGTAGATGGGTAGGGTACAATGAGTTGGCAGTATTCATTATATTGAGAAAATAGGAAAGAAGAGTGAATAAATTATAGGTGAACAATGAGATTTCATTGGAATGAATAAACTGATGGGATGAATTAGTATTTTACGAGTCTTACAAGCTGAAATGATAGCAATGGAGGACAGATGGAGATCTTTATTGTTTACTTGGAAAAAAATCGTGGGATATAAAGAAAATTTAATCGTTTCAATGTAATGTATAATTATAATTATTGATTGATGAAAAGAAATGATAAAGAGTTGATGCAGCTTAGAATATTGAAGAGTGGAGAACAATCGATGACAGTTGAAAAATAATTATGAGTATTCGTCTATTAACTCAATAACAGTTGACTTTAGAAGAAAATGTGAGAAAACCTTTTTTGTAGCTGATGAAATTTCCAATAAAAAATGTATTTTGACATTTTCATCTAGAATCACTCATTGTTGAGATAATTCAACATTTAACAATATGAGAAAAATGGATTGATCATAAAACAAACATTATTCTTAAAAATTGTATTAATTTGAAAGTAATATTGTTTATTGATGATGAAAACAATCATAAAATGACAAAAATGTTAAAGTTATCCACTTGGTTAATATTTCAAAGTGCTTTGACAATATTTTACAGGTCAAATTTTCATTCTTCCCACGAGAAATTGTCCATAAAAATTTAAATATGATTGTCAAATGGTCAATAACTCGATGGAAAATTACAACTGACTGTTTGAAAAGTTTGAACTAACGGTTTTTAACAAAAAAAATAAAAATTCCAAGCGAGCGATTTCTAACTGTGCAATAGAGTTTAAAGTGACATGAAGTCTCTCTTGGACGATGGCGAAATGTAGGAGAGGTACAGCAGTTACTCGAGGGATATCGTGTTACGTTTCTCGGTGGCTCGTATGCGGACTATTGCGTATATGGTCGTCATACGCGAGAGAACGACGTGACTTATTGCTTACAACTTCGAAATAGAGGTGTGTGTGTATGTTAAACTTGCATAAATCCTTCTTGGTTACAATCTAAGAAGTGACGGGATCAAATGAGAGAAAATACCACCCTAGATTTCCCACGCAAATTTATTTTTTTAAGGGTACAGGAGAGATTGAATCACGGGATGATTGAGTTGTTCAATTATTTTTCGGAATGACTTAATTTCTCGGCTGGCTATGAAGACATTATTCGGATTGATGGGATTATTTTTATTTATCATTGAGAAGAGAATTTTTTTATTTATGAGGTCAATTAATAAATTATCTTGTTAATCATTAATTTGTCAATAGGTATTTCTTATTATAAATTCCATCAGTTTGAAAAAATCATGAAAAAAAATCATGAATTGATGAAATGAAAAAAGATTTTAAGAATTGATTTCTTTCACAACGCAAATACCACTTTATTCGCGAAAAATGATGGTTTATTTTTCACTTTTATTCTCAAAGCCAAACGTCTCAGTACCCTTACTCCAGATGAATAATAATTACAGTCTCTCCCTTGAAAAGCCATGAGAGGAGGTAAAAGTATCATCGTCAGTGGTTTGTATTCCTCATCTGAGACTTCTTGTGGTGAATTACAAACTGACGAAACGGTAGACGGAACCGCAGAGCCACACCGGGGACCGGATACGCCCCTTGCGTTACACATATGTTACCAATGGCCAACACAAAACCCCAATTTATTATTGCGCACGGAAAGACGCAGATCTGTGGGAACTTTTTTTCACTTGTTGCTTCTGTCGATCGATTTTTACCTCTTTCTTGTGCCTGAGAATTTATTCTCCATTTTGAATATTATTATTATTATTATTATTATTATTATTATTATTATTATGTATATAAAGAGTTTCTGGTGTAATCCCAGGTCCATTGACTGTCTAGTTGAATGATAATTAATTAGAAAATATAAACTAACTCAGGATTTCATGAAAAATGACAGATTTTTAATTTTGAAGTTATAAAGAAAATCAAAATTTTCAAAAATTGTTAGAAAATTGCAACCAACGGTGGTGGCTGTGTGGTTAGAGCGGTGGGTTGGCACGCGGACGACCCGGGTTCGATTCCCGATTGAGGCCAAATTTGGAAAGCTCTTATTTCACGGTTTTCACTGTCTGAGCGGGAGTCATCGCAAGAGATGACTGTACCTGGTCAGGTTTTCCTCGATGGAGGTTTTCCCTCGGCCTTTGGCGAATGCGGTACAGGGGGAAGAAGGGAAGGGAACAAATTGTAAAAACCCGAGAGGATATACGAGTGGAATAGTAAACAAAAAAAAAAATAATGTCAACAATCGATGATGAAAAAATATCCAAACTATCCTCACTAAATATTACCAATTGATTAATTGTATTACAAGTGCGATAAAGAGGCGAAGCCATTGATAAACCATAAGATGATAGCAGCAGGTAAAATGATACTTGGTATGTATTGCGAATGTGTATTTGATACTCTCATTGAATTTTTTTCTCGAACAAAATCGATTTTTTATTCGCACACACTCAACAACTAGTTTGGAGTTGCGATAAACTATTTTTATCCGCCATTTTCCATCGACATATCTCGTGCGTATTCCTGGCGATTAACTGTAAGCAGAGCAATTTCATTATTTCGAGAGAGATTTTTCTTTCTTCTCTGAGAATAATTGGGGTCACCGATGTGATTTTAATGCATCACGCAATGACCTCCAGACGTTTCTCCAGGTTTGTCACAAGGGATTTCTGCACGGGGGCAACCCTGTAACGGTAGCAAGGTGATATCAAGCTGGAGTACTGCGAATGACCCTGAGGAAGACAACACTGACCTCTACACGAATGGGGGACACTTGTTTCACTATTTTTTCTTCATTTTTGAAATCATGGAGAATAACGTGGTGCACGCAAACTTGCGGCATTATTTCCTAATATAAATATTAAGTTTTTGATACGTAATTATTAACATTGAAGAAATTACAGGCCTCGAAACTCGGAATTAACGTTGATATTAAATTTCGAACACAAAATTACGACTCTGAGTTGAGTTTTTTTATGAATATCTTGAAATCCAATTGATATCGCTAAATTTTGATGAGAACCTTCCAATGAACAGAAGTATGTCTCGGAACTAATCCCAGTTACGTCCGGACAGTAACGTTCTACGTGGACATTTTTCGGACGTCCAGGGATTGTTTTGCTGGTATTGAATCTGTTCAAACTTGAATTTAACATGCTGTGAACGTTCGAGTACAGGACGTCTCGAAACGTTTCATCTTAGAACATGCTTTGAACGTTCAAGTACAGGACATCTCAAAACATTTCATCTTGAAACATGCTATGAACGTCCAGATATATGACGCCTCAAGACGTTCCATCTTGAAACATGCTGTGAACGTCCGGGCACTTTACGTCTCGAAACATTTCATCTTGAAACATCCTGTGAACGTCCAGATGCATGACGTCTCGAGACGTTTCATCTTAAAACATGCTGTGAACGTCCGGGCACATGACGTCTCAAAACGTTTCATCTTAGAACATGCTTTGAACGTTCAAGTACAGGACATCTCAAAACATTTCATCTTGAACCTCTTTTGTAGATCTCACTTCACTCTACAAAAAAAGTTTTTATAAAAATTTCGCTATTTCTTTTGTCTTCTGGGATATCGGAAAAAAAAACTTAATTCTGAAGAAAATTAAATTATCGCGTCTCATCAATTCATTTTATTCCAGAATTTGATCAATTTTATAACAAAATTATTTTCAAATTACCCATTTTGCCCCCATAGTTTCCAAGATATCATAAAAATTAATCAATACTTATCAAAATTTTTTTCTCTCCGAATACTTTCCACAAGTATTCAATATCTCGCCCGGACACTAATCTATCCCTCAAAAGAACTCTTTCCCCCTCTTTCTAAATAAATTAAGGATGCACTGAACACGTGAAAAAAATAGTAAAAAGTGTTTAAATCCGCGAAGAAGTGCATGATTTTAGAAAACTTTGCGTGCAGCATCATGACTGGACCGCCAAGATTACAAGGTGTATAGTCGGTTCGTCACGATTTAAATCAATCGGAGGGACGCTCTCCTGAAGGTGGCGCAGAGGTAAAGTGCCCCCATGGCTCGCTGTTCTTGCACTTTCGCTGCAGAATTTCATTCTATTTCGAAAAAAAAAAAAAAATCTCTGAGAGATAGTTTGCCCGCCGGGGCTCAAACTTTCATCCGTAGAACATGCGTTGGAGCCCTTTAGGTGCATCCATTGCATGCGAATAAGTCTTTTTGAGAGAAATCAATGACCTGAATTTTTTAGAAAATTAGGAGCAAAAGGGGTGGTTAATGCCCGACGCGTGCAGTCGGTGAAATTTTAGGTGAATAATGAAAAGAATAAAAAAAAAAAATGAAAAGAATGGGTTGACGATTAAATTGTTTTTATCTGTTGTTTGTAGATTACTCGAGGATTGCAGGGGGAATTGACCGGTGGCTGAATGCCCGAAGGACATTATTTTTACTTTGAGTGTTTAATCTCAACACTGGATGCAGTGTCGCGTGCAGAAATTTAAAACAGTGTGCTTATAGGCGTGTGTAACACTCTAATTTTTAGAATTAACAATTGAAAATTGGTACTTTCTGGAATTGACCTCCTGGCTATTTCATGTTTTCAAATTGTTCAGTTCGGGGAATGACCGGTGGTCATTTTCGAGGGTTAATCGAATTTTCAGGGGTAGTATGGACAAGGGGGGGGGGGAGGGGGGAGAATTATTTGTTAATTGGGTATTTAAGAGTCCTTTGACAATTCGAGAGTGAACGAAATGGGAAAAGGCGATCAGAGGAGAAATGACAATTGAATTTTCTACATTTGGTTGAATTATTAGAAAATATTCTTTGTTTGAAATTTTTAGAGCAATTTTTTTTTTTTTTTTAGGACATGAATATTTCAATAAACCATGGGGGCAGAATTGGTCATAGGATAATTTGAATATGGAGTAGAAGCACAAAAAAAAAGGCTGAAAAAAAAATCAGTGGAACTGAAGTTGTGAAGAAAAAAATAAAAACATTGACAGGTATGCGACTGACAATATTGAGTACAAGATTGCACCGAGGGGGTATAGACGAATGGGGAAGAATAATGATGATTGGTTTTGGAATAATTTTTGGCCGCGGCTTCTTTGAGTGACACGCCATGCCGTGGTCGCTGCACCCTGCCTCCTTGGACCACCCCTTTTACCCTCCGGACATTTTTATCCTCACGACCATGTATACAGGGCACCTTTTATTTCATTCTTCTCTCTCCTGTCGCTGCAGTTTTCGTGCATCCGGTTATTCTCATCTAAAAAAACAAATGGCTGATGTAATTTTTTTTTCCTCCTCTTCCATTTTTGATTCATCTTTAGTTTTGAATATTTAAAATTATTGCGCATCAGCCTCTTGGGAATAAAATACGTCGTGAGTAAATACTATGAAAAAAATTTTTTTTTTAAGTGTATTTTAACATTTGAATGGGACGGAGTGATATGGAATTCAGTGGAGAGATAACCCATATTAAAATTAGAATAGAAAGTATAATGCGAGTACTAGAGAGGTCAGATATCATGATTTATTATTTCTACAGATGAGAAAAATATTTTTTATAAATAAAGTTTGATAAATAGGTATTTTCATAAATTATTTTGGCACATTTAATTGGCAATTTAGTAAAAATTAATTTAACCCATTGAACGAGATAGATCACGAAAGGTATCGGTGTGAGAAGAGTGGGGGGGCCTTCAGTGTGTGCGTGCGCCATTAGAAATGCCCAGTTGCGCACACACACTGATGCAAAATGACGAAGAGTGGGGGGTATATCCAGAAAAATGATTTATTTGAAACTCATTTACATATTTCTTTTGAGAAAATCTTTATTTAAATCAAATAAAATCATTTTCGTGTCGTCGGACCTGAAAAACCCCGTTTTCGTGGCGCTGCGCGCCACGAAAATGGCGTTTCCCCGGTCCCACGACACGAAAAATAATGTTTACGCCTCGTCATGGAACACATATCACCCTCCCCCACGTGCTTGCCATCCTCGCCTTCGGCTCGGAAGGCAATCTTGCACGTGGGGGAGGATGATCTGTTTTCCAAGACTCGGGCATGAAATGTACTATTCTTTATTTATGAATTAAATGAAGAAAATTTGATACATGAAAATAAAATATTTTTTTTTTTAATATATCAAATCCTGTTATTTAACATTAATTTTTCATAAATTTCCAGTTGTAAATGACAAAAAAATTTATGGAAATACGAAAGGGTAATTTTTACCAAAAATTTCCCTTGATGTGGGCCAATTTCATACATAAAATATTTATTTTTCCGTGTAGATAATCACATAACATAATTCACAAATTCAACTCAAATGTTAATGAAAACCAATGAATCATAAAATATCCCTATAATAACTGAAATGATCAATAATTTAATCACAGCTAAGATTAACAGGTGGTGCTCGTACAGTAAACACACACGCCCCTTATTATTTTCTACTCCTACAAAACTCTTTCTTTCTCTCTCTCTCTCTCTCTCTCTCTCTCTCTCTCTCTCTCTCTCTCTCTCTCTCTCTCTCTTCATCATACACACGTCCCGAGGATTGACCACACAAGTAGTTAACCCGTCGTCCACCTAAACAAGTAAAAAGGAATAAATTAAGAAAATAGAGAAAAAAAAAGCAAAAAAATAAAAAAGAGCTGCCGTGCATTCATTCACCAAAGGAAATAAACCAATGTGGCCCACGCGTACTCCAGTGGCCGTGCTGTTACAGTGTATATCAGAGGCAGTTACCGCATTGGGTGTGATTTACGGGTTCCCTGATTTACACTGATTACAGAGCTCGCCAAGTCTCTAAAGCAAATAAACACCCTTCCCACATTTTTAAGTACATGTTCACTAATACCAACAAGAAATTCGAGTTTTTTTTTTTTATTAAACAATTTTTACCCAAGCACACATTTTACATCGTATAACATCAATTGATTGATTTTACTCGGGTATTAAATTAATCTTCTTTACCTCGTTGACGCGGCAAAGCCTCAAAGGCCACCCTCCAAGGCTCTCTCTGGTTACTACGATCATTTACGCATAAACTCCATTATCGACGCTCGTTCTGACTTAATCTCTGAGAATTTATTCCTGTGAACACATGTTTGATAGACCATTTTTCATTATCGCTTTGAGCGGGGGAATTTTTTTTTTCTCTTCTCTTCTTTTTCGTTTGCGGTTTGTTAATTAATTTGGGGAGTAATGGATTTGTTTATTATTTTTTGGCAGGGGAATTTTTTTATTAGTTGGGTGGTGCCAGATGGTATGACCTTAGCGGTCTTTTACCGACCCGTCTCAGTACCTACGCGGTACCCCAGCCTAATTCCCTACCCGCACTTTACTCTAGTTAACTTATAACTAACTCCACAAGCTATTAGTTCATTTTCCGACGATGAAAATTTTTCCATCACCAGGACTCGAACCCTCGCTCATGACACGCCTTGTTCATGGGGCCAGCACGCTAACCACTAGACCAAATACGTCTCTAAATTTTTTTTATTATTTTTTCTAAGGGATGAGGGAATGAATTTATTTATTTTTATTGGAAATTAAATTTTTGATAATTGTCGTTTATCTCAAAACTGAGTGGTTTTAAGAAAAAATGTCAAAAGACATTTTTTGTTGGTGAGAAAATTTTTGACAAAAAATGTTTCTTGACATTTTCCTCTAAAATCAATCATTATCGAGATATTGTGATAATTAACAAAATCAACTTGTTCTTTCAAATTTTACGGATTAATTACTGAATTAAAGATGTCATTCTCAACTGTCATATCAGTATCAATTCCATTTCATTTCATTTTAACCTCAATGACAATTTTTCGATTGAATTGAAATGCCTTGTGTTCCAGAAAACAATCGTGGATCGATATGACTCTCTCAGTCGTCTCGTTTAAATCGAATACATATTCCAAGGGGGATGAGCTGCATGTTACAATGGGAGAAAAAACCTGCTATTGACGTGAGTTATGGGATTGTCATTGACATGGTCTCAGGTATTCTGAGGGGCATTGTCTTAAGAATTCTCCATGCATTCTCTTTGGAATCTATCTTATTAAATAAATCAGTCGGGAATTAATATAATAAGACGAGAATTTGAATCAATTTTACCCCCTATATATCACGGAGAGAAATTTTTAGTAAAAATTACCATTCCATTTGGTAAATGTGTTCTTCCATAAATTTTTTCTTTTTTTCTAACTGGAAATTAGTAAAATTTAAAATTTCAAATAATAAAATTTGATGTATAAAAATTAAATTTTATTTTCCGTTTGAGAAGTATTGCTCTGATGAGAATAAATAATGTCCAAGTTGTATTAAATTTTATCCTTTCCTGTTCAAAGTAATTTTTGGCTAGCGTTCAATGAAAATTCCAAGTTTGGTTAATGAATTTTACTATTCGTCTGGGATAAAAATCACCCTACCGGTAGGATAGGAATTGCTGTACCGTCAGGGTAATTTTTATCCACACAGAATGGTAAAATTTACTAACTAAACCTAGAATTTTTATTGAAATCTAGACAAAAATTACTACGCTGGAAGGGTGAAATTTAACACAAGTTGGATATTATTTATTCTCATCAGGACTATATTTCTTAAACGAAAAATAAACAAATTTTATTATTTAAAATTAAATTTTAATGAATTTTTAAATGGAATAGTAATTTTTTCCAAAAATTTCTCTCCGTGTGGAACGACATATTTAAATGATCAATTAATCAACTATTTGAATTATATAGGACTGATATGAATGTTCTGACTTCAAATCCTGGCCGGGAGATCTAGGCAATCAAAGTCTTGAACATGTTCGTTGAGCAGTTATGCTGAAAAGCATGTGAATACATTTTACCTCCTAATGATAGAAATAAAAGATGAAACTAATATTCAACTTTTTCTTACATAAATTCCGTCAATGAAAATCCATCAACTCCGCTATATATTTAAATAAATAATAAAAAAATTTGAAACTTAAAAAATATCGCAATGAGTTATCGTGACTATTAGCGACTTCTTGTGAGTGCCATAAAATGAAAAGGATAAAGTTTTTGGTAACGTAAATTACTTCATACCATTTTCGTTATACTCTTCTCGTGGGGTCCACCGAATTATTAAAGGTTAAACTGCCTTTGATTTATATACGCAAAAGAGAGAGCCAAAGAGAAGCCCGAGAGTTTTTAATGTTGGCAAAAGGTGGTGAGGGCGTGGAGCACGCGCCCAAGCCAACCGTTACAGGGAGATTAATTTTATTACTTCCGGTTGAGTAATTATTGCATTACTTCAACGTGAAAAAGTTGCCTTCTGAGATGAGGGACTGGGCTACACCTCCGTCTACCTTTTTTTTTCTCTCCACTTTTTATTTTATTTCATTTTGATTCTATGTTTTGAAAGAAAATACTTTGAGGACTTTTACTGAAGAGCGAGAGTGGTATACTTATTGCATTGGAGAAAGTGTTAATTGATATTGAGATATTTGTTTGAAGTGGAAATGTGAATTAATCGACAGAACCATTGATGTTTGATTGAAACGAGAGGAATTTTTCCGTTTGTTGTGTGAAATGTGTGGAGAAATGGCAAATCCTTTGATTTCATTATAAATTCTCCCTATCCTCGGTAGCAATTTCATTTGTTAAATTATTTCACTTTTTAATGAAATTAAATTTTTTTTCTTTGTCCTCTATATATCTGTCTTTAAAAAGGCCTGACTCACAGCCTTCGATCTAAATCAATTTTTCTTTGAAGAAAAATTATTTTTGAATAGTGAATGAAACTCCAAGATTAGCTCTTTGAAATCAAAATTCCCACATATACGTCACCGGCCGGGATTTGAACTCTTTGAACCTTTCGCATGTGAGTCGAGTGCGTAACTTACTGCGCCACCTGTTTCAAATCCTCTCAATTAAAATTTTCAGTATAATTCTCATGCACGGAAAAAAAATTCTTGAATCAGGCATATTATATGCTTGATTTCAGCATAAATAATATTCTCAAATCAGGAATATCTACATGCTCGTATCGAGCATATTTTATTCTCAATTCGGGAATAATATTCTCAATTCAAGAATAATATTCTCAATTCAGGCATATAATATTCCTAAATCAAGAATATTTATATGCTCGAATCGGGCATATTTTATTCTCAATTCAGGAATAATATTCTCAATTCAAGAATAATATTCTTAAATCAGGTATATTGTATGCCTGAATTGGGAATATTATTCTCGAATTGAGAATAAAATATGCCCGATTCGAGCATATAAATATTCTTGATTTAGGAATATCATATGCCTGAATTGAGAATATTATTCTTGAATTGAGAATATTATTCCCGAATTGAGAATAAAATATGCTCGATTCGAGCATATAGATATTCCTGATTTGAGAATAATATTCTCAAATTGAGAATAATATTCCCAATTCAGGCATATAATATTCCTGGTTTGAGAATATTATTTATGTTCAAATCAAGCATATAATATGCCTGATTCAAGAATTTTTTTTTTTCGGTGTGACTACATAACTGTACTGTAAAAAGTAAACTGTTAGAAAATATTACCCAAAAAAAATATCCTCAAAACCAAATAAATCTCTCATTCTCATCTCAACTCAAATCCCACCAAATTGACCCCTAAAACCTGAATCTCCTCACTTACCTTATCCCTCCTAGAACCCTCGTTACCCACCCAAAAAAACCTGTAGAAAAAAAAATATATAGAAACCGTTCACTCAACCCCGGGGTGAATCCTCCTGATAGTCAGGGGGTTAGGAGGCAGGAGATGTGGAAAGATAGGGTATAGAACGAGAATGGTGAGAAAAAAAAGAGGGCGAGGGCTCTCCGGCGATTAATGAGCGGTGTTTGTTGTTAATTGCTGCCACCATTAGGTTGGCATCATATCCCTCCTCAGGCTCTTGAAAACATCGGTACATCAGTGCCAGTGAGTTGTGCTCATCACTAAGCGTCATCCCCCAAGTGTGCGAGGGGGATGGAAATGTGTACGCCCTCTTGAAAAACCCTCCCCCCATCCCATTTTCTGGTGGTCTCATATCATCCCACGGAGGCAAAGAGAGGAGAAGCAGAGAGAGAGAGAGAGAGAGAGAGAGAGAGAGAGAGAGAGAGAGAGAGAGAGAGAGAGAGAGAGAGAGAGAGAGAGAGAGAGAGAGAGAGAGAGAGAGAGAGAGAGAGAGAGAGAGAGAGAGAGAGAGAGAGAGAGAGAGAGAGAGAGAGAGAGAGAGAGAGAGAGAGAGAGAGAGAGAGAGAGAGAGAGAGAGTTGGGCTCTTCTCGTAAGCCCAGAAAACGAGCAGGCATGTTAATGATGCCTTCTCCTCCCCCTCCCCCTCGCTCCACTACTTTTTACCACCCTCTCTGCCACATCCAACCGGCCTTTATCTTTTCCACCTCATTTGCGCACCACCAAGTGGATACCACCCGGGTACATTGTATACCATCAGTCTGTCTATATTTCTCGAGTGTGCAACGTTTTTTTCAAATATCATTTTCTTTTCCTCTCCTTTTTCTACTCTTTCTGTTCTTCAGGTTTCGTTTTAATTTTTTCTTTTTTTTTTTTCTTTACAGTGTGTGTACAACCCTATCTCACCTTCTTCCTTCATACCGGCTTTCATTGCTTCAATGTTTGGTATATCATCTGATGGGTGGGTTTCATTAGAGTATGAGAAAAGGGTTTTACGCGATTTTTCAGGAGCTTTTGAGATATTTTTTTTTTTTTTCATTTTTAGAGACTTTGGTTTTAATTTTTTGTGGCAGATGTCGTTTGCAGATAATTGGCGGGGGGGGGGGGGATATTTTCATGTTGTGTTGATTCATTGAAATGTCAAGTTTTGTTGGTTTTTGCGTATTTCTTTGAGTGATTTTGAGGATAAAAAAGGGGTGAGATTTTTTTTTTTGGGTGTTTGGAGATTTTTATGAATTTGTTCGAAATGGGGTCTTGCTATTTGTATACAAAAAGAAAATTTTATCGTGCAGTCATAATCTCGGTTATGGGTTCTTTACGATGTGCAAGAGGCGTGAGCGTGAAGTTGTAAATGGTGGATGGTATATGATCAAAGTGCGAGGAAACATGCAAAGATGGTATTGAATGAATTTTGATCATCCACCTTTTTTTATCGTCGATTTTGAAGAAAAAGGAATTGAATTAAGTTTTTTTTATTATTTATGAATTGATGTTTATTAACGAATTCACCTGAGAATGAGATTACATATCGAATAAAACAGGTTTTCTTCCTTGATTTTTTTAAAGTAAATTGGATAAATTTTGAAATTTGTCAATTCAACTTTAAAATTTGATGAGATCAACTTATTGGGGTAAAACAGGTAATTTTATGGGTAAATTTGAAATTCAATTTAGTATTTTAGTGACGACAACATTCAATTTGTTTTAAAAATGAGGAAAACATTACTTTCCATTATATTTGCAAAAAAAAATTGAAAATATCTTAACGATTGTGAAAAGTCAAAAATCAATTGATAAACTGCACAAATTGAATGAGAATGAATCCTCGCACGTTGGTGTATGTGGGTAAGGTGTAAATGCCCGCCATGTAGAAGACCGGGGTTCAAATCCCGCAGGAGCTACCAATTTTTCATGAAAAAGTTGATATGAATATCATGATGATAGTGTTTACATACCTCAGCACCTACCTGAAAAATATCATTTTGACTACATCGATTGTCTCTGAACGAAAAGGTATCGATACTGATATTGTATCTGTAATTTAAGATTTCTTTCTCTATGAATAAATAAATTTAAAAAATAATAATAAACAAAATGAATCATCATTCAGACAAACAAACTCGAAAAAATAATTGAATTAAAAATTTTTTATGTCAATGTCATCGTCAGAGATTTTATGTCTGACTAGAACGATTTTACTACTTCACAACAAAACATCGAAATTAATATCCTCAACTCGAATTGAGGTTCATATGAATATGAGCATAATTTTCGGACTAAAAATTAATTCACATCATCACTCCCACATCTTGAAATTCATCGACAGTTTTATCAACGTCACTCAACGCGTGTTGTACACGTGAAAATTCTCGTGATCTCGTGACACATAGTAAGGGAGCGTATAGGAGGGGTCGTGAGGAATAGGAAGATAACGGCTGAGAGGACCAGCTGGTCTACGACAGGGGGTAAAAGAGGTGGGGGGGGGGGGAGGGGGTGAACGAGAGGGGGTAACATTGTAATTTCAGATAAGCGTCTCCCAGGAGACACGCATTGTGCTCGACCCTTCTCCTTGCCAGCGTATATATACGTGCGATTGTCACGAGGCAGTGATTGAGGGTATATATGTGCTCCTTGTCTGGTAATATATCCATGTAAAAATCTAGATCGATTAAAAAGAACATTGGAAAATTCAAGAAAGACGAATTTTCAAAAAAAAAAAAAAAAAAAAAAAAAAAAAAAAAAAAAAAATCGTATTTGAAAGTTTTTTCATCGATTCTTTTATGAAAAAAATTTCCTTATGAATTAAAAAAAAAAGACTCGTTTTGCCCCAATAGCTTTCGAAATATCACAAGAATTAATTTTATCAGATAGAAAGTTTTCAATTTTTATCTCAGAAACTTCCGGGGCAAAATGGGTATTTTGAAAAAAAAATTAATTAAATTTTCCTCACGTTTCGATGATACTATTGTTGTGGAAATGAGGAAATTGTAATTCTTTTTCAATTTTATGAACAATGAATGTCGAGTGTGACTTCATTAATCGTTGTGTTTTCAGAAATAAATATGAGGATGTATTTGTAAAGTAAAATTAATTATTTTAATGAAAGCTACGCGTGAATATACCTCAAGTGTCTATAAGACAAATGAACAGAATGGAGAAGTACGAGGAAGTACCGTTGAATTTAAATGAAGTTGCCTCCGATTTCTCATTATCTCTCGTCAGCGCGAGGTGCGATCAATGGAGGACACACGACATATCGAGTATATACTTTACACCCCCGCCTCAAGTGGTCTGTATGTGTTCTCGGAGCAATCCCAAATCGTGATGATAAAGCGACGATGATAGATCCCCAGGGGATGAGCACGATTGGGGGGAGGGGTGGATAGCACGTGATGGGGGTGAATCAAATTTACGATAATATTTGCATTCGTTTATGAAATCATCAAATAATTCAAACAAGAATATATTTTTGAAATCAAATATTCAGAATTGAATTGATGAGGAACGAATTCAAAATATGGTAAATTAATTCCATGTCCAATTTTCAGAGAAAAAGAAATAAGAAGTACCAAAGAAAATAATTTTTTTTGTAGGTTTCATGAAGTCTTGTGAAAGAACCAAAATCATCAGAGGGAGGACGACTAGAACATCGTGAAAGAGTGTTAGAGACTCGTCATGGTAGCTCAACATTTAAGAGCATGAGTCCAGTACAAGGGAGTCCAGTAATTTGAAGGTTGTGGGTTCAAATCCAACCAGCGTATAACAACCCATTTGGGTGCAGGAATCATATCCAAAGAAATTGTGATCAATTCGATCATCACATTTCTGATCATCACATCATCTGAAAATCGATAAGAGTGCGATAATTTTTTCTTCAATAATCCAAGATCCCGTTCACAATCTATTGTTTCTATCATCCACCAAATGATGAATGCAAGCACAATTTATTTTTTGAAATCCGTTGCGTCTTTTTTGACATTCAGAAATTTTCGTTCAGTGATTGCAAAGTGAAATCGATTTTTTCCCCGTTAAATTCCAAGTCTCTAGTTATCCAGAATGATATGCAACATTTTCAGAAGGAATGATAAAGTAGAAAAAGTGGACTAGAAGAAATTTTTACAAAAGAAACGGAGAACGATCGGAAGATCCTGAAAGAGTATTTGTGATTCGTGATGGTAGCTCAATTGGTAAGAGCATAAGCCCAGGAATCTGAAGGTTGTAAGTTCAAATCTCAATTGATTAGAACTCATTGGCTGTAGGATTGATTGTGTATTAAGAAAACTTTGCTACTGTTGAGCAATACCTCGGAGCAATCTTCGCTCTATTCCTTCCAAAAGGTTCTTTCAGTTTCTAATATACGGCTCACTTATAATAGACACAAATTTTTTTTCCCCAATTTTTCAATTCAATTTCCGACGAGTCAAAAGGGTTATCAAATATGTTCTTCGAAATTGCATAGATAATAACACTGGACGTGGCCAGCGGCCACTTCAGTTGGACGTAAAACCCCAGTACAGCTCATTATTCAGTCGCTGACCATATTCCTAACATGTCTCAAGTTCTAGAAAAAAAAAAATGTTTACGGGAGAATATTATACGCACCACGTGGCGCGAACGTGCCCCAAGGCGATCGTGTGTGGCGACGGAGGTGCAAGGAGGATACGTGTGTATATTTTTCGGCTGCCTGTTGCAGCGCCTGTTTTATATCTTCTCCTTCCCTCTATTTCTTAAAGGGCCCACCTATGTGCCGCACTTCGTCGACTATTATTTTCTTTTTTATCGCGTTTCATTCTTGACGCTGACAACCCGCGGTGCTTTTAACTGCAAGGGGTTAAAATTATGGGAATTTTAAAAATATTTGCGTAAATGGTTATGATTAAATCATAATTCTATTGGATTTAATTAGATATTTCTTTTACAGAAGAAGAGAATTATTGAATGAGTGTCAATTTCTTTGAAGAGTAATTGCAAATGAAATTCATGTTTTTGACATTTTTTTTTTTTTTTAAAAGAAATTTCCAAAAATAAACATGAAGGAAAATCGAATGCTCGAGATAAACGTAATTATCATCTAAAAATAAACGATAAATACAGAGTGGTCATTGCTCGTCTGGATGAATTCTCAGACGTTATAATATCGCGTGTTCTTTGGTCCTGAGAATTTGCATGTTTCAACGGAATTCATTGCACAGGTGTGTATCATGCATTCTTAACTGATCCCCTGCTGTTTCATCGCCGGACGAATTTAGTCGTTCAAATTTATAAAAAAATCTGTTAATCATTTTTAGTATCATGAAGTTTTTTTTGATGGGATAAAATATATTATCTGAATTTAATCAAATAAATCGAGTATTGTTAGTAATGAAATATTTTATCCTCTCTATACTCATGCTATTCAATTAATTGTCAATTTATTAGTTAAAAGGTTCGTTACACCGAAGAAAATTTGTTATTGAAATATTAATTATCATAAATAAAATTTCAAGAATTTTTTAATACCTGTCTCACTCAATTAATCAAAGTGCTTCCATTAATTTAACTCTCGGCAATTCACATTTCTCGAATGATTTATACAGCACATGTTTGTACCCTAAAACAGATTTAACGTGGTTGTACATGTCACTAGATTGGAGGGGTGTTTTTTTAGAAATATTCTGAGGCTATGTGGCTTAAAAATCCACCCTCTTGTAACCACCATCCCAACAATCCTCGAGCGCACTCGTGTGGTTCCCCTCGAGAGGAATTTGGCCTCAAATTAAAAGATCTTCGGTAGCTCTCCTCCCCTCATTCGATGAAATCCCGGTCGTTGTGAAGTATTGGGGTGTGCACTATAGTACTTCTCTGTCCTTTTCATTCTCAAAGGCACTGCGGAAAAAAATACGTTCAAATCCCCCCCCCCCCCCCCCCCTTTACCGATATATTTTGGTTTTTTTTATGTAACTGCGAGGAGCTGGCTGATGGGGAAAGTGAAAAAATAAATGCTCACATTACGTTTTTTAATTAAAGAGAAGAAATATCGTGAATAACTTGATATTCTTCCGTGATGAAATTCAGATGCTGAGTCTTGTCAACGAATATTGCGTAATATCATAAATACTCGGGATTATATTATGTTGAAATAAAGGGACTGATACAATATTATCCATTTTTTGAGTATTTTGCAAACTTTTTCTTTTAATCAAGAGCTCATTAATGATTTTCTGAAAGGTATGTAAACATTGGAACATCGTGAAAGAGTATTTGTGACTCGTGATGGTATAGCTCCATTGGTAAGAGCATGAGTCTAGTAATCTGAAGGTTGTGAGTTCAAATCCAACGTGGGTAATAACCCATTTAGGTGGAGCAATTATTTTCCAAGGAATTGTGGCTTCATTCATTCTTTCCCTCTTCTTCTTCCATTAAAATCGTTAACTGGCAAAAATTGATTTTTCATTATTATGTTGAGAGATATTTAGACATCTAAATAATTTTTATTCACTCATATGCTTTCATTTTTCTCATTTTCTAATAAAAAAAAATATTTTCCAACCAAAAAATTGTATAAAAGTGCTTAGTAATAAACATTATAAATATTTGTCAATATCACATGGTTGAATTCCGGAAGAAAGAGTGATGGATGAAAGCCGAGGGATAGTGGACGAATGAAATAATGAAATCTCGAGATTCTGCGGTGGTGGAGTAGTGAGAGGGTAAAGGAGGCGGGGGGGGGGGGGGGGAGAGGAGAGAGCTGTGAAGTGCTGTTGGACGACTAAGAATTTCAATTTGCGGTCAGAAGGGTGGTCCGTGAGAATGGGGGATGTCGACGGATTCTGGAGATATCGAGTATACACCCGACCTCTGACGAAAAAAACAGGGGAAGACTATCGAGGGTAAAAAAGTATGTGGGGTGATGATCAGGATAAAAAACATGACTGGTTAGAGTCAATCTCATTTTATTGTCTCATCAATTCTGATGGTTTGAAAAATATTCAGAATAAAGACAGATTATTATTATTTTTTTTTCTATTTTTTCTGAGATAAATATTTTTAAAAGAAAAAAAAATGGGAAATAGTTAAAATTTACTTACTGCAGTGTTTTCTTCTAGGAAATAGACATTTTTAAGTATTGAACATGCACTCCCAACCAAGAATTATCCCATAATGATGAAAATACTTCAATGCGGAGACAATTATCTATTATTCTATAAATTACACTCCACTTCTGTGATCCATCTGTTGATTCCGAGAATAATTGCCATCATCCATCCAACATATAAAATGAAGAGATGAAACAATTTTTTCAGTATATTCCAACCATCGTCAATGTTTAGAATTTGATGATAATTCCCAGGTAAAGTTCAAGTAAATAAAAATGAAGCTACTGTGGGCATCTGTTGTCCTTCTGTCAACTCTACTGTTCATTGTTGAAAGTTAAGGTGAATTTCAAATATACGAAGAAAATAAAAAATTGAAAAGAAATCGATGGGAAAATAATTTGTCTCTTTGTTGTAGAATATTCTTGGCAAGGTTCAAACCCTGCCCCCAACAATGGATATGGCGCTGGGACCGGATATACTGATGGATACTATGATGGCTACACTAATAGATATAGTTATGAACAAGGTTAGCTAATGGGACGACAAGTAAAGAACGAGACAGAGGGAGGGAGAAATCTCGTGGTAGAGATGGACGTCGTGACTATGATCGACGGAACTATTATTGAAGAAAAGATCAAATAATTCATGAAAAATTTGCAAAAATCATGACCGAAAAATAAATAATATCAACTGAATTCATATTTTTATTTTATTTGTATAAAAAAAAAATTGAAAAATATTGATAATAAATGGGATAATATGAATTATTATTAGTTAATTATTACAAATTATCATGTTGCTTCTTTTTTTTCGAAAAATACAAGTAATAATTGTGGCCAATTGTGTAATGTTGAATAAATACTTCCTGAAAGAGGAAAATTAAAACTCCTCATTACCGCAATTTGTGTATTGCGATGGAAAATAATGAACATAATTAAACAGAGTATAAAAGCCATGAAATTTTCAGTTTTTCCACAGTTTTGTTTGCACATCATTAACGTAGAATTTCCAATTTCGAGGAGAAAATAGTAGGGGGGGGGGGAAAAAAAAATGAAACTCTTTCTGATAATCATGATGATTGCTGTGGGTTTAGTGGCCACTATCCAGAGTCAAGGTAAATTCCTGAAGAACAGAGAAAAATTGAGGATTTTGTCATTGGTCGAAATGATTCTAATCGATGAGTGATTTCAGGGTATGGTCGAGGTGGATATGGTGGCAATGGCAATAATGGACGAGGTCGCGGAAATGGTTATGGACGTTATGACGGATATGACAGGGATGGATACGGACGTGATAATCAATATGGTCGGAATGGTTATGGTCAGGGTTATGAAATGCCCAGATATGGAGGATATGGGAGTCCGAGTTTCACTCTTATGCTTTGAGAATAACCGTCAGGCGAAAAGAGCAACAATGAATGTTCCAATCATTTTCCCTTAATCCTTTCAGATGTTATGAATATGATAAATCTTGCATGTCTAACAAAAAATGTTTTGTTTAACTAAAATATTAATCTGTTAACAAGTTGTAGGTTGAATAAAATGAGTTAATCAATTACATTTCGTCTTTTTCAATTTCCGTATTCAAGTGCTGTAGACGACTCATCACATAAATCTTGTTATTTCATCCCAAGGCGAGTCAATCATCAACAGCAATCACTAATGAGCCATTACAGATAATTTCATTTCCGGAATGTTTGATAACATTCATTGGGTATAAAAACCGAGGGATTCATGGAAATATTCATACTCGTTCTTAGAAGACTCAGTGAGGATGAATTTTTTGTGGAGAATTTTTGTACTCGTGGCAGCATTGATCACTCTGGGTCAGGCTCAAGGTGAGTAATTCTGAGCATTATGATTCTATAAATTTGTTTCGACGTTTCTTTTCTTCTTATCTCAATAAATAAATACTCTGTTGTCGAAGGAATAGGATACGGTTTGGGAGTTGGAAGAGATGGTGCAAGAGTGAATGGTTACGGAAACGGAGGCGGACAGATGGGTCCAATGCCAGGTAAATACGCTCGAGTTTTTCATTTGAATCTTGTGAGAAAATTGAATATTTCTTGAGGAAATAGTATATTTCGATACAAGTGCGGAAAAGTGCTTTTTGACTTGTAGGAGGTTTATAGCACGAGCCGAAGGCAAGTGATATAATCCTACAAGTCAAAAAACACTTTCCCCACGAGTATCAAACAACATTTTTCATCATAATGTGTTAAAAAGGGACTTGTGAGGCATGCGAAGCGAAGCGAAGCGTGCCTGAAAAGTCACTTTTTGGCACAGCGTGATGAAAATAAAATTTTCAGCCCCTCAAGGTAACGCCAATATGGGGTACAGAAATGGTCAGATGCAAGGTGGAGGGGGATTAGGCTACATGTGAAACTATCAGTGGCTGACTCTTGACGTCCAAGGATTTAAAGCTTATATGAATCGAAAAATGTAGGAGTGTCTTGATGAATCCATAACTCTACGCAATAAAAGAAATTTAGACTTTTTAATTCTGCCTTATGTTTTCAAATCTTTCTTTATATTTCTGAAAAAGGTTGCAGGAGCTACATCATGTCATGATGTTAAACTTTGCTTTGAGTCCCAGTGGGATTTGAACTCATAACCTTCAGATTATTGAGCTGATGCTCTAACCAATTGATCTACCGGACATTTTGTCACATTGACTATCGAATTGTTGATTCCTTAAATATTCTAAAAATTATTACTCTTCAAAAAATAGTGCAACAATTATCAACGGAAACGGTAATGAACAGATGTGTCTCCAACGCAACATAAATATATTATATGATAAACATCTGAATGATTCTGCTGAATGGTCAAGCGAGAAGAAAAACAAATGAGGAAATACGAAAATATTCCTCTCATTTTCGTATTTTTCCACACCTTCTTACGATCACTAATGACGAGAAATAATGTGATTCCCCAGAAAATTGACTTTACCGATTTGATTGAAGATAATTGGGATTAATGTTTTGCATCATTCGAGTATTATAAAAGAGCTGATTTCTCAACATTACTAAGACAGTTGTTTTACGTTCGACGGATAAATATGAAGTTCTTACAAAGTTTGTTGGTTTTGGTTATTGCAGTTATCCTAGCTGCTCAAGGTCAAAGTAAGTATACATGAGAATTTGTTGTTCTTGAAATAATATCTGGATGAGCGAAGCGGGGTCTCATTACGTATATTTCTAAGATTAATGTCCAGAGAAAAAAATAAATAATTCGAAAAAATATATAACCATTTATATTCAGATTATGGCAGAAAGTGAAAACTTAGAACTTTTTTATATTCAGCTTTCCAAGCGCTCTTGATTCTATCTTGTGTTCATCTTCTCCGCATCCATCAAAATTGTTCACTGAGATTTTTCATTAAATTCTGACAAACGCTCATCGAAGCTCTACACATTGATTTTTAAATTTTTTGTATCACTCCTGGTGGGATTTGAAGCTCTTCTTCTTTTTTTTTTTCTTAACATGGTTTTTATTTCGGTGCTTCAGTATTTAGAATATTTACAATATTAAAAATATTAAAAATCGGCTGATGCTCTTCCGATTGAGCTACCGCGATCACTACAATCACTACAATCACCATTAGATTATTCATGCTTCATATGCTTATGAAAATGAAAGAAATTCTCCTAAAATTATAGAACTGGGCAAAATTGACACTATTGACTTTTTTTAAAAATCTTCATAACAAAATAGTGAAAATAAGAATAATAGTTGAGAAAATCGGAATGTATCATTCAATTTATAAGACTTATCCTACGATTTTCCTCAATATTATCCTAATCCCTCTAATTTTACGTATTTTGTCACAGTGAGAGGCATGGGAAGAGGCAATCGAGGAGGCTACAACATGGGCCGTGAAGGCATTGGTGGATATGGAGGAAATCCTTATGGTAAATAAAATTACTCACTCCGAAATCATGTGCTCACTAGAACGTGAAATTCATTCTATAAAATTTGAATTTTCTCTAGGGCGAGGAGGAAGAGGAGGAATGATACGAATTTATAAATGAGCCGCTCTAACAACACTTGACAAATTCAAAACCTGGAATTCCAACAAGATTGAAGAGGACGAATGATTTAGATAGTAGAAATAATGGAATTATAAATAAAATTAATAAATTTCAATGAAATTGATCAATTTGACCAAATTTAATATTTGGAAAATAATCATGTAACAACAAATTTCATATTCTAAAAAATGGAAGAATCATATAGAGAAAAATTATTTCACTTGCAACAAAGAAAAAAAGTAGAATGAGAGTAACGTAACAACATAGTAGTTGTTACAAATGAAAATGTCGCGTCAAAGTAGAAAATAATAGAATATGAGAGAGAGGAAACTGTCTGGCCCGAAAGGATACGTTACTATCAGGTTCGACCAACTGCAGAGCCGCACACACACACGCATTTGCATTTCGCCTCGCTGACTTCTCTGTTATTTCTTTTTTTTTTCATCGCTTTCACTAATTTCTACATCATATTTTTCATCCCGTGTGTTTTATATCTCAGAGAGTGTGAAAAACTCATGGAGATTCATTCAGGAGGAATCGACTCTGCGAATGTTTGAAAAAAAAAAAAAAAATCGGAGAACTTTACACTTGGGTTGCTGCTTTGAGAAAATTACGTCAGATTTTCCTTTTATTAAATTTACTTACTTATTTATTTCATGTTTAGATGAACAAAAAAAATAGTATAAAAATTAATTTTAAAAATTAAATTTTTGTTTCGAAATGAAAATTATAACAAAACGAATTTTTTCATTTTTAAATCTGATTGTCACCTCACGTATAACGAGCCTCCCCTCAAATTTTCAAAAAAATCCTCGCCACATTCGTCAATTTTACCATATAAACCAGAACAAATTTTTTAACCACTTTTCTCCGGACAAATATTCGCGTGTGTTGCGTGACTAAATCACCTCCCTCCCATCAGTATCTCCTCGACGAGGAGTCAAATTTTCGCATCCGTCCGCATCGAGAAACAATGCCCCTGGAGCCGATTGCGTGCCCAAAGGGGCGACAAAAATAAAGGGAAATACTCTTTATCATTTCTTTCAACTTTACCAGAAAAAAAAAACTTGTGGTTTTAACCACGAGATAGAAAAAATTGAATTATAATATTATAAAGTTTCAGAATTCTGCTACTTTCTCACTTTCTTTTTAACTACTCAAGGGTGTATATAACCTTAGCCTTCCCCCCCCCCCCTCCCTCCCATCCTTGGAGCCAATTTTTCCTTAATTAATGAGTTTATCGGAAAACTCCAATGTTGCGCCTGTCGAGGCTGGCAGTTTCTTTCCCCCTCTCCCTCCACCACACACTTTTACAAAAGTTATCGTATACTTGGTCTCAAGGATATCCCTCAGGGGTATTCCCACCCTACAATCCCCTTGTCCATGTTACCGTCACTCTCTGCCGCCATTTTAATTTCTCCGAAGGAACTTTCTAATTACCAACTTTTCTGATTAATCACAGTAATTAATTAGTAGCTCCCGGGCTTTTTCTCTCTCAAAGGACAATTTTCTTTACCATCCAATTTTATGACCTCCACCTCCACATTTTATGACTACCCCCTGACGTACTCCTTTGTTGCTCAGTTTTTTCTCTCCAGGTTTTCCATAATTTTTATGATATTTTCATTATTTTCTGCTTTTTTTACTTAATGTGTGTTTATCTCGGAAATGATTGATTTTAGGAGGAAATGTGAAAAAATATTTTTTGTAGCTTATAAAATTTCAAAAAAAAAATGTCTTTTGACATTTTTCTATAAAACCACTCGTTATCGAGGGGAAACAATACTTTCACGAGATGTATAAAATAATTTTGCTTTATACGCATTGAGAAATTCGATTATTTTTCAAATTTTAGGAACATGCTCGTTTCTAATTCGAATAATTGGAATTCACTGATTGGCTGGTAACCCCTTTGGGTTTTCGCACCTCGGCCTGGTGCCCATTTATGCTATCATCTTCTTCTGGAATCAACCAGGTAGCCGATGACTCTGCACTATTCGTAAAAACTCGTTTCTCTGGTGCAGTTCAATATGGAGAGAGAGAAAAAAAAACAATGATGAACCGTCATGGGGAGAGTGGGGTGGGAGAAGGCGAATTCCAAGTGGAGAGACGACCCGCAGTCTCGGAGGCTTCGTGACTGTTTCTAATTCGGAAATTGCCAGTTTCTTCTCCTTAATCATCGGCATGTTTTTAAAAATTATTCCACTCTTTTCGTGGGATGATTTTAACACTTGGTTAGGGTTTTTTTTTTTTTTCAAATAAATTTGTCTGAATTAAGGTGGTATGAGCACAACTCCATTTTTAAAATTGAAATCCAAAATCTGTTTTAAATAATAATAATAATAATAATAATAATAATAATAATAATAATAATAATAATAATAATAATAATAATAATAATAATAATAATAATAATAATAATAATAATAATAATATCACTCATTATTTTTTAAATGTATTTTCTGGACTATTTCTCCAACTAACTTCCCTGTTTTTTTTTTTTTTTCTATCGAGTTCGAGTCTACCTCGTAACGATGGAGTCGAGTCATCGCGTAATGACGTGCCGCCTGTCAGAGTGGTCCAACGTATATATGAGTTGATATTACCTGTGGTTTGATGTGCAGGAGAAAGAGATACGAGAGTCGACTCGTTTCTCAGTTGGATAGAGCCTCAAGGAAGATATATAAGACTCACTCTGTCTCTGTCTCTGTCTCGGCACAGTGGAATATATAACCGCACTGTTATCTCGAACGTCATCTTAGACACCTGGATAAGGTGTGTGAAGCTCCAAAAAGGTACATTCTTAACCTCTTCGCACCAGGTTCAAGTATCAATCGATCTGTCGAATGACTGTGATTGCTATTATCTCTATTTTTCCACTCTATTATTATTTATCGTCATGATAATTTTAAAAATTTTAATGGCCCTTTTTGTTATTAAAAAATTACAAAAGAGATTGAAATTAGACTTTTTTGGGAATTTTCAAGTTAAAATTGAAAATTAAAAATTTTTTGAGAAAAGTCTGTCTAAAATTTCCATTTCATTTTTCAGAATTAGTTGATATTTTTAATAAAAAAATTCAAACAATTGGTTCAATTAATCCAATAGCTAATCTCAATTTAACAAGATTAAGGGTAAAATAAATACTCATATTTATTAACTACATTCACCGTTTATTCATCGACAATAATTCACCCAATAATCTCAAATAAATCCATACATTTCAATCACATATTACAGACTACCGAAGGCGCATCCATTCTTGCTCCCCAGTATTATCAACTTCCGGTCACTCTATCCCTATATTTACATCGTGAAAATATAATACAGTATTTTTCCTGGAACCTGGAAAACGCCTGTACGCTCATAGAATGAATGAAGATAACTCCAATATGAAGAAACTCCGAGACAAAAATCTAAATTGCTCATTAAAACGAGGAGAAAAAAATTCTAACCTCAAAATCAAGTTTGAAAAAAAAAAAAAAATCTAATCAAATATTTATCACTCGAAAAATCAAATTTTAGATAAACTGAGAAAATTATTTCTTCCTCATGTTTTTTTTTTTCATTAATTGTCCCCACCATTTCCCATAGGTAGGTATATCTCCATGGGCAGACGCGTGGGTGTTCTCGAATGAGAGGCTCACGCTGTGCCCCCACGCAGAACGATAACGATCATGCGCATACACTTGTGTCGGATCTTCCTCCCTTCTTCGATTCCATGGGCGCACGCATTCAAAGAAATAAGAAAAATAACAGGAAAGAAAAAAAATATCATTCTATATGTACGAACGCACGCGACGCGTATTCCGGGAGCGTAACAACTCGACCCATTGAATAATTAACGAGCCATCTTTACCCTCAGCCCTTTCTTTAAACCCGAAAATAAAATAAAAATAAATTACCCACGGGATTTTTACCTTCTTGGACACTAGTCAGGTGCATCCGTTCTGCTGGTTCCAGAAATTAAATATCAAGTTTTCCGGAAGTACTGCGTCCCGGTATCATCACACACGCAGAACTCGGAGGAAAAATAATTCTCCGATTGAAAGTATTTTTTTTGGAATCGAGAAATTTTTTTTTTTCTTCATTGAAAAACAATTTCTCTTGCTTCAGAATTTTACGAAATTGACAGTTGTAAATGGTGTGACTGAAAAAACAGGGAAATTACATTCAAAATTGACAAAAAACTACCCGTTTTGCCCCAATACTTTTAAAAATGCAGAAGAAAAAAATTTGATTAATTTTATTTTCTCAAATAGTAGAATTAAATTTCTCAAACAGATATAATTTATATCAAATTCTAGTGGCAAACTGTCAAAACGAAACAAGTTGAGTCAATTTAAAATTGAGTTTTCCATGAATATCTTTGAATCTGCAGGAGATGGGACAATTTCCCTAATTATTTTTTTTGTAGAGCAAAATGAAATCGACAAAAAAGTTGATTATAAAAATTTCGCAATCCCCCTTAGATTTCGAGATATTTAGGGAAAACTAAACAAAAAAACAATATCCTCAATCTGAGCAATATTTATCTCTATCAATTTACTGATGAAGAAAATCATCGAAATTTGATTTTAAAAAATTCGATTGAATTTTTTTCAATAATTTTTGTCCATCGATTGAAATTTCATATTTCAATGCATCGATTCTGTCATCACTCACACAATTCAAAAAATTTCTACGCAATTCATAACGAACAACTTATTTATGATACAGTGATAATTCGTTATTAATTCATTGATAATCATTATGATAAAGATGATTGTGATAATTATCAAACGTCAACGTTTTTATTTATATTTAAAATTTAAAACCGTATACACAAGATGTCGTTTGTCTCCACTGCCTTTGTAATTACTTTATCATCCATTGGATATTTTCTTTTTAATTATTTACAAGTCAAGGTGGGCTTGTTGTGTGGTACGGAATGGGTTGAATGATGACGTCTATACCCGAGCGATTCGTCTCGGTTTGCGTAGGAGGCAGTATTTTTTACGATGGGTCCTGATGATCCTTGCAAACTGCTTATGGCGGCGGTGAACGTGCTGGGTAGTGGCGCGCGTATTTTTCCGTGTAGTGATACCTGAAATAAGATAAATTAAAGGGAGATATTAGTTAAATTCTATTTATTCATTCGCATTTGTTCAAATTTTTCTATTTCTTATAATTTTGATCCATCCTCTCCAAAAAAAAAAACTGTCGGAAAATAATATTGGGATTATTTATAAAATAGAGTAAAACTCGGTGAATTAAATTACTCTTGAACTCTTTATTGAGTCGCACTTGGAAGACGCATCTGATCTTTACTCTACCTCCGGTACACGGATACTACCAACAAAAACCACAGGGCCAATACTGTAGACCACTCATGACTAATATTCTTCTTATTCTTTATTCCATCTTCTGTTTATACTAGTTGTGGTCGCCCGCAATCGGGTCGCTACGAAACATAAACATTAATAAACGAATCTTAGTTCAAATAACTGAACAATCCGATATGATAAATACTCGAGGTATAGAGAGATTGGTTTTTGAATAATATTCCTTTTTATGAAATCCAACAAATAATTCCTCGGAATTTTTTTTTTTTTTAATTATTCAAGAATTTTCAGAATTTTAAATTGATTTAGTAAAAAAAATTTTATTAAAAATGAGACAAAATTAAGAAAAAAATAGCTCAGAGTGAAATAAATACTTGATAGTTCGTAGAAAAACATATAAAAATGCATAAAATGTTATTCATACATTTAGCATTAATGAGATGGTCAAGACGACGGTGCAACAGGAAGACATAACTCGTTTTGGGATAGCTCACCGAGTCCGTACCGGCTAGATATGTGATTCTCGGATGTATTTCCGAGTCTCGTGTTACCGTCCCGTCTTGATTTGAAACGCGTCTTGGTGCTCGTGTTAAAGAAAAAAGAAGGGGGTTAGGGGGGAAAGAGAAAAAAAAAAGGTTAGAGTGAAAGGTGGGGTACATGGGCTAAAGAGAGGAGCCGCGGGTGGCCATCACACTAACACCTTACGTTTATATACGTGGGCACGTAGAAACTGACTCCAACGCGTTACCTCTACCGGTGAATTAATAACACTGGTAGCTGGTCATATGTTAAACGTCCACCCTGTTATATCTACCAACTCACTCGCTACCTACAGCGTTGTTTTACTCATACTGAGAGGAAAATTGCACATTTGAATATAAAAATAATTCTACATTGATTGAGTGTACGAAACAAAAGGAAATTATTTTAAATAAATTGAGAGTGAGAGGCATTGACTGGCACCATGTGTTCTTATTCTGTCGTTTCAGTAATAATCAGCATTATTGCTCATCATGAGTTAGAAGTGATTTTCATTCGTTCAAGAATGTTCGATGCTCCACGAATTGATTTGGGTATAAATATTGGATATTCCTTAGATTCCGAGATAATAATCAAAAAATTACTCCAAAACTTACTTTTCGATGAATATCTCGGAATCTGAGGGAGATGGCAAAATTTTTATTATAACCTTTTTTGTAGAGTACAATAGGAGCTACAAAAAAGGTCCTCATAAGAATGTCTATATCTCCCATAGATGCCAAGATATCCATCAAAAACTAACCCTAGGATGAAATAGACTTGAACCGTTTTACCAATTCGCTAATTAATTGACTAAAATATTGCATTAACTCAATTCAGTATGAAAAATGATTCAAAATGGACCAGGAACTCATTATAATCCTCGAGATTATGATATCAGATGAAAATCTTGATAATAAAAAATGACAATCATTAATAATCGATTTGAAATAATTGATTAATTCCAGCAAAAAAAGAAAGAAAATTGTTGTTAGATGAATGTCACCCCGTGTAAGCCAAGAAGCACATTCATACGCGCTATCAACCGTTATTTCCATGCCAGGACATTCAGAAGCAGAAGAACACCGGTTGCGGCATCTTGTGCCGATGCCCACAATTAATATTCTCCTCTATCTACGATCTCTCCGTTAAACGGGCTTCTCTACCACCGAACACCAGGCGTGTAGGTGTTATGACTTCCCTGTAGGTACTGGAATTACCAAAATGATATGTCTGGTATGATGCTACCGTATACACACCCCGGGAAACCTCGATCCGCTATGCATCACCCTAACGAGCCGGGGATCGCGTGCCGATCTGTATTAAGGATTTATTATCTTCTCTCTGTTACCTGGTTATTTCATACCGAGTCAAGTATTTTATTAATATTTTATGGGGGAATGGATTAATTCACTTATCTCTAGAATAACATCTCGAAAAATATTTTCTAGACACATCAAATCCATTTTTTTTGCAATTTTTTTGTCTCTCTCACATTTTTTTATTATACTGATCGTAATAATTGTTGATTCATTTGAATTCGTCAACTGCATGGACGGATTGAGACGAGTCCCATGCCCTCGAATCTGCCATTTACCACCTCATTCCATTCCACCTCACGGCATTTTGTCCTTTCCTGATTCTATCCTTGGCAGTTGGACGATTCACTGGTGCGGGGGAGTTGAAACCCATTCCTTATCCATTGCCGTTTCACGATGCACAGGTTCTCTCGAGTGCCCTCCCCCCCCCCCCCCCTCCGGACTGCCCCTATCCACTTCCTCTACTCCTTTTTCCTCGACGAGGATGAAGAGCCACTTTGATGATAGCATCTCGAAACAAATTGCAAGTCCCGGTACGATCTCTTTCTTCCTCGAATTGCTCTTCATTTTCGAGTTTAGAGTATTTTATAGGAGATAAATTTTTTGGTAAAAATTACCTTTTCGTCAATAAAACGTGTATTTACATCATTTCTTTTTGTCATTTCTGACTGGAAATTTAGTGAAAATTGAATAATGAAAATATTCGTCCAACGGGGGAATAAAATTGAAAGAGTTAATTCCACACGGAGAGAAATTTTTAGTAAAAATTACCATTCCGTTTGGTAAATGTGTTTTTCCATAAATTTTTTCTTCCTTTCTAACTGGAAATTAGTTAAATTAAAAATTATAAACATTAAAATTCGATACCTGTATAAAAATAAAATTTTATTTTCCGTTTAAGAAATATTGTCCTGATGAGAATAAATAATGTCCAAGTTGTGTTAAATATTACCCTTCCAGCACAATCATTTTTGTCTAGATTTCAATGAAAATTCTAGGTTTGGTTAGTAAATTTTAATTTTCGCCTGGATAAAAATCACCCTACCGGTAGGATAGGAATCGCTGTGCCGTCAGGGTAATTTTTATCCAGACCGAATGATAAAATTTATTAACCAAACTAAGAACTTTTATTGAAATCTAGACAAAAATTACTAATAATTTCATTTTTATATATGAGAATTTATTATTTAAAATTAAATTTTAATAAATTTTTAAACGGAATGGTAATTTTTACCAAAAATTTCTCTACGTGCGCAAAAACTTTTGTTTTCATTTAGTTCTCCATTCTCACTAATTATCACTCATTTCAAGTGAGATGAGCCAACAACCGTGCAACAATCAACGGCCTTATCCCCACCCAATGCCACCATTGTTCCTCAAACTCGTCATTATGTATGGCTTCATCACTGCCAAGGCTTCGCCAACAAAAATGAAAACCCCGAAAACGAAAGTGCCACTGCCAAGCAACACCCCCAACCTACCCAGAAAACCTAGCATCCAACATAATTCCCCATCCCAACATCAAAGGCACAACTAAGTCATCCCATAATTGCAAAAAAACGCAAATAATTCATCTCATCTGATGTAAAAAAAATTCCCTCTCTCCTCAAATCTCAATAAAAATCATGAAAACCCAGAGAACTGCATTTTTAAATCCCGAATGAATACGAAGCACCAAAACACCTCAAATCCCCGTCACCTAATTGGCATAAGAAGCTTTCGAAACTCTCTACAACATCAAAGGAATCCCCCATGTACGACATATTCAGCTATGATTATACTCCCAATCGTGAATTAATTACGTAGGACCTAACCCAGTCATTTTCCCAGTGGGCAATTTTGTCCTTCGCAGTTACTAGCGACAGATTGGTCACATATAACAAGGGAGAGGCCACATGACCCCTCATCCCCATCCAGATCCTCAATGACAAAAAGTGGAAGATAAAAAAGGGAAAAAAGATGAGAAAATGTCATCGAAGGTCCCTTCACTCGTGCAGGATAAAGTAGGTTTGGATCTGTCTGATGGAGAGGAGGAAAAAAAAATGGCCGGAGAGAAGAGCAGATCTCCCCCACCCACCCCCCTCGGGGGTGGCTGAGCTGGGATTGTCCGACCAGGATCTGATTGCAAGGATTCGTGTGATTAGATGGCCACGACCTCGCTCGAGATTGAAACCAACTCCTCCCCCTCCTGTGAGCTTTCCACCCCTTTTAGAACGGGGGGGGGGGAGAGAAGAGGTGGCGGTGGTGGAGACAGAGACGTAAAAAATGCAATCGGCTCTTAGAGTAATGAAAACCCGCGTTATCCCCTACTTCATTCTTGAGGACAAGGGATGAAACTGAACTGGAACTACTGTTTGCTAAATCTCTCTTCAAAAAATTTTTATTTTTATTTTTATACTGGAGATGATTTTTTTTTTTAATTCTCTGTACTGGGTAGATTTCAGAGTTTTGGTTTGTTTTGTTTTTTGTTTGTGGCTGTGTTGTTGGTGGGTATTGTCTCAGGTATGGGGTTTGTTTTGATTCTCTTTGGATGAGGTGGATATCCCGAAGGATACGGTGTCCCGATGGAGAAGAGGATTGTTCGTTGTTTGTGAGAAATTATTGGGGAGGGGAGTGGGTGTTTGTGGATTACCCAGGGGGATAAGTGTGTGGTGAACATCAAAGGGGTGAGTGAGATGGAATGGAGGTTTTGTTGACACGTTTTTTTTTTTTATAGAATTGGTGGGGGAATTATGATGTTTTTGTGGGAGACGAATAATTGATATTTTGATTCCATTTTTTTTTCAAAAAATGAACGACTACGATTATTTTTTTCAGTGAAAAATTCATAAGACAGTAAAAATAGTTGGTTTTACCGTTTTTCTTTTTACTGAAATTTTTGGGGCTCTTTCGGAATAAATTAGCTACCAATTCATCAAACCTTCAGGGATCGAAACCACGTTCACAAATTATTATCTGTCGCTCTTACTACTTAGCTACCAGAAGGTGTCCATATTTGTTAAATTTTTTTTGTTGTATAACAACATTCATTCATTTTCACTTGTTACAAAAAAAAATTATTTTGTTATTTATTCTCCAAGCAATCATTTCCACTCTTCATCAATAATTTTGATTTATTCAATTTTATTTTCAATAATTTTTTTTTTAATTTTTGTCTCAAAAAGTTCATCGAAGATATTTTTAAAAAATGTAAATAAATAATTACCTCGAATTAACTCTAAATTCATGAAAAAAAAATGTTTTTTTTTTTTTCATTAAAAAATCAATTGAATTGATTAATAAAAAAATCAAAAATAAAATGAGTTTAATTTCCACAATAGAAAATTTCTTTCTTGATTATTTTTTTTATTTCAACTAATTTGAAAATGACATCACGACAAATTTACTCAATGAGAGCCAAGAGATGTTGGGGTGCTGTAAGATTCCCGAGGATTTTAAGAGGAAAAATACCAAGAGAGGGTGAGCACTAAAAATTGCTGGGAAAAGAAATTACTTTCTCCCTTGTATTTCGGTGTCTCGCGTTTTCGAGTGGAGTAAAAAAAAAAAAAAGAGCCTGAAGGGATGAAAAACCGAGGCACACCCCCCCCCTCTCTTTATCTACTTCCATCCAGGGGGAGGGGGAAGAGGATGTGGAAAAACTCGAATGCGAAGAGAGAAAAAAAAAATGGAATGAAGTATATATTCTACAGAGTTTATATCTCGCTCATCCTCATTAAAACTCACTGGGATTTCACTTCTCTCTGTATTTTGCCTCTTTCCTACTGCATATACCTATCTCGAGGATAACAACTCTTCGTGGATCGCTGAACAGTCGGGGGAGGGGGATGAATTTCCGTGCGACTCTCGGTTGTACGCTCTATTAATTAAAAAAATGGACTGGGCTGAGCGGCAAATGCTGGTCAGCTCATGAGATATTCTGGGGGGGGGGGGGGGGGGAGAGAGAACAGTGTAATGACGCGAATTGAATTTCTCGTGACCCGACGACTCGCATAATTAAGACCCCAGGGGGTACCGGAATATACATAAAGAAATTGGGAGAGGAAAAAGGTGAATTGAATTGTTTCTTTTTCGTGGAATATTTAACGGGGAATTTTAATAACTCAGCTTTAATTTTTATGAGAGGGGTTTTCTTGAGTTTTTATGGGGTCCAGTGGGGGTAAAATGGACCTTTCTTTTCGTTCAATTTGTACTGAATAAAACACAATATGTAGATGATAAAATAGATCTAAGCGCCTCTGGATTGTGAGAGAAAATTGACTTTGCGATCAGTTTTTGATGAATATCTCAGAATCCAAGAGAGATAGGAGATTTTTCATAAGGACCTTTTTTATAGCTATTATTCCTCCCTATAAAAATGATTCTTATGAAAATTTCGCTATCCTCATTCGATTTCTAGATACAAGCAATTTTTATTCTCTCCACCTGTTCCTCTGGTCATTTTCAATAAAGAAGAAATATTTCTCAGAAAATTGATGAAAAAAAATTATTTTTCAAACATTTTCGAATAATATTCGATTTTATATAATATTTAAAAACCTTGAAACCACCATTTTAGTATCCCTGAGTCAGGCATTACGTGGGTGGGATTCTCGAGCGCCCTCTCCACCGTCACCTAGGAGACGGCTTCTTCTCCAGGGGCTCTCTAGGCTCCTCTACATTTGCCACATAGTGGTACAGCGAGTATACATACAACGAATATTCTCCCCCTCGAGTGTTTCAGAGTCTGAGACAAGAGGGAGAGAGAGAGTGAATCCCCAGAGGGCTGCTCTCCGCCCGATTGGCGGTACTGGACTATCGACCAACCCGACAGAGGCTCAGCCCTTTTGTCTTAGCCACCACCCTCCCTCCCACCCACCCTCTCTACACAAGCGTTTGGCTGCTTATTGACATCGCATCTCAAGCGGATCTTCCTTCCTGAAATTTTCTCCCTCATTTCTTTCACTCTATATTCATTCTATGAACATCATCTTCAAGTGCTTCATTTATTTTTGTCTACAATATATGTGAACATGTGTAACGAAAAAAAAAAGAGAGAATTTTCATGACTACGTGTTACGTAATGTCATTGATTAAAAATAATTGTTATTATTATGTTTTTTTTTTTCAATAGGAAGTTATTATTAAAATTTTGGATAATTAAAAAAAAAATCCACTATTATTGCTACAAAAAAGGTCTCTTTACATTTTTTTCTTTGAATAAAATGACGCATACCCCAGATACCTAATTACGTAGTGATTACTAAAGATTTATAAAAATTGAGTATTTATGACTAGATTCGTTCAATCATTCTGTTACATTTTTAAAAAAATGATGTGATGATGTTTAAAATTTTCCACCTGGTTAAGGAAGCAAGTTAATTCCCCCTGGAAAATTCCAGCCCTCAATGATGTCTAATTGGCATGAATCCTTGGTTAGTCGAGATCAAAAGAATTCTCACTAGCCGGGTCAGGGATTTCTCAAGTATCTTCTCTCCTCCTCTCTCCCCTATTCTCTCAAATGGAGTCTCACAGGGATTGCACGTGGGTATACATCACAAGGAGGAGAGTAATGCTTCTTCCGACTCCATCGTGGAAACTCGTTATAGGGTAACTGCGGTGGTTTCTCGGAGTATGTCTTCGGCTAGCGAATTAATTGCTTGAGCTTATGTACTCAGGAGTCTTGAAGGGTGGCTATGAGATTCCAGTGGTTTACGGGTATTTCTACTAATTAAGGGAGTCTATGGAAGATTATTTAATCCACCTGTATATAAATACATGGATAAGTACTAATAATATTTATATTCGATTGAGAGTGAATAGAGGAATTAATTTATTTCTTCTTATTTGAGATGAGTTCTTTGGGTGTCATTTTGGTTGTCAAGTCATAAATTCATACTGGGTTCGTGATCTGAAGAAGATAATTGAGCATCGAATTGTGGATATTGTCAATGACTTAAAATTTTGCAAAATCTTAACAATTTTAGAAACCCCCAAAATTACATTTTTTCATAAAAATTATAGCATCTAAAGATCTGGTATTGATAATGCAAATGGACAACTAAAATATAGAAAAATTTCATTTTGAATTTAGAAAGTAAATACGACCCGTTTTGCCCCAGTAGTTTCCAAGGTGTCACAAACATCAATTTCATCAAATGAACAGTTTAGATTGATATTGCGAAAATTACTGCATCGAAATAACACATTTTTTCCGTTTTCTTAAAAGAAAAAAAAAATGACAATTTTGAATGAAAATTTGTCGAAAACGAGGAAAAGTTAAACAAACAGCATATTATCAATAAACTCAGCTAGAACAACTAAATGTTTTCTCTAATAAAAATAATGAAATTACATTTCCACTCCAGAAATGTAGGAGAAAAAAAAATTACGTCTATACTTGTAAAACATTGGTTTTTCCAATTTCTCACATTCATTGAGCCACGTCACAACCAGATGTTCATTTCACCAATGATAATTATCGAAGTAAGGGTGTTTTGAAACGTTTAAAGGGTATGGTTTTGCTGCGGTATATATTACAGAAGGGGATATTTTATACTTGTCCCGGAGGTAGAAGGGGGACAATGAATATAAAACAATGAAACGAACCAATGTCCCGTCGAGCGAGTCGTCCATTATATTTCCCACGGGACAAGAATTATGCAAGAATCTCACTGACAGGCTATAACACAGTCCAACCTGTAGGAGATAGAAACGAGTTATGAAATTTGAGAGATGAGACGACTGTAGTTTATGCCAATGACGGATTGGATTTTTATTATTAATTTCCATTTATGATTAACCGTTTCTCGCAATTAATTTGTTTTGTCTATTACGTTCTTGTGGAGTTGAATTTTCCACTAAATGTCAAATCAAAATTTTCGAGATGATCGGATTTCGTCTCATTTAGATGGAAAAGTTTGTATTGACGGAACTCTCTGAATCAATTTCTCGGGTCTGGTGTGGGGTAATACAAATCACATTAGCACCAAATCACTAGACTACACGGCTTTACGGCTCGTTGGGCACACTCCAAACGTGACAATGCCGCGGCTACACAGTGGTAAACACGTTAAAATTAAGAAAATTAATTTTTCCAGATTTTTTTTTCTCCGACATTTGAATTATTCTCCCTGTTTGAAAAATTGCAGTTGAAATTGATTGACATTTTTCTCAGAAATACAATCGATGCTTGCGGAGAAATCAAATTTATTGAAAAAGATATTACAACTCCTGATGTCCAATATAATGATTTCGCTAAAATTACCAATGATTTGGCTATCAATCATAACGCAGTACGACTAGTTCTGAAGATTCGCAGTCCATTTGGTCAGCACCATTTCTTTAAATGCCCTGATTCAGCGGGGACTCGAACCCAACTCCTCTGCTTGGGAGGCTGAGCACAAAACCACTACACCAGTGCTACAAATGTGAATTCTTATTAGAAATTTAAAACAATTATTCAATTTATAATTTAATGGAAATATACGCCTGGCGCCATCTCACGCACTCCATTTCATTTCTCATAACATTTATTTATTTTCATTTATTTATTTATTTATTTATTTTTCCATACCAACTAGAATAAAACTCCAGAATCCCCATATGGAATAAATTTTTTCAGATTTATACGAAATATTCAAACCAAAATAGGCCCCCTGTTTTGCCCCAGTGTTTACCAAGATACAAATGAAGATATTTTGGGAAAATATAGCTTTCTCATAGTCTCAACGGCAGAAAGTGGGGAAAAACGGATCATTTTTCGCATTCCGAAATGTGATAAATTTCATTCTGATTGTATTATTTAATCACAAAATATTGAAGATTCGGAACAGCCACTCTCTCTCTCATTCGATGATCCTCTAATTTTTTTTTTCACCGAATTTCGCGTAAAATATCAAACGGCAGGGGGGTGGGGGGGGGGGGGGGCGAGGGCGAGTGGTATAAATTGGGGAGGTTCAAATATTTTTTTTATCTCATTTTTACTGTACAAAAGATGACTCTGCGAGAACCTGACGACTCACTGCAGCCGTTCAATTTCAGGCGTCAATTAAAAAGTGACGCGGACCGAGGAAAATCGGTATAATTAAGGGAGCAACGGGTGTTACCTATACTATAAGGTTCAAGTTTCTGATATCGAATTTACTCTCTCAATTTTTTTTTTGTATTCGAAAGAATTATTCAAACTGAACTCATGAATAACATTTTCATCGACTTTTTTTTATCAATATTTACGACATATTGATAACCAGTTTTGCCCCAGTAGTCAAACGAGGTGAATTTTTTTCAAATTAAAAATCATTTTTCCAATTTATGGAAAAAAAAAATTCCTTCCAAATCAATTTAATCCATCGAAAATCGTCTCAATAACTCATTTACTCATGATATTTAATACCAAATGTGTAATATAATTCTCGTGAATAACCAAACAATTCCAATGTTGTTTTTGAAAGAAAAAATCCAAGTGGAATTCGGTGAATAAACTCATCCAAAACCTTTGATAATCAAACCTGCCAATTAAAATGCCCTAAAAAATAAAAAATCCACCTCTCCTGCATCGACTTGAGACCCTCCCCCTCACTTACTCCCAGCACTTGGGTTTCTGTCATTCCTCACATCTGAGCTCGAGCCGAGGATCGGCACTGCGGGTCCATTACAAAGAAGCGCAGAATCCTCCACCTCGAAGCTCGTTACGAGCAGTGACTCGACACTAACTGACACCGGACCAACGGAACGCATCGTAGTTATATCGAGTTCCAATCTCTTGATCCTCTCACAATCTCTAATTTTTCATTTATTTTCACTCATTTTCATTTTATTTTTCTACTTTATTGATTTTTCAAAATTTCATTTCATTTTATTTTTTTTAAGTTCTTCACAATGAAAAAAAAAAAAAAAAATATTTTGAATCTCAATTTTGTAATTTTCGGTCATTAAGAGGTTATAATTGCAACACTCCAATGATCTCATCAGTCTCGAGAGTGTTCATATGACCCCGGGAGCCAGCGAGATGTGAAGCTGAACTATTTTTTTGTTGCGTAATTTTTTGGTGAAAGTAATGTGAGTTTAAACGGTTATTATTATTAATGGTACTTCCTATGGAGCATCTGGAGATCCAGAACAATTTGGAGGAGACTTTCTACCGTATGGATTAGCGTTAAGTGCGATCCGTCAGACGAGAGCATGATTCGTCACGGTTATCTGTGAATTCTACGACATATTTTTATGGTTTTACATGGTGATGATGAAACAAAATGGAGGAGTGGAGATTTTTTGGACATGAGGTTCACCAGAAATTGATTTTTGATGAAATTGCGTTAATAATTGAGCGAAATTTTATTTTCGCGTTATTTTTAAAAATTCAATTGAATTTTTTTTTTTTAATATTTAATGAAAAAAAAAAAAATTCAAATCAATTCTTAAATTTACTAAATCTCTCATAAAACGAGATATTCCCACTCAAAGACCATCAAATACACAATTTCATTGATGAATTAAGAAATTATGATCGTATGCTAGATCTTATGACACGATATATGAAACAATGCTAATGGTGTCGAGGTGGATTGCCTGAGGAAATGACTCATTAGCCCCACGGTATATCCCCGAGAAATTACTGTTGAAAGGGGGACGTGGTTTTTTGATGTGTTAATCTACGAATTGAGTCGCGTTGAAGTGGAAAAGAGAGGAGAAAGTGGTGAAAAAAAGAAGGAGAAAGGGGTGAGGCTTTTCGGGCTAGAGGGATACTGACTTTTGGTTTCCATGAATCAGCGGTATTTCACTCATTCTCTCTCTCTCTCTCTCTCTCACTCTTACTCTCTCTTTTTCTTTCTCTCTGGCTTCAGCCACCGAGGAAAATCGAATGGACTGAACGTGCCTTGCAAGGTAGATGGGGATTCGACGCAGTCCGAGTTTGTGAGGAAAAAATATATTTTTCGATTTTTTAATATTTTTGTTGAGCAAAATTTATTAAATATTTTTAAACAACAATTTTTTTTATTGAGAGAAAAAAATATTTTTTTTTTAAATCCGATGAAATAAAATCTTAATCAATTTTTTTATTTAAGTAAAAAATTATAAATAATTGAAAATGGACGGAATGTAATAATTTTTTTATTTTAATTGTTTATTTTCTTTTCATTTATAATAAAAAATTCCCATTCCGATAAAAAATATGTATTTTTAACACAGATAATAAATTTATGCAATCACGGGATGTTATATGAATTGATGAAAAATTCAGGAAAAAAATATTGCAAAATAAGAAATTGGAAATAACCGAAGGTCGGAAAGCCAATCGAGCTCAATTTCATAGCTGTCACAACACCGAAGACCCACGCGGCTCACCCATGTGAGGCTTTTTGTTGTGTACAACTTTGCGCTCACGTCCGAACACGCGAAATTCCCTCGAATGATCCTGCACATTCTGCCAATTCCAGTCTCGATATTACGATAAAAATTCCGTGTAAAATTATTCTCAAATTTTCCATTTATCATTTTCTGATTGAAAAAAATATGAGAAAAAATTTGATAAAAATGTCACAAGAATTTTCCTGATATTTTCAGATTTTTTTCACTGTTACAATCGACTCACCGTGCAGCGAATAAGACAGAGTATTCCCGATCCACCGTCTCCGTGATGGTGGATTATTGGCGAGCGCGAAAGCCGCTCACGTGGGCCAGGACTCTTGTACACGAACGTTCCCCGTCGCGCTCCAATCCCTGCAACAGCAGATAAAATCCTCCAATTAATTTTCAATCCCTTTTCATTTTTCAAATAAAATGTTAACAGAGTTATACAAGAATTCTCAAGTTACGAATATTTTTTTATAAATTCATAGAATTATTTTCAATTTAGAAAAAAAAAAAATCTGTCCTTTTCTTTGTCTCAGAGTAATTCCATTGGAAAAAATTTTTTTTTCAATTGAAAACAATTAATATTCGTAATTTTTGACAAATTACGTTCTGTGAAATTCGACAAAATTTAAGGTACTTCCGCAGTATTGGTGAGGGAAAATAGAGTGGGGGTAAACATCAAAGGTTCCGACAGCTCGCGACAACTTTGAAAAAAATATACATTAAATAAAAAAAAGTTGATTTATGGATAGAAATCAATCTGGTTTGCTCACTTTTAGTTTGAAACGTTGAATAAATGAATTCGAAACGATTTTCAACCTCAAAAAATATTTATATAAATTTCTTTATGTATTAAAACTTTCCGAATATATTTGGCGACACCGCATTTTCGTCCGACGGAGTTGGTACACTTGTCTCTTTAGATAGTCTCTATACCACACTGTAGAATCTACAGTATGGGCCTTGATGTTATTTCGGCGGGAGCGATACTTCGAGCGCTCTAACTTCCTCTCACCGTTGCCACTTTTGACCGCCATTTTGACAGAAATTCCTGACAATCGATAGATTTTTAATAATATCTCAGGATTGGTGTAGTAACATGTGGAAAAAATGATTGATAAAAATTGAAAATCGCGTCTCATAAGACCCTGTACAAATGACATATCTTCATTATTATTTTTTTTTTAAGAATCTATCTAGTCCATCGTTTTGGAACTTCGGCGAGATATTTCTAGTGGCTTGTCGGATATATACTCGAAATTTCAGGTCTCTAGATGATTTTCTTCGATTCCCATTTACTTACTGCGGAATTTAAGTACCTTAAAAAAAATCTTCATAAGCAAAATTCCATCAAGATTTCATCATTTCTAAGAAATTATAATTGAAATATACAAAAAGATTTTCAGTTCAATTAATCACAGAGTCCTTGCACGCGACACTCTCATCTCCAAGACAAAGAAAAAGAACGAGAAACCTAAGGAAAGAACAAAAAATGACTGGAGAAAGAGACGTCGTGACCCGTGGAAGACGTCGACGTACTAACCGGCCTATTAATTCTCACCAGGCGCTTCCATAAGTCTCCATCACGCATGTAGACGGGCGCGTGGTATATTATAATCGTAGTGAGGCACGTAACCCGAGGTCGAGAAGAGAAAAGAGAGGTTTCTTCAAGTGCCTGTGGAAGGACGACGCTTGATGTATGCGACTTGACGCGTGACTCACTATTGAGTTGAGGTAAAAATCAACGGAAATATTAGGAGTGATGCATTATACAGACATCAATTGCTTGGGGCCTATTATATATAACGTCCACTTTCATTAGTTAATAGTCTTGAGGGGAACGACTCTTTATTAAGTTATTAATTCATCTGATTTTTTTTTATCTTCATCTTGATATATACCTTCCCCACACGGACAGAAATTTTTGGTATATATTACCCTTTTGTATTTTCTCAATTTTTTTTTTTTCCATTCCTAACTGGAAATTTAATAAAAATTAATACGAAAGAAGAAAATTTGATACATGAAAATTAAATTTCATGTTCCGTTTGAGAAATATTCTCTTGATGATAATATAAATGTCCAACTTATGTTAAATTTTACTCTCAAAAGTGTGGATAAAAATCACTGTATCGGTAGGGTAGGAATTACTGTACCGCCTGGGTAATTTTTTTAACCAAAAATTTCGTGCAAACGATTGCCTCCGAAACATGAAAAATCGTCGACAATTGTTCAGGAAGAATATGATAAAAAGAGATAAACGCCCAATTTATATCCTAAAAGTGTCAAAGGCACTCATATTATTTCTTCCTCTTGCAAGGCGTCACGACATTATTACACGGTTCATTAGGGATGCTGGAGCCTCCCGGCGATGTTGACTGTATGATGCCCCGAATCCAGCCAAGACGAAAATGTGGAACGACGGAGGAAAAAAAAACTGAGAAGAGAAAGGTTATACCGTGCATTAGAGCCAGCCCAGGTTCGCCTCTGTTCAATGATTCAACGAATCCGGAAAGAGTTGCGCGCGCATATGCGTAAATTGAGACGAGCGATGACGGTAGATGAAGTTAATGACTTTAAAGGGGAATAAAAAGTTGAGTTAAAGCAGGTAATCAAAGAAAAACCCTTTCTGCCCCAGTATTTTCGCAGACACAGATGAAAAACTTGTCATCTGATGCAATTTATTTTGTGTAATTTTTTGAAAAATCTCTGAGGCAAAACAGGTTGTTTTTTTTCTGTTTGTGAAGCGTTTTGACGTAAAGCATTTTCAAGGAATATTTAGAGTGACTGAGAGTCAAACATCGAATGAAAGATGGCATTTGTGGGCATTGGAGTCAGTGGCAGTTTTTATGGATTCCGTTTCCGCATAACTTCCGCCGGACGATCTCATCTCCTCTCGTCTCTCCTCGTCCCTTCCGTCACCACCTCGTAGCGTTCACTCCCTTTTTCTCACTCACATAACACCGCACCCACGCGAATTCCCTGGATATATGGAGAGGTAGATGGACATCCGTTTCCTGCGAAAACGATTTGCCCCCGTTGTCGTCCATCTTTGAATGAATATTGTTGTAAATATTTTTGAGAGCAACTTTTAGGGGTTTTTGAAGGGATTTTAGAGCATTTCGCTTGAGTTCATGGGGGGTTGAGAGACAATTTGAATTTAATTGAAGGGGAAGGGGGTATCAATATTGATTATAGAGGGGTTTTTGCAGAGGTAAATATTGACAAGTGGATGGCAAACAAAGCGATGGCATTGTTCTTCGACACAGAAGTATACTTTCAATTTCTTTTGAATGAAATAGAAATGAATTTTAGTTTTTTTTCAATTTTTTTTATTCAAATATTTAAAGTTTTTGGGTGACTACTGGGGCAAAACGGATTGTTTCATTCATTTATTTAGAATAAAATATTTTTTATTTTTCAGATCAGATGACTTAATTACCTTCAGGGTTCAGTTTTGGTCGAATATCTTCCCAATCTGAGGGAGACAGAGATTTATCATGAGGATCTTTTGTGTATTCAGATGAAATTGACCTATTTTGATTGATTTATTCAGTATCTAATTGAATTGAAAATGAAAAATCCATGAACATCATAAAATCAATGGTTAATGTAATCACTCCTGGTGGCTCAAGTCGTTAAAGCAGCAGCCTAGTAATCTGAAGGTGATGGGTTCAAATCCCCACCTGGACTAATGGCCCATTTTAACAAATTGGTTTGGAGAATATTCTTCTGACAACTAAATGCTAGAAAAAAAAAAAAAAACGTTCTTTTGTATAGAACGAGAAATTAATCTTCTTAATTCGATTGAATCATGTCTCAATCTAAAAATACAATTGCCACTTTTTTTTTCAAAACCACTGAATAATATTTACTGCAATTAAATCGTTATCCTTCCCTCCACACATAAATAAATATAATTTGACATGAATATATGCAAATTGGAAGGGGAATAGACATCTTCGTCATGAGACACATGGAATCTGCTGACTCGTCACGTCCAGAAGAAAAGAAATACAAGTAATATTTTCAAAGTTAAACCTCACAGCCAGCATGGCGAGAGACTGAACTGTTGTATACACCGTTGCGGTGACATCTTTATCGTGCCGCGGAGAGCTTGGCAGCCACCTTCACTCCTATCTTCGGTCATCCGAAAAAAACACCCATCACCCTGTGCCCCGAAGGCACTCTTTAAGGTCCCAGACTTTCGTTTCTTTTTTTTTTTTTTTTTTACTTCATTTCTCACTGATGGGCATGACTCGGCCCTGGACGACTTCTCTCGCCTAGTCGGCTTTTGTCGGTGCCTATAGAGGTCAAAGAGGTCATTCTTTGACCTAACGCTATGGATCAATTTTCATTAACTTATTTTTTTTATTTTTTTTTCTAAGGAAAATTTGTTGAGAAACAATTCCATTAAACGATTAATTCACATAATTAGATTTTCTCCATAAAAATATGGAAAAATTAGCCATTTTATCAATTGTCAAATTCATTTTGTAATATCTCGAGATATACTGGGGCAAAATGGGTTCTTTTACACTAAAATTAATAAATAAAGAATAGTGAAAAAAAATTGATTCTTATTTATTTTTCTTAGAAAATGAATGAAAAAAATTTCTAGTATCGATGATGGGTTAAAAAAACTGACTGGTCATAGGATAGATCGCAATCTTCACGTTCCAGAGATTCCAGTCTCTCCCTCTGAAGGAGTGACGTCTTCACGTGTGGCTCTCTGATGTGAGGAAGAAGGAGAGGGGTCATCATATGAGCGGCACGGTGAGAAATCGAACGCCCGAAGGAATGCCATCAGGCATAGCACACGAATCTTTCTCCTCTCGTACCGTGTGTTAATGGTCCCACTTAACGTCTCAACCTGCGGATCTTTCACCCCTTCTTACCTTCACTCGTTCATCTCCCATGCTTTCCTTTTTCCATTCGTCTTATTTCGTTGTTTCTCACCTTCTCTCGTGTTAATAATCGACAATATTTATTACGGATTCGTCATGGCTCGAGTCTGGATGACGAGCAGTTGATAATTATGGGGAAATTTATTTTAACCGTCTGCGGTAATTTATGGGGATGATTTTTTGGTTAAAATTTGTGTCTTAATTTAGACGATAAATATTTCTAAAAAATACGTTTAATCGCTTTTTTAATGAATCTTACGAATGATAAAATGGAAATTAATTAATTTATAATTCTATTAATTAATTAATGCTTCACTTCAATTAATTAAAAAAAAAAATTTAGATGAAATTATTGAATATGTTTTGACGGGAAAAAAAAATATAAATAAAATGAAATTTCCTCGCAATGACTATGGGGTATTTATTTGAGCGAGCGGACGTTGCATATATACGTCCTCCGGGGACTACCCGTGTGCACAAAAGGGGTTGACGATGAATCGCCTCCGGTGAGGGCAGCAGCAGTGGACAAATGGGGACATTAAGTCGCTTTTGCGGCCACCGAGGGGAAAGGGAGAGAGAGAGAGCTTTTCCTTTCTCCACGGAACAACTCTCGCGGATGACTCTATATACTCTACCCTCTCTCCTCAGGAGAGACGGAGAGAGAGAGAGCGAGAGAGACTGTCCGATCGCAATCGAGTTCCGGTCGGAAGCCCTTGCCCCTCTCTAACCCCCTCCGGACCCCATATATATCCTATCTCGACAAGATTATCCGGACTCACTGGACTCTACCTAATTTTCTACGTAATTTTTATCTATTTTGGACTGCCGGAGGTACACGAGGACATAATTAAGAGAAATAAATATTACAAGTTGCTATCAATTCCGAATCGAATTTTTTTTATCGTTTGAAAAGTTTTTGTGTTATTAAAAAGAAATGAGACATTTGGTTTCAAATTATTTGAAAAAAATGACCCGTTTTGCCCCAGTATTTTCTAAGATATTCCAAAAATTGATATTTTCAAATGAAATATTTTCTCTTCCATATTTCGGGACATCATGGGGCAAAATGGGTCGTATTTATTGAAATTTCGTCAATGGCATCAGTTCAATTCCGTCATGCAAGTTTTCGAATGATATTTTTTTTTTCTTGAATAAAAACAATGTTCTCAATTTTTTCGACAAAATTTTTAATTTTAGAATAATTTATTCTCGTAATGGTAGAATTTTCCGCATGAAAATATTGACTTTTCTTGTCTACAGAATAATTTTGGAACACCCGGTGCACTGACTGCAGGAATATTGTTGGTATGAGACAAGGTATAGGGCGGGGGAGAAAGAGCCAAGGACCTGTCACATTACGGAGTGGAATTTATGCCCGATGCCCAGCGGCGTGACAAGTTGCTCCTGATGAACGGCCCCGCCGCGAACTCTTGGCCCTGTATAACGTGCCAAGGCACTGAAAATCACCTCACCCGCTTTGCCTCGCAAAATTCGGTACGAAATGGCCATTGATTTTTTTAATCCTCATCATCAATCTCAGATAAAAAAATATCTTAAAATGGCCAATCGTTGAATGAATGTCAGCTACTAAAAAGTGAATAAATTTATTTGTTGCTCAAGGGTGCAAATACAAACTGTAAACAAAAAAAACATACGATGCAATTTTTTACAAGTGCAATTCCAAAAATAATCTTTCTCTGTTTTTTTTTCACTCTTTCGTCTGTGGTCACCCATCCACTTAGTAACCATATTCAATATATAGCTCTAGCTTTCAATATATAGCTTACCTCAGGAATCCATATATAGCATTTTACTATAATAGGCATATCTCATCGATTGAAATTAAATAAAAATCCAATCATCATCAGTGCAAAATGACTCGAATCGTAAAAGAATATTCAGTTCGCTTCGAGGGAGTTGTGATTTTATTGCAGAAGATGGAAATTTAATAGATGAAAAGGGATTCATTAAAAAAAAAATAAATTGAAACAAGTGATTATGAGCTTGTTGTACGGAAATGATTAGGTATCTTTTCTGTTCTTTTCGTGTTTTTTTGCTAGCTGTTTCCATGTGATCACCCATCCACTCAGTAACCACACTCAACGCTGCTCAGCATTTCATATATTTGCTCATTAAATCATTGCAGTTCACTAGTTTTTATATGAAATTCAATCAATTATAATTGAATAAATAGTCAATCATCAGAGTAGATGATTTATTTGATTTAAATAAACCATTTCTCTGGGTATAATGACTCCAATCGTAGAAAATTGTGAAACATTTCGAGGAAGCCGTAATGACATTGCAGAAGGATAGAATGAAATGACCATTCGGGTTATAAAGAATTCAAAAAAAGAATTGTAAAAAAATTTCCCATATGATTTTAACGCCCCTAACCTCCCGCAAGAGACGACGATGCCGTCGGAGAACGGCATGCCGCACAGCGATAAACACGACAAGTTACGATTTCTCAGAGTCGGTTATCCCCGCAAGCAGTTAGCCTTCTCCACGAGCAAACGCGACCCGCGTAGGTGTTGTATTGGCCAAACTAACCCACAGGCACTCACTCGACCATATGTCATATTTGGAAATTGGTTAATTAATTTTTCATATATTTTACGCATTCTTTGTCTCTCCATTTTCGTCTATCGAGTAGAAGAGAAAACGTGAGGGACGAGGGAGAAGGAGAGAGCCGGGTTTTATCGAGGCTGAAGAGAGTTTATGCAGAGGGAGAACACGTGCGGAGACTCTGTGCGTCATACTGTCGCCGTGTGATAAGTCGTCACGGGGATGGAGCTAATCCTTCGTTGTTACGTCAAAAGCAGACGTTTTCAGGTCTCAAAGTGTGTAGTGGAAATATAACAGTAAATAGGGGTTTAACCTTTTTTTTTCCTCTTCGTGAAGACTGAAAAAAAAAATTAATGAACGAATGGAGTAAAGAATGAAAATTATTTTGATAGAGAAAAAAAAATTAAATTTCATTTTTTCTCTTTTTTTCCAATTATTATTCGAGATGGCTCTTCGTGTTTAAAGAATTGGATGGTCCGTTTTGGCCCTAGTAGTTTTCAAGATGAAAAATGTTTTGATAAATAAAATTAATTTTAATGGAGAAATGAATCTCTGCATCATTGACACTAATTTAACAATAAGAATAAAAATAATTTCGAAATTAAATTGATTTCAATGAAATCGAGTGACAAATCTCTCAATTATCGCTGGTATTTTGCAAACGTAAGCTCTCAACTTCAAACACAAAATCTCCCGTTACACCTTCTGAGAAATGTTCATTTTGCGCAAAAAGAAAATAAATAAAAATAAATAAGAGGGGGAGGGAGAGAGAGAGAGAGAGAGAGAGAGAGAGAGAGAGAGAGAGAGAGAGAGAGAGAGAGAGAGAGAGAGAGAGAGAGAGAGAGAGAGAGAGAGAGAGAGAGAGAGAGAGAGAGAGAGAGAGAGAGAGAGAGAGAGAGAGAGAGAGAGAGAGAGAGAGATAAAAAAAATTGTTGTACCGAGTATAGAGCAGTAAAGCACCGCTGCACGTGCAGTTTATATTCAACATACATGCCCACAAATGAGGCGCGAGCGTTCAAAGAGCGTCAAAGTAGAAATATGGGAGAATAAGGACAGAGTCAGGGAGATGTAGGCAAGTGAAGAGGAGGAAAAAACCACCAGAAATTAAAGAAAATATATTATGCATGTATATGAGTGTATTTGTTGATGGGTGTACCTCTGTGCTGGTTTGATGTTAACTTACAATGAAGCGACATGGGTGTCGTGTTGCTTTGTTGCTTGTGCTACGACACGGGCCATATTGGCATTAGGTTGGCATTCTGGTAAATCTCTTATTTGCTTACTTCTCGGTTTAAAATGATGGCTTCGTATTGCGCATCACTGTCTCTTCTAAAAACACAGTTTATTTTAATTATGCACCTGGCATTTTTTTTTCATCAGATAATTAATATGAAAATTTTCTTCATTTGAGAATTTATCTTTCAAATTGTCACAACTTTCTGCGATTGAATCCGTTGAGCGAGATGATTGAGTATTTTTAATAAATTTTCGTTGATGAAAGTTCAATCTTGGTGTCAGCGAACTGCAGAGTTATGACAAGCTATGGTCTGACGTAGTGAGTTACGAAAGGTTACAAGTTCGAGTCCCGGCCAATGAAATGGTCAAGATCTAACACGCTAAATCTATAGAAAATCTGTAAAAAGCTGAAACATGGAAAAACTGAAATTTCAAGTCCGTAGGGATCATCTTCATCCCAAGAAATTCTTTTTAGATGGTAAATCTCTGCGCTTATCTGCTATGAAGCCTCCCATAATGAATAATCATGATCGAAGAAGAATCATTTTTCGAAATTCTGATCCAATTTTTGTTGTTTCTCTTCCCACTACACAGCTCGCAATTTTTATTCTCATCAAATTTTCAATCCAGAATAATTAATCTCAACTCAAAGAAAATATTCTCAATTTTTTCACTCAATAATTGAGTTGATCGTAATCAAAATGATATCACTCATATTTCATAAAAAATCGAAACGAATTGAAATTCCTGCCCAGTTGATCACTCTCCCATCACTCATCACTGACAGACAGATTTGAAAAGTGATTAATTGAAACTACTGATAACCTCCACCTGTTGCCCCTGCCAAATAAACTCGTTGATCCTATCCTTCGAAAATTTAGTGAATTAGTGAAGCCGAAAGAGAATGACCGTGGGAGGGGCAGGCTTGTGATGAGAACGCAAAAATACCGCTGGTTTCGTCCTCTCGTTATCCCGAGGAAGATAGTAGACAGCTTAAAAATATTATTCCGGTTTGTTCCGCTCTTCCGTTTGTACAAAATTCATAAGACGCTATTTTCCGTCCAGGTGGAGGTTTTTAGCATCAGCCTGTGCCAGACACTATGGAGTCTATGGGCGTGCTCCCCGATGGACTGCAAATCAGGTGTTCCGCTCGTTGTTTTTACCTAGTTCCTAAAACAATAGACGTGAAGTGGGCAAAGTAAACAGGACCTTCCGAATTTGCCAAATTGTATTTGATCTTTTATTTTGAAACATGTCAATTTTTCAAATTAATAAACATCTGTCTAAGTATTTTGACCCTGTCAAGAGTTAAAATTTTGACATGACGAATACAATGTCTATTGATATAAATCCCAAATAATTAAAGCGTTGACCTTGAGTTATCCCAGATAAGAGTGAACATATAACTTTGAACACTTGAATCTTTGTAAATTTTGACCAAAAATGCTCCACTGAGACTATTCCAAATTTAACTTTAAGCCAAACAAAAAGTTGGTGACCTTGAGTTGACTCCCCAAACAAATACAGGCACAACAAAAATGAATAGATTCTTGATAGAAAGGAGTATCCCTTCCAAAACTATCAACAACTGCAGTCGGTATCAACGGAGTTTATCCACCAAATAAAAAACTTAGTAACCTTGAACTTTATCAAATGATCTATTTACAATTTGATGTTCCCTATTCAATAATCAATATTATTTCAAATCTTGTAAGAGTTATATACAATGATCCAATATATTAAATATACAATAACATCCAATTGGATTAACGTTAATTAATCATCCTCATACAATAAACAAAATATTCCAATTTAAATAAAAGAAAAAAAAAAATATTCCAATAAACCTACTCCCGAAAATGATGGAACACTCTGGGAAGGTTTCGCAATGCTTAGACAAGCAGCAACTCTAAGGAAGCGTTGTATCATACTATACCTGAGTTTAGGAAGAAGGGAGCCTGGTTCCTGGCAGTGTTTGGGTCGTAAAATGTCCTTGCACAGAGGGTGGACACTTTTATGATGGCTAGCCATTGTTTAGTAGCATCCTAGACTCACCCAGGGGGTTATGGCAACGACACCCATAGTTCAAGTTCACCTTTTCCCTTCTCAGTTTAGTCTTGAGCATCATCCAAGAAATATTCGCTCCTATTTCACGTTGACTTTTCCATATACAAAATATCTCAAATCCAGTGATGATTATGAAGAATGATATTTTAGTGGGTATCATTGGCAGGCATTCCAGGGATAGGCTGGGAGGTATTTTTAATTTTTTGACAGACGGAACGATGAGGATGGAACGTATTGGAGTGATTCCAAGTGCCGAAGGTGTAGATATGAGGATGAGAGGGGAGGGGAAGAGGATGAAGAAGGAGGTGGGGTGGAGAACACTTGGAATATGAGGCCGCGCAGCTCCCCCGTTGCGATGCCGGTTGGACTTCAAAGTGCTTGGGGAGCTTCATCATCGATAGGGACTCTGATCACTGCCGACAGATTAGACGGTTCGCTTCATCCTCACCAGGCGTTTTTCATCTCTCAGTTTTCTCTGAACTCTAGTGGTTATTTGTCTATTTTAGGTGGGGGGAGGGAGTTTTTAATGTCTTCTTAGGTGAATGTGGGAGGATTGATGTTGTTGATGATTGTATTACTTTCTTGGGAGGTTTTGAGGATTTTGAAGGATTTGAGAATTTTATCATAATATTTTGCACCAGTTTTTCTTATAAGTCCCAATGATCATGATGAGGAGATATTATTAAATCTGTTTATTTGTTGGACATAAGCGCATCATGTACATGAGCCTATCAACAATAATTAATCCAAAGTCATCAATGAAGTTCGGATGAATTGACAAACGTGTAATTGGCCCTAAATCCAGCGTATACCGAAGAGACATCACTTTCGAAATTAACATACAAGAATCTACCTCGTGTTACGATAGGTGTAGGTGGTACTACAGATCCACTGATTGTCCGGAGATCGACAATCCTACCTTCGTACAATTCGCTAATTTTAACAACATCAACACCGCTCTGAGTCTGTAGTGTCATAAACTGAAGCTTGACAGTGTGTCCAGGTGGTGCCTGAATAATCCAGTTGCAGTTTTCATTATTCTTGTACTGAGTACCATGAGTAGGATGTTTAATACTTCCATTATTTTCCTTGAAGAGTCCACCACATTGGAGATCAGTTGTCTTGTACAGAGACTGAAAGCCAATGTTTCCTCGTGATGAAGAATAGCTCTCCAGCTTTATGAATAATGCGTTTGCCGTGGAATTAATCAGACGTGATGGAATGAAATAGTCTGTACCGCAGAAAGTCTCCAACCTTGGGGCAAGATCATCATCACCATCGTAGATCTCCAAACGTCCACTGCAACTGTGAGTATCATTCCATCCTAGGTCTATGTGGGATAGACCCAATGATATGACTTTCTCACGTTGTTGAATTATCTTGTAAGTACATACAATTGATGATGGATAACTGTGTGGATAATTTGGAGACGTTATCAAACCATGGGGATCTGCTAATTCATAGTCACAGATTCTGAAATCAATTGACGGTTCCATTAATTTTGATCAATCAATTATACCCTTTAATTGTCTATGTTTCAGGGATTAATATGATATTTTCGATGATAATCTTACCTGTCGAGCAGCCATCTTGACTCCACTGCAACAATGAAGAAGAACGCACAATAGGAAATCAGGAACTTCATTATTTAGATTGAAATTTTCAACGTTAATACTTTGACTATTTCTGATGATATGTCTTGTTCCATGTTGTGAGTTTCCAATTTATTGACAATCTTATCATGGAAGACGTCGAAGTTATCACTCTTTTGTAGAAATCTGTGATGAAATCTCTTCGTTTGAACTAGAAATCAATTGGATTTCGCTGTTCATGATATTGATCTTGTTGTGATCATTTTATGAATCATCGAGACTTATCGAGTGATGTCTTATTGATAATCACGTCAAATACTTTTATTTTCATTTCCAGATTTAATCCATTAATTGTTTATCAACGGTATAATCCAGTTTATGAATCTAGCCGCAAATTGCTTATCAATAGTAGATTCCGGAGATCTGTTTTCGTCCCAAATCGTGACTATTTGATAAAATTTCGGTTGATGGTTGATTGATAATCCATCATAATTGACGATTGATCATATTATAATTATTATTTAATTATTTAAATTAAACAAAACCCCTGTCATGTACCTTTCCTTCTACTTTCAAAAATTTTGTCGTCTCTGAAGATTTAATTTTCGTCAACAACTCGTCCAACGCCGCATCTAATCGGCTTAGGGTTATCCACCTGTGGCCCTTTGGGTACATCCCAAAAGGGTGTTTCATACAATATCACCAAACCCCGTTCCACTTCCCTATACTATAGGGCCTATAGGCAAATGCTGTATTTTTCGTACTCATAAGTTTTGCCGAGAGACTCTCGAAGAGTATGCCAGAGTGGGCAACAAAATCCATTTGGGTGTTGAGGGTATATACAGCCGGGTAAAGGTGGAAAAGCGTGTCCAAAGTGCTATATTTTCTTAGAAGAGTACACCTGCTGCAGGTATAATACCAAGGCACAATTTTGAGCCCCTCTTTTGCGGTGAAGATATATACACCATTTCCAGGTACTCTTTTTCGCGGCGGCTAACAAACCATAAAATTTTCTCGACCATCCAGTGAATCTTCAGGTGTGAAAAACTTTTTATGAAATATGCCGAGATATTTATTAATGATTTTTTTTTTTGTTCTCTCTGGGTCAGGAGATGTTTTGAGAGAGGAAGGTAAATTGATTTTACTCGGATGAATTCTTCAAACGAATATTCCGAATAACTATAAACTCCAATCGTAATTTGTATGAGGATGAATATTTTGGTGCAAATGCTCACAAGTTAAAATTTGTGGTAAAAATTACCCTTCTGTTTGACTAAATGTGTATTTCCATTGTTTTTTACGTTATTTATAACTGGAAATTTAGTAGAAATCAATGTTGAACAATGAAATTTCATGTATAGAAATCAAATTTTGAGAAATATTGTCCTGATGATAATGAATAATATCCAACTTGTGTTAAATTTTATCCTTAAAGGTCTGGTTAAAAATCACTGTGAATTTTTCTTGAAATTTAAATGAAATTCATTGTTTGACATTAATTTCGACTAAATTTCAATTTAGAAATGGCAAAAAAAAATCATTGAAATATAGCGTTTATCAAACAGAAGGGTAATTTTTACCAAAAATTATCTATCCAAGTATTATTGTTCATATTACAAAAAAAAAAAAAAGGAATTGAACAAACGTGTCAAGTATAATCACCCCCAATCAATAAAAATTACATTCTCTACAAATTGAGGAATAAAACTCCTGCACCAAACTCAAGTGATTCCGATCAAGGCGAATAACTTGTTGGTTTTCCGGAGAAACTTTTCGCCACAAATCCAAAACTTTCACCCTTCTCAAACTTGGTGAATTGAAGAAAGGTGATGGGAAAGTTTTAGTTTCGATTTAGGTACACTCCTAGAATTCAAGGCGCACTCAGAGTGCCTCAGAGTGACTCATCGAGAATTGATTTTTGGTTCCTCCTCTGATGTGGGAGTGAGACAGGGATATTACACGAACTGCCGTATCAAATTGTTGCGAAAAAATTCATCACCTTCCAGAGAACGAAATAACGATAACAATGAAATTGCAGACTGTCAATTTTTCATCCGTGAAACTTTGAAAATTCCGTGAAATATCTTCACACTTTGGCGCGCGTCAGATATAATTATATTTTAAGGAACGGCTCCTCTTTAAGATATTTGTGTGTCGGCGAATTTTTGATACACAAATTTATAATTATCGGAAAAATGGAAACAAAAATCTTAATTTAGGAGCGATATCATTTTTTTTGTGCTCAAATAATTTTTTTTATTATAAAAAAATTTATTTGATTAAATAATCATTGAATACAAGAGTTCATTCATTCAATATGAGATATAAGAAGAAAAAAATCACTAATTCGAGACTCGCTAATAGTCGCCTCAAGGCCGCAGGAGCGAAAATTTTCCAAACAATTTGGGCAAACAAGACCCAAAAGCCCGAACGATTTCTCCAGAAATTCATACTTCTCATGAGCATGGAATATCTATCTTTCGTTTCGTCTTTTTTTTTTCTATAATAACGTAACTCCGGCGACGCGCAGTCGGTCGTTGGGAGGATGCAAGGAGGCGCTATGGCGATAATTATTGAACGCCCACGGGGACCTCTCGAGGAGAGTAAACCTCGTTATCTGCGAAGAGACGCTGCAAATAGCGCAGAACCTTGTGCATATATACCTGTTATAATGCTGGAAAAAAACAGCTCGATGATGACGTCGAATTAGTGAGATTTTAAATGTTGCGGAAAAACGAGTTATCGGAGATTAAAAAAAAAATAATAATAATTAAATGATGTTTTTGAATTTTTCAAGTCTTCATTTCAATGATTAATTGAATGATAAATATTTATGGGCTATTTCATGTTAAAGAATGTGTTTTAATTATAAATAATAATTTTTTTTAATGAACAATTAATGAGTAAAATATGTTAATGAATTTAATTAGAAAATTTTCCCATCAGAATTATTTTTCCTGGGCAAAATGTTCCACTTGGATACCCCCAATGCCCCCCTATTTTCCCCTTGACCCCCACTAATTTCTCTCCCTCACTTATTCCCCCAGAAAATCATATAATTCAACCATAATAATTTAAACATCTTTGCCAGATTTATCTCAACGAAAATGGCAAATGGGGCACGTGCTCACTGACGCATCCCGTTGTATACGTAAACAGCGAAGCGGCCCATCGATAAATTGCAACTTCCGCCGACGTTTCGGGCCGCGTGTAATTTCCTGCCGGTCACCCTGGACATACCGATAACGTTCGACGTCGAGGCCATGTTCGATGTGTGTTTTGCCACATAGAGTCGATCAAATGAGTGAGAGGGAGAGAGGTGATGTTAATATGGAGAGTTACTGCTGAGAGGGCCAAGTGGTGCCAGGCGTGCGCATCAGCGTGTGGAATATATGCGCCAACGGGGCGAACGACCATCGGAAATTGGCCCGATGACATTGATTAAAAGCATTTAGTAAACATTGTACTTTGACAATCAGGTAATTATTAATTGGCATATGTGTGAGTATGTAAAATCATTTTTTTTTCTTCGTCATATCTAACTGGAATTTTAGGAAAAATTAATGTTAAATAATGAAATTTGATGCGTAAAAATGGAATTTTATTTTCTGTTTGCGAAATATTTTGTCTTAATGATAATAAGAATCAGAGAATTTTCTTTATTAAAATGTACTCATCTGCCGTGCGACTTTTGTGTTCCAAAAAAGCATGATTTTAAGAGACTGACATACATCATTCATCATAGACTATATACAAAATATCAATCGATCTGCTCTTGACTCAAAACCGCTATTATCTGATGTTGAAATTCCCGGGTCTGATTTTTTTATTTATTTTTTTTATTTCAGGCTCTTATTTCTGTTTTCTGTTTATCCTCAGAAACGCAAGGCAGTACTTGATGTTGACTGAGTGGCCGTAATTTCTGCACTACCTCACTGCCAATCAACAAGCATTCACTCGTTCGGTTACGCTCGGGAGCTCAATTAGGCGGGGAGATGATATGAAATTTGATTAAATTATTTTTGAAGATAGTTTCGGATTGAGGAGGTTTCTTGAGGAGTAATAGAGAATTTTTGTATTAGTGGATATATTCGATTTTAAATTTCGTCTTTATTTTTTATAAGAAAAAATAATAATAATTTTTGTCAATCTGACCCACTATTATACAAGCACAGTTAAATATACTATGAATAATTTCGATTATTCGTTTTGCTTTCATAATTTTATCATCTCCATCATGTAATTTTTTTATGGTCGCACCCATCCACCTTTAGTAACTGCGCTGAATACTGCTTAGCTTCACTTAGTTCAAGCTTTTGTGCAAATTTATGACATTGTGCCAATTCTCCACTCCATCTCCATTATCAATTCAACTCATATCTTAAAAAAAATTACTTTTTTCGTGATAAATAAAATTCAAATGAAAGTGCCAAAATTCAATCAATGATTGATTGTTTATAATTGATAAATGCAACATCATCCCAATGAATAATCCAAAGAATAGGTGCCAAGTGTCATCGAGGGAATTCGACTCGGTGGGATTTCACAAGCGTGACAAAAGGGTGGGTCCTCCAACGCTCAAGACTATAGTTTTGGTTTTGGGGTAAGGGAGGGGGGGAGACACCCCTATTTTTGTCCATCTCCCACACACACACACACACGAGATATAAAGTCGAATGACGAGCCAATAAAATATTTATAGAATACGCCCTGGGCTTACTGTTATACTGTTATGGTGTCTCATACCAGAGTTCAAATTCTCTCCCCCCCCCCCCCCCCCCGCCCCCCTTATGCGTGGAAAATACTCCCCAGTGGTTACACGATGTTTACCCTCACGCAAATCCCCACGAGTTCGTTCTACCGTGTATACGCTCACTGTCTGTATTCATTTGGGGATGAATTTTTAACGTAAAACGCTCAAGTACATCATTAAACGTTGATCCTATTACATTTTTTATCTCCTCAATCATTCATCGTTTTATCGTGGGTTTTATATTTTAACAGAGTGAGTGGAATTTACCGTGTTTTATTTGTGGATTTATCAATTAGGGATACCATAAATTTTATTAAAATGTGGTGAAGAGAGTGGGGGATTTCTTGAGATAAATTTTGAAATTTTTATAGAATTATCTTAATTGATGGAATTATTGTTTGTTAACTATTAAAAATTTCGGAAAATAATTTAAAAATCGACATTAATTTTTGTAATCAATTTTACGGTTTAAAAATAATTTTTATTGTTTTTTTTCAAATCTAATTTTTTTTTCAAAACAAAAAATTCAAATTTTATTAGAAAAAAAAAAATGAAATTGAATAAATTGTTGTAACAATTCATAGATTAATAAATAGCATTATCCAAATTATCCAAAATAATTCGTTACAATTCTTTGAGGAAAATTAAATTTTCTTTGAATGAATGAATTATAAAAGTTCCAAAAATAGCACTCTCAATTCCTCAGATTAGATACGATGTTTTCTGCAAGGTATATGTATGACAGCTGCAGAATAGTAGGTACACAGGGGTGAATTTGTTGTGTACTACACGTGGACAACTCGCTCATCTCCGTCAGATATGTCCTCATGGGATAATCCTATCTCAATTGTCACACCAAACGATTCGCTCTGCCTTCAACTCGACCCATGTATACATACGGTTTATTAAAAACTCGTTGCGCATATGAAATTATTTAAAAAAAGGGAGTAAAAGGGGTTATGAGAACTGTAAGCCGATTAGAACAGTGTCAAAACGGTTCATCAATTGCTTCACTTTTCTCTTTTATAATCGTTTGATTTGACATCAGTCACACTAGACAAGAATTCTTTTTTGGTGGTTCATTCGTCTCGTTAATTTTCAAACTCAATCCCTTTTCTTTTATTCTATTTTTCATAATTAAAAAAAAAAAACTAAAATCAATTTTTTTATGTTACAAAAAATCATTAAATTAACTCTGTTCATTTACTTAAAAAAATCTTAATTTAAATTGTTAATATGATGTTTATTTTTATTATAATTAAGAAAAATAGAGGGAAAATTGGATGGTATGATCATCTGGTAATTTTTCAACTTTAAAAAAACATCAGAAAAATATAATTTTTTAAATGATAAATAATTAACTACGATTGTTCAGACCCTCAAACAAAGACTAATAGGTCAGTGATCGAGCGATCGATAAGGTCATGCTTAAACATATCCATTAAATCCCGAACGTCTCTATTAGATTCCTTTAATACCAACCATCCACCCACGCTATCTCCTCCAAAGCGTCAAGAAGAGAGAAAAGAAAAAATGAATACACTGTGTCGTCGTTTGTATTATTCCTCACCGCGGTCCATCGATTCACACAGAATACCGCGTGTCATTGGAGTCATCGGTCATACAACACCTTTATCTTGTCTTGCTCCCCTCCCCCCTCCCCCCCCCCCCCTATGTCTCTACTTGTCACTCGACCATAACAATTTTAATCTCGGTAAAATATTTTATCAAAATAAGAGGAATTTCATAATTTGTGTGTCAACATTTTTCATCCCCCAACATTTTTTTTTCATGTTATTTTTTTATTGAAAAAAAAAATATATAGCACATCATAGAATAAATCAATTTCTTTCCATTAGATCGATAGTTTTTTTATTCTTCATTTTCTCATGAGAAAAATAATTTTTCACGAACAAAAAGTGAATTCAACATTATGTGGAATGATGTATTTAAGTCGTCTTCAACCCTTAATGATCAGACTGAGCACTGCTTAACTGTACATATCTTAAGTCTCTCTGCCTCACCAATTCACTGACCCAGAATGATCAATATCTATTCCAATAATCCAAGTACAAATTTAATTACTAATTACTAATTAATCAATATCCTGAGGAGCACTATTTAAAATAGAACAATAAAACGAATAAAATCAAAGAATTTCAAGATTTGTGTCAAGGGATTGAGACAAAGAAAAAATGAAAAAAAAAAAGATTGCTGGAGGCTACTCTTTCAGTAGGGACCTAAGAAACTCATGTATATCTGTGTTAGTAAGTAAATGGACGGTATAACTTCTGAGCACATATATATCCCTCGTTTGGTAGTGAGAGAAGCCCCTCAGTTTGTCAAACGACCCTCTGGTGTCGCTTACAAGACAGCAAATTTGTCTTAGATAAGCAAAACAAGCATTCAACGAGGAGTCCACCTTTCTCTTTTTCCCTCCTGAGGCCCAATATACTCTTTTCTCTCTCTCTCTCTCTCTCTCTTTCTCCCACTCTAAAACTCCATGTGCACAATAATATTATCAAAATTAGTGAGCAAAGAGAAGCGATAAAAAATTTGCATATTGGAATTAATCATAATTGGCCAATGTGGACCACTTTTAAATATGAAATTAGTATTTATGACGAAACAGACGTATATATGTGCATTTCAGTGGAACTTTTATTTTGTTCTTGTTGTTGCGCTTATGGGTCCTTGTGGTTTCCACCTCGGCATATCGCCGGATTAGCATAAATTAAATTTTATCCTTCCTAGAACGTCCGTCTTCCTCGGCTGGCGCGTATTTATAGTGGTCATATATTCGGCAACAGCATTTAACGCGAGGGTACAAAATTCCTTCGTTATTGATACAGATGTAGATTCATTGGATCAAGAAGCAATTTCATTATTTATTTTATTTGTCTCTCGTTCTTTCCGAGAATATAATATTTTTGTTTTCATTTATGAGTCAAAGTCGTTGAGCTGGAATGGGGTAAACCTGTGGCTGACCTTGAGGATAAATATGAGATACTTATACATGTGAACATCTCATTAGAAGTAAATGTATCTCACAAATAGATTGAGAAAATTAGAATACGATAAAATTTCTGAGTTTATATTTGGTGTCATCAACTGTTCATGAATGAAGAACAATATACTTATTTTGAGGGAATGATTTCCACTGTGTATCAATAGAGCAATCACTTTATACTCTGCTTCATACCCAGTGGAGTCGGGTTCGAATCCCTATTAAATCTTGACTACTCTGAAAAATGGTGCTGTTAATATTCAATATGTAATTCATATAATTTCCCTTCCATAAATAGAAGATGTTCTAGTCAAATGACGTACCCGCACTGATAGAAAAGTTAATTTATTGTTAACAATTCCATTTAGTTGGACTTTTTTCACCGATTCATTCCTCCGAAATATGAATTAGTTAACTATTAACAAATATTCATTTCACATGAATATTTTTGCTCAATTTTGACCTCTCAAGTGAATCATTCGTTAACTGTTAACGAATATTCATTTGTTCGTATCCAACTCCGCCATTCGTTAATAGTTAACGAGTCTCGTTAACAACAAATTAACCTTTCTATCAGTGCGAATTTCGTGTGCGGATAAAACCTATTTTTTTTTTTTGCAAATTTTCAAAATTCATCCATTCGATTTTTCATAAATCCTCGGACTCTTTCCCATCTCGTTTATATGACGGGAGGGGAGGGGGAACGCATGCCCCCTGTCATAGCGCACGGGACCCCAGGAAGCTGCCGAGGGTTATTTATTTGACCGTTTAACGGCCGAACATATACGGTTTACTGCTTTGGGACGTGAGCTGTGAGTCGTTGGTTGCCCCTTTTGTTTTTTCTATTGGTTAGGAATTTCGTTGTCATCTTTTTTGGTTTACGTTTCACTATATCGATGACTCTGTGTTTGACGCATATTTTCAGGATTTAACGAACGTAAATAAAATATAAATATATCACGAGGGGCATATTTCATATCTGTATATATTTTATTGCATAGTTAAGTGAAAATCATAAATACTTGAATCGAAAATGGGTAGAAAATTGGAGAAGAAAATTAATTAATTCAATTCATTAATTAACTTATAATTAATTAATCAACAAATCAAATATTACCAATCTTAATTATGATGATCATGATTAAGTTTATGATGAGTATTTTATATTCATGAGAATAAGAAAATTAAATTTTTCATTATCTTTATAATTTAATGCAAAAAGTCAATGAATCAAGATTCACACTGACCCCTCGAAAATAGACTAATATAGGAAGAGAGAATAAAGAAATAGTCATGCGTATACACACATTAGAATCATGTTTACTCTGGTTCTCGTCATCGCGTGTGACACGCGACCCTCAATAGTAGAAGAAGAAGCGCCCTAACTTACATTAACGACGACGTTAATACACATCTACGTTCTTATAACGTCTTACGAATGGGTGAGGGGAGTGGGATAGCATCACATTAGCGGTTGAGGGGTGAATTTTCCTCGAGAATCTCCAAGAGGCTACATTACTCAAGAATGAGGAGAAGAGATTTCAGGGTGATTATACGTCACACCCTGGACTCTTATCCTCCAAGACGTCAACGGAAAATTCATTGACTCCTTGGGGTTTGCTCACTCGATTAGCTCGGATATGAGGAAACACACTTTTTACTGTCTGCTTTATTGTTTTATCGTCATTAATCAGGAATTTTGGCAATTAATTTTTACTTCCGTTGACGCAATAATATTGATGATTGGAGGGGGATTGAAATTAGATATGTGGGGAGTGAAATGGATTTTATTTTTATAGAATCTGATTAGAGCACATCAACTTTTTTCGAAGAATGAAGAGAGGATTATTGAATAATAATCAATCAATTGTTAATCAAATAAATTATTGGAATTTTTTTATTCAATTATTGATAAGTGTTGGAGGATTCTAATCAATCTCAGAACAAAGGGAAATAGTTAATTGAGGCATAAAGAAAGTTTTATTCAAATAGTTTTATTCTAAAGGCATATGTTTCCTATATAGCGTGAAAACTATTACCAGAGAAACACATAGCGCATGCGCTGACGGGTTAAATAAGCAATCACGTCGAGTCATACAAATGATTCAGCACATCAAATCATGAGATTCGAACCCGCAACCTTAGGATTACTAGACTCTCTTCTAATCGATTGAACTATCGCGATTCTGTCATATTGTCAAAACTCAATTAATACCTTTATATGCTGAATTCCTCATTTCGAAATAAATTGGAACATCCACTTAATTCAACTGTCTTATATAGTTGCACATGAGTTATCAAACTATTCACAATATAATAATTATGAAGAACCCGGGTAGGAACTGCCAGACCTTACATATCGGGCCGAGTGTCGCCCGGGAGCTGGCATGCCAATGCTCGGGGACCAACGTCGGCCCGATTATTGGCCAGTTATCAGTCAGCCATATGTTGGGAACCGGCGTTGGCCCGAGTATTGGCCAGTTATCAGTCGGCCATATCTCGGCTTCCATCGCTTGGCCCAGATACGGTCAAGAATTGGTGCCGGACCTTGGTGTTTTTAAATATTTAAAAAAAATTATTAATTTTGAAATATTTTTAAAAATTTAAATTTTACAATATTTTGACCACAAATTGGTGTTTCTCGACGTATATATATAATATATGATAATCATAAGATAATAATATAATATATATAATATAATATATTTGATAGAAAATATATAATTTATTCATTATTATATTTATAAATATTTAATTTATAAATATATATTCATAAAGTACATATTTATCCGATTTATTATTGCAGAAAAATAAATTATATATTATCAAATATTTAATAATATATAATATATATATGTATACAACAATATATATCTCACTAATATCGTTGAAAATCCGATAATTATCAATTATCAAATATCGAGTTGAAACGAGACAGGGTAATACGATTCATATACCCCATCCAAAACAAGAAGTCTAACAGTTCTACGATGGCTCAGTGGTAGAGTCTCGGACTACCAACCCGGAGGACCCAGGATCGAATCCCGACGAGTGCAACTTTTCATCGACCAAAATCAACAGATATCAACTCTTTCGAGGATGGCTGGGCAAATAAAGTTGATTAAATTAATTAAAAACATTAATTAATTAATTTTTTTAATAATTGAAAATGAAGATTGGCTGAAAAGCGGGTACCAATCATTGGCCGGTGTCTGGCAACCAGTATCGGCCCGGTGTTATCATCCCGTCACCCAGCCAAATTACGGCCAGTTACCGGTTGGGAAACGGCACCCGACGATCGGCAGCTCGGCTGCCAGTGCTGGCCCACTCTTGGCCCGTTTCACTTTTCTTACCCGGGTAATCAATGTAGACTTTTAGCAAATACGTGATGAATTAAAACAATTTAGTAATTTTTAAAGTTACAATTATACTATTTTAGTTGTCAAAAGTTGAACAGTAACAAGTCGACTTTTCACGTGTTACCGTGGATGTACCAGTTACCGGACGCTCAAGGATTCGGTACCAGTTTCCGGACACTTGAGCATTTGGCCGTCTTCTTTCCATTTGATAGTACTTACATCATAAATTCCTTTTACTACATGACCCTCAGGACTCAAAACGAGTGTTTGATTAATTAATTATTCCCTTAATATCGAAATAAGTGCCACGTATTGACTCGATGTCCGGAAACCGGTACCCGTCCGGTAACTGATGCACCCACGGTATTAACTATCAATTCATCTCTATAATGAGTTGTTTTATTAATGTGACTCATCACTCCTAAGAATCAAATAAATAAAGGTCTTAATATCCGAATTTTCTCAGTAATAAAAATTTCCTTTGACATTTTTTTCTGCAATTCACTCATTATCGAAATAAATTCACCCTCAATAAAAATGTCTGATTCAACTTGTTAAAGTTTACCACTTCGCCACTTATTTAATATTTCTAATTCAGTAATATTCCAGAATAATTCAAAATCACAGAGATAATTTTAATAAATGATCTATCATCAATTACCCCCAGCATTAAAAATGATATGTAAATGGGACATTTTAATGAAGAAAGCATGCATAAAAATAGCCTCAAAGTGACAGTGGGTAATGGTGTGTAGCAGGAGTGGCAAGTTCTAATGTGATAGAGTATACATAGTATAAAGAAAACTATCGAAAGGGGGGGGGGGGTTCGAGTTAAAAAAGGGAAACGGAAGTGAATCGTGTTCACCACGAGGAACGTCACGCGATGACGAACGAGATGGTGAGGGGGAGGGGAGGCTGGCGTCATCACGCGAGAAGTGGAAGTGACATCTGATAAAGGTGGTAATCGCATTAAGCGTCTCCTTCCCCACCCCCTCACTCGTGTACATGTGTGACGCCACTCGAATTAACACTCTTTTCTCGCCTCGCTTTACACGCTCTCCCCCTCCTTTCGAGTACATGACACTCTTCTCTCGAGACCCCCCCGCAAATTATTGTTTATCGAAACCGGTATTTTCTCTCCCTCAAACGACTCTATTAGGGATGATGAGTAAATAAAAATTACTCTTTTTCCATTTTTTCGAGGGATGAAATAACGAATAATCATTGAAATTGGACTCACCAGGCTCGAACGGATTCTGAGTAACAGCCGGTTTCTGGATTCAACATCTTGCGATCACTTTCTGACCTGAAAATTGAAAAAAAAAAAATCGGTAATTTAATGAGAAATAATTTGATTCATTTGATTGATAAAATTTTTAATTATTCTTGAGATTTATGAAGTGTATAAATTGAAAAATGAAATTCAGTAATGAATTGGTAAAACGGTTCATGTCGATTTCATCCTAGGATCAGTTTTTGATGGATATCTTTGAATTCATGAGAGATAGAGATATTCTTATAAGGACCTTTTTTGTAGCTCTCATTTCACTCTACAAAAAAGGTTTCTACGAAAATTTCGCCCTCTACATTAGATTCCAAGATATTCATCGAAAACTGACGCCAGGATCTTATAGACTTGAAAGGTTTTACCAAAATTCATTACTGATGAATTCATTGCCTTAATTTCCATTTTATTAAAAAAAAAAATCTTAAAAAAAAATGTCTTCATTTCTTTTAGATTCGGATAAATTTATATGAAGAACTCGATCTAGAAAAAATATCAATTCTAATAAATTGAACTAATTTTTGTAAAATTAAATAAACCGACAAAAAAATCTGAACAGCTGTTGAGTCAGTGATTTCCCGCAATTCTAAAAATTTCATCTTACCCCCTAAAATTACACTGTCCAGTTGAAAAGACATTCCCACAGACTGCATTGTCATGTGACCGAATAAAGGGTCGAATCAAGTATATACATGAGGGTGGCCATGAAGTCCTCACGCGATGGCCAATATACAAACTGTGATATACACATGAATACGTAATGTCATAGTAGACAGTGATTTCAACTCAACCCCCGTACGCCCTCGCACACGGACAGATGGGGTTCTCACGCGTCCACTCCTACCCCACCTAACGTATACCCTTAATGTTGAATATACCCATAACCACAGCTTTGTAATGTCGATGCGTAATCAGGGAGCGATAACGCTACAACGTGTTACTGTCAAAACACGCAAACATGAAGTTTTGTGTATTCAAGAGTCACCCTGACTTTTTTTTTCTTTTAAACACACTGTGATTAGGGGACTATTTGTTATCCATGGGGAAGGGGTGTCAGGTGTTTGGGAATTTTGTCAAACGGTTATCAAAAGGAATACTCAATCATCGGAAATGAAAGGAATCAGATTTTTAAAACAATTTGAGTCAATATAATTAGATAATTATACTTTATTTTCATTATTTCGGTGATTATCGATATTAGGAAAAAGTGTCAAAAGACCTTTTTCGTAGGAAATTTTCTTGGCTACAAAAAATATCTTCTGATAATTTCTTCTAAGATTACTCATTTACGAGATAATTATGTAATTAACTGTAGAAACCATATTTCTACAATTAAGGGTTGAAACGAGATGAATTAACTCAACTTTAGAATGAGTTTTTGATGAATATCTCGGTATCTGCAGGAGATAGAGAAATTTTTTAAATACATTTTTTATAGCCCTCATTTTTCTCTATAAAAAAGGTCTTCATGAAAATTCCTCTACCTCCTTCAGATTTCAAGATATTCACCGAAAACTCTCACAAGAATTGAGTTGACTTGTTTGATTTTAGCGTAATCTAATTTTAACATAAAAAAAATGATTTTTCTCATGCAATTCATTTTTATAATGTGAAATTGATCTCCATTTGTACCGAAAATATGACAAATTATGGAAAAAAAACAACTATTTCCTTATTGATGCGAGGGATATTTATTCCACGGTTCGATATAATATTCCGCCACCGTCACTCTAATTTCCGTCTCTCGCCCTATTTATTGGGCAGGGGTGTCGATATTGTCGATGAGTAATCGTGTCGAAGAAGAGCCAATGGGTGGAAACCGATGAAGAAAAAAAAAAACATGAAGAGTCTCGAAAATTAGAGGTGGAGGGAGGACGCGTATTCGTGGGAGTGAAGCACGTGGAGACGAAAACCAGAATGGAATGAATGGAAAAGTATAAAGAAACCTGACGCAACCTTCTCACTCTGAGGCCATTTATCAACGTGACATGACGATCTTGCGACTAACCTCATTCACTCCCCTAACAACCTCTCACAATTGTCACTGGTAATCCTGATGAATCCTGTCTATTTTACGCGACTCTTTTCGTCCTTGGATTTATTTAGCCATCTCCAATTATTATATTATGTATGGAAAAACATACTTCACTAATTGAATTCTTCTAATTGGTTAAAAATAGAGAATTCAGTTGTTTAAAAGTTGGAGAGAAGCTCAATTATATTTTTCAATTTTTTCTGTCTAGTTTTTTCAAAATATCTCGAAATCTAGAGCCGATGATGACGGAATTCATGTTAAGACATTTTTTGTAGATCAACTCAAGAACTCTAAAAAAGGTCCTTAATAGAATCCCTCTATCTCCCTTAGATTCAAAGATATTCATAAAAAACCAATTGCTCTATCATTTCTTCATTGAATTCAACAATGATTCTTATCTTTCAGAGTTTCTCCTCTGATAATTACAAAAAAAAAGTTCAAACATTGTTCTGTTTTTATTTTCATTAGCTTCAGAATTTTAAAAAAATCTTAAATTACGAAAAAAATAATTAATGCAATTTTTAATCTAAAAAATTACAGAATTTTGAATTTAAATTTTGAAGAAAAAAATTTAAAAAATGAGAAAATTTTCAAAAAAAAGATGAATCCCAAACTATATGTAAAAATTCACCACAAGTCGATTAAACGTGTAATTTGAGTTGTGTACCACGCAAGTACCGTGTCCCCGGGCCCGTAACTAATGACAGTATTTAGCAAGGAGTACGGCTCCCGTTGGGTTCCCATAACCTCGACGCGCCAGTGGAACAACACGATTCTCGGTGACATTCCACCAAGGAGGGAGGGGGAGTGGGGTTTAAATTTATATTTCTGCGTATTTATGTTTACGAACGCGTGCATTACATTTCGCATTTAAATCCAGACGACTTTTGGCAGGTGGCAGTTTTCGAGGCTCCCTCATCCCCTCGGTATGTTCCTCCGGATTTCCCATGGGTTAATGATATAACTGGGTATGGGTAAATATATGCAATATCGATAATTATAATTTGATACACCATCACCTGTGAAATTTAGAGCATTCCCATGGACATTAACTCGGTGTAATAACATTTTGTAATGCTGATTTTTTCTTTTAATATATTGCATGCATTACAAAATATTATAATTACATATGTCGATTTTTTCATAAATTTTAGGTTATGAGAAAATTTGAGTAGGAATATTTTGAATTCAGTGGTGAATTGATAAAACGGATCAAGTCGATTTCATCCTAGGGTCAGTTTTTGATGGATATCTCCAAATTTATGAGAGATATCAAAATTCTTGTAATAAACTTTTTTGTAGGTCTTATTTTTCTCTACAAAAAATGTTTTATAAAAATTTCGCTATCTCCCTTAGATTCCGAGATATTTATCGAATTAATTTGTGGGATAATCAATTTTCTCGAAGAGGAACGAAAAATAATATAAAAATCAATTTTCAACTACTGGGGGCAGAACGGATTTTTTCCCCACATTTCATTGAATTTGTTTACATGAAAAAAAAAAAAAAAAATGAAAACCAAAAAATAAAAATAAAAGTAAAATTAACAAGACGCTTGAGAAGATAAAAGTTATTTCTCAAAGAAGATCAAAGTCCAAATATGTTTGACGTATATAATATATTTGTGTAGGTGTTTGTTGGTTGAATTGGTGGTGAGTATGCGTCTTGGTATAACAAATCGCCCTTTTAATCACGCCGTCGTTCACACTCGAGTCATTTGGCTTAATGGTGGCCGTTTGTTTGGTAGTGGTAACTGGCAATGCGGTAGGTTACGAAGAGAGGCAATTTTCTTCACATCTCTCTCCCACCATGTATATCTGTCTCACAAAATGCTTGAGATTTTTCGTTGCTAGCTGTTATTTTTGTTTAAACCGCCAATCATTAGTCAAGTGGCTCACAGGTGTTAAGGGCTGACCCCGTACGATGTGTCTGTGTGAAATATTCATGGGGCTTGAGGATTGAAGCAACGGATATCATTACTCTTGATGAAAGTTTGACGTTTCTCAGTCGAGTCGGTATTGCCCACCCATTATAATCTCCTTGACTCGTTCCAAACTCCATTATTTCAATGTGGGCACTCTAAAAGGTCCTTGAAATTTCGTATAATTATTGCTCTATCCTAATTGAACATATATACTTTCCACTGGATTGGTGTCATTGAGAGAAATTGAGAGAGAAACTTCAGACATTTTTATTTTCAATTTATTTAATCTAGAGATTGAATTTTTTTTTAATATAAATTTTTTGAGTATAAATAAAATTTGATAAAATTGACCCATTTTGCCCCAACGTTTTTTAAGATATCTCAAAAATTAATTTCATCAAAAATATTTTCATTTTTAAAAAATGGAACTAAAAAACAAAATATTGGAGACATTTTGTCTTTTTTCTCCTGTATTATCACTCGTTTTTTTCTAGATAAAAAAAGATAAACTCTCGAAATAATTTCATCAACTCGAGTAATCAGTGCGAGTCACCGATTCCATAGTTGATGTCCGCGAACGGAGGCCTCCGCACCCTTCCGGTTCCGGTGTTCCGGTAGGTTTGACCCCGACGTACGCGGGGGAACCCCCTGAGCTTCCGCTTTTCGGTATATATGGGATATACGCTCAACGATTTGCCCTGGTGTGACGATCCCCACGATTTATACTCGATACGCGTCACGGTAGCCCTAGTGTCGTGATTGCTATGTGATTTCTCGCGTTTCTGCCTTCAATTCGAATAATTTATTATTCTGTTGGAATTCCCACAGAAGTAGGACGATCTAATCAGAGTCAACCAGGAAGGAAAAACAGGGTAATTATTGCTGTGAAAATTTCCCATTTGATCTTGCGGATTTGTTAACAAATATTTAATCCAATTCTTCGATGTAAAAATTACATTAATTTACAATTATTCCGCAACCGTGAATAACATTCACCATCAAGAATAATAATCAAAATTCGTTAGAATTCGATGTTAAACATATTAGTAAAGTCATTTGTGAACTGCACCAATTGATCCAGGAATGTCTCTCATATGATGGCGTTTGAGTAGAATGAACGCCTGACACACAGAGGATCGGGGTTCAAATCCCGGAGAAGCCATCAGAAGTCCAAAAATTGAGGTAATGGTAGGACTAGGCTTGCAGCATCTAGTTGAGCCAGTTAGAGCCAGTACAGTTGTTACCATGATGGAGGATATAGCAAGTTCAAGGTGATTATTTTAAAAAATTCTATAACTTTCATTCGAAAGCAAAAATCATGAAAAAACGTTATTGAAGCTCCAATGACAGACAAGGAAGACAGAGATCATGAATGGACGGAAGTTGGCCGATGGAGGCAGAAATGGGAGGCAATAACAACGTCACTCGGTGTGCCGCTTATCGAGATATCGTTGGCTCTCCTCGTTTCCGCAATTTCCACACTGTTTCCCCTCTCCCACTGGTGCCTCCTCTCCGAAGGCCCTCACCCGTTTCGTCATCCAATACCGGTATAACTCTGTTGAATCAGTATATAACAACGTATATACATGTATATATGCTTAACTCTCTGCAGGCTCTGAAATGCGTGGACGCACGTAGCGGGCCTGTAAATCCCTGGCCACAAAGGAGCGACGGAAGCGGTATGGCATATGCCAAGTGATGCGCGAACACAAAAATTGGAGATATTTAAGTATTTTTGTTTATTTATTTTCCGAGAATTTTTTATACATTTGGAATAAATATATCGGGATTTGGCAGATTACGGATGTCCTATTTTTCATTTATTTGATAGGATGGACAATGGAGGGAAAGAGTGATGGGAATTTAATGAAGTGAATATTGATGATAAAAATGAATAATACTGGGTATTTGATGATGAATAAATTTCTGTGATGATGGGTGTTCATTCCAGAATATAAATATTATTGCTAAAAAATCGAATCTATATCCGGATATTTTTCATTACATGTTTAGAAATTTAATTTTCCAAATTTATTCATTTTCTTCTCTTTACAAAATCAATTCATATAGTCTCTCGTTTGACTCATTCTTAATAATAATTATTTAGAATTATTACAAATGTAATAAACGATCAATTGACCACAAATTGCGTTGGAATATTCAAATTGATATGAACTTCCATTTAAAACAAATTTGAAATACTCATCTTCAGAATTGAGTTGTGTCTGTACTACCTTAAGCGATGAAAACGAGAGGATGAATAATATGTATACCCAATACGAAATTTGCTAATGGGTTATTTTAAAATTCAATAAATAGGGAGAAATTTTTGTTAAAAATTCCCATTCCACTCAGAAATTTATTAAAATTTAATATCGAACAATAAAATTCGATATATAAAAATTAAATTTCATTTTTCGTCTGATAAATATTGTCCTGATGATAATTTTTGTTTAGATTTCAATAAAAATTCTAGGTTTGGTTGGTAAATTTTACCATTCCGTCTGGATAAAAATCATCCTGACGGTACAGTAATTCCTATCCTACCGACAGGGTGATTTTCCTCCAGACGAGTAGTATAAAATTTACTAACCAAAAACCTAGAATTTTCATTGAACGCTAGCCAAAAATTACTTTGAACAGGAAAGGATAAAATTTAACACAACTTGGACATTATTTATTCTCATCAGAGCAATACTTGTCAAATTTTATTGTTTAGAATTAAATTTTATACAATTTCCAGTTAAAAATGAGAGAAAAATTTATGGAAATTCACATTTATCAAACGGAAATAAACATTTATCTCTCTGTGTAGTTTAAAGAATTATTCATAATCTACATGTTGACGAAATTTCAATGACGACGTTTCGGGTACGTTATTGTGATTTTCCTGTAGCATAGGTATAGGGTCTAAACCAATACACATAGACTCTTTGTATACAGGCACGTGGACACTAATACGTGCTCCTGATACTCGGTTACACCATGTATATACACAGACAGCACGGCGCTATGCTCGTGGTAACCTTCCTCTTTTATTTCTCTAAAATGTCAAAAAATTGTCATATTTTGAAGAAGATTATTCCATCGACAAAATTTTTTTTCAAAATGTGTGTGAAGAATTTCTCTAAAAATTCATATTTTTTGAAATGGAAAAATTAATGTTAAATTCGCAATAATATGATGATTGCAAAATTCGATATTAAATTTATCAATTCCAGGGGTCAAGATAGGACAAAAAAATTTTGATAACAAAAAAAAATTTCATCAGATAAATAAAAAAAAAAAAATGGAAAAATTAAAAGGAAAATTCACCTGAAAATAAAAGAATGAGAATTTTCAGCGAAAAATCAGTTTTTTCTATTAGTTATAAAAATCAAGTAAATGTTTTGCAATGCATTGTTCCCAAGAAAAAGATCGTTTCACTGCGGGAATTTAAGGGGGTCCGCTCCGAATTCCTCGTGTTCATGTACTAGTAGAGATGCCTGTGGACCCCAGAGCAGTCGCGTGATTGGCTCAGTCCGTTGGAAATGAGAGGAGAGAAACTGTGAAAAAGGTTAGGAGGGAGATGGAACGATTCAACGAGATAGAGAGAGCTGGAGGATGGGACAATGCCGATGAGGACGAAAAACGGGCACACCTGGCCGAGGGGCAACGCAGCTGCAGTCTTTAGCCCCCCGACTGCGCCAGGGGATGAAAAGGAGGAGAGGTAGCGAAGGGGTGCTGAAACTGCTGCTGCTGCCTCTGTTTCGTGGATACACAAGGGGGGTGGATGGATGCTGAGATTTCAGTTACGCTACGGTTTTACCCCCTCTCCTCACTCTCTTCTTTTTTTCACGGTGTAAACTCGAGGCACCGAAGACTTTAACGAATGCACAAGCGAGAACCAGAGCAAATATTTTTCTCAAAAAAATTTTTTTCCATTAATTTCATTCATCTTATTTTTATGAAGAAATTTTCTTGTTTGGGAACTGAAAAAAATGACCTGTTTTGTCTCTGTTGTTGTCGGGGTACAGATAAAAAAAAAACACTCGATTCACTGAAATTCAGTTTGTGTCATATTGAAAGAAATTCTGGGGCAGAACGGGTTATTTAAAAAAAAACATTAGGGTAGAATTCAGTAGTGAATTGGTAAAACGGTTTAAGCCAATTTTATCCTGGCGTCAGTTTACGATGAATATCTCGGAATCTGAGGGAGATAGCGAAATTTTCATTATGACCTTTTTTATAGAGTTCAATGAGAGCTACAAAAAAGGTTCTTATAAAAATGTCTCTATCTCTCATGAATTCAAAGATATCCATCAAAAACTGACCTCAGGATAAAATCGACTTAAACCGTTCTACCAATTCGCTACTGAATTTTCCTTGTTGTAGAATTGAGTTGTTATTACATTATTCCTCAAATTTTTCACTGAAATTATTGACAAATCCCTCAGTACAATCCGAGCATGATCGAAAAATCCTTCTCAATATTTTTTTTTTTTTTCCCGCTGTTCTTGAACAATAAAAGAGGAGATTGTAGAGGAGATGAGGAGGGTCGGGGTGGGATGTGACGAGTGTACAGTGAAAAATCATTCGAGGTCTATACAACCACTTGAAGAGGGTACTTCAACATCGAGGCTATGACATACCTCTTCTCGTGCTACCGGCTAGACTACTCGTATACCAAAAAAAAAGAGAAGAATTTGGTTGGGGTAAAGGGGGAATGCCTGCCAGAGACTTTTGGGTCTTCAATACATTTTTAATAAATCTAAATAAGAATTTAACGAGTAAAATCTTTATTTCTAATATATAATTAAATAATTAAATTTTTCATTTTCTTCAGTTTTAAAATTTTCGTCACCTTTTTTTGAGGTTATGAATTACCAAAAAAGGTGACAAATCAATTAAATTAAATCTTTTGTAAATAAAATCAATGAGAAATTTTCAATTCACCCTTTGATACACCATTGTAACCCCTTCCAAGTCTTTTCATTCCTTCGGATAAGGTGAAACCACGCAGCAGGTGAATTTATTCAAATGAAGAATAAAAACTATGTGCACAAAAATTCTTTTCTTTTCCCCGAATATCCCTCTCTCTCTTTATTGTTCAGCTATCCCTTTATTTTTTCGTTGCGCATCGTTGACAACAAGAGACGAATAGAAGACGAGAGTGAGAATGAAAATAATGATTCCAGAGTGGAATGAGATGCGCAAAGGTCTTTCAAGGTCGACGATGATTGACGATTGTCCGATTTGTTTATAGATAGAGAGTGGTGGTATTCAGTGATGGTGGTGAGAAAAAAAAAAACTCGTTGTTGTATATTGTATGGGTGTGTGATGTGCGTGTTAAAACTCTATTTAATCGTTGCGCACAAAAACGCAATGGAACATATATAGGAGAAACTCCCTTGTGTGTCCTAGAGGGTGTACTGGGCTCTGTGGTTCGAGCTACCAAGGCACAACTATGGGGCAGAGTTATTCAATTGATGTCAAACGCGTGCCACTGGGCTTTGTTACGTATTATAAAAGATGAAAAAACGGTTTAAAAAGATGAGTGAAACCTGTAGCTTTTTTATTGTTCGCATGGAGAAAAAAAAATTTGAGAGGAGGGATATGTACTTGGAAGAAAATTGGGGAATAGTGGATACTGTTAATTTAAGTCAATTGAATTTGAATTTATTTTGAGATATTTTTGAGTGAGAATTATCTGACAATTTTAATCTCTGAAAATAATTTTTTTCATTTTTTTTTTTACTGAATTAAAATTTTGATCAAAAAATTATTCAAAATTAATTATCAAAATGAGGAGAAATGAATATGGAATAAGAAATATTGTCCCCATTTTTTTTTTCCTCTTCTCAAGAAAAAAAGAAAAGAAAAAGAAAACCTTTTTTCGCGAAACATCGGAAACAAACCGTGGGAAATTCGACTCCCCTATTGAAAATGTTCTTGGAAAAAGGATTTCACCAATTCCCAAAAAACGCAAGGTTTCCTCTCCATTGAGCCCCTGTCGACCGTCACACACCTCAGAATCTACCGAAAAAGTTTAGATCCCCCAAGATTCTTACTCCCACCTCATTTCCTGCTAAAAATACCCGATCAGTTTTCTTATTTTCTCCACTTGTCAACCGAGATGATGGAAATGCGCCCGCACGCCTTATTCTCTTGAATTTTATTTTTTTCCTCTATTTTTCTCTTTTTTTTTTTTCTCTCGAGGCGAGAAACCCACGATTCCGACATTGGAAATATGACGAAATTATGATAATTCGTCCCTACTGAACTCACGCGTGCTCCAAGGTCCCCCAGTGAGTCTATATGCGTGCCAAGTCATTAATATTTATCGTCGTAAATTTAAGTTTTTAAATATCACCTGAAAACCGTGCAAATGACGCTATTATACGTCATTTAAAATTTTCCAAAATTCAAGAAAAATTTTTGAATAATTTATCACCTCATGAATGTGAATAAAAACATTTAATTGAATAGAATTTCATATATCTGTTTACATTTTAAAAGTGACAATGATGGAGAAAATATGTGGAATAATAAATATATTATATTGTGGATGCTGGCCGATGACACCGATGGCTCGTGAAACAAATTCCGTGGGAGAAATGTATAGAGGTCTCAGGGCTCAAGTGTCATGTCCATTTTGTTGCAAACGGAACATAACTGTTCAAATATTAACTTTGGAAATAGCGAGTGGAGATTCTTCAAGATTTGCTTTTTTAGGTTTTTTTTTTTTTTTCAAGAGGGATTTCGTAATACGGTGGCTGTTTGTGCTTGTACTTAGTGGTTCATCACACCTCATCAATATTTTTTTGAAAAAAACATGAAAAATTGATTTTACTCAGAGGGAAAAATTCTTGAATTAAAATGAGTCTTTTTAAAATTAACAATATTATTCTTAATATTACATTAATTTTTTTTTTAAATAAAACAATTCAATACATTATTATTTTTTTGCATTAACTATATTATAAATTCCAGAAGCAAATTTTAAAAAAATTCATAAAAAAAAAAAATTTTTTTTTTTTCTTCAAATGAAATAATAAACTACGAATTATATGACAAATTGTTCCCTCCAGGATGAAACTTCATATTTACTCAACAAAAAAAAAAAAAAAAAAAACTAGTTTTCTTTGAATTCCGGAGATATTTTCTCAACCGATCACAGGTCTATCCTGGAGTTAATGATGCAACATTGAAAGCCCCAGAGGTGGAATTCTATTGCCGCAGTGTATATGGTAGACTGTTGGGCGCCCGATTTTTACCAAGAAGGATCATCAGAGACGTGGGACTAATCTACAGGTAGTCCGAGTTTTGCCCATCACGCGCTGGACCCCTCGAGAGGTCCCAGCAACAGACAAAAATGGAGGGACAGTGGAAAAAATAATACGATGAAAAATGAAGAAAGAAAAAAAAAATATCCAAAAGTGCACAAAGTTGGATGGAGACACTGTACTGGTAGAGATTCAGTTTATGAGGTACAGGGCTGAAGGGGGGAGGGAGGAGGTATCCACCCTTGTGCCCCAGGTTATATAGCCCCTAGTTTCTGGTTGCGCGTGCACCTGGGCAAAATCGTGAAACCAAAGGATATAAAACGCAGGATTGGATACTGTCAGTGCTTTAATTTTTTTTTTGTGCCCTACCCTGAAATATACTCTCTCTCTCTCTCTCTCTCTCTCTCTCTCTCTCTCTCTCTCTCTCTCTCTCTCTCTCTCCCCTCTCTCTCTCCCCCTCTTTATTACTTCTCGTCTCTATCCGGATTATAATATACACGTTCTGACAGTCGTAACTTAAATTCTTGTTTAAAACATTTCGAGAAAAAATTTTGTTTCATTCGTTCCCCAAATGATCATGTGCATCATTACAGATGTGATTTTCAAATGAAAAATCGATTGTTTCTCTGGGATTTGGAACCAATGCCCTTTGCGTGCCAGACATTCACTTTAACCCAAACGCCACCATCAATAACATCTGTTTGCTTTTGATAATTTTCCTATATTTTTCAGACTTTTACAATCAATATTATTCTTTGAAAACATTCTAAAATTCTCGAGAATGTTTCTAGTTTTTGCCCCAATAGCTGTCTCAAAAATTATTAATTAAAAATAATTTTTTTTTACCGAAATTCAAAATTTTTTTTTCATTCGAAATAATTCAATTGAAAAAAAAAATAATAATGTGAGGTATCTAAATTAGTTAAAATCAATGGAAAAAAAAAATGTCATTAATTGAAAAATGGAAGAAATAATTACGACTCATCAACAGCATCCTGACCACCAACAATAATCATCACAAACGAGTAACACAAGGGTATGGTCCTCAAAGAGTGGTCCACAAGGTGAGAGAATAAAAATGTTGCATCTACCTGCCCCGAGATACATAGAAACACCCTCGGGATCCTAAGCCTCGTCTAAGCACAAAACGAGAGATGAAGAGCAAGAGAGAAGAAAAAACGAGAGAAAAAAAAACCAAGTTGTTTTTGAATGCATTACCGCATCAACCAGAAGGGGAATAGGTTGGTTCCATGTACAGTATTTAGAGATGGAGAGGGGGGGGGGAGGGGAGGGAGGGGGACAGCTTCCTGTATGGAAATGACAAAACGCCAGATTTCGAATCCGGATATACCTTTACGTATAATATATATATGTATAGCCAACCAATCACGAGCGAATGATAATCTGGGAGTGAGATGGTACGTATTATGCGTACCGCCTATTAGCCTTTGAATGAAACCGTGAATTAGATACACAGAGAAATAAAAATGGTAAATCTAGTGATGAGAGAGAGAGGGAGGAAGGAGTTTAAAGTTTATATTGAATAAATGTTTGGATTTATTCTACCGATGCTAATGCCTCTATTAACGAGCATTTTTCTCGGATTAATAAGAGTTTATTTTGACAGATTAATGTCGTGTTATCCAAATATTTAGTAGATTTTTTTTTCTCCACAGCAATTTCATAAATTCGGAGAGTTATACAACCAAGTTTGAGGATTTTATCACATTTTTTTTTTTAAATTTGTAAGACTCACAAGTATTTTTAGTTTTTTTTTTTTTTTTGTAAAATTCAAAAATGAAATCTTCGAATTTATTCAATTTTTTTCGATTGACGAAGAAATTTCATTAAACTACCCGTTTTACCCCAATGGTTCCAGAAACTGGTACCGGTCCAAAATTGATTTTTTTCTTCAATTTAACTTTGATAATTTGAAATTCAGTTTTTTGTTACAGATTTTTTTTCTATTAATTGAACCAAAAAAATTAAATTCTGTATAAAAAAAATATTTTTTACCAATTTTTTCGTATTCTCCTTCTTTTGTTGAATGATAGAATAATGCGAGATTCGAGTGAAATTTGATGTTGTATTTTTCGTTGAAAATATTTATATATTCCCGTAGCCCCCAGGTTCCCTCGGACGTTTTTCGCTACGTCGGACATGAACGCGGGTTGACGTGCTCGCCGCTACCGGATTTCATCCCTGGATACACCGCATTTCTCTTCCTCCCACGTTACCAGTGTAACACACCATTCGTTTCTCTCTGTTCTGTCCTCCTCTCTCGGACATCAAGCCCCGGAGAGTGCGCGCCCCAGCGCAACGGCTATTTGATTTGGCCCACCGATAGCCGGGAAGGCTCAACTCACCCGGAATATCTCTACCGTCGGTCTCTCTACTTCTCTCGTTGTGCAGCGGAAAAAGAAGAAAGGAAAAACGAAATCGAGAGGTAGAGATAGATGGACTATTTTTTTTTCTCTTTGTTAGAGATTATTTTCAGTTTTTTTTAAATGATTATGAAAGTTGATAATAATGTTGTATCAGAGAGGTTTAATTTTTTATCAGTCTGCTGTATTTTCATATGCTATTTAAAAATAAATCACACAGAGAGAAAATTATTTTTCCGAATTAACAATATTTTTTCTAATTAAAAGAAAAAAAAACTATACTCTTGTTCGTAATTCTACAATTTTCAATTTTGCAAACTGATGATTTAATTTTCTAGAATCGAAAAAAAAAAAAAATTTCAACATTCTTTTCATCATCTCGCTGTAATAATTTTAATGAAATTAATTAATGAATTGGTAATCATCTAAAATTAACAAACAAACTAGGGGTGCGGCCGGTCTACGGAGTATTGTTGGTCGCTTGCAAGTTCGCTGACGAATTTGGGTGCGTTCAAGTCGGAGCGAACCATTGGGGTTCACAACTAAAACTGCCCGGTTCTCAGCACCCCATATATACATTAAAAACAAAACGATAAAATAATTTTTCCAATGTTTTTTTGGAAAAACTCGAAAACTACTGGATCGATTCCAGCCAAAATCTAACCCGGTCTGAATTAGGTGGAGACGCATCGATTGAAAAAAGAAAAAAGTTAAATCGGACCATTGGTCCATGAGAAATCGTTAATCAAAATTTTGACCACATACATACCTAGTAACACACACACACACACACACACACACACACACACACACACACACACACACACACACACACACACACACACACACACACACACACACACACATTTTGTTAAAAACCATGGAGAAACATTATAAAGACCTTGAAACGTGGAGATATGATGAAAAATCAATTTTCGATTTTCGGGGTGATTACAATAACTTCCCTAGCCCGGGAAGTTAATAAAGAATTGATTCTCGCATTGGAGTTAATTCCATAACAACAAACGTCAAAAGTTTCTGGCTGTTGTCTTCAACCCGGCGCCACAAACCACTCTAAACTCGGTTATACATCCGGCCGTTGAGAGCTTCCTCTTCCATTCTCATCGACACAGTCGAAATTGAGTTCTAAAAGTGAGATGTACAACTAGAGATGATATCGCCCATTAATAAAGCCCTCGAGAGTGACTGGATTCGCATGAAAACCAAGAAACACTGGAGTATCTTCTCAACCCCCTCCTTCATCCTCATTTCCCTCCACCTCCGCAGATGAAATGTAATTTCCCTGGCTGCATGTACATTAAACCCCAGAGAAGGTGAGACATCAGATGGACTCGTCTCTGATTTGGAACAGAAGACAAGGCGAGGCACCCTCACACACACACACACACACACACATACTGCGTGTAAATCGTATAGCGAGGAAACAACCAAGTCAGATATGCGTCGTCAAGTAGTAATTTCCAGGCTGTCACGGGCCTCTGCAGCCGTATACGACACTACTCCCTCTGCCACTGAGGTGACGCGTCTCGTCCCGTATTCAACGGTTCCGCCTAGGCTTCGCGCCTGTCTCTTCGTGTATATGCACTGGTGTCTTCTTTATTCAATTTAACTCCTGTGTATATACATTCAACAGCTCGTGTCGCATTTGGTTTGAGGGACGAATCATGCTAATGGAGTTACTGCTGCTCAATTATTTTTTCTACTGAGTCATTGATTCTGTGATTTAGATTGAATTATCGGTTTAAAATCAGTACTTGAGGGATAATGATATTAGTATAATTTTGACGTGGATACGTCTATAGTTTCGTTTTGAACATTATGGGGACGGGGGGCGATTTTGTGAAATGATGTAAGTAGTATTTATGCCTCAGCGCCATCTACCGGGAAACATTTTACTCTTTCGAAAACTTATCATGTCACATTGATAACTTATCGACGGATAACTGCGAAATAACATACAGACAAAGTTAATCGTTCACACAAATACGTTGGTTTTCGTTTCATTATAAAACTTGTCAAATTTATGGAAACTGAATTTAATTCAACTTCATGTCAGACTCACCCGACGACATTAGGGAATACCCGTTTGGACCTGCCTTTTGCTTGAAATATTGATGTCAATATTTTGTTATTGTATCATACTTTTCTTATCACCGACCAATACTTAATAAAGTGACATTAAAACAGTAACCATTGTATGCAACATGTTCTACTTCTCATATCTCTCTGAACGTGAGACGTATCCACGTTAAATTCTACGGCCGTATCGACGATACAGCCACCTGTCATTTTTTTTTACTCATTTTTTTTCTGCAGCACAAAGAATGATCAAAATTAAAATAAAAGTAAATGAGTTTGAGATTTGGTGATCAAACTCTCCGATCCAAATAAAAAATAACATATCTCGACTAGACATATTTCTAATAGAGCTTCGTGTTAAGAGATTCACCTATGAGATTCTTCATTCAGAATGATCAGTTAATCTGATTCAATTATATGCTACAATTATCCACGTAAGATTTAAACTCACTATCTTCAGATTACTGGGCTAACGCTCCTACTGATTGAGCTACCGAAACCCATCAAATGATTATAATAAAAAGTTATATGCCTGAAAATATAGTTAACGCTATGAATTTATTAAGATATCAAATCTGAACAAAATGAAGAAAAAAAAACGAAATGAGCCAATTTCACTTAGACTTGAGTTCTCAAAGCAACATTTTCTCACCTCACCAAAAAGATCGCAATAAAAATTTGACCATCTTCTTTGTATTCAGATATATATCCATCGAGATGGTCAATAACAAAAATTCATCATTCAACATGATTTTCATTGAATTGAAAAGATTCTAAAAAATTAAAGTTTAAGATTGATTCCGCGTTTGTCTCTGGAACAAGACACGGAGAGTCGCGTGCTGAGATCTACGTGACCAGATGTAACGATAATTCCTGGACAATCTCAATCGTTAGGCGTGTGGCATGAGACATAGTACAGAAAACGCAGTTGCGTTGTGCTTGATATCAGAGACGTATATACTATATACGCAGATGGCATCGAGCTCTCCACTCACGCCTTTGCGTAGCTTCTCCGCGTCTTGTTTCGGTGGACTAGCGCGATTCAGCTTGCATATCAAAGTGGAATTAACGCATACGATGTGTCATAATAAACGCCAATGCCAGTCACGCTTTTCCACGAATTGTAACGGTTCCTCGTGTACATTTTCTTTATTTAGAATTCTCATCGATTGATTATTCTGTACAGATATCCCGTGACACGAGCCTTCAACTTTGTGTAAAAATTACAAGAGGGGAAAAAAAATATGATTATGACAATAAATAGACACGATTTAATGATTTAATGTCATCGTGAGGATGACAAAATTCAAAAGAAGTGAAAGATAAAAAATAAAACGTGTATTCTCCGAGGTCAATGACCATATTTTATACGTCACACTGTATTATTAGATCATTAGACACTAATTGCTATCTCTTTGCTGGAAGATACAATTAAAGTATCAGTTTCGTAATGAAAAAGTACAAAATTGGCCGAATCAGAATTCAGTTTTTGCTGAATTTCTCAAAATCCAAGGGACCTCTTTTTGTTAGGGAAACATGAGAGTTATAAAAAAGGTTCTGAGGGAAATTCTCAAAGTTCAGTTCAACTCCGAGTTCAATGAAATGATTCCTCGCAAGACGACAAATTATTTTTTAATAAGAACATTGATAAAAAAATGAAATTATTTTTCACATTCACTTTCTTTCATTTAATGTCTATAAATGTTGGAACAATTTCAGAGGTTTTAGTGACCCATTGCCTCCTATCCCCGAAGAGGAATTTATACATTTTTTTTTATATTCACTCGTGTTTACGTTTCAAGCCGACGCAGGCGAAAATAAACAAGCGGTTGAGATAACAAATTGATTGATGATCCGAAAAATTCCAGAAATTTTTCAATGCGGAAAACTATCCGGCAAATATCTCGAGATTGAAGAAAGACAGAAAATTTTGTATAGAGACCTTTTTTGTAGCTCTCACTTTGCTCTACAAAAAAGGTCCTTATAAAATTTCCACTATCTCTCCTCTATTCAGAGATATTCATCAAAAACTAAATTTACTCCAAAAAAATTATAGAAAATAAACACAAAATGTAATTTCATTATCACACCTGATTGCAATTGAGTTAAAATTAGTAAATCCCCAAGAATACAGTTATGAATAACGAGACCATATACATTGGACCCTGTATACATAACCGTAGAGCCCCCCCCCCCTCCGCTTCTCTGGATGGGAGTTTCTTGCTGGTGAACTAACTACTCGTGAATTTATCGAGACAGCTCGACAACCTTGCTGCAGAGTTTTGCCGTTGGCATCTCGTGCGGCTTTAGATTATTAGGTGGCGAAGCGAGAGAGAGGCACCACGACCAAGTTTTCGTGCCTCCTGACTCTATATACCGCACTATAAAACCAAGAGACCAAAACTTGAGTGGAAAAGAGACAGACTGTTCGATGGGGGGGGGGGGGGAGTATGAGACTGGACGAGAAGAGAGGGTGGAACGCGGGAGTCTCAACATGTATAGGTTTATGAATTTATAGCAGTGGAAAGCACTGGCGTTGGTAAAATGAAGGGGGAGGGGGCCTTGGCAAAGCTGAAGTTATCCAGGAGTCGAGAATTTTCGGGTTAGAGGAAGAGAACGACCAAGTTTTGCGTGCGTTCATACGAAACTCAGTGGTTGGGCCAGTAACGCACGATTAACTTTTTACCCTTCCCCTCGAGGTTTTTTTTTATGGGTTTCCGTGTTTAAACATTTTAGTTTATCTTCTACTTGGAATTTTTTAAGGGGTGAACACTCAACAGTTCATGGAAATTTTGAGGGTGAGGGATTTTTGTATTTGTTAATTGTTTATCTCGTTAATGAGTGATTCTAGGAGGAGATGTCTAGAGGCTTTTTTTGTAGATAAAGAAAATTTTCAATATAGAGTGTCTTTTGACATTTTTTTCATAAAATCACTCATTCACGTGATAAATAAATTAACAAAAATGTGGGAATGATTCTATTTTTTTGTTCAGTTCTGATTTTGGTTTTTCGTGGAATTCTGTACCGGAAGTGAAAAATTTTGAGACCACAAAATCTTTCCATATCGTTTTATTGTCCTGCAACTTGACAGAAGCACATGCCGTGCGAAGATTTAAGCATTTCGTGACTCGCGAGTCGCGTAATTTATGCTTGTATACGCATAAAACGTTAAAGGATAGAATGGGAGACTGGGCATCGGTTGGGGGGGGGGGGGGGGAAGGGTTGAAAAAAATTGTGAAAGAGGCTGGGGGACACGCGACTAATGTGGCCACGGTGTCGGTGTTCATGGACAGATTCAGTTCGGTCACGGTAGCCGACGACGCCCTCGAGGTTGGACTGCGACACTCTACGACCCGAGTTCATCCACCGTGTCTCCTGTGCCATGTACACCTAGGGGGTGACCTTACAGGTATACATATGCCCTCGTTGCAGATAAATAAAAAATCAACTATGTGAGCAGAATTGAGGATTTTAAAGAAAAAAAAAATGAAATTTTAAAATTGATAGTTTAATTCTCAATACTGATGTAAAATTTTGATAAATATCTCCAAAACCAATAGAAATGGAAGAATTTTATGGAAACTTTTTTTGTAGAGAAAAATGAGAGCTACAAAAAAGGTTATTATAAAAATTTCGTCATCTCCTCTAGGTTCGCAGATATTCCTGAAAAACTGAATTCTGAAATAAAACCGGATTTATCAAATTTCATCACAAATATCCTCAATGAATTTCTATTTTCACAGAGATAAAAATTTTCCCAATTTCAATCGACATCTAAACCAATAGATGTTGATTTAATATTGACAATGGTTCTCCTGAATTAACAGAAATCATTAGAAAAAATTCTATCGATTTGTCCTCTATCGTCGAATAAATAGAGTCTATAAATATTCACATCTGGATTCTAAACGTATACGTACAGAATTATCAAGCTCATCAAATACTCCAATAAAATCCAATAAATAAGACTATAACCATATTTCTAGATAATCCAATGTATTAGGTGAGAACGTCTGCACATCGCAATTGAATATTTTAGGTGATGTTTGATTTACGTATGGTAGGTTTATCACATCAATTGATATCACACGATTATAACGAAATACGGTTTTAGGTTAGAACGTAGATACCGGAAGAGGCAATTATCTCATGACGAGCAAAGAGATTACGAGTATCGATTGCAGTGGCAAGTGTAACCTGTGGAGTTGCGCTTCGATCGTCCGAGATTCCCATGTTGCTTACCATCCGGGGTTCCGATACACCAGGTAACACGATATCCCGTGTGACATCCTGCGTGGACACCCTAAGCACTCTTTTTCCTCTCTCTCCACATTTTTATTTTATTTTCTCCCCTTTTACAAATTTGTCTTTGATACCCTTGGCTCGAGTGGTATGATACTCTCTCCTAGTTCTCACTTTCTGGCATCACTATCTGTCACTGTCATTTTCTCTCTTCTCGCGTATTCAATTTTTTCTCAATTTTTATAAATAATAAAATTTTTATAAATAATTAAATTTTCATAAATAATAAAAAAAAGTCATATCACAATTTATTAGTAAATGGCAGTGTCGATGGACAGGATCCATTAGTCCTCATCAAGCTATCAAATATCCCCTATTTTTCCCAGAAATACTCCAGTATCCATCCCCCGACACACACACAGACAAACACACACACGGAAGTCCCCGAGTAATGACGGGATAAAGACGTCTAGACCCGAGTGAGCAACTCCACCTTAACCAGGGGTGCAGATAGTGGATCCTGAGGAGACCGTGCATCTTCCACAGGATCCTCAGACCAATCCACAGTCGACTAATTGCTTCCAGTCTAACGATCGGCCCCTGAGACAATAGCGTAACGCCATAAATTATCACTTCTCACTGATTTGAGAATCCTAACAAGCAAAGTTAATCCACATTTCCATAGATTTGATTTTACTCAATGGGAATCTGTCACAACAGATATCAATAATTTCTTCTCAATTAAAAATAATTGATTCAAATTTCCAACTTTTAATTATTGATAAAAATCATTGCAAAAAAAAAATGCAACAAAAAAGTTGAGGATAATTATTGATTTTACGATTAAACTCCAACAAAAAAAAAGAAACCTCTCCAATCGCACACGACCCCATTAATGAACAACAGTGCACCCCTCGTGCCCTCATAACGAGCAAAATGGATCCAACAGTTTGATACTTGTACCCAACGCAGTTGAACTGGTATAACGCATCAGAGAGAAAGAGTAAGTATAACTCGTATATTTTTATTCTGCTTACTGGTTTACGCGTGAATTAGTAAGGCAGTGAGTCGTGCGCCTCCAAGTGGCTCGTAATATGTGCAACCACCTTCCAATTAATATATTTTTTTTTTCTTTCTCTTTCTTCTCTCTGGCCCTCATCCATTCGAATTTGCACGAGTATACTCGAGTGAGTCCCCCCCTCCCATCCCCCTTTCACTTTACAAATAATTTTCATAACTCGCTGGAGGATATGAGGGGTGAATTTTAAAACCAACGAAACTGATATAAATACATATAAAAATTTATTTCCTCGCAGTAAACAAGAGTTTAGTGGCATCATTTTGTGACTATTGAGAGTGTAAGTATAGGCATCTACTCAACTTGTCCCTCTCCCTCTCGTGTACATTTTTTTTTTTTTTTCAAGTTTTGCCCATTGTCATTGTAATATCCGTTTGGCTTTTGATTTATTTTATGGGACCGGCGCATAAATGCTGTGCTAAATGGCTCGGGCATATCCCAGACACGTTTGTTCGTGGATTTTAGTCGTGCAGAGACGATGAAAACGAGAGAGAATGAGTAGATCTTCTCTTGGAGACGAATTTCACGAATGTCAGAATGAATATTCATACTTTGTTGGAAGTACTTTGGAAAGTGAGGCTAATTTAACCACAAACCGAGTGCTTCCCATCGATGCCCTTTTTATTACTCAGGGAATACTGCTAAATTTTTCGTCGAAAAAATTGAGGTTTCTTATTTTCTTATTTTGGTCAATCTTAATAGTAGACTCTTTATAGTGGACTCTTTCACTTGACTAGCTTTTCTTTGATTTTCATAGACTATTGATGACTAAATTTAATCATGAAAAATGTATTGAACGGTCGATAATTTTCATAATTGGCGATGAAATTTGCATTTTTTACTATTTTTTTCTAGATTTTAATTTTTTTTTTCTCTAATCTCAAATCCTAAAAACTGTTATTCGTTCATAATCTATTATTATAAATTATACTAAATGGTCAATTGATCAAAAATTGTGTCAAAATGTTTATACGAATATAAACATTCATTTGAAACAAATTTTAGATATGAATCTTCATAATGAAGTTGTGTCCATACTACCTTAATATTCTCAATGATAAGACTGTTCGAAATTATTCAAATGTATGATCTCCTATTCTTGAAGATTTATTTATCATCAATGAATAAAACACTGCATTTAGATTCAACGATAATACACAAAAGGTGGCCATAGACTATCTGACAAAGCTGTTCAGGCAAGGCGAGAGAACGAGCAAACACTCGAGTGCTCGGGGCTCGGAGACGCACCGATCAAACACGGGAAACGAGGAACTACCACTCAAAACCCATAGCCAACCCAAACGGACACGGAGCGCACAGCAAACACTCGTTGAACCGTGCGGGCTCGTTTCGTCTCTCTTGCACAAACTCGCGTTTGAAAAAAAAAAAAGAGGGAGGTACAGGAGGAGGAATATGCACAGGAGGGTAGACTGATGGGTTTTGATGTCGGACATGGTGCTCCACTGATACTCGTGATGAACTTGTCGAGCCCCATAGCCCTAATTACTAGTTATTTGCTCAAGTACTCATTTACTAAATGGGGGTTTTTATTTCCGGAGAGAATGATTTTTTTTTCTTCTTCATTTTTCAAAAGAGACAAATTACATTTTACTTTGTAATTTTACAAAGTAAATGTGCGATTAAATATGAAAGAGAAATTGTTTTTGAGAAGAAGAATATTGACTTTAATTTTTTTTTTTAAATTTCTTATTCATAAATTGGACTATTGCAATGCTCACATTTTTGTTTTTACAGAATATCTCGGGATCCAGGAGAGATACAGAAATTTTAATTAATACCTTTTTTGTAGCTCTTGATCCACTTAAAAAAAAAGATTCGTATAATAATTCCTGTATCTCCAACAGATTTAAAGATATTCATAAAAAACTGGATTTGAAACAATGTTTTATTGTTTGACAGCTTCCAAAAATTGAGGAAAATATGATGATATAATTTGAGATTTTTTAATGTTATCATACCCTCTGTAAAAAATAAAACTGACACTCAGAATCCGGATATTGTTGAATGAATTCGGAAAATCATTAACGAGAACGATGACAATGTCCAAATAGAGGTTGTTCCACAGTGGCAAAAGGAATTTATTATTGGAGAGGGGTGGGCTAGAGTACATTCGCAATAAACCGTGTGTCACATGGAGTTATGGTGCGAGAGAGGTTTGTTATGGCCAATGGTGGCAACTACCAGGCACACATACACCCACCCACTCTCATATCTCTCTCCCTCGTTTTTCCATGTATAGCTTATACGGGAGATGATATAGTCCAAGTGAAGTGAGATAGAAGCCACCCAGAGGAGATGATTTACTGCCTGGGTGCTGTGGCTGCTGTGCTCTGGCCCCACCCAGGAATGCCGGGGTTTGCGCGAGACTCTGTTGGCCGCAAAAAGTTGGAAAAAAAATAAGGGAAAATGAATTGCAAAAAAAAATATATATAGAGAGCAAAAGAGGAGCTTGATAATCCTGCAACCGAGTGAACCGGCTCCAATGAAAATAAAATCCAGTGACCATGACTGGGTCAGACCAGTCTTGAGTGTTTGAATCACTTTTATTTTAATTTTTATTGATTTATTGATTTATGGGGGGGAGAAGAAGTCAACATTTTGGAATTTTTATGATTGTTGGTGGAGATGTTGTTTCAACTCTTTTCGAAATTCTTTGTTAATTTATTGTAATTATATATTGCCCCAGTGAATATTCGTTGTTGAATATAGGTTTTCCAGTAAAAATTGTAGTGAAAAAGTTAAATTCATTCTTCTTTAACAACAATGAAAGGCGTCATGATCCATGGATGTAATGAGAAATTCCTTAACCGGGACTTGAACCCTTGAACTTGCGATATCACATACTCCAAAAGGTCCAACATGCCAATGTTCCAAACAATGAATATCGTTTAATTAAGTCAATTTCTCAATTGAAAATTGTGAATAATTTTCCGATCAATATTATTTAGGATTTCCAGTGGGAAATTTCGATGAAAAAATGATGTGGAATTTTACTCGGCTGGGACTCGAACCTACGAGTTTCTCATCACAGTTGGGCATCTCCAACCGAGTTCACCACACAACTTAATTCATATTTATTATCTCCTTGAGCATATTATGATTGATTTCAATAGTAAAGTTGTGAACCAAGATGATCCAATTTCAAACAGTCAAATATTTGTCAGGACTTTTTTTCAATATTTCATTTCACTATTAAAAAAAAATCCTCATGAAAATATTCCCATGTTCTTTTCAGTTTCCAATATAATTTTCCAAAACCTCTTCCTGAAGTGGAATTGACTAATTATTCTCGCCCACCACTTCACAACTGAATTTATTCATGAACCCAGTGAAGTTGACGGAATCATTCAAGAACAGTTAACCCACACTTTCCCCCTCATTCCACTCCACTAGACGACTTAATTAATCTTGAAAATTTACGCAAAAGTTGAAAAAAATAATAATCCAGGTGTTAAATTGCAATGGTAATTTCCCCATCGATTTTAAAATTTATTATGAAGTGAATCGAGTGTCTAGTGTGCCCTGGCGTGACGCCAAGTTATCACTGCAGGGGTATAAAAAGTAAAACTCGAGCCACGGCACGTCAGGGCTGACCACCGAGGCGTGAATATCTCTAACCAATCTCGATACAACGATTACGAGTGAATTGCATTCCGTTGACTCGGAATTTACAGATTGACGAGGAGTTGAGGCTTTTGCTCTCATTCGCCTTTTACATTCTTATCAACTGCCACTAATCGAAGATTCGCACGAGCTTGAAATATGATAAGACGTTGTGAAGAAGGGTGAACATAATTATATATAGTCAAAACACTGAATTCAATTTTTCCTACTGCACCTGAAGCAGAACAAATTCACCACAATTTTTTTTTTCCTTCAATTAAATCAATTTTTTCATTATTTTCTGGTCATAAATTTGATGACAAATGTGAGGTAGTATTTTTTGAAAATCGAAAACCAATTTGGCGAGGCAATCGGAACGACTTTCAGTGAAAAAAAAAAAAAATTTAGTCATCGAATGAGTTAGAGGCCAAGTTGACCAGTCTCCAGGGACAAATACCGGTCCTCACTGACTCACTAGAAAAAAAAATAAAGTATTCCACTCCCGACGGGAGACTCCATCGGAGGAACGTGTCATATTAGACCAACCTATGCTAATAGTTAAAAGCTCTTTCACATTCGCTCCAGGTTTTGTTACCCCCCCCCCCCCCCCCCCCAATGATGAAAAAAAAAATCCACCCTTTTGACTTACCCAGAAAACCACAAATACTGGGGAAACTGTTTCAATTTATGCAGGTGTGAGCGTGACAAATTGGAGAATATGAGGCTAAATGAGGCACAAAAGATCATGTTGCATAATTTTCACGGTCTATGAGGAAAAATATTCTTCAAGATATGTCAAAATTGTTTTCCAAACAAAGGAATTTAAATTCTACTATTCTAAACAGTTAATTTTATTTTTACGAATTAAAAATTTCCAAAGAAATAAATTTGTAGTTTACCACCATTTTCATTAATATTTAACATATAAAAGATTAAAAAAAAAAACATGAAATACTCAAAAAAATAATTAAGATAAACTTACTTGTAATAACGCCCACTTCTCCACCTCTCCCACCCGCCCCAAGATTTCACAGTGATAATTAAATTAATCGAATGAAAAGAGTCCCTGAATAATCCATCGACCTACCAATGCTCACATATGGCCCTCGGGGCCTCCTCGTCAACCGACAGGTAGCGCAGGAGGTGTAGATTTTTTTATTCCTTAGTACCTCATATACCTGAACAGACATCGGGTAGCCAAAGAAATATTCCTATGAATCATTACTATCCCGTCTATATTTAGACACCCATACAGACTCAACTATGCATGTACGAGGTGTGAATCCCATCGCCACTTGTCTGTGTATATGAGGGACACACATCAGGCACGAGGAAGGAAAACAAAACAGTGAGGGGGGGGGGGGGGGGGAGAGAAAAAAATAAATAACCAAGCCCAGTTCTTAAAGTCTCCAACCAAACGTTTTATCTTTATCTCTCTCTCTCTCTCTCTCTTTTGATTTCACCGGTGATACTCTTTCTTCCACTGGGGAAACACTGGATTATATACCCATTCACTTTGCTCACCTTGCAGTGTGCGATTGATTTACTAGATTGCCCTGGCATTTCGATGCGCCATTATCCGGGGGCGTTAAGTGGCGCATTGTTAACCCCTCGCGTTTATGCACGATTTGACGAGACTGTCGTGCTCGTCATTGTTTTTAAACCGTTTCATTTTTTTTTTAAGGGGGGGGGGGATTGATGTTTACGTTTTTTTGGAAAAGTCGTTTTGTGGAGATAATTAGTTGGACGGTTTTATTCATTTTTGAGTATTAGTCCCATTAAAAATTATAATTTATTCATTTTTTTAAAGAAACAACAGAAATCCCTTTTTAAGTAAAAAAAAAAATTTTTTGATGTTTCGAAATTTGAGAAAATTGGAGCAGAATTACCCTTGAAACAGCAATGAAAAATTACCCATTTTGCCCCGGTAATAGACGAATTCTATCGATTGGGGCAAAACGGGTTGTCTTTTTAATTTTTTCAAAATCAAAACTTCAATCTAAACTCGGTCATGAATTAAATTTAATAAATTAAATTTTTTGATTAAAATTAATGTCGAATCTGAATGAATTGAGAGTGTGACATAAATAAATACAAACAATAAAAAAAAAATTAATCGTCGATAAAATTATTCTCCCCTTTTTAATTCAATGCCATCTGCATTGATATCAGTAATTTTCCCTCAAAACTTTATGTTCATCCCGTGATCCCCCCCCCCCTCTCAAGGATTATTCGAGGAAAATTACACTGATGATGTACCCGCGGCAGGATGCGCTACGTCGAGTCGATTAGTGGGCATGAAAAATTGCAATCTCTTCACAGGCGAGATGGAACTCTTCTTCAGAGTATAGTTGGAAGAGTAAATGAGATATATATGTTTTGAGGGAGTGAGGGCGCGCGTGGATGCACCTCAATTCATTTGCAGTGGAAGATGGGCACCGAGACGCTCAGACGGTTCGCCAGGAGGGGTGAGCATGAAAATCACAGGTGTCAACACTTCTCTTGTGTTTTATTATCAAAAATTTGTGAGTTATTGTCTCTTTTAATCTTCCATTTTGTTTAATTAAATGAAAAAAAAAAAAATTCTGTTTGAAGATTTAAACAAATTATAATTGGAAAATTAAATTTTTTGGTTCCGGAATAAATAAATAAATAAATAAAAATGCTCGGGATTTTTCTAAATTGTGAGATAAATTCAGTTGAAAAAAAAAAATAAAACAAAGACCTTGAAGAGAATTGAGAGGATAAGAGCCCGGTATTTTGAGGTCTCTGAATGAATGGGTAGTATTATCCACAAAATTGCCCATGTAATACACCCAAACTATATACCTCAAAAACCTGCGTCATCAAATGCGCACACACGCGCCACAAATTTCCGTGCTTGCGCATTAGCCTCGGCTTATTCTCTTCGTCCAATATCAAATATACGTTATCGCATTAGTGTACGAATATATATTTGCACGGCTGTTCGATTTCTCTTGCAACATAACACTGTGTGTCAAGCCGGTGCGAATGAACCTAAATGGATTATTTTTTGAAAAAAAAAAAAAAAAAAAAAGGAGAAAGATGAGGCGACTTTATTGTGTACATAGGTGGTGACAATCGACGGGCCTACCAGATGTGCCTCGTGTGGCACACGCGAGTTTTGGTGACGTACAAGTGGCCCTCACGTGTGATAAAAAAAAATTCTGTAATTTTTGTAATTTTTTTGAATAAAAATTATATAAAAAATGTTTAATTTAATGGGATTTTAATCAAAATTTTTGATTGATCAATTAAAAAATAATTTTAAAAGAATTATAAAAATTGAAATGTCGTTTGAATTAATTAGAAATCAATCAAAACAAAATTAAATAACTCGGTCATAATTTCCTCACCCAATACGAACCGCCACGCGACCAAAGGTGACGATAAGCGTGTCTACCTTTTTTCTTTCTTTCTTTCTCATTATTTATTAATTTTTTTTTCCTTCAAGCAAGAACACTGAAATTACGACAAATCGGTGGTTGATTACAATCGGTGGAAAGGAGCTCGCGGGGTGGAGTGGATCAACCATGTTATGTTGTGGTATACAGAGGTGACCCCTGCGTGTCACGGGGCTTTGTCGCATCATGCGAATCAAGCATTAGAGTTAGCTGAGATAGTTAACCAGTCGACAGACATCAATTATCGCGCTTGAGTCTTTGAGTAATAATGGGGGAATTTTTTCACCTCCATTTTACAATTTTTAGTTCAATTATTTTCATAACAAATTCATTTTTTTTTTCAATGTTATGACAAAATTTTATGATTTATCATGATAAATTTTTTTTTAATAAAAAAAATATTTTATTATGGTCACGAGAATTTTTTTGAAAAAATAAAAATCACGTTTTTTCAGAAACAATGATGAGACAAGTTTGCAACGTGAAAACCGGTGGAACTATTAACGACATTAACGCAACACATGGTCAAACACAGGCCCTATATCATCTCATGGTATGTCGGAATAATAAACAATAAATTCGAGTGAAATACGGCCATGGAAGAGCATAACCCATTTGTTTGCGATAAACTGACCCCGTAGCTAGTCTAACCAGTCCGCAACGATCGCTTCGGGGGCTCTCTCACATATTTACCTCCTCTTCTCTGTCACTTTTCAACTTTTATTTGCCCCCCTCCCCCTCCCCCTCTTTCTCTTCTATACCCCCATTCTCATTCGTATTAAACTCGAGACACTGTGCCAGTCTCGTTTCCGTTCCCGTGCGAAACGCGCCCTCTGAAAAACCCACCGGAAGCCACCAACTCTCAACCGCAAAAACTCTCTTTCGTTCGGCAAATGATACATCGAGATAAATTTCCAATAAAATTACTATGCAATCGTGGGAGATTTTCTTACTCGAGGAATAAATAAATTTCAGGTGTTAGTCAAGTGGGTTAGCAAGTCGATTTTTTATACTTTATTGTAAACATGAAATTATCTCGAGAATGAGTAACTTCAGGGAAAATATCAAGAGACATTTTTTATTGGAAATTTTACAAGCTACAAAAAATGTCTTCTGACATTTCTCCATAAAATCACTCATTTCCGAGATAAATACACAATTACCGAGAATGAAAAATTGAATCTTCATGCAGGCAATTTTCAATAATTAAAATTGAAGCTAGTATTCATTATTTACGTTAAAAAGTACAATAAATGACCAATTCGCTCTTCTGAATATGCAATTGAATCTCGAAAAAAATAAAATAAATATTTTCATTGATATACATGACTCTAAATCGCCTATTGTAATGTCAATTGAAATTTCTTATCAGTCTTGAATCAATGAAAATCTGTTCAATTTTCTTTTATTTTATTCAAGAATACCAACGATCAAACTTCATGAATGGATGAATGAATGAATGAAGAGCATGACGTCAGATGAAGTATAGAAACATCTCGACCGGTGGTACCATAGTGATTCTTGTATAAATATCGTCTTCGAAATTATTGTTTGACCGGTACAAGGAGTCTCGAGTGGCGTATACACGAATACAAAACAAGTTTACGAGTGAGGTGTATGTTTGAGTAGGTTGGCCCTAGGGAAATGAATAAATTAATAACAGAGAAGCTACAAAAAGAGAATAAGAGTGCATAAGGCAAAAAAATTTATTTATCCGATTAAATTAATTCTTCTTTCACCAGAATGTCCGAAAAAATTCTCAACAAAAATGTCTGTTACCATTTTTTTTCTCTCAAGGTCACTCATTATTTGAAAAATTCCATCATATATACAAAATTGGTTTGTCGACTCATCTCAAGAAGAATTTTTTCGCTCAATATATTCGAATCTGAAGGAAATATGAAAATTCTTCTAGACATCTTTTTTGTAAAGCGGAAAAAGAGCTACAAAAAAAGGTCTCTATAAAAATTTTGATAGCTCTCTCAGATTTTCACATATTCAACAAAAACAAATTTCATTTCACTAGATTCAGCTATACTTAGATGATTAATTCAATCGTGATGATTTTCTATGAAATTATTGACTTTGTTTCTATAAATATTATTCATGTCAAAAATGTTCTCAGTGTAAAATAAAACAACAAAGAAGAGCGATAATACTGAACAAAGAGGAGTTACTTCAAAGGAGTGCGTTAAGAAATAAACAATAATGTATTTTTATCCCAATGTTGGATTTTTCTAGTAAATAATTTTCACAAGTCGAATGCTCCATAATTCGTTTAGAGTAAAGGAAAATGCCTTGTCGCTTGTATTTATGTATATTTTTATAGCAGAAACGTGCTAGAAGGTATAGTTCACGAGTTGGAACTTTAGCAAAAGCGTGCACAGGCATTCGGCCGTGTCAGGAGGCACTCTCTACCAGAGGGCTGGTTAGGCAAATGCGGATAATTGAAAGCACTTTGGCCAGACCCTGTACACATTAATGACGGTTTTACATGATGCGTGAGCTCCCAAAAGTGAGGATAAATGTTTCTTGTAAGTATAGAGTGGAGGATTGTTGCATTTAGAAGGTGAAAAAAAATCAAAAAGAGAGAGAGAGTAACTCAAGGGAATTGGAATAGAGAATGTGAGTTGATGGAGAATGGACTTATTCTGACATTTTTTCTTTCAAAAAGTGGTTGAAGTCCATTTTTTATGATTAAATCGTGAAAAAAAACAACTTTAATTGTGTAAAATTCAGTAGTAAGTCTAAAAGTTTTGTTATTAAATTATTTATTTTGAGAAAAAGGGGTTTTAGGAGAAAATATCAAGAGATCTTTTTTGTGGCTCAAAAAATTTCAAACAAAAAATTTCTCCTGACAATTTCTCCTAAATTTACTCAATAGCGAGATCATTCAATATTTAGAAAAATGAGGAAAATTGATTTTGAAAGATGGAAAAAATTTATGGAATAAATTAATTCTTATTAATCAATAATTACCTGATTAATTTCGCCTCCAAAGGATAATTAAAAAGATAAAATTCAAGGACTTGTGAATAGGATGTGTGATTCATGTGTGGGTATTAACGTAAAATTGAAAAACACAGTTAGATGCACTTAATGAATTATATAATATACGTTTTTTTTCGTAAACCAGAGCCTAAACTCCAGTACAAAGAGAACATGATATATACAGTGTGATTTTTTTTTCTTGCATCTAATGTATCCAAGAAGTGATTATATATTTTTTGTACAGAATCCCCTCTCATTACACCTCTCACATGAACCTCTTTATCTCAAACTCTTCATCACCCCAATTTTCAAAATTTTCTTCTTTTGAAATAACTTAAATAAAATACTGGAAAACACTGGGAGATGTGAAATATACGACGAGCAAGAGAGAATCAAAAAGTGGGAATGAGGAAAGAGGAAAAAATATACATAAAATGCAATAATTTTGATAATCATTATTGTTCAATATTTAATTAAATTTTTTTTTCACAACTATTCTCTCTAGTTTTCTTCTCAATTGATAATCTACACACCAATTGTGTCCTCATCTATATACAAACATCATACATAATAAGAAAGGAAAAAAGGAAACATACATATCTATCTATTTTATTTTATTAATGTTTTTATTTCATTTTTAGCGATTTTTTTTTTTCTTTATTATTCAATCAACTTTTTCAATTCTTGTTTGAATTTCGCGCTAAATAAAAAAAAAACAACATGGTGTCTGCCTTGCCACCACCCCACGAGCATCGTCACAATAACTTAAATTTTCCTTTTTACTCTCCATCTTTTTTTTAAATCTCTCTCTCGCTCTCTGTCCTCATGTGAATTCTATGTGTGATGTCGTGTTTTTTTTTATTCTCTATTTTTCATGTTCAACTCTATTCTAGAGTTCAAGGGCTCGAAGTCGTTCTTGCGCATATGGATAAAGAAATTGGGCATACGCCGTCCGATAGGTCCTATGGGATCACAGTCATGGATCAGTAAATGGCAAAAAATTTTGTCCAAAAGAGGAAAAATAATATGTAAAAACTAATTAATCATTTAATAATACTTGAATGATTTGTGATTGTGGAGATTGGGAGGGGGAAAAGTGAGAGGATGATTTTTTTTTTTCGAAAAAAAAAAATAAAAATAAATGATGGAAACAATAAATGAGCATTCGTAATATTATGATATTTTGATAATAGTAAATAATTAATGATTAATAATTAAAGATTATTTAAGGGCACTGATGTGATAATGACACAATTAATATTAATGATAAATGATAATATAAACGTCTGTCCTCGAATATAATCAGTTATCTTCGATATATATTTCATATATACTTTGTGTTTCTTCTATTTACTTTATAAGTATTAATATTTTTCAACATCGGATTAAGTATTTACACACACGGGGGTGGGAGACGAAATGTCATTTTATTCCATTTCATGTTACTCTTTTATCCACGTAATTCGACGCGAGTCTTTTTTTTTATCCCAAAATTTTCCTCATTCTTTGATCTCTTTGATTCTCTTTCGTCTAATACCGGTAGCAAGAAAATTATTATATGATATATATACACGCAAGTTTATTAATCTATGTATATTTATAAATTATATTTACAGTTAGATTAACTTTAAATTATATTTAATTAAACTCGACGTCGCATTCCCAGCCACGACCCTATTTTATTTCATCTTTTCTTCTTTGTCACTTTAAATTCTCCCTTTGACAACAACAAATAAAAAAAAATTCACACAATTATGCCGGTTCGTTTCCCCGTTCGTTCGATCATACTGAAGCGCGTTTATTGTTATTATCACAGTGGTTACTGGAGGAAAACGAGTCTGGCCATAATATACGATTAATTTTTCTCTTTTTTTGTTTTTATTTGTTTCTCTAAATTTAATTGTATTGACGTTTTCTATTTTTTTTTTACTCAATAGTTTTTGAAGAATTAACGTGGGAGTTTGCGGAAGGGACTCGTTTCCGCAGCGAAAATTTCGAGTCAAAATATTTTTAATTTTGCCTTTTCTCCACCAGTTGTTTTTATTTTTTAATGTTCTTGTTTTTTTTTTTTTGGCTTTTTGTAAAAGCATGAAACTGATGAACAAGTTGAGGCTGACGATGCTTGAGTATGATTTGCTCCCTCGATGTTTAAATCCTCGCTGTGGAAACGTGTTTTTGCTGTTCCGCAGGCTCCCACGTGCCCTCCAACCCTCTCTATTTGCCTCTCAATTATGATTTTTTTTTCTCAGTTTCTCCCCGCACTCTTATTCATTTTATATTCTCTTTAATAAATCCGATCTCATCTGTACTATCGATTTATTAATTCTTTCGATCATTTCCCCAAGACTATATCCCTGTATGCTTCACAAGATCCCTGGCAGGCCTCGGTCCATCCGCGTCTAAGCTATCCTACGAGATTAGTGTTATGTTTTCGTTAGCTTTCTTTTCAATTGAAAAATAAATAAATATAAATTTCAAAAACAAACAATTATCATATCCAAAAGAAAAAAAAAACAAAGTCGAATATTGAATCAGAGTCAGACTCGTCAGATTCCTTGCATGCAGTATTAAATGAATTCAATAAATAATGAGGCAAAAGATAAGAGCAGAAGGGAGGCTTCAAAAAATGAGGAGAATAGAGAAAAAAACTGGATTTTGATGGTTAACAAAATCAAACAAATCAAATTATGATAAACCGTTCGAGTGACAAACGTCAATATAAACTCAATCATTTTATGTTAAAAAAAAAAAAAGTGTCTGTATCGTGTACATCAAGACTCTCCAAAAAATCTACATTTCTAGATTTCTACATGTGGTGTAAAGTCTTTTATTCAACCATTTTCAACAACTTGCCCACAAATTAAAAACCAGAATATTTCATCGAATGAAAGAAGAAATGAGTAATTTGGATCTCATCCAACTCATATTACACTACATTTTCGAATGAAGCATCAGTAAAAATGGTTGAAAAATAAACATTAATCCATCTAATTAAGGATAATTTGTTAAAATATAATGAAAAAAGCTTACATGTGAGTGAGCGGTGGTATAACAGAATGATGCTGTGCCAATGGATCAGGCGATGGTCCTGGTGAATAAACACCAGCCGAGTGTTGTACAACTCCCTGTTCACCGCTTTGCGGCAAGTACATGGATATCATCTGTCTCAAATCCCCCTGTGGTTGTTGTCCCTGTTGTTGTCCCATGTATTCTCTCTTGATAGCTGGATTACTAGATGTACTAGTGCCAGTGGGTGTTGGTGTATGAATACCACCACTTGCTGGACTCGTTGGTTCTGATTTGATGCTGCTACCACTTGGACTGTGGCTTGACATTTGTGAGCCTGGTTGTGCTTGATGATATGGTGATGGTGAACCACCAGGTACAGTTGTTGTACCATAACCACCATAACCATTGATATAACTATTGATGGGACTTGGACTACCACCGCCCATATGATGGCTCATATCATAACGTGGATAACCAGCAGCAGCAGCTGCTGCTGCTGCAGCACCCATATGTCCACCATAAGCATGCTGTTGATATGCCGTTGGATCATGCATCATATATCCATTTGGCATATAACCATTTGGCATCTGATAAACATCACGAGACAATTGACTCTGCTGTGGTCCACCACCTCCACTGACTTGACGCTGATCAACTCCCAACATACTTCCAACACCACCAACACCCGAACCCAATGGAAATTTATCCTTCTTCAACAATGTCTTGGTTTTCCTTCTCGGTCTGTATTTGTAATCAGGATGTTCCTTCATGTGAACAGCTCTGAGTCTCTTGGCTTCATCAATAAATGGACGTTTTTCAGTCTCATTTAGAAGCTTCCATTCTGCTCCAAGACGTTTTGATATCTCTGAATTATGCATTTTTGGATTCTCCTGTGCCATTTTACGACGCTGTCCCCTTGACCACACCATAAAAGCATTCATCGGTCTTTTTACACGATCAATATTATTATTTTTATTGGTACTATTGTTGTTATTTGGTGCCTGATGCTGCTGGCCCTGATTGGATTGTTGTGAGGATGCTTGTGATTGGGATTGTTGATGGGCGTGATGTGAGGCAGCCTGTTGCTGCGCCAGGCTATGCATACTCTGTTGCTGTTGTTGCTGTTGAACAGCTTGCATTGAAGCGTAATGATGCTGTTGTGCCTGGTGATGATGTTGAAGGGTTAGGGCACTGAGACCTCCTGATGATGGGGGTGAACCTGAGGACAAGGCTGGACTGTGAACAATTGAGCCTAGGGCACCGTATGGTGATACACCGGTGTGATGACCCATTGGGGATACACCCTGATGAGGATGCGGCGGCATTTGACCGTGCAGGCTGCCGCCCTTCAAATCCGTCTCCATCGTTAACATGTCTTCTTCCCTGTGGCCGTACAGTTTGCCGCCTTTTTAATATTACCTCAATATATCAAATTATTTTTCTCCACAATTTATTTATTTAAAGTAAATTTTGAAGAAGAAAAAAAAAAAACAAGGCGTATTTGATCTCTTTGGGAAATGTAATACGTTGTCTTCAGGTTCTCTTCTATTTTTAAAGAAATACAAATATTCCCCTCAATATTTCTCACTGCCTACTCCTTGTAATCCGTGCACATATCATATGATATTGTCTTTTATTTAACCAACCCTAACCAATCTGTTGATTAAAATCGTCAACACGAGTTAGCACGACTCTTATCGTCACTGGTATACACAATATTATAACTGATGCCGGGGGAATAAGCCACCGTCGTTCTACTCCCGAACATCACACTTTATTAATAGTCCTCGAATTGATTCCTCGAAATCCAGGCTCGAATCCTCGGCAAAAACAATATTTCTCCCGTAAACAAAATACTAAACGTTCAATTTACGCACTTGTGCTACGTCTCGTGATATTTTTCTTTTCTTCTGTCGTTTTTTCCAGTATTAAAATCCGTTTTAGAACACTAATTTTTCACTCGTTTAATCAATAACTCCTGAGTTCACAATTATAATAATTGAGTTGTGCACTGAGTTGTTATCACCACTCCTTGATGATTTAAAAAATATTAATGCGAGAAACTTAAATATTTATAATTGATTGTTTATTGAAATGTAAGATTTAAAATAATACGCGCACAATTGCTTTTAAGAATTGAATGATTATTCTCTTTTGTTATTTTGTAAACGCCAAAGAATGGACATCCACTCTCGTCGAAAGAACGGAACCGTCTGAGCATTTGTAGGTTTCGCCTTGGGGTCCCACTCATCACGGTCTCGGGGCTCACTTCCTGCCGAGGCGGTCGGTCTCTCGTTCTCTCTTCCCCCACCACTGCCAATCACCACGAGTCTATCTTTGTTCAACACACGTGGTGGCAGGGAGAACACGAAGAGAACCGAGCACTGTTCCTCCCCACTTCTCTTCATTTACCATCACGTTCATCCCCACCACCTGCGTACCCCAACCGGCGATCGTAGCGGGCAACCATCGAGCGTTCTTGGCCGTTGTACGCTTGAGCCTAATGCCGGCAAAATCGATTGGCACACACGCCTGCCATCATTTCCATTCACCAATCCCAGCTCTTCATTCCACTGCTGTGTGGGCGGGGCTTGAGCCAGTTGTGACGTCATGGAGGGATATTGGCGACCTCTTGTGGATTGTTGGAGAAATGGGCCAACTGTTTTCCCGCTTTATCTCGCACGGTAGCGTCGCACTAGGTGCTTCTCCCTCGTGTTTTAAAATTGCTGGGTATAACGAGGGAAAATACGGTTTATTTGGAATGAGGGTGGATCTAAGTGGGTGGAATGATTTTTAAGGGTTGGGTCAACAAATTTGAAAATTGCTGGAATTTATCTTGAAATCACTGAAAATTACTCATTTTTATTTTTTCAATTTTTTTCGAAAACAGATGAATACAGCAAAATTTTTCTAAGGACCTTATTTGTAGCTCTGGTTTTTTTCTTCAAAAAAGTCCTTTTCAAAAAAATCTCTATCTCTCTTTAATTTTGAGATAGTTTTAGAAAACCGATTGCAAATGAAAATTGGCTAGATGAGATATTTGAGAATAAATTGACAAAACGATGAGGGTAAATGGTTAAAGACTAATTTGAATGACTTTTGAGTTCTTCGGAATTTATAGTGATCCTCTCATATTTATTTGTCCACTAAAAAGTGCATAGGTATTATAATGTACCCTCCTCATCACTTACTTTCACTGAAGCCGTTCCTTTATTATTATTTTTTTTGTACAACAACACAAAAACGTATAATAAAAGAGATGGGGGATCATGGGGCTTCTCACGCGCTGGCGCAAGGTTGAATGGCCACCGCTCTCTCTCTCTCACTCTCTTTCTCGCAAAAGTCCCGCAAGAGTACAACGAGAACCACAATAATGGGTGATTCCACCGATAATATACCATTTTGGTATTTATTTACACGGCATTTAGGGGCATTTTTCCGTGACTCTTCATCGGTCAATGGGTATTAGTATATACAACATCAATGAGAAAGAATAATCGTGGGCACGCGCCTGAGAATTTAATACACTCTGAAAAACTTTGCGTAAACTTTATACCTAGTTGCAACGATCGTCCCGCTCACTTATAAAAACAAACACAAAGAGAGTGTTTATCATCAGACAATTTACTCAGTCATCATTTATTCACATTTGTTGACACATCAGCGGGTGTAAATACAAGTGTAGGTGCACGTGGATTAATTTTTTTTTCTCTCTTTGTTATTGTAAAATATTGGATAATTTCTAACGCTTTTCACCTTGAAAATTTTTATTACTCATTGAATTTTTTTTTTCCCCTTACTTTCAAAAATTCAATGAACAATAAATCTTTGATTTTCGTTGCTTCTTTTTTTGGTTAATAACGGTTAAATGGAATCTAAAATTTTTATATTTACTCGATAGATAAAAAAAAATTATAACGTACACGCACGCGTACCATCGATTTGTTTCGCGTCTTTTTAAATTTTTCTTTTTGGGTATAAACTTTTTTATTTTTTGGTTTAGGGCGGTGGCGGGGTGGGGGGGGGGGGTGTCTTCCAGGCACTCTAAAGAGAAGCACCAGGCCGTGCCGAAAGGCTTTCTGCATCTTCCAATTTTGTTTTTATTCTCATCCTTTCCTCTATTTTGGCCATACGACTGAGCGCACCATACCTCGCACACACTATGGAGCTCTCATTCTACTGATCTGTCCTTGCGTATATAGGACCTGTTGCCGGGAGATATAATGGAAGAATGCGTCATAGGTAATCATAGTGTGGGCCCCGGGTGTATGTGCACAATGACAATGAACGTGAAAGGGGGAGGGGGGTAAGGGATAAATGGAGAGGAAAAGGAAAGGAAAGGTGGTGGTTCAATTTTGATGAACAAACGCGTCGAATCTTAAAACTCATTGTGAGGCACTCTTCGTCTTCTTATTTTTTTCAGAATTCTTGACAAAAAGACTGAAAATTGGAATTTCCTCAACATTTTTTGATGAAAATATTTCATAGAAAAATGTGAATTTGCAACGAATATCAAAATTTTCATGAAAATTAAAAAAAAAAAAACTTAGAAACACAACATTTTATATCGATAAATCAGGATATATCATTGTAATCACCTCTCTCCTAAGCACCGATAAAGACTACCCGGTCGCTGAATTCGTATACACAAGTACAAGAGTAGAGCAATCACTTTCATCCGTCCCCCCGTCAATTTCCTCATTTTTTCTTCTGCTTCCCCTCATTATACTCGCGCCAAGAGACATCGAAAGCGCCTCGACACAAGTAAACGCCACCAAATAGTATCACCTGTTGGCAATGTCTGTACTAAATTCCAGTTGGGCCATGGACAAGTCCATTGTTTTCCCTCTATTTTTACGTATACATTTTTTTTATTCTTTACAAAAAACCGAAAAAATAACTTTCCCTTTTTCATGGAGGCAACAATGGTACATTATGCACGCCTAGTTATGCACAAGAGAGAGAGAGGGGGAGGGGGGGGGGGAATTGAAGAGGGGAGGGCACTTGAGTAGTGTATTCTATGACTGTTTAAAGTTGCAAACGCAATGGGCAACAAGGAGCTCACATCGAGTATCAACAAACATTGATTTGAATCACAAAGATCTCCCGCTGGCTCCTGTGGTCGGAGCTGACTTATTGTATCGCATCTTTTCTCCCTCTCTCTCTCTCTATTTTTTTCACTCATTTCTCCTCTATCCCTCTCTCATTGCCACTCCCTCTCTCTCTCTCTCTCTCTCTCTTTCACTCTATTTTTATTCTCGTTGTATCAACAGTATGCAAGTGATGTGCTTCACTCCCTTCCTTCAACCACCATCAATTCACGTACTCAGGGCGTTTATGTACCACTTGTAGAATGTATAATATTTTAACCAGAAAAACGACAAATTTTGGGTTTGGTTGTATTCAATGGAGCCATTATTTTTTTTAAAATTTTTTTCTCCTTTCATTAAATAGAACATGAACCAATTTTCTCAGTTGTTTACTGCACTGTTTAAAGCACAGTAGACTCTCGTTATAGTCGAATTTCCCCTCGTATCGATTTTTTCCAGAGATAAACGCTTCCCCCACTCCCTCTTATATTCGCTCTCTATGATGTAAATATTGCCGTATTTTTTCTCTCGCCCTTTATGTGGTTCATATTCTGTTCCTTATCTTCTTGAGATTCCCAGAAACTGGAGTTAGAGTGGGAGGAGGGGAAATATAGTCGAATTCTCCAAATTCACTTCCCCTATTCCCCCATGCATTCGACTGTAATGAGAGTCTACTGTGTGTGGTATCTGTATACATCTTCATTTCGAAGAGTTTAATATGAAATTTGTTTCGAAAGAGTTTTCATATTAACACGAATATTCTGGCGTGATCTCTTATGGAAATGGATATATATGCGACACATATTATCTAGCATATATCTGACATATTGCATTTTTGGTCGAAATATGAGTGAATATCATATGAGAAATGTGCTCTCTCCATGAGGAATTCCTGTCAGATTGACTGTTTAATAATGTATTAAAAGTAAATTAAAAATCCATAATTCTATTTGATAAAATTTGAGGTTAGAATAAATCTTGAAAAATGCCTAAAAAATATGAAAAGTTCAGCTGAATGTATCATTGAATTTGAATGTTTAACAAAAAAAAAATGAGTTGAGTTTAAATGTTAACAACTAATTTAGACATTAGCCATATTACTTTACACAACAGTATATACCTATACAAAGCGTCACCATTGTTCACACTAACGCACCTCATGAGGTCAGTTGTTATCCCAGGTGTGTCACCAATACAAACAACAACAATGAGCCCAAAAGAATAATGAAATGAGGGATGATTATGAGACACCTCCACCTCAAAATCTGATGATACATAAGTCACAGAGATCATCCCTGACTCAGTATATATATATATATTCGTTGAGTAAGGTTAAAATTTGAAAACAAACGGACATTATTATAACTGAAAAACATTGGATGTCCTTTCTCGGTTACCTGCTACCGTCCACTCGACCCAACAAGTCATGTCCATTTTCGTACCTCTGGCACAGGTATCTCTTTGTCCAAGAAATAGGTGGAGAAGTCCATTTGAAATACCCGGAAATACGAGAAATGCCAATTACTCTTGGAAGGTATTATTGGGAGGTATTTGTGCCCCAATAAAATTTTATGACCACCCCTAGATTTTTCGTAACTCAGGCCACAATTATCAGGTATTCGAGTGAGTATTTGAAATGGTCGAATATTTACAACACTCTGCGTGGGGTATACACAGGACAACCCTTCTTTGAAAAAGGAGGGAACAAGTTATTCATATATTCGAGGAATTATTTTTACTCAATGAATACACTGAATAATGAGTTATTGTGGAGGAGCACAAAATTCAGTCATAAATACTTAACGAATAATTAGACTTGGGTTCTTGGAATTTGGGGGAAAAATTGAGGTACAATGAGTTTATTAAATAATTTTAGTCAATCAGAGAACGTGATAAATCATTTGTTAACGATTCACTCATGAATTAATTTCTGTCAATAATAATTAATGTCAATTTACAATAATCCATATTTTTATAGTTTTTTTCAATGGTACAATGGCCACATCATTATCCCTAATTTTCACTGACAAGGAGGAGTCAACAATGCTGGAATATAACTAGGGGATAAGTGGACACATCACCAGCATGGGTGACACCAGTCTACCTCTTCAAAGAGACAAAAATATATATATAAATACTCCTCTATATTGAGACTTGATACATATTATGGACTTTTGTCATTGGAGTGAATAACGGGAGCAATATGGGCTTTGTAATCGCTACTTCTTGTGAAGCATAATAAAGTCGGGACTTTTATGAAGCAATTATGGAGGTGAATTCAATGTTCATTCATGAATTTTCATTCATGTATTTCTTTGGGAAATCTGGGAGTGATGAGTTTATTTATTTTTCAAATTTTTTCCAAAAAATTTATTTTAAAAAATTTCAATTTAATTTAAAAAAAAATGCAACAAGTAGTGAATGATCAATTTATCATTCAACTCAATAAAAATAATTAAATTATTTAATCTCCGTGTGGACTTGACTGGATAATAATAATAAAATAAGAGTGAGAGCCACTGGATGAAGGGCCCTGTTTCTTGTGATCGGTACAGAACCCTAGTGGAGCAAAAAATAAAGAGGCCAGGGGGGGTTGGCAGCATGAACCCAAACGGATAGGGCGGCAAGAGGGAAAGGGGCGTGGAGGGGAGGGTAAAGGGATAGTTATATACGGTGCGAGATCCGGGTGATATTTATTGCGGGTATGCGTGCACGCCAGATATTATTATTTGTACCGCACATAATTCAAGTAGGTCGTTAAAATTATTTTATTACTTGTTCTACATAACGCTCTCTTGATCCTGACGTTATACATTCACACGAGAGTGCATGAAAATATTGTGCATATTTTCACGGATATGTATACAGGTATTATACGGAATGCATTTTGTATTATTTTTTGACAAATACATTTATCCATATTTCCCCCATTATGTATATCAAAATTAATCCAGGTATACTTATTGTATATTTAACCGATTAGAATGAAAACTTATATCCACCTCTTCATTTTTTAAAATTATTATATTCTTCCTCATGAGGGGAAAACCTTTTCCATTCATTTTCATAGCAAATGCTAAACGTAAAACCGTTATATGCTATACATTTTTCATTATTCAGTTACGTAATCGATACGTTTTGGATTGTATATGTATCGACCTTCTTCTCTATTTGCATTTAAATGGTTATGTACACCTGGTATGTTACATATGCAATTAAAAATTTATCAGTAAATTTACGTTAAAAAATAACGGTATATTTTTGAAAAAAAAAAAAAAAAATCATTTGTATTTTTACATTTTAATCAAAATATTTATTTCATGCATTTTTTTTCTAATCCCACGAAACTTGACATTAATACAAATAAAAAGTATTTTCATTCCCCCCGAAAAAATGATCGATCTCTTCATCTATTTGCCTCCTCATCTCCTTTTTTATGAAGACAAGATGTAACAAAAAGTACGAGTACCTTAAAATCATATCAATCTCAGTTATGCCAATTCCAAGTGTCCCAAAGCAACAGGTTTCCCCTCATTTAATTTTCACTTTAAAATCATTCTTTTTTTTTTTTAAACTCTTCTCATCTCTTTAAAACCTGAGAGTACAACAAGTAGATGCTTTTTAGTCTCGTCTCATACGAATCTTCATGACAATCGAAGAAGGGTGTTGGCTATGTTTCAAGGTAAAAGAAGGGGGGGGGGGGAGAGAGGAAGGTAGTGTCTTTGTCTATGGAAATCATTCAAACATGACTAGACGTCGCACACGCGTTCTCTTCTGCATGTTAAGTAACCATCTTGAACACGAGCTCATACGATGAGAGGGATGGGGAGGGGTGACGTAAAGGGATTCTTTGGTATATCACCTGTTTGGTGAATTATTTTTCGTTGAATTTTTTTTCTTTCCACTGTGACAATTGGATTATTCAATTCAGTGTTATTTTTTCGCATCAGTTGTATACCCATTTTAAATATACAATCCATTGATATTTATCCTTGAAGAGTTGTCCACCAGAAAAAAAAGGGTGTGACTGTTACACTAACGTGATTTGCCACCTTTTTTTATTATTATTTCAAGGGGGAGATGCTAGTCGTGTGTAAACTGGTAACAGTGGGAGAATCGAGAAGTCAGTGTGAAGTGGCTTGAGATAGATTTTTTTTTTTACAAAGTAGTGAAAATACTTTGGGTTTTGGGAGGTTAGGATTCGTGTATACTCGTTGATGTTTGCGATATGTCGGGATGATTGAAGGAGGAGAAAATGGGGGCAGCTGGAGGGGGGGGGGGGTAACGTACCCTTGTGTCAGAATTGTCACCCGGATGACAGGTAAATGGGGGATGTAGTTTTATTATTATGGTACTGGATCTCTCTCCGTTTTTTTTGTGTGTAATATCTAGGTGGAGAAATTGAATTTTTGGAGTAATAAAATGAAAAAAATTATTACATAAGCTGAAATCAATTCGGGTTTTTATAATTTTTTGAGAAAAAGTTTGAGGGGATTATTTTGAAAATTATTTATTTATCTATTTTTATTTTATCGAAGGATAACAACCGAAGCCAATGACAACAATGCTCGAAGAAGTCAAGAATATTCCAAGAGGGCATTAGATTATCTTATTGATGAAATATAATTATGAGCTGCGTCAATTACATCATCAGGGTGACATCGAGCCACAGAGGTGAATTAAATAATTCAAGATTAATGTTTCAAGAGTATTTGCAGGATTGATGAAGAAGTGATGTCTTTTTGATTTTTTTAATGTCACATTAACCATGTAGTTTATAAATATTATGTGTAAACTGAGTAAATAAAATCGTTAAAAATTGAGTCCAAAAATTCATCATGATCTGACAATGATTTCCTATTTTTCATTTTTGTATTTGTATCAATGAAAAACCCAATTTAAACCTATCATACGACGAATAAATTGTCGAAGTCTCGATGCTCATATTTCGATTTACATAGATTCTACACAGAGAGAAATTTTTGGTAAAAATTACCATTCCATTAAAAAATTTATTAAATTTTAATTTTAAATAATAAAATTTTTTTATTTTTCGTTTGAAAAATATTGTCCTGATGATAAATAATATCCAACTTGTGTTAAATTTTACCCTTCCAGCGTAGTAATTTTTGTCTAGATTTCAATAAAAATTCTAGGTTTGCTAAAATGGTAAATTTTACCATTCTGTCTGGATAAAAATGACGCAGATGATACAGTAATTTCTATCCTAACGATAGGGTGATTTTTATCCAGATAAATATTAAAATTTAGTAACCAAACCTAGAATTTTCATTGAACTCTAGACAACAATTACTGTGCTGGAAGGGTAAAATTTAACACAACTTGGACATTATTTATTCCCATCAGGACAATATATCTCAAACGGAAAATAAAATTTAATTTTTATATATCAAATTTTATTGTTTAAAATTTTAAATTTTACTCATTTTCAGTTAGAAAAGAAGAAAAAATTTATGGACGATAACATTTATCAAACGGAATGGTAATTTTTACTAAAAAATTTTCTCTATGTATAGGAAACAGTTTCGTGATTTTTAATTAATAGAGTCATTAAAAACTTAAATGAAATCTACAAATTCATTAGCATATCACATTTTTTTCTATTCTTCATTGCTCTCATTTCCGTTGGTGGCTGTCGTACTTTGGAACCATCATACGATGAAGAAATCGATAAAATCGTGACGATGATCAGTAGGAACATAAATAGGCGTCGAAATTTTGTTTCATTTATCAGTTGACGAATATTCACCAAGCAGACCATTTGAATCTTTTGAAGATGACATTCAAAGTATTGTGTTTGGCATTTCTTTCCTGCATTCTTATCCAGGCTGCCCCATCATCTCTACCAGCTGGACCATGGTTATGTGCGGTAAGACTACTCAGAAAGATCTTTTATATCGGAAAATACTGAAAATCAAGAGGTTACAACCAATTGAAGAAAACTCTGCAACATGATGTTCAATGAACATTTTGACGTCACGCTCTTATTCAGATATTTCTAATTACTTATGCCTCATCAGCTCTTCATCATTTATTAAAATAGAAAATCCGTGTCTACAGTTTCTCTTATGCTATATGATACAATTCTGCGATTGCTCCATTATTGTCATGTTATCATCTCATTATTGTCGTATACATTTCTTTTGTTTTCTTCCTGGTTACTTTTTTAAAATTATGATGTTGATGATGAAGAGATTGAACTCACGATTTCGGAAATCGATAGGAAATACTTGATTTATTGGTTGTAATTCATGTTCTTATGAGTTTTTAAGCAAATGACCTAATTTTATTCAAATTCCAGGGGGAAGACGATGTCTTTTCCAATGCATTTGAGATTGGGGGTGCGACAGGAGGAAATTTTCATGGTTTGCCAGAGAGAGTGGAAATACCACCTTTTCCCATTTGTAGTCTCGCATCAGCATTTATCAGGGTAAATACTCGAATTATTCATGACAACTCATATTCTGATGAGTCTCGAATCGAATACTCTCATTGCAATTGAATTGCAGTCGCACAACCTTATCAATGTGCTCCAGCGAAAATTCAAGGATTCCGAACAGCAATCGAGTGTATCCTATCCCATCAAGGTATATTCCATTTATATATTCCAATCACAAAGCCTAGTCAAGAAAAAAAAAATCAAATATAATTAGAATTTCGAGAGCAAAAATCCCAATAGCTCCAGTCCGGAATCAAACCCGAATCTCCCCAATACCTGTGACGAGTCTTCAAGCAAATGATTTAATTTTACTCATATTCCAGCCGGCATCTAAGACTAGCGATGAGACAAGGGAAAAAATTGACAGAAAGGAATACGACAGAATATTGAATGAGTACAATTTATTTGATCTGATAAGGGTAATACTACTTGTTTTTATTTGTAGTTTCTCATCCGCAAATCTCACGATAAATACTCGAATCATCCATGGCAACTCATATTCTGATAGTTGTCAAACCAAATAATCTCATTACAATTAAATTGCAGGCGTTCATGAACGACCCTTACACTCTCTCCGATCCTAGAAATCGGAAATTGATAACCTATGCGTTGAAAAGAGCTCGCGAAAATTTGGATAAAAGCCACCAGTCTATCAGCAGCAGATCAAGTGAATGATCAGTTCCACTAGTTGAAAATTGACGGGAAGAATTGGCAACAGTGGATTTCTCCAAGGGGCAATTTTATCAATTTGGATTTATATAAATAATATGTTGAATCATTACTGATATGAAATGGAAATAAATGAATAAAGAGTGTTGAGACATTCTGTTAATAATAATAATAAAATATTATTATAAAAGCCTCAATTTTTCGATACCAATTTGCCAGTGGCTAGAATCGCGGTCCATCAGTTGTATGAGCCCAGTGGAATCACCAATGCCAATCTGGTGCACTCGAAAATTTTCAATTACGTTTCAGTGCACATTTTCAACACGTAAACCATTTGCTTTGGCAGTATCACTCTCTCGCCTCACCTAGATGTATTTTGTTACGCACATGTTAACCGTGATTGGTTGATGCATTCCGCGAAAATCCTCATGGGGTACATGGTACACGTGTGCGCAATGGGGAACGCGTGGAGCCAGCATCGTTGGGTTAGGAGGGGTGGAGAGAAGCCATCTGCATCTCGATGAATGCCAGTCTCTCCCTCCCCTCCCCCCCCCCCCCAGTTTTTGGTTTTACCCCTCGATGTGAAAAACCCCCTTCACGTTTACAACCCCTGACGTGGGCCAGCCAGACTCGAAATCGTGGTTCTCAACCTTTTATCTTTATTCATAATTATTCAATCAATTTGTTTCTTTTTTATTTTTAAAAAAAGCTTCTATTCATTTGACTTTTAATTTTTTTTGTTATCGTCATTTAATTTCGATTGTGCTAATTATTTCATCAAAATAATTGAAAGAAGAAAATTAAAAAAATTTTTTTTGTTTTGTTTTTACATTTTCTCATTTTTAAGGCTTATTAAATTGATTTTTAATCTATTGTATTTTATCGTGAAATTGAGTATTGAGTTAATAATTCTCAAGTGACAATTTAATCTCAACGGTGTATGATGGAAAATGAATTATCCTCGGTAAGCTCAATGATTTGCGAAATAAGCCCTTTTCTCATATGGTTTATGTATACACTTTCTGGGCTCACTGGCATACCCATCAGCGTTTATCAAGTGTATGAATTAAATTGCCGTTTTATTACCCCTTGGGGGAAGACTGTTCAACCCACTGGAAAATGCGGAACGCCGACATTATTCGCCAGCTCAATGAATCTCATCACTTCTATTGTAATTAAGAAATAATCTCTAGAAATAATCATCAAAGCAATAAACTAAGCGTCATCTCAAAACCCAGGAATGAAAGTATTCTTCAAAGAATCGAAAAGTCTTTTATTTCTGGAGCGAAATTCCTCAAAATGTAAACAATAACACGAGACAAAGAATCTCAAGGCCAGCGATCAACAGCTCCTAAACTCGCTCTAAATGCAAGGACCATAACGATGTACGGGTGAACACTTGACGAAAAAAAAGTGTATAAAAAACTTATGGAAGGATAAAAAGAAGAAGGTAATGAGCCGAGGAGGGGGGGGGGGGGGCAGAGAGACGAGACGTGCACTTCAGTGTGAGCTATTCACTGGGCGACCGCAGTGTAATCACACCGTCTAAAATTTTCATAGTCCTCATCGTATACACAGTGATACGACGGAATTAAACTCAGGGTCAAATGAATATCTGTACAGGCGAAAAAAACCACAACTGAAATTCTTTTTCTTAAACGTCAACATCGAAAAATATTTTTAATTTACTTAAGGATGTTCTGCCTACATTTTGGACATTATAAGGAAATATAAGAAGTTGATGAAATTTTTTTGTAAGATTCTTCAATCTATTGAAGAACCGCATGCAAAATTTCAGCTCTCCTGCGAGCTGCATAATAAAGTTATGATTTTTTAAAAAATATCAATTTAACACGTGTTCTTATGTAAAATTCACGAAAAGTTAGTGAAATCGATGAAAAATGGGTCTAGCATAATGAAACTCCGGCTATAGGTCAATCGTTATGTCACGGAAAAACGTTATATTCTTACGCATCCCCCAGACTAATAATTAGTAATAAAAAATGGCAAAATAGGCGAAAATTTACCTTTCTTGCGCGCGCAGCTGGAAAGTACGACAACGTCGCGACACTTTCAACGAGAGAGGGGCAGCGCGCAAAATACAAATCTGGGGTATCTGGGGAATGAATAAACGTTTACAGCCGAGTGTGGCCTAGTCAACCAATGGTACCAGCCCGTGTTACCAAATTTCTCTAGTTCCCAACGTTGCCGCTGTTAACGACTAGATTTATGTTTTTTTCAGAAATTATTAAATCGATTATCGGAAATTTTTTGATTGATCCTATGAATATTTATTAGGAAAAAGAGTTATGAGGAATATAATGACACCATAAAAGTGACCAAATTTAACCTCAATGGGGTAATTTAAAATTTCATTTTTTCGTCTTCAGGGGTTGGAATTCCCCACAAAACCCTACCTTCCCCCTACAGCTCACCCCCCCGTTGCAATCTAGGCAGAACATCCTTAAAATAAACGGAAAAAAAAGAATCTGCAAACTTAAAATTCTACAACTGTTGTTATTTCGTCACTGATCCAGTGTTGGAACAGATTCTCTGGGTTGCACAGGTGGAGTGAGGAAAAAGAGGCTTAAGACTGGGAAAATTATTAGCAAGGGTTGCATGAAACGTTCGCCGACCGTTATAATCTGGCGCATACTAGGATCAGGCCTATCTCTGAGCGTTAATCCGACACTTGGAGGGATTTCCAGAGGTTGCGATAGGTCTCTTGAACGGGATTAGCGTGAAATTAGCTGAGGATCTGAGGTTAGGATCGAGTCTACGCGATCATCAGACACCGACAGTTGTCAGAGTCCATCGGTTTTGAGTTATGAGGTACTTCTTACTCTTTTTCATCCTTTTGCCGAATAATATTGAGGGCTTGTCGTTTTGCCTTTGTCATCTGTCCTCGTTGCTTGTCTTTCCTCGAAAATCATTATCCCCCATGACGGATCCATGTCGTTGGTATATATCGTAAGTTATTGCTGTTGAAACTCTTCATACAGGTGACTAAGATGTATTTTCAATGAATCATTGTCATTGTCTTTTAATGGTAATTAGATTTGTTGACGCGTGTTTCCTGTCAAAATTTTTCATTCTTGTGTTTAGTATGTTTTTGGAGAATTACACAATGGGGTTTTTTTTTTTTTTAAGGTAGAAGCGAAAGAAAAGAAACGGGTTTGGTGATATTTTTGTGTTGTTCGACACCGGAAGGAAGGAGAAATTTGAATGAGGTTGAGATACACAGACACTGTCGTCATTTTTCGGAAGTTTCTTGGATGTTTTTAGTGTCTATAATGAGCACAAATAACGTTAAATTTTTTTCTTTAGATTTAAACGCCTCAAGAATTCGGGAAAAAACGTATATGTGAAATCATCAATATGACGAATATTTGATTGAATTTGTTTAGAAAAAAATCTAGCATTACATTTCTGTAATTCGAAATTTTCAACTGTAACAAAGAATCAGTCATCTCTGATGAAATTGTCTTTTCATTTTCCTATTCCTCTCTTTCTTTTCACACAATGTTATTCAAAATTGATTCGAAAAAGCTGCAATCACCTTCAACTCTCGATTCATTCAATTTCCTCAAAAAATCTACGATGAAGCTGAGCGGAGTAACATCGATCAAGAGTCCATAGGCAGTTCTCTCGCCCTTGGTGGCATTGCTTGATGGATGCGAGATTACAAGCGCTGGGGACACTCGGTGACACCCAAATGATGTATCGTTTCATACGCCCCGGTTTTGAGCCACTTACCACAAAAAAAAACCGGAGGGCGGTGTATGTAAACCAAGCAATGAATAGAGAATGGTGAAAAAAATCGTCTCAAAAATCATTACATTTTCCTTCCTTTTCCGGAAGTTTTTGAAAAATCAGTAGTGAGCATCCCTAATAACTTTATACTCCATTTAGAGTCATCCTAACCTAATTGATGCGCACGCCTCTTCGTAGACAAGTGTCACCCAGCGCCACATGCGGCTAATAAGAATTACGAATTTGGTGTAGTGACGTCATGATAAAAAAAATGAGAAAATCTGATTGCAACGAATCTCATACAAAAATGAAAATAACTATTATAAAATATCTCGTCAATTTTTTTTTTATATGCAATCATTTGACCCATTCTCGACATACCGACAGTCGGCAAGGCAGAGCTCAACCATGGCTTGCAATTTTCTCATATTTCTAGTGATTCTTGCTGAAGCAGAAGATAACGGCTTCTTTTCACCTTCTTGTGATACCTAAACATCTTTGATTTTCTTTTTCATCTCTTTTTTATGCACCATACCGATACATTTTACGTTGAGCTTCGCTTGTATCGCCGTCAGGATGGAGGAGGGTCACGTTACGACGTGTAAAAAAGTTGCAAGGCCAAAGTGATGGGTCCGTCAAGGGGGTGAGGGGGGATGGGAAGGGACATTGAATAGAAGATTGGAACTCTTTCTGTGGTGGCGGTACTCCTTCCGGCCGGGGCGACCGATAGTGCTGGCTATTTCCGGTGTCCGCCCATGACACCGCTATCGTCGAAAAGTCTACTAGACATTCTTTCCTTTTGGACGGGTAAACCCAACCTCTTCAGTGCATAAACGTGGTGATCTTTGTATTTGCATCGCTTTTACGTTTGTGTCATCTCCTTAAGTTGAATGCTGACATTCTTTTGAGGAAGAAATTTTTTTTAATATTCCAATAATCTTGAAAATCGTTGAATTGAAAATAATGTGATGTAAACTCTTTTTTTTCATGGAAAAAAATTCATATGAAATTTATTATCATTTTTCATAAAACAAAAAAAAGATTGAATTTATTGTACTTCAGCTAATTTCAATTTTTTCAGAAAGAAAGAAGAAAAAGTGTGAAGAGATTTATTTTTTTCCAACGTTCCTTTGGAGAGAGGTAACGGCAGAGTACACATATACGCAGGTCAGAAGTACATGCTTGAGCTTACACGTGCTCTATATACCTATCTAGATCCTGTATAAATCTGGGTACATATGTACCGGAATAGGCAACCCACAGTAGGAGGGTTATAGAGGATGTAAGAGAAATGGAGAGGGTTGGAAGAGGAGAGGGGAGGTAAACGGAGGGAGGCTGCGATCGTACCGTATAGTCCCGGTGCATTGAGCTGTCAGTCATTCCTACGCGTTATACTCACCCCGCTAGTCCCGGGAACATCTGTCCCTGGAGAACACGATATCGCGACGAGATGCTGGCCCCTGTTTCAATACTGCGTAGGAGGATGAGATTCAATGCATGAGAACCGCACTCGTTTAATTTTATTTAACAGAAAGGAAAATAATCATTGCTTGGATGGTTGTTTTTCTTCATAAATTACTATTTTTAATCAAAAATCATCTCTTCCTATTTCCAAAAATAATTAATTCACTTTATAATTAAACATTAGCTATCAATTAATTAATTTTTTTACTCAAGAATTTTACAACAAAAAATAACCCATTTTGCCCCAGTGCTTTTTGAGTTGATTTTTTTTTTCTAATTTACAACTCAATTTTCAGAATATAGAGAAAAAAGGAAATATTTCGCCTGTTAACGCCTAAATTAATCGACACTCCTTGAAACGATTATCCCACAACGTCTAATGCCAATGACTATAACAAACTGTCAATGCAATACGCCATAACCGAGTGTGATTGTACATATGTACTAATCCCGTTGATTCAATCCAACTGAATGGCAACGCTGATCTCCACACAGGGTGCATTTCATGCGTGTAATGTATACATCGGGTATCTTTAATGATCATCCATTGTGATAAGATTGTAATTAATGTGACACCTATTACCTGTCATTGCGTTATCATTCTGATGTGATTGAAACCTCAAATTGGATGTCAATCTTTATTACCCAATTATAGTCTCATTGAAAATTGCATGAGTCTTCAGATATTTGATAATGTAATTTTTCTTTCAAATTTAATTTCATTAATAGAAAGAAAAAAAAAATTATGAAATTAAAAATACAAAAAAATTATTCCAATATCAGACCGATTTCCTTTCTCAAAAAAAGTCCCAAAATCTGTATCTCCGTGTGAATCTGTTGCCCCAGACATGAAGATTCTCCTCAAAAAAAGTGAAGAAATGAACCCTTTTCATTGTGCTCTGATTTTCAATGCTCGCGTTAACGAGTTGTGTGTTCGGTATTGCCACCCGTGCGCATCCCTTTCTTCCCAAAAAAAAAAAAATCTTTTATTTATTTTTTTCTTCATCATGTGTTGTCGTGAATCCATGAAACCCGGTTGGAAAGCCTCTGGACATCGTCAGCAATTCGAGAAAGACGGTTAAATGAAAGGAAAAAAAAGGTGGAAGCGAAAAAAAAAAATTGAGAACTTATCTGGAAATTCGACACCGAGTCTCGCGTACCACCAGAAGCGATCTTTTTCTCAGCGGTAGTTCTCATTTCGTGGTTTTTTTTCTCATCTTGTTCACGTCCTCTATTTTCGGTTCTTTATCGCTACCTCTCATCCTACCTCTGCAGTTCTTTTAATTCGAGGGACTGAAAGCGGCACGAGACCGCTCACCCCGTGGGCGCATTCACTCCGATCTTCATCCGAGATCGTAAACGGAATCACTCATTCTTTGATGTGAGATTTTTTTAATTTTTATTTTTGAATTTTATGTCTTTTTTTTACTTTACCATTTTATTCTCCCACTTTTCCGAGGGATTTTTTCGATACCCCAGAGGTCAGTGTGACCCGAGGATTTACGACATTCCAATGTCTTGGTGAGAAAAAAAAAGGAAAAAAAAAACATGAATGGATGGGTTTCTTCTTGAAATCCGGAAAATCACGAATTGGCTAAAATTCAGGGGGAAGGTGAAAAAAAAAATGGGAATTTAAAACCTGCTGGTCTGGTAGTTTTCTCGGGAAATAGGTGAATTTGACATTTTTCAGGGGTGGACGGAAATGGATGGATTCTAGGAACATGTTTTATTCACTAACGCCTCTAAAAAATAAAGAATGATCTTTTTCATTATTCTTATTATGGTCAAGGATAAAATTTTCAATGCATCCATATTTTTTATTTTATTTTGAAAAAAAATTACAAATTTTAATTTCATCAAAGTGCAAATTTTTTTTTTTTTTCATAAACAAAAAAAATTAAAAATTGAGTAATTAAAATTTTTTGTTTAAAAATCAATGATTCAATTTTTTAGGAATTTAAAAAATTTTTCTTGACATTGAATGTGACAATAATCAATAGCCTCTCCTTGTTTTTCCACATCTCAATCTCAGGTATCAATACAATTCCAATAAATCTCCCCCCTAAAAATGTTTTTCAAAGTACTTAGATGAACCAACAATCTCTCCATCTCTCTCTGGGCCTCTTTCGAGGAAAAGCTCTTGCTTGGACCCCGAGTATGAGAGGCGGGGCACTCCTACTGGCATGTATCCCTCAAGCACACCGGGGCATACCGGTGAAGAGGGAAGTGGGTGGGTGCGAATATAAATGGCTACCCCGAGTTTATCGGCAATCTCGTTCAAGTGGGTGAGACTCTAAACGGCTTCTTGAATGACAGAAGAACCCGTGGAATTTCATTCATGGAAATGGACATCTCGAGAGGACATCTTTTTTTCTTTTGAATGCACGATGGGAATCCTGAGGACTGGTGATCTACATCAGATGAGGGATTAATTGTTTGGGAGGCGGGGGATGGAGAAATAAATTTTGAAAATTGTGAGAATTTTTTCTTTCAAATTCTCACTCAAAAATGATTTTTCAATTTTTTTGCAATAAATAATTTATCAAAAGGAGAGAAAAAAAATTTCTGTAGAAAAATTACAGAAAAAAATATTGATCAAAAAATAGTTTGAAATATTTTATTCAACATCACTTTCAAACCAATTAGCCTATGAAATTCAAAACACGAATAATTTATTGAAAACGAGTATCTCCAAGAGGTGTAGAAAAAAAAAAAATTAAATATCTATTGAGGCATTATTTTCACATGGCAAAAGCGAGTTTGCGAGACGTGTTCCGTCGACAGGTTCGTTATCGTCGATCCCATTGTTTGTGGGTCTCCATAAGGATCGGGTGTGAGGGTTTCCTGAGATAGATCCAGTGCAACGTTTTCGAATCTCACCCCAGCCGGTTTTTGTCGATTCAACTAACAAGAGAAAACGACTCACCTTCTCTCGCACACACTCTGTGGAAAATACACAGTGCAATACTCTGCAGAACACCAACGCTATAGATAGAGTACAGGTGGCACTGGTGGTTGCATATACCCATCGTACGAGAGGATATTCTCGGCCTAATCTTGCCACGCAGAACCGCTGGATTAGGCTCATTAACTCCCGCAGAAGACACCTCGTATATACCAGCTACTGGCGCCTTTTCCCACGAGAGCTTCTGACCAAATCCTTCATCCTCTCCAGTTTTTTTTATGTCTCTTTTGGTACTACATATTCTCGTCTTTTCAGTAAATCTTCACATGCTGTGATATAACTTCATTTCTACATAATAACTGAATTTTAGGGGGTGAGAAACTCAAATGTGTTGTGTGAGGAGAGATTTTTAATAAAAATTACCCTTCCGTTTGATAAATGTGTATTTCCATGATTTTTTTTTCTCATTTCTAACGGGAAATTCAGTAGAAATTAATGTTTGATACTGAAATTTTATATATGAAAATAAAATTTCATTTTTTTGTTAAATTTTGCTCTTCCAACACAGTAATTTTTATCTGAATTTCAATAAAAATTCTAGGTTTTGTTGGTAAATATCACCCTTAAAATCACCGTATCGGTAGGATAGGAATTACTGTACCGTCAGAGTAAAATCTGCTAACCAAACCCAGAATTTTTATTGAAATCTAGATAAAAATTACGGTACTGGAATAAATTTGATGAGTTGTACATTATTTATTCTTATCAGGATAATATTTCTCAAACAAAGAGAAAAATTTGATTTTTATACATCAAATTTTATTATTGAACATTAAATTTTACTAAATTTTCAGTTAGAAATGACAAAAAATACATGAAAATACACGTTTATCAAACATATTCAGAAAAATTGGAAGTTTATAGTGGAAAAACTAATATTCAGCTAGCAGATTGAATTTTTGAGGCTATTAATCTAATAATTAGCTCAATATATTGATCATAAAGTGAGAAAAAATTTGGTCTTCCAGCCGTACAGTTCAGTCTCAAGTTGATCATGATGCAATTTCTCTATTGTTTATATGTCGTTAAAATCCAACTGAGAATAATAATATCAAAGTAATGAGAGTCATATATAGTATCAAAATAGAAGTTGGAGGAGTTGGAGAAACTTCATCCAATTGAGAAGTTCTCAACAGAAACTTCCAATTCTGACAGGCAGTTTCTGAACCCCTCTACAGAGAACTTCTTCACTGAACAAGAAAATGTATAAATTAATGAGAACATTAATGGAAGGATGATGCAGTTTTCGTTAAGAAATTCGTCAACTATGACTCTTGTTGATAAAATGTCACACTCCCCAATGAGAATGTTTGGTTAATGCTGAATCATAATGAACATCAAATCTTGATTCTTGATAAAAAATAAATATTTGTGATCAAAACTAATTTTCATACGTCATCACCATCAAATAAGATTTCTTGAATAATTGTTTATATCCTAAGAAGATGAAAAATTGCGTCGAATTGTGCATAAATGATTCTATCCCTCCGAGGCTATATGGTACATTGCTAACGTAGACAAGCTAAACTATGAAAAGCTAAGCAGCGTTGAGTGTGGTTACTAAATGGATGGGTGACTCAAAACTCAGGAGAATACAGTGGACGCACATTAAGATTGTAAACAAGACTTATAGAAGGCATTCCAGAAATTTCACCCTGGTTCTCAATTCTTGCTCGTAGCAAGCTGAGGAGAAAACTTTTTGAACTACATTTTCAGAATAAAATGAAAAATTTATCATTTCACTTAACCATAGGTTAGAAAGATATAATGATTATAAATCATTAATTAATAATTGATTAATTTATCAGTGGTGACAATCATCCTATGATACCAAACTTATTCCAATTAACGTCAAGATCAAAGAAGATAATGGTGTTGAGTGAAATTTTCATTGAAAAAACTATTACATACTGTAAAATGCAGATTCTGAGGATAAAATTGTCTGTCTCCGAGACACCTGCAACCAGAGTTGTGCTGTACCTGGTGTATTCCAGTGATTTCTGCCTTAAGCAGGTGGATCCCGTGGTTTTTTTCAAAATTTGAAAATGGTCAGCCATAGTTGTCAAGGATTTCGCGATTCACTGGGCCGTGAAGGCATATAAACCTCTCTCTTCCACCTCGTTTTTGTCCGTTTCCTCTCTCTTCTGGCTCATAGATAATACCAATGGAAATGACATTGGGATAAATGGGATGCTGGACACTGGAGCTGGTACATAGGATATACCCTGAAAATACTCCAACAACCACACGGGTTCAGGGATTTTAATAGGCTTTGCACTCACTCAAATCGTCCCACGGGAAAATCTCGTTATACTACATACAAGATATATCCAAGCTCTGTTGATTTTTGGCCCTCGGTTAATGCGGTTTATACTTTTTTTTTTTCTTTACAAAATGTCGCCTGAAAAAATAAACGCTCGTTCAATTCCAATTATTATCATTCATGGCTTATGATTTAAAAAAAAGAAAATAGGATAACATTACGATTTTATTTCTAAACTTCTGGGAATTCTGTCGATTTTAGGACCACCCACGCTGATGCCACATCTCGTTTCGTATTCTGAGGGAAATTTTTGAGAATATTTATCAATAATTGATCAATGTGAATTTTCTGAAAATTTGATATTGAAAAATTCAAATCAGTTTTTTTATTCTATAAAAATTTTCAGTTTGATTTAATTAATATAATTAATGATATGGAAATTCAAATGAAAATCAATTTGAATTTATCATTCAGAAATTGTGATCGTCATGATGATTTAGGAAATTCAAATCAACCTAGAAATTTTCATATTTATTAGTTATTAAAGAGAGAAAAATTGTTGAGGAATTTAGGTAACGATTTGACAACTTGAAAAATTGGTATGTTTATAATTGGAGTAGCCAATGATGGCTCGGTCGGTAGCGAGATGGGATTTGTAATTCATATGGACTCGGGTTCAAATCCCAGTCGTTGCAAATTCATACAAGTGCATCAGTACAACTGAGAGGTGGTTGGTTCACCAATACATCGTAAATTTTTCTTCACAATTCACATGAAAATTCGCCTGAAGTATTCAAAATTCCAAAAAAATTGAATTTTAACTTGAAAATGAATTGAAGAGCTTGCAAATTATAAAAATGAAAATGATTATCATCAAAAATCCACAATTAAACAGTAGAAAATTATGAAAAATTTATTTAAAAAAATTTTGATTGTATCCCCAATCAATAAAATCCATTTTTAAAGGAAACATTGCATCCAAACAAAGAATGATAACTTTAGTTACGATATCTATACCAATACTCTAATTTTCGATTGCCTCAAGTTTCACACTTGATTTGACAACGCGAACCTTCACGCTCGATTCCTCTCATACGTCGTTACACCCCCCCTCCCTCCCCCCCTCATCTTTGAATTATAGCACAAAAAAAAGTTTCAATAAAAAAAAAAAGGAGCGCGATCACTTTTCCCCTTTCCTCCTCGCCCCAATTTTCCGTACACTTGATCTGCCCACAAATTTCCTATCTCAATCTTAACAAAAAAAAAAAAAGGGATTTCAGTTGTGAAGAGGAGCGAGGAAATTCTTTGCAACAATTAGGAAAGGATCGGTATGGATATCCGTCCGCAAATAAATTGAAAAGGATAATCCTCGATAAATATTTGCAGAAGAGGGATTTTGTAGTTGAATTAGGGCACTCGTTCGGTCAATTAAATATTTGCTCAAGCCACTAGGCACACTTTGTCTCGATACCTTTCACTCCGAAAAAAATTCTTCCCTTGAATGAAAAAGAAAAAAATCGAAGAAGATGACTCAATTGAATTTCTTTATTTCACAGTGAAAAATTGAAAAAACTAAAAATATCAATTTTTACGTTTTAAACATTTTTGGAAATTTATTGAATAAATTCACTAAAATTGATACTTTATAAAAATCATGTCATTAAGGTTATTAATAAAAAATATGATAAATGGATAATAAAACAATTATTCATCAAAAACATTATTTTTGGATTTTTCGAAAAAAAAAAGAATGAATATTAAAAAATGAAACCGAGAGACGAAAAATAGAGGTGGAGAAATAAGGCGCAACGCTGTCTGGCGCGGGGGTATTGAGGCCCCATAGGGCTCTAGAGATCCAGGTATAACCCTCGAGAACGCCAGGTGTGTCGTTCTATAGCTGAGCCACCCGAAAACGAGTATAAATTACCCTCAGCACTTCTTGGAAAACGACCGCTTGAAAATTTATGACCAAATTAATCGTAATATCGACAGGTCTGCTTCGTTCACATCTTTGCAAGAGTCAAGGGGGGGGGGGGGGGAGATGTTTTTTTTTAAAAAAGAGTCAACCTCCAAATTTTCGTCAAATCCACTAATTCAATTGAGAAAAGGAGAGACGGGTACTCAACCTTTCACCCAGAGTGAAATGGCATTATTCTGTTGTGATAAATGTTTTATTCTGGGGAGAAAAACATTGGACAATGGGCTTCGTTAATGTACTGGAAATTGTAACAAACATGTGTAGAGACTGCAGGATTATTTCACACGTTACTTTTTTATTTTTATTAATAGAAAATACCGGGGACAGGTACTGCTTTTATTAGACAACTGTGAAGAATTTTTTGTGTTGAATGAATGTCTCTAGATTTTTCAAAGGGGTTGAATGTTCCAGTACATTAATGAAAGTCATTCGAATTAATCGGCAATTTGATGCAGAAAATTTGGGATAATTGATAACTGTAGAAGTAATGAATCATGAATAATCAATAACGGGTTGAGTCAAATGCTATACTGGAATTTTTGTTAAATAATATAAAATTCAGTAGTCAAACTCAATTTCACTCGAACATCAGTTTTTTGAGAATATCTCGTAATCTAAAAGAGAGATAAAAATTTTTTAGGAATACTGCATTTATAGATCTCCCTTTGCTCTACAAAAAAGTTACTCAAAAAAATTCCAGTATGTCCAGTAGATTCGGAGATATTCACAAAAAACTCGAGTGAAAATTGACTCGACTCCCCTAATTTTACTACTTCATCATTGAATTATGTATTTCCCATTAAATGAAAAGACCCCCAAAATTCATTGATCCAAAATGCTCGAATTCAGTCATAAATTGACGTTTAAGGATTCCAAGTTTACACTCCCATTGATGCCTTAAAATGATGTCTTTCTTAGAAATTTGACACGAAATTCAATAACCATTGGCTTGAGTGAATTTTTCATCAATACTAAATCTGTCTTGACCGAGGTTGTTTTTTGTAGAAGGATGTGTACCTACAACACCATTCATACTCCTCTTTTAAAAAATTCCCTCCACACATTCCATTATACGGGTGCACGCCCAATAGAATTTGCGATCAAAAGAACTAACAATATCCACATAGAAGCAACGTTTTTTCAAAACATTAATGGGAGGGGGTCTACGACGCGCGTGTAGTCTCAGTTTAGACCCAATGGGTATACATATATAGTATTATAGAATTGCGCCCATAATACCACCTTGCGTACACACAAAAACCGCGTTATATAGTAACGCAGTTGAATACTTTCTATGGACTTTCAATTGGCCGGTCTATACCAACATTTTGAGGAGAGTGAGGCATTAACCGTGCAAATCGGCTCCCGGTTCCTCGTTCAATGCGCGACAACAAATGCAACAGGTGAAGGCAACCATTGTCCTCTGACATTGTACTCCAGACACTCCAACATCAACATTGTATAGAAATTGATACTGCACGTTACTCACACACAAAGATGGAACATTACACCCAAGATTATATCACTAAAAAGAACCAGTTCAATTGACACTTTTCAAGTGGCGAGAGAGATTTATGGGTGAGAGAGGTGAATTTTTATTTGATTGAAAATCAATTCTTTTGCGATTATATTGTGTAGCAGGTTGAGTATTCAAGGAATTTTCAAGTATTATTGAAGAGCTGAGGAAAATGGCTATTGACAATACAATAGGATATTTCTTTTTTTGGAGAAAATTTTTTGATAAAAATAACCCCTTCCGTTTGATAAATGTATATTTTCATAGTTTTTTTTTTGTCATTTCTAACTGAAAATTTAGTCAAAATCAATGTGAAACAATAAAAAGTTCATGAATTAAAAATAAAATTTTATTTATGCAAATTAATTGATGAATTCAATGTAGCGATTCAACAGGTGAGAAAATCTTCTGCGAAGTGGAGACCAATGGAATCACGATAAGAGTCGATTCCTACGATCTTTTGCCCTCATTGACGGCCCAGCATTCCTTTTCGGTGTTAAAGAATGAAGGAAAAAAAAATACGTTAAAATAACAATGAGAATGCGGGTGAAAAGGTCGCATGAACCACACAACACCTGTGTGGCTGGAAGTTTATATACTGTTCATCCATTCTGGCCACTCCCGTCATCACTGATTAACGTCCCATTAATTACGTCAAACGGACCAATTATACTCGGCCGGGCCATTAATAAACTTCTCGTCCGGCACTGTTGGAATCTCAGTCATCTCCTGAACCGGATTCTCGACCTCCGTCAGACTGAGAGGAGCCTAACACATATTACATACCAGTATATATACCACCCAGACTCTGTATTATAGGGCGTCATTTTGTGAACTTGAAATTTTTTAGGAGTAACAAAGGATTTAGATTATTAAATCAGATGATACGTTTTTACATTTGGTAAATTCAAACTTTGAATATGTCAAAATCATAGATGATCGATTGAGTGTTTTCATCGGTTTTAGAATAGGATTGGAGAGTTTTTTTTGATTGGTATAAAAAACATGTCTAAACCTTTTGAATCGTTTCGAATGATGAATGCACACTTCCCTCGCCAATCAGACGCAAATCTCAAAATTATATTTGAAGATTCGTGCTTTGTAGTTTCAAAGATTCTCGCCGATTTCTCCGACCCAAATTTGAATTCAATATTGATGTTGTTCGAACTAACATGGTTATATCCCAAAGAGGAAAGCTTCAATTTTTTTCCAGTTTTCCTTCACTCTATTATATTCTTGATTCATTATAGAATTCATTCAAATCGAGGTAAATATTGATGATTGTTGTGACTTTGCTGTTATTCTGTTTCGATTTTTTTTTAAATTCTGGTTCGTTAGAATTCCCTCAGAAAGAGTTAAACATTGTTATAGATGTCTTGATCTTGCTATCGTTCTGGTTTGTGTTTAGTCCTGGATATCGAATTTCACTACCTGATCCATTTGTTATAGTAGAAACGAAAATTTGTATGTTTATTTAGCCATAGATAATGATACATATATGAAACAATGGTGGACTCAAGAGCTACTGTAAAAATCATGAAAACGTAATTAACTTAATATACGACCTTTGCTCGCGTCGAATCTTGTGGGTGATTGTCATATGACTAATGGGTAATTGGTTTTATCTTTTTTGTTAATATTGGCCAGTAAAACTGGTCTTGAAATGGTTTATGATTAAAAAAAAAACTTGGAACTAGAAAATGTTTATGTACATATATACAAAACAGGGGAGGGGTTATTTATAGAAGGGGGGACTACTCGGTACGCTACACACTGACTCCTTCAGGATTCTCATTTTCCTTGATTTAAAATGTCTGACTCTTCTTAAAGAGTCTCTATTCTGCTTTGTTTTCAAAACTCTATCAACTATTCTCTCCATAACTGTAGACAGGATGATACGTCAGAATAATTCAAAACATACACAACCAATTTATCATGAACCGAATCGAAGACCTGAAGAAAAGAAAACTAGAATATTTGTACAAATGTCTAATTTTTTATTAGAATGACAGACGGAATGCCAATCACCTCGAAAGATGACTGAAAATATACCGCAGGGTAAATATTTTAGCAGCGGTGCCCATAAAAAAAATCGGGTCGTTGGATCCCGAGAGTTCAGGCATATCGGATCTGTCGGAACGATTTGCCTCGTAGTTTTATGTTTTTTTTTTTCTCGTAATAGCAAAAGGAGCACGGGTAGGGGAGGGGTGAAGCGGCCCATGAGGGAGAAAAAAATAAACCCAGTGAACCATTGGGGCGTGCAAGTAAGTAGAGATTTCCGGAGGCTACACGCGGCTCACGTCAGAAGAGAGGAAAATGAAGAAGCATCACGGTGTATATACGGTTGTGCACTGCGGGGGTGTTTCTCTTACCTGAACTACGGGATTCGGGGGATTCATCTCCCCTTCATCATCCTCTTCTCTTTTTTTTTTTTTCTCTGGTAGATGGGCTTGAAGGTAAAAACTCGGATTTTTAGGTGATGGTTTATATACGAAATATCCACGAGAGAATCCCGTGAATGAATGAAAGAGGGTGGCCTCGACTATTTCTTTTGTGCGCATTCTTTTCGGTTCCGTGGGTTACCCCGGGGACCTCCTTCATCGGAGACAGGGTGGCTACCCATGGAATAAAATAAGGTATGAGTTGCATTTTCATATCTCTTCACAATTTCAATTCCATATTTCTTAATTTAAGAAAATTTTCTCGTGTCTCCTTTGGAAATTCAACTGTTGACAAATTTGAAACTGGATAATGATTTTTCTTTTCTCATTTGATAAAATTTAATGGTAAATTTTATCATTCAAATGACATGAATATTTCATACAAAATGGAAAGCAACAATTCATTTTGAGATCAGCAGTTTTTCCATTATGTGAGCAATAATATTGGAAAAAAAGGATATTTGCCAATCATTTGGATTTACAAAAATGACAAATCGTTCACCCTTGAATAATGTGATCATTTTGAGAATTTTCTTTTCTCTGTATATTCTTAAGAGGAATGCAGGAGAAAAGATGAATGGAAACCGAAATTTCCCTCGCTTTCCACTTTATCCCTTCTGAGAACTCCTCCACCCATAATTTCAGCGTTCCAAGAAACTGAAAATGTCGTTTGATCCATAAAACAACCGATTCACTCGAAACTAGAATGGCTGCAAATATTTCGATATGACCCGAGCATAGCCCCATGAGCGGACTAGTTACGTTGGGCAAAGTGTTGGATTCCACCCTCTCGATTGGCCAGTTGAACTGAATAGACGGCTAATGAACGTACGTCCGTGCTTCATCTCTCTCCCTCTCTCTCCACTGCTCCTCTACATCTCATATGTCGGTACATAGATGTATACAGTAGAGACTACTTTCGTCATATGTGTGATTCATTAGTACCGATCAAATCCGTATATCAACTGATGAAGAAGGAAAATTACGAAAAAATGTTTTTATTAAGTACACTGAATAGGCTTGAGAAAGAACATCTTTCATATGATGAAAATTTTGTGGAAATTTTTAATTACACACGGAGAGACATTTTCGGTAAAATCTCATAAAAAAATTTATTAAAATTCAATTTTGAATAATAAAATTTGATATATAAAAATGAAATTTTATTTTTCGTTTGAAAAATATTGTCCTGATGAGAATAAATAATATCCAACTTGTGTTAAATTTTATCCTTCCAGCGTAGAATTTTCATTGAACTCTAGACAAAAATTACTGTGCTGGAAGGGTAATATTTAACACAACTTGGACATTATTTATTCTCATCAAAGACAATATTTCTCAAACGGAAAATAAAATTTAATTTCTATACATCAAATTTTATTGTTTAAAATTTTAGATTTGACTAATTTCCAGTTAGAAAAGAAGAAACAATTTATGGAAGAACACATTTACCAAACGGAATGGTAATTTTTACTAAAAATTTCTCTCCGTGCAGCTTATATAGCTGACGAAAATGAGAGATAATTGAGAGCGATAATTCCTATTTTTTAATTGAATGACCAAAGTTGCAATCGAATATCACGATAGACAGAGTTTGCATTCTATTTTCATGCAATCCTAAATATTAGCAGTAAAGTTGGGGGTACGGGCTGAGGGTCCAGGCGAAACACGATAACGATAACAATGGCGGCAAACGGATATCCGGCCAAGTCTCGCTCGGACGTTCCTGTGGGCTCTCTATATCGTTTTCATGGAGTGCTTTACTCTTGTCCGAGGTACAGATATACCTGGAACCGACAGTGTACATTCTGCATCGCACGGATAGACATTGGATATCTATATGAAAACTCGTGGGACTTTGCCATCGTCAGTTTCCGTTAGTTGTTAAAACACGAGATGAAAAGGTTTTTTTATTTATGTTGAGTTTAATTTCATTGGAATTTATTATTCCCTGATATTTCATGGATCATTTCATTCAATTTTTAATAAAATATGACTGAATAGCCGATTATTATCACAAGTTTTTCCATTTCATTAACAATTTCCATTGAATAATCGGAGGAAAAATTTATTAATTGTGAAATTCAGTAGTGAATTGGTAAAACGGTTCAAGTCGATTTTATCCTGGCATCAGTTATCGATAGATATCTCAGAATCTAAGGAAGATAGCAAAATTTTTATAATAACATTTTTTGTAGAGTAAAATGAGAGCTACAAAAAAAGTCCTTATGAAAATGTCTCTATCTCCCATATATTCCAAGGTGCCCATCAAAGACTGACCCTAGGATGAAATCGACTTGAACCGTTTTAGAACTTTTACACACCTTTCAACGGCAAACCACTCATTAAATCCTCCAAAAATCCAGTGGGAATGCATATACGTACACATGAGAAAGTTTCTCGCAGATATACTATTTCAATTTTACTATCTACCCCCATGATGAAGACGCGTGCCAGAGAGAACCCCTCATTTTTAATTCAGGGTGAGGACAAGATTTGGCATTAGATAGGCGAGAAGAAAGAGTGATAGGTCGGGGTGAGGGGGTGGGGAAATGGAAATTCAAGGGGAGGTGAGAATGTTTCGGTGGTGGTTGTGGATTTGAGAATGTACGGTGGTGGTGGCCGCCACCCACTTTCGCTCACAGAGCTGTCACTCAAAATACCTCGGGAATTGAGGGGGGAGGGGGGGGAGCTAGAATTTCCGGGATAACAGGGGAGGAAGGGAAGAACCGAAGAGGTTGCCACCCCTTGCGAACTTGGTAATTGAATTTCACGAGATGGTTACCCAAATCAACCGACCGACCAATGCCCAGGACATTTCATGTTGTGACATTCTTTTGGTAAAAATAGGGAACTTGCGTGAATTTTCATTAATTTTTTAAATTCAATTAAGAATTTTTCATTCGAAAACGTTCAAAAAATAGTTCAGTAATTAGTAATTAATTTTTAAAATTTCCATATTTCAAATGCTCTGAAATCACTTGTGATGTCACGTGGTCTCTTGGACGTTAAACAAATCACAGGACGTATCCATCAAGTAAACCTAACTCAATCTGTGCGCGCGTCACAACCAATGAAGGACTACGACTCCCCACACTTGGATACTCGGCCAATGGGAAGCTACCCATCGGACTTTCTGACGTCATAACTTAAAAATTGGTCTCAGGAACGACTGATTTTTAATTAATTGTCATAAATTATCTAGGAAATATTTCACAATATTTTTTGCTGTTTGGCTATTCATTCGCTATGAATTGATCATCTCCTCCCTCCAAAAAATTCAACAGAAAAAAATCACAACTGATTGATTGAATTGGAAAGAAAAAAAAATCCTGTTTTTCATCATTTTTCCATCTTCTTCTTCTCCATCATAAATATTTACTGTTAGTAAAAGTGTGGACGGTGCGAAAGAGTGAAAAGTAGAAATTTTCATGGTGAAAAAAAAAAGTTAGGCGAACGGCGAGAAGGGCGTAGTACATCGTGTACCACCCCCTGGGGGCCATTCTGGCATTCTCTTGGATTTAATGAACCGCACTGATTTCTCACAGGGCATCTCACTGGGGAGGGTAGCCGAGGACTGTTTGTATATCTATCATCCGGAGGCTTGACTTTTATTTTCATCATTTTTCACCCTTTATTCCAGCTTTTAATATTGAAATTATGTGAATTTTTTTCCTCCTCATTCCGATTTACGAGTAATTGCGTGGACTCGATTGTCAAATAGATCACTAAAAAATATAAGTTTCTTCAATTGATTATGGGATAAATTGTATAGAAAATTGTTATAATTTCATGAAATTCAGAAATCAAAAATTTTCCTTTTAATCTTCAAAAAGAAAAATTCAAATCAATTTTATATACCCATTTTTTTATCAATTGCACTGAGAGAAAAACTCACATTTTCCAAAAAAAATTGTTTGGCATAAGTAAATCGGAAACGAAAAAACGAAAAAACGCAATTTAAAAACTTGTGTCAAGGCATTTTTCTTGCCAGAAGTACGTTTTTCTCTCAAGGTGGGGCAGAACTGGTTTTTTTCCCAATAGCAAACACCATTTCAATTGCTAAAATGTTAAAAAAAAAAATATTCTCCCCTGAACAAATTACAATACTTGGAAATAACGGAAAAACCATCACAATATAAATCCGTCCAAAACCCCCAAAATTAATTAATTCCCGCTGTTTATGATACTTAGAAACAACTCAGCATCCACCTGGACCCCACTTGAAATCCACCCTGAGAGGCCACAATAAGCCTCAAAGAAGTGTGCATAAATTTTCATCCCCAGAAAGAAAAAAAAAAATTCCGCAAAGATTGTAGAATGAATGAAAAGTGAAAGGCTTCATACCCGTCTCATGGTCATGGAACGATGGTACTTGAGTACATATATATATATGACTGTGGAGTGGGCCTCTTGGTAACGGGGCGAGCACTTATGCGCCTTGCTCGCCAATCCAAATGAATTGGATAATTTGATCAGCTCGTTGCTGGCCCTTTGTTGCCTCCTGAGAACATTGAATGGACCGGTAGACCATCATCTCGTGACCTCCCGCCCCTCTGGGACCCCCTCCATCAACCCACCCCCCCCTTCGTCCATCATAATGGATATAAAATTGATATCAAAAACGAGATCATAATCTCAGTCAACCGATCTAGTAACTATATGATCATTTCCTGTCATATATTTTAGCAAAAATTATTACTAATAAACAATTTGAGAATTTATTTTAAAGAAAAAAATAAACTTTTAAAGGCAACACATTTTTCACATTCTCCTGATGCCTGCACAGTAAAGAATGTTACCCCGTGGCTAAATTTCCAATTCGTCCGCTATTTTCTCACGATTGAGTTTTCAGGATATTTCTTTTTCTTCACATTTTCCTCTCCTCAACATTTTTTTTTCTATTCCTGCTAGTGGGTTTTCTTATCGCCCCAGGGAGGGTTTAAGATTATGGCTGAGACTCTAAACACCCTTTTCTGTCGTTGACGGTTTCATTAAAAAAAAATGTCGGGGGTTATGAACATAACACTGTGATTACGGAAATATCAACTTGAAAAATTTCTTGAAGGTAGAAAAAATTTTGATAAAAACTCAACGATGAATTGAATTTTTTTTTTCGTCATTGCTAATTATGCTTTCTTGATCCCAAAATATGATAATTCATGCAGAACTACATGAACCTTATCATACTCATGCACTCTAATTTTAAATAAATAAATAAAAAAAATTGAAAAAATTAAAAAGGTATATTTTTTAACCCAAGAAATAATCACGTATGCACATATCTTACGTCTTGCGGCCATGCTGTCTTCAGTTGGACGTCTGGAAAGTGGGAGGCACAAACAGGGGGGGGGGGAAGAGAGAGAGAATGAAGGTGGGAAAAAGAGAGGGTGGTGGACGAAAGCGGTGAGGAAAGAACGAAAGAGGGGAATGATTAATTACAAGCGAGTGACGAGTGGAAGAGACGAGAAGCTCTGAATGGTCGTGGAGACTCGGGTGATGATGACAGCGAGGGGCAGAGGACGAGGAAGAGTATGATGGTGGTACGGGAGGGCTAAAAAGGGGGCCGGGGGAGGGAGGCGAACAGGGAGGTGGAATGAGCTGAGACGCGAGAGAGCACTGAGAATGTGGAACTCACCTTGAGGAACTGGCCTGATGAACCAAGCCGATGAGAGTTTAACCACTGGAAGAATGATGCGCTCCTCTCCTGACATTCTGCTGCCTCTCCCTGAGTTTCTTTTCTCCATGTCATTTATACCGTTCTACTATCGTGCACACTTTTTTGTACATCATTCTTCCACTCCAGTCGCTTTTTTTTTCTCCAGTGAAACTCTCGGAGACGCAAATTTTTTAATAACTCTGATGGAGTGTCTTACAGTTTATTTATGTCGACGGTTCAGGATGAGAATTTTCTTACTATGTTGAGTATGAAATTGAGCAAGGTTTTCTTTTTATTTTGCTCCAGCCTCTGGAGGACTATTTATCGTTTAATTATTATTCACTTCCAGCATCAGGGTTTATGGCATTTTTTGTGAATATTTTTCTTTAAAAGTTTTACGGTATTATAAGAATTTTTTTACCTTCTTCTATAAAATGGTAATAAAATGTGCTGAAAGGGTGAAATTTAACACAAGTTGGACATTATTTATTCTCATGAAGGCTATCGATATGACAGAATGATTATCGTGGAGAATAAGGATTCTATGGAGTGTGAGTAGTGTCATGCGGGGCAAGCAATAGAACGCTAATAAGCAGCAATTGAGGGTGGGGTGAAGGGAACACTTGCATACGAAAAATTGTGTATTTTATTCACGTGAAAGCCGAATAAGGCTATTCAATAGGTAAATGGATAAATGTTCTACAGGATTGGCCTGAGGGTAATATCCTTTCTCCAGGAAAACATTTTTTCTATTTCATTAAGAAAAAATAGTGCACATCGAATCATCACGATCAATTTTTTTTTTTTTTTAAACAAAAATAATATTTCCACGTCTTAAAAATAATGTCCTCTCTAGTTAATTTTTTAAAAACAGAGTATAAAAGAAGATTCGAGATTTTCCCTATATGTCACTCCCCCTTTACCTTTGATTCCCTCAAAAGAAGAAATAAAAATAATCACGGATGAACGAAACTCACGTACGGTATATGGAGAATATCACGCTTATTAAATTTCCAGATTGAGAAGTGAGAAAAGAAGCACGTAGGTAAAGCAGAGTGGGAGAAGTGTATTTCCGAGGCACAGCGGGACGTAATATCGCACCGGTCGACCGGTAATGTCTTTCTGATTGCCGGCACGACTATATTTCCCGCGCGCTGAAGGTTCTCAATTCTCGGATCCCATCAGCCTATGGAAATTCTCAATCTCCAACAATAAAACCCCTTTCACCTGGCATTTCTCACCAAAAACCATAATAATTCCCTCCAAATTCATCTCAATTAAGGCAACATCATTGTTATTATTCATTCAGTTCAAAAGAATTTTTATTCAAATAAATGAGAATCACTTTGTTCAAACGGATCGGTCATCAAAGATTACCGCGGATCACGCGGTGTGAGAATGATGGATCCGGTGCTTAACGATATTCCTTCCCTTCCACCTTCTATGCCCCTCACAAACCACTGAGAATCGCACAAATATCACGACACAGACAGACATCATCACGCATCACCCGAGAGATTGATCGATACAGCGAAATCGAGTTATACCGTAAAGATTGAAATCACCAAAGAGTAGAAGCCGAAAAAAAAGTAGATAGTAAGGTGCTGCCCCCCTGATCGGTTCAACTAATCCCTTCTGGTTGCGATAATCGTCGGCGATAGTATGACTTCACTCAGTTCCCCGATTAGGTATACTGCTGAGAGAATTACTGTAATCTACCAGGATCTAACGTCGACAGTAGTTGCTGACAGTCAGCGGATGACTGGCGACACGTGTCTGGCCAATGATGTACTGAAGATGCCCTTTCAATTTTGGTTTGACATTATTATCAATTTCCATCAACTATTCCAGGATAAATTGGTGGAGGGAAGCCATTTTTCCGAGATTTAGAAGAATCTTTCCACACCTCTGCGTAAAGTACTATTTTATGAACTCTTATCAGGCCTTGAACTTGTATTTTACAGCCTAGGACGTAATTTTTTTTTCATCTCTGCATAAAAGTACTACACGGAGAGAAATTTTTGGTAAGAATCACCATTCCATTTAAAAATTTATTAAAATTTAATTTTAGATAATAAAATTTGATGTATAAAAATGAACTTTTATTTTTCGTTTGAGAAATATTGTTCTGATGAGAATAAATAATATCCAACTTGTGTTAAATTTTACCTTTCCAGCGTAGTGATTTTTGTCTAGATTTCAATGAAAATTCTAGGTTTGGTTAGTAGATTTTACCATTCTGTCTGGATAAAAGTCACCCTGATGGTACAGTAATTCCTATCCTACCGGTAGGGCGATTTTTATCCATCAGACGAATAGTAAAATTTACTAACCAAACCTAGAATTTTCATTAAACTCTAGACAGAAATTACTTTGAACGGGAAAGGGTAAAATTTAACACAACTTGGAAATTATTTATTCTCATCAGGACAATATTTCTCAAACGGGAAATAAAATTTAATGTTTATATATCAAATTTTATTGTTTAAAATTTTAAATTTTACTAATTTTCAGTTAGAAAAGAAGAAAAAATTTATGGAAAAACACATTTACCAAACGGAATGGTAATTTTTACTAAAAATTTCTCTCCGTGTACTTTACGAACTCAGTTTGAGTTACAGACCTCGAAGGCGTTTTTTTAGAGCCTAGGGTATAAAATACTCTTAGCGGCCGTAAAACACTACTTTTCGTTTCTCAAATAATTCACTCCATCACCCCATCCCATACAAATCAATATTTTTCATTCAACTTCAAACTTGATAAACACATCTCCCACATGAAGTTAACTACAGATATCAATATGTGGGTTGTTAATAACTCGGTTAACTCGTTATTGAGTTGAAATCTATGGGTTGCATAGAGAAGAGTGAATTGCGCTTGCGCTCGCATGCCTCAATGACTCGATTAATAACGACTTGGTTGGATATATACCACAGCCTCTAGGTATGTCTTTAGTAACTCTGTAGTTCTGGCCTTATATTAGGTACTCAGGTTCACTCGCCATTCCCAGAGACTGTATATACCCTTTATACCACGTCGAGCTGGTTCGCTTTGATTTCTGCCGCCAGCGGGGGTGCCTCTGGCGGCACTACTCTCTCTCTCTCTCTCTCTCTCTCTCTCACTCATTCTCTTCTACTCGCATACACATATATTCACATTAAACAGAACGAAACTTTACGTGCGTGTGAAACGCTCGTGTTACCAAGCTCGTTACTCTGCGCCTTCGAAACGCTTTCCCTCTTCGTTGTATTATATTCCTGTGTACGGAGGACTTTTGAATTGAAAACTTTGTACCCGAAAAGTTTCGCTACTGAGGGACCCTGAATTTCGTGCATCGTATACTCACATTTCTTGGGTATGAGCACCGAGATATAATCCAAGTCTCTTGTGTATCTGAAACATAATGAATAATGCCGGATTGAGTTATTATTCTTTGTGGTAATGAGAATTAAATTGTAAACAAACATTAACAGGAGAGCTGAATCGAGAAGGAGTTAATGCTTCAATTATTATTTTTTCTTTCATTCGGATGGTTATCATGATTGAAAAGATATATCTGATGAAAATTCGGAGTTGGAGGAGTATATCTAATCGAAAATGATTTTCACGAAAATGAGAAATAAAGGTTAATATTGATGAATTGATGAAAATATTCCATTAATGATTTTCGATGCATCTTGTCAATTATGAAAAATTCATGACTAATAAATAAATGGAATGGAATTTTTAAAGAATAGATTCATCATTTTTTATATTTTATAAAAATGAGTAATTGGATAAGAATGACAGCCACAAAAAAAAGTTCTGATTCATGTCGATAATCTACCTCATTCAAGTAGGATGACTCTACCCCAATCAATTCGATTTTTCGACCTACCATAAGTAGAAATTTGGCTTGACTCAGGTCGAAAAACGTCAGTTCGTTTTTCAACCTGAATTAAATCAAACTCTACCTGTTTTAAGTCGGACTCTGCCTGATTCAAGTCAAACTCTACCTGATTTAAGTCAAACTCTACCTGATTTAAGTCGAACTCTACCTGATTCAAGTCAAACGCTGCAGGATTCAAGTCAAACTGTACCTGATTTAAGTCGAACTCTACCTGATTCAAGTCAAACTCTACCTGATTTAAGTCGAACTCTACCTGATTCAAGTCAAACTCTACCTGATTTAAGTCAAACTCTGCCTGATTCAACTTGAACTTTACCTGAATTAAGTAGAACTCTACTTGATTCAAGTCAAACTCTACCTGAATTAAGTCGAACTCTGCCTGATTTAAGTTAAACTCTACCTGAATTAAGGCGTACTCTACCTGATTTCCGTCATTAAATCGATCAAAAATTTTCTTGTTAGATTTTATTCAAGTCGGTTGCATAGACCCGAATCGAGTTGGAATTCTACCTGAGGTAGAAATTGATCAGGTAGAAAATTCTACCTGAACAAGAACGGTTGTTCTGGGTGAAACGAAAAAAATTTCAGATTGATTCAACGACTCAAATCAGGCAGAGTTCGACTTGAATCAAGTAGATTTCGACTTGATTCAGGTTGAAAAACGGACTGACATCTCTCCACCTGAATCAATCCGAATTTCTACTTACGGAAGGTCGAAGAATCGGATTGATTGAGGTAGAGCCATCTTACTTGAATGAGATAGATTATTGACTTTAATCAGAACTTTCTTTTTGGGTATGACGGCGACATCGAAGACAAAACGGAAAAGAAAAAAAAATAGTCAGTTTTGAAGGTCTAGAGAAAACTGAGAAAGACGTATATTTAACCTCAGTTAAGCACATGTTCTATCATATCCAAAATATTCAGTATAAAGGATAATATTTTTAACAAGATAAACAACCCTCCGCAGTGGTTCTCAATCTACTCAACAAAACGACCTCTGCCCCCCAGCTTTGATCTCTGTTTCAAAAATTTCTCAGAAAGAAAACTACCCAGTACATCCGCACAAGTATATACAAAGCTTCGTTTGGGGATGGCTTTGTCGCATGAGTGCACCGCAAGGTTTCCATCCACTCCTCGAGACATTTCAATATCGCACAATTTACGATTTTTTATTTTTCTTTACTCATTTCTCTGAGGATAGAAAGAAAGAGAGAAATGTACAGTGAGAATGACAAAACAGAGTAATACCCTGCTGCGAGCAATTAATCTCACCCCTCTCTCCTTTTTTTGTTCACCCTTTTTCATATATATATTTTTTTCTCTTTTCCTTCTTTTTTTAATCGTTTAATCGATCTCGTTGACTCGAGCCTCATCACGCGTCTATGGGGAGATACGTTATATGTACGTGGGTTGTAAGAGACGTCCCTGGCGCAATGTTTCACGTCGTCGCTCGATTAAAGGATTCAAAGAAATCCCGAGAGTCGATCCCCCGGGTATATACGGGCACACGCGCCTCCCTTTCTTTTCTTCATCTCTCTCTCTCTCTCCCTCTCTCTGCATACACTGTGTACGTTTTAGGTATGGCTGTGTTGACTAGCTCCACTGATTGCTGTTGCATCTTTGATGACCTCGCCCAGACGACCATAGAGGAAGGGGGGGGGGTACAGGGTTTATACTATATATAGGATATATGGCTTCTCGTAACCTTCCCTACTCTTTGAAACATCACTGTGCAAAGAACGAAATGTTGAGATTGATATTTTAACAGACGGATTACGTAAAGAGAGCCTTGAAGAAAATGTCGAGGAGGGAATGAAATTTAAATTTTCTTCTGGACTGAGGGTGAGAATGAATTGGGGGGTGAGTGGGGTAAAATGGAATGACGTTTGGGTCAAATTGGACTGGATTAATCGTATGGGTCAACTTCAATCTTCAGCTGAGGAATTTGCAAAATGAGAAACAAATTCAGTAGCGAATTGGTAAAACGGTTCAAGTCGATTTCATCCTATAGGGTCACTTTTTGATAGATATCTTCAAATCTATGGGAGATATCAAAATTTTTTTGCATACCTTTTTTGTAGCTCTCATTTTACTCTACAAAAAAGATTTTTATAAAAATTTCGCTATCTCTCTTAGAATCCGAGATATTTGTCGAATACTTTCCCTAGGATAAAATCGACTTGAACCGTTTTACCAATTCACTACTGAATTGCTGAAAAAAAATTCAAAATAGTTGGTTTAAAATTTGTTCAATAAAACGTCTTGACTCAGACATTCTTTTTCTTGACTATGAAGATCAAAGTTGACTGGAATGAAGTGGTATCCCGCTGGGGAACAGCAGGTAGTATTACCCTTTATTCTCCATAAAAATAGAATATTCCCGTTCTCCTGACATGCTTAGTTAATTAACTGTACACCGATGGTGGACGACGCACACTTAATCCGTCACCATCTAGCCTCAAATCATTAAAAATATTAAACATCAAAGCGAGTATCCCACTGACAATAATCCACAATTATACTCCACCTCCTATTTGATAAAGGATATGTGGTATTTTCAGTGAAAATATTTTATCTGGCCAGTACCAAATGAATTAATGAATACTAATGAAAATTGGTTATCAGTAGAAATGCATCCAGGAGTGTTGAATGATTTGGTATATAGGCTCTCGGGTGTTACAACCAGTGAAGCGCGTAATACGGCATTGACAATAAACGGACGTGAATGAGAGAGAAACTGGAGGAAGATGGCTGTGTGTATGTGTGTATATACGTGTACATAACGAGAAAGTAGAGGAGGTGGAGGAGAGACACGATGAATTCGGGTGCAAGGGAAGCCGGATCACCGTTGACACAAAGCGCCCGTAATCCGTTTATCTTCTCTCCGGGCCACTCTCCCGCGTCCACGTGTTTCGTGGTACACTATTCAATCTCCTCCCTCCCCTCACCACTCTTGTCCACCCAACCACCCCCAACTCGTTCATTGTACTTTATACTGGTCACGGAACCTCGAGTTATTATTAAATATCTTTTCCTTATGGTTGGAAAAACAAAACACATGAGAGAGGAATAACCATCGGGTATATATCAGAAAATTTAGCTGACATTCCAGACCAAAAGTGTAAAATTTCATTTGACTTACTATCACGTAATTACGAGAAATCGTAAGTATAACTCCTTGAGCACAATCGCATCCATTGAGCTCATCAAATAGGGAAAAAAATCAAGATTTATATAAATACTTCGTTTCACTATTTCGAGGAGTAAAAACATTTGTCATGTAGCAAATAAAGACAGGAATTTCTTCAGCTTTTCAATGATGACACGAGATAATTCATCACTCAAAAGATATTTGGAATTCTTTGTTACGTGAAGATACATATAGGACATACAGTCATAATGGATTTGTCTCAAGTAATCCTCATTAAAATTTCAAAAATATATATATATATACCATCTAGCCACCCAAAAATTCCTCCCCCATCATCTCTTTTCTCCTTGACGTACCGTTGAAAGACGTCCACAGTTCAACAAAAGCTAACTCTGATATATTACGCTTATTAATGCCTCACCCGTCTTTTCTTCTCTCCCTCCCCACCTCCTCCCAATTTCTCTCTTTCTCTCACCCATTTCCAGCCATCGACTTTGCCCACGACCACCGAGGTTATTATTTATGCCCGAATGGTAAAGAGGCCGTGGTTAAAGGGGTGAATGTATTTGTGTGCTCTTCGAGTCGTCCTAGGTACAACCAAAATATATATATGTGTGTGTGCGCGGGGGCGAAAAAATATTTTCAAGATAAAAGAGGTGGTAAAAGAAAAATTCGTTGCTGTGTGACGGGTACAAATGAATGGTGCTGTAGACCCGGCGTTTGTCCCTTTACATTGGCTGCCCCCTAGCGGTACTCTCGACCACTTGAGTTTCTCAGAATCATTCATACCTTGAATTAAATATAGAAATGCGATAAAATAAGGTGAAAAAATATGCCGAATTAATACACTCTATTATCATTATACTTACTTCATTTTCTTCGGGTAATTGACGTAAAATTTTTTTTTCCCCCCTCATTTTAGGGGAGTCCATTGTCTTTTCTCGTCTTGATGACGAATTCTATCGTTTTATAGATTATATTGTTTTTTTTTATTCTCAAATTCCTCATAATTCCACCCTCAAGTTTTCGTTTGTAATAAATAATTGGGTATTTGCTCAATCGCAATTGAATTAATTGAGAATCATTAATGCCTGAATCACCGCATACTGATTAAATTCATACTTTTTGTTGGGTATGTGTTTTGTTATCTCGATATAAGCTTTTCTGTGTGCTTATGGATATTATACGGACCGGAAAATACGGCGTAATCTTTGGCTTTTATTGTTTGTACCGCGGGTATACGAGTGGGTAGCCACGAGTTATTCATTGTCCTCATGTATACGATAATGCATATTAGATGAATATATTGTGGGTTCATAAATTTTAAAGGAGAGTGTACCGAGTGAACTTGCATCAACAATGATTTGCCATTAAATTATGACAAATGGGAAATTTCTCATCAATTTTTTATTTTTTTTATTTATAAAGTAAATTTTCAGTTTTTTTTTTTTTTTTTTCGGTAACCAAAATGAGAAATTCGTTGTGCGGTATTTTTAAAGGTATATTCGGGTATCCAATGGAGAGATGCGGGTCCGCTGGAGCGTATATGCTTCACTCAGGCCTCTCTTTTCTCTCGCGGTGGAGGGATTTCGCTAATAAGGCGATGGCGATGGAATAAGAGAAGGCCGACAAACCCCGGTAACTTTAAGCCTCGTTCTCTCTTTCCTTCTTCTCCTTTTCCATGCCCATATAACCCTCTACAGCTCTGCTATCCCGATTATCGATTTATCTGCTCGACGTCCCGCATGGACGCACCGCAAAAGAAACACTGGAGGTATGAGCGGCGATGGACAGGGAAGATTTCAAATCGGTCAGTGGAAGAGAAAAAAAAATAAGAAGAGGAGAGAGAGATTACGCGTTAAGAATTCTGTCCTTCACGCGCACAACAATATCAACAATTATTTTTCCGCTAATTAAACATTTTCTTGGATTTCTCACTGTTTACCTGTGAAAAATCACTGACATTGTGTTTTCAATAAAAAATTAATTTTTTTTGGGTGAAAAAAAAAAATGAAAAATTTCAATTTCAATATTCCCAAGATGGATTACGTGTATAATCTCCATGACGAGCGTCAGAGAAAGGGGGGAATGTAGCAAGAAAATTGAAATTCATCGTGGCAAACTCCGACTCTCTACTCTTGCTTATATGCGTGGATCGATTTGTTATGTATTCAAGTCAATGCTGTTTCGTGAAGGGAAAGGAAATGAGTGAGAGAGACGGTGGAACGATGGAGGATAAAACAAGTTGAAGGAAAAGAAAAAAAAAATGGCCGAAATGGGGAAGAAAAAAAAAGAAGATGAAGGCGAAGGGGTCAGCCGGCCGAGACCTCCACACGGATCGTATGTAGTACGGAAGATTGGCTCCCAAGAGCCGACCAATCAGCTGCGAGTTCCTTTGTCTTGCCAGATTGGTCGACGCATTGTTTTAAGGGAGGCCCGGCGCATGCGCTGTTGCGTGCGTGGGAGGAACGTATATAGTGAGACTGCCCATGAGAATGAATTTATTTTCTTTGACTTTTATTTTTCATTTTTTTTTTGACAATTTCGATTGTGGAAAATTATCATTGAATTTTTTTCCTAAACTTTTCATTGGTTTTTTCAATCTCAGTATAATTTTTTTAAAATCAATTATTTGAAAAGCGTTCAGATTAATGATTAATTTATTGACAAATATTATGACAAATATATTCAAAATATTGTGTTCAATAAAGAAATTAATATTAAATTCAATAACAAAATAACCGTTTTGCCCCTGTAGTTTAATCAAGGTCAATTGTTATTAAACAAAAAAAAAAAAGTCTGACGATTGTCAAGAGAGAAAGTATTTGACACATTTGCCTCCCCTCGGGCCATTCACCAACTCCAGAGGAACCCTTGTTCGCTCTTCTCGATAATGGCTGTGTGCCGGAAACGAGATGACGCGTGACCCCAGACGGATGCATTAGACGCACTTCCGGCGGTACGACGCCCGGCGTCCTCTCTCGTTCGTCCGTGAAACTCCAACGGCCATCCCGCCCATTACCAATCATCGAGTGTAATCGTCAATGCGATCATGTGCCATTTACTCGCGAGTGAATCATTTTTATTTTCCATGAATTCAATTCAGTCTTATTAACTGAAGGTCAGTGACCTCATTTCTCACTCTTCAACAATTTCGAGAATTTTGTAAAGAAAATTACGCAATTATGAATACTAATAATCCGTAAATTCATTTGGAACGAAAAGATTAGAAAAATAATTGAAAACTAAAATAGTATATTTCGATACAAGTGAGACGGAATTCCCACGCGTGTGAAGTTGGCGGCCCGAGGCGAAGCCGAGGGCTGCCAATCACACGAGCTAAAAATTCCCCTCTCACATGTGTCGAACAATATTTTTCAACAGTGATTTTACGTTCAGTGAGTGGCCGAACTGTGCCCTTTTCATTTACTACACATTTCGGCACGAGGTGAACGCAGCAGCAATGTCGAAAAATTTAATTTATTGTTATCAAAATGCAAAAAATGATCATATCAGAGAAAATTGTTGCATCAAACATAAAAAAAAAAAAAACTGACATTCCTCCTCCGATTTTTATTTACCAAAGTTCACTCGTGTGGCCCATAACATTTCCACATCTGCACAGAAACATTTTTAAACAAAGCTCGTCTCCGGAGTTTCTCTCTCGACGTTGCAGTACATCGATACCGGAAACTACCGCCACGGAGAACGAGTGAGTCTCCAGATAATAAAAAAAATGACGGTATTTGAAAAAAAAAAAGTTTAAAAAAAAATGACGAGGAAAAAGGTATGAAATACGACGAGAGAGTCTCCAAACGTGTCCTGTACACGTGCGTCATGAATATTTGAGTCGATAGTAGACTTCTCTCTCCCTCCCCTCCCCCTTTCCGCTCTTTTCCCCCCCGTACGTAACTCGCATTTACTGCGCAATGTGTCGTTGTCTCTCGTCACGCTTTCTACCGCCTTCAACGTGCCAGAAACGCATATTGAACATCCATAAATGTCGCATAATGTAACTCATGGATATATAATGCATCTAAAAGTTTTGCGTGACCTCTATTTTTCCTGAAAAACATTGGCAAAAAAAAAAAGAAAAATGAAAACAACATTCTGTTTTTGTTTTCATTCTCAATGCGCGAGACATTGAAAAAAGTTATGTAAGCGAGAAAATCGGAGGATCAGAGTCCTGACAGTGGAGGTGGGAGGTGGAGGGTGGATGGATGGATGAGGGTGGTGGTATGGCAATGACGACGTGGCAAAACGATAGGGACGAGCCGAGAGAGAGAGAGAGGAAAAGGGGTATATTCATACCTTCGTACTTTGCCATTCCCGACGGGGATTAATAACAGCCTACTGTTGTCACCATGGTAACTCGGCTTAAAAAACTCCGTCGACACCCTCTATAACCGAGATTTAGTTCCTAACATGTCAAAGATCGCGAAATGATTTAGACAATGTTAAGAATTCTATCAATTTTTTGATTAATTTTTATTATTTTATTTGTCCCAATCAATTGGTCCATTTTCAGTGACACTTTACGCACGAAATTTGACTCTATGCATGACCTTGAACTCTATGCATCCCATAAAGAAAATGGACTGTCTGCGCAGATAGGATTTATGAAGAGCATGTACTGCGCATGCGCAGAGAGTGAAACTTTACGTACTTGTAACACAATATACTATTTTCGCAGGGACCATCAGGCATGAATCAGAGAAACGGAAATTTTTCTGATTATTTACATTATTTAATAAAATTCATATCCAATCTTCATAATTCACAAACAAAGAATGTATCGTATTAGGAGTTGATCCTTTTGTTCCTGGGGCATGGACCAAGCACTTCAGATCTCGGCATATCTAAACGTAAAGTGGATCGTGCCTGGCATAACTAGATCGCGTCAAGATAGGGAATGGCATAAATACTGCTTCTGTTGTTCGTTTTCTCGGACACAAAATGGAACATAGGGGCTTTTCCACTGGCAAGATTTCTCCTTCAGTGGCAGGACGTCGAGTCACCCTGGGTGGATGTTCATGGTGTAGACCCAGAGCACCAAGCAGAGAATGGAAATGATCAATATTCATGGTCCGCCCGTTCTGAGGGGCGAGAGAGACAGAGGGGGTGAGGATGAGGAGACGCACACAGGGCAATGCGGGAGGACTCTGACAGGCTTTGAGGGGGTGAATTTATGCGAATCCTTCCTTCCGTCTCTCTACTTCCATAACCGTGCCATTCTCCTCCTCCCCCCCCCCCCCCCCCCTCCTTTATTTTCTTCTGGACCCACCTCCTGTCATTCTTGAGATCTAAGGGCGAAAACCCTTCCTCCTTATTCAAACTTGCCTTTCTTCACGCACCCTAATTCCTTCAACTTTTCGTCTCTTTATTTTCATGAAGTTATTGGCTTGGTCTGCGGTGAACAACAGAATGAGATGTTGCAAATTAGTTGTTTGAATAAAGTTTCATTAATTTTCAAATTATTATGAGACTAATTTTTTTACAATGTTGTCAATATGTTCCGTGCTAATTTCATTTCTCACTGATTAATACGGCTGGCAATTGACAGGGTCTCGGACCCCTGTTACATGAGCTACATAATGAGCACGAGCTTCTCTTCGTTCCTTCTGGATGGAAATATAAACTCGGATACTTCTAAAAAGAAACTGAAGAGTGAGGACAACTGTCTATGAGATAGGGGCATGGACCCCACTCATATGAATACTATAATGGGCACGGGCCCTGGTCACATGGACTGATTTTGAGAGATTTTCTCACTCTGTAAATCCATGGTACTGATGTCAGAGTTCATTTTCCCACTCGCAAAAGATCCAACTATGGCCTTTATATGGGCCTCATGGATAGGGCTCCATACGGCCCATGTAACAGGGGTTCAGGCCCCTGTCACATGCACACTTCTTAATGATATCCCCCCTCTCCACCTTTATCCTAGAAGTTTCCTAAGTTTATCAGCCCATCAATTTCATTTCTCAAAACTTCAAAACGACTATTCATCCCTCAATCTAATACTTACCAGGTCATATTCCCTCAAAATGGAGATCAATGAATGACGACTAACACGACAATTCACCAACTCAAAAGAGAGCAATCTCCAAGGATTGCACACAGTAGCCGTCCTTTGAGGTGTTTAATAAAGATAATGCTCGAGATAGAGTGATTCCAACTAGAAAGTAGAGGAAAAAGGGAGGGAGGGGGGGGGGGTGCCTGGTGGAAGAGATCAGCAGGGTCGAGAGAGCCTCATTCAGTCGCTCGTTCGCGAGTTCTCTTTTCCTCATGAATACCCTGAATGCCTTTCCATGCACTTTTCCTCACCCCCCCCCCCCCTCCTCTCCCCCTCCCCCGATTCCCCTTCTCCATCCACATGAACCCTTCAGCAATCCGCATTCACTTCTTACACTCACATTTGTATGATTATCACCATAAAATTTAAACCTAAAAATCCAATAGACCATATCTGAATGAATCCCCTGGGAAATTTTGCAGTTTATACCTAAATGATTATGAACTAAAAATCCTTCAACATTAGGTTTTACAGTATTTCCTAACCGAATGTCTATTTGAAATTGCAATACACTGGAAGCTCCAGAAAGGCAATAATAGATGTTACAATGCGCTTCTCGTTGCTTTTCAACTCAGAGCGCAAGGGTTTTTTTGGTGTACGGGAATGGGAAGAGGCTGCATCTGTGTGTATATACCGGCGGCCGAGGGCGGTGGACCCGTTAGCTCTACTCATCAACTAATGGCCCGCACCAGAACCAAACTGACTCTCTCTCTCTCTTTCTCTCTGTACTGGCGTTTTCATAGCAGTGTATATCAACCTAACCGAGAGCTCTGCCTCTTGTAATCTCTCCACTCGTTCACTCAAATGTACCGAGTTCATCCCCTCTCTCAACAGCTTCATGTACTCCATTACGTGTATTTGAAGATGGTTTATAGTTTTCTCATACGTTTCATGGTAGGGGCGGAGGGGGGGAGGGGGAGGGGGAGAAAGAATGCTAGAAAATTTGGAATTTACCCCCTCTCATCGCCACATTATTTTTTCTATAAATTTAGCATTTTATGTTCAATGTTTGTTCTAAAATGCATTAAATTTTGAAGAGGATCTATATTTAGATGAACTAAACCAACAGTTTTCCTTTTCAATCTCTAGAACTCAATTCATAATACTCTCGGGATCTTCACAAACTCCGGTGAGAGACTCTATTTTTGTTCAGCGTGACCCCAATTACCAGATGCTGCAATAGTTTCTCCTTTTGTTTTTGTCTTCAGTGTTCCTTATTTTTTTTTTTTGCAGTCGCTTATAACTAAGAGTGAGGGTAAACATGGGATTAACACACTTTGGAGCAGTTTCTCTTGCTCATTAATTTCTCCTCGAGTCAAGGGTAAAAATTAATCCTCGAGAATATTGACAGAGGATGAAAAATGTACTGGAAAGGTCCAGTAAATGGAGATGAATCCTAAACATTTTCCTGAGATGTCTTAAAATAATTCCAATAAATATTCCTGTAAAAATGAAACTAAACAATTCATAAAAGTCATGATATGCCCGATTTGAATGGAAAGTAACGCCCACATGGTGGCATTGATCAGGTATGAGCCTGATCTGACACCCAGAGGGCCAGGGTTCCAGTCCCGCGGACGCCAACGGCTTTTCACTTGAAAGATCAATGGGATCAAGATGAAAATTGTGTGATGACATCGTCATGATGACTCCATATAGATCAACATAATATTTTTTCCTCCACTATAAGAAATGAAATTGAACAAGATAAAAATCTACAATATGATATTTATGGTGGATCTCGCTTAAGAAATTCACTGACAACTATTGACTCTGGTCTGGCAGGCAGAGGATCGGGGTTCAAGTCCCGGTGAAGACAACGGTTTTTGCATTTTCAGTTTATGAACAGTGAAAATAAATTCATCCCATAATTAATTTTGATATTCGAGTGGCACTACGAGTAATGCAAGTTGTACCTTAAACAATGCTGAAATGGATAGTTTACCGCCCATCTCAGAGAGAGACAGAATCGCAGATCTATACATAATGTGAGCCATTGTTTCAGAGGAAACGTTGAATCCGGGAGCGAAACGTTACCAGTCCCCTGAGAATGATGTACCGCTGCTTGGTACCTCTCCCTCATCCCGTCCACCCCATTTCCACCTCCCTCTATTCCCAATCTTCAGCCCCATCTCCGGGACGGGTCCCTTAATTACTGCTGCGTGCAAATTGGAAGGAAAAATTAATCGCAGAAATGACTTAGGAGCCGGTCGAGGCGCCAAAGAGGGCTGAGAGGGTATGTAACAGCTCATAGAGTGGGGGTAGGGTGGGAGGGGGAACGAGGAAGCGCACTCGGGGGTCGCACAAAGGGGATGAAAGGAAGTCCGGGGCAATTAGAATGATGCCCTTTGCACGGCCTTCCTCGCCGTCTTTTTACCCCCGGTTGTAACCCCCCTCCCCCCCCCCTTGCCCCCTCCAAGTTTCACCTCTTATCCGAAAGCTTTCTTCTGCAAGAATCTTTTCTACAAGAGTAAAAAGTAGAAAAAGAAATAACCCGTCGCTTTTTTCCAAATTTGCTGCTTCACAACATTTTTACTCGACGATAAAAAAAAAACGGAGATTAAAGAGGAATTTAATCAGATTTTTTTTTTGTTTATGCAACGGATAATTAAATTGTTTAGTGAAAAAGGGATTGTTTATTCAATTCTCATGGAGAGGACGGACAGATTGAGAATTGAGAAAATTAATTGATTATGAAATATTCACTAATTAAAAATCAATGCAAGAGGGGGTGAAAATTTGTGTTTCTCTGAATCGTGAAAAATGTCTCAATCGAGGCGTTAAATTAATTACCTTGATTCCATAATACAGAGGGCAAAGAAGGAGCGTTAATGAAAAGAAATATTAGAGGGCCCACCCCATCGGTCGGGTGGTACGATATGAAGGGTGACTTTATCATCCTCCCTTCTCTCTCTCTCTCTCTCTCTCTCTTACGCACTCTTGGGGTATATATTTCTATATATCTATGTACACGTGTAGATGCCCGAAGCTGTGTTGCTAATCCGACGCATAGTTTATACGTCATTAAACCACCGCAGTATTGAAGACTATTGCACCGTCACCCTCAAGCTCACTGTCACATCGAATCATCCCTTGGGGATATGAGGGTATTTGAGTGGAGTGGGAAGCTCTGACCGAGGGTCGAGGAATATTGGAATAAAATGCCATCATCACGTTGACGAAACTCTGAAAAAAGTGGAGATGGTATTTCCATAATTTCATGGATAAATATTGCATATGGAGCATTAAAAATGGCATAAGTGGCATCAATTAAATAAAAAAATTCGTGATTTCAAAATTCAAGGTCTTGTCAATTCTAAAAATAGGTTTTCAGTGACGTCGATTCATTTAAATCGAATTAGTAATATGCGAAGTAAACTAAGTCGTAAAATAAAAACTGACAGGAAGTTCATTATCTGTATTTGTGTCAATGAAAATCGAAATTTAGAACTATCATTTGCCTGCCTGGTGAGACCTCTTCAGATGCTCAAGATATCACCCCAAGAAAATGATTAAATCATAATAAATGATCTCATGAATCTAGAATTCCCGACTTAGGCAAATATTTCGTAGAGTCAATCGGTCAAGCTCGAGAAATCCTGATAAATGGTGGAAAAACTTATCCCACTGGTTTTACTCCTCATCGAGAAAGGGTGTCTGTGCTTCAATAAGGGAGAGACGAAATATCGAGAGATCAATTTTAAAAACAGATTTTCAGCAACCTCAATTCATTAAAATCGAATTAGTAATGTGTGAAGTAAACAAACTCGTTAACAAAAACTTCCAGAACGTTCATTATCTGTATTTGCGTCGATGAGAATTCAAATTTAGAACTATCATACGATAAGTAAATCGATAAAATTGTGACATTAATATTTTTTCAATATTTTGGGGGTATAAAAAGGCGTCGTGGTTTCTATTATTCATCAGTCAACGATTGTTTTTCACTCGGCTGACGATTCGAAATTTTTGAAAAAGATGGCTTTCAAATTACTGTGTTTTGGACTTCTTGTCTGCACTCTTGCCCAGGCTGCACCAGTACAGGAATCTGAGGTAAGACCAGTCAAAAATATTCATTTGAATTTTCTAGCTTATTACAATTATGATTTACTTGGTCGTTGTTTTAAGATCTACAAGATTCAATTCAAGGAATTGTCAATATTCCTGATTCCTAGCATATTTTTTCATGTGAATCGAAGCAACCCACAATGTAATCGCTCACTGATCAAGAGAATTGGTCCTTGATGGTATTTGGCAATGATGATTTCCTTGAACTCGAATGATCAATTACAACTCGTATTCTGTTCAGCCTTCGATATAAGAATCTAATTTCATTTGGATTTCAGGAAGCTCCGGAGCTTGCGGATCTCCAAAAGGACGATGAATTGCAACTCGACCAGATATCAAAAGCTGAAAACTTGGAAAATGAAGGCTCCATTGCTGAATCCTCGCCAGAGGTTGAAGACATCTACTTCGAAAGTAAGAATCCCGCTCAAAAAACAATTTGAGAATCTGGTCAATCTTAGTTGTTTTTATTGATTCATCATCTATTCTTGAAGTTTATTGTGATTGAAAACAAAGGGTTCATAACAAAACAAAATAAAACTAAATTAATCGATTATTCTTTGGAAGTTGAAGGGATGCAGCCTGAACTGGTGATAATTGGAGAAGGTATAAGTACCGTCACCCTATCACTTCCGACTGAAGAGGTGATCGATCGGTTTCTGCAGGTCCTCCTGAGTTATTAGAGAAAATCGGCAACAGCGAAATTAGCTGAAACGTCGGTTCCATCAGTTCAAAAGTATTTAAATGATGTGTTGGATTATCTGTAAAAAAGGAGATAATATTCTATCTGAATATGTATAAATTAATAATTCATCTGTATAATAATTGTTGGCAATTATAATGAAAATATAAGAAAACAAGTAGGCGGTCACTTCCATGCGGCTGGTATTAAGCGGTGAAAGAAATGCGGTATTATATTATGCTTGTTTTTTTTTTCTACCAATTTCATTGGTAGTTAGCTTCCGAACGGATCTAGAATCGATTCTGCCCAGAAAAAAATGTAGAAACTTTATGAATTACATTTCCTCAAGGGAAATGCCACTGGAATAAAGAAAATCAGTGAAATAAATTTATGAATTAATCTTCAATCAGTGTTGGAAGAAAATCCAAAATGGTTGAGTTCTGCTGGAATTTCCTACTTGATCCCATTTTCATCCCATTTGAAAGGGAAATAGAATAGAATAATTATTATTTATTCCGTGAGTTCCCGGGTAGAAATGTTTTGGTCTTTCGAAGATTTTTGGAAAATTTTTCGCAAGATATTCCGAAAGATTTTGTGGAAAATCTTTTTAGTGTCGCTAAAAGATTTTCTGAAAGACGAAAATTTATTTTTTAAAGATTTTCGAAAGACGGAAATTTATTTTTGAAAGATTTTCGAAAGACAATGGGAAAGATTTTTGGAAGACAAAAAATTGTCTTTCGGAGACAATACAGGAAAATTGTTGTGTACTGAAATTCTTTAAACAGAGAAGTTGGTGCTTGCATGAGGGAGAGATGAACCTTGTCAGTTTTGTCCTCCGCTTCCGGTCCTTCTTCGATGTTGCGAAATGGGGATTGAGCGAATGATATCGATGAGGACCAACATAATAATGATAATGATGATAATAATAATAATAATAATAATAAGGGAGGGGAGGGTAAAACGAACCATGCGATTTTCTTGTCTTTCTTTTGATCCTCGCTTTGACTATAAAAGATAAGCCCAAATCAAGTAATATATATAGATCAAACGGTGTAGAGTGGAGGCTAGAAGGTCAATTAAGGGGTCAAATGGTCTAAGGAGAGGTTGAAATATCAATTCATGGCTCAAACCGCATCACTACTTGGATCGACCTTTCAGCCTCCACCCTAGATTGTTTGACCCTTAAATCAACCCTTCGAGACCCAACTCTTGGATCGAGGCAAAATCCGCAGTTAAAAGAGAGAGGGAAATAGAAAACTCTCTCTCTCTCTCTCTCACCCTCACCTTCTCTCACACTCTCTCTCACTTTCCCTCTCCTCACTCACTCTCTCATTCAACCTCACACTCCCTCAATCTCATTCTGACACTCTCACTCTGACACTCTCACTCTCACTCTCTCACTCTTAGACTCTCTTATTCTCACACTCTCGAGAGTGTCAGAATCTTACTCATGCTTACTCTCCCTCTCTTTCTCTCTCACTCCCTCTCCCTCTCTGACCGCACACTCTCACTCCCACTCACACTCTTTCCCTCTGTTACACACTTTCGCACTCTCACGCTCCCTCCCCCCTCCTCTCTCTCTCTCTCTCTCTCTCCCTCTCTCTCTCTCTCCCCCTCTCTCTCACTCACTCTCTTACAAATCTCGGATTGTAGGTCCTTTTTTGACTCTCATCATTATATAACCTTCATCATTTTCTAACTCTCATTTTTCTACCCTCGTTACATCCTGATGTTTTTCATTCTGGATGATCTCCACCTTAACAATTCTATTAACATTCCGATTTTGTTTCGTTTTCATCATTCTTTGTGAGGGTGAACCATAAGGAAAACAAACGAATCAGATAAGGCTGATGTATAAGGGCCTGCTACATCAATGCAAGTTCGTAAAAAACGCATAAGCTTGTGGCATTAGGTGGATAGCTTCCGGGCAATCAATTTGAAGTAGCGTTGCGGAGTGTAGGACTGCGGTTGATGATCTGCTCTCGCCTTTGCATCTCAAAGTCTCATGTTGTGCTTGATCGTGCAGCATATATTGCGATGTGTTGCCTCGTACAAGCAGAGCGCTAGATGAGTCCTGGTGATGTGCTCAGGTAACGTGTGGCCACTAACTTCACCTCGTTCTTGTTCCAGTTTATCATCACTTGGACCTAGACTCACAGCCTATGAGTTTTTGACTAATTGCATCGACGTAGCAAGCAGCTATAAAATTTGAAACCGTTCAAAACTCCTAATCCCGTCTTAGGAGCCTAGCGAACCTTTTTGAGACCCATCAGACCCTAAACCCCTTCAGACCCTCAGACCCTCAGATCTCTTAGACCCTCCAGACCCTTTAAAAAATTTTCTGATAATCCTGGGAATTTCCAAAAATCCTGAAAATCCTGAAAAACCTAGCATTTTAGGGGTCTAACAAGCTTTTTTGAGACTCTTTAGACCCCTTAGACCCTCAGACTCTTTAGACTCGAGCGGCTTATGACTCAGTGTCACCTGAATTTTTTTCCTTATCTCTTTATTACATAGAGATATGTGATCGATCAATAAAATGAATCATTCTGAAACACAGTTTGTTATTCTCAACAAGTTTTAATTCAGAAATAAGTATTAATGGATAACATGAGTGTGAATATAATTAGTAAAATAATTTTCATTAGGTCATGTAGTATGGTTGGACCTTATTACTCCAGCGCCTACCCTTCTGGGCCTCTCCAAGTGAATAATAGGTCTTCCAGAACAGCTGAAAACCAGCGAGAAAGGAAAATATTACCATGAAAACTCCCAATCGCCAGAAAAGTTCTTCACGGCCTCAGTGACGAAATCTACCATGTCAAATTTGTCAGAGGTTTCAGAATCCGTGAAAAATGATCCTGTTGATGATAAAATAGTGAAACCATCAGCAATTGTTGATGCTAATGATCTTAAATCACTAGAAAGAATTAATATCGATCAAGGAGAGGAGACATAAGATGCTAAAAATACTCAATCAGCTGATGCTGATGACAACAGAAGTGTGTCTCTGCATCCGGATTCGAATGAGACAAAAGATATTGATGACAGGGTATTTGATTCCAATGAATCTAGTAGAGAAATCAGTGGACATACTGAAATTGAAAAAAAAAACATTGAAATCGACTGTTTTCGATCAATTCCAGAAAAATTATTACCAAGTCCAGAGGAGGTTCTTTCACCTACTACCAAGGGAGAGGAACAGGAGCGTGATGAAGCATTTGAAAGTATTGAGAGTGAAGAGATTGAAGCGAAAAATTTGAAAATTGATGAAACTGAAAAAATTGAGACTAAAAATGAAATTTCTCCTCCGATATCAGAAGAAATTAAGAGAAAAATTGAAAAATCTCATAGATATTTCATTAAAAATTGATGGAAATCGTGAAATTGTTGATGAAAATTCATCAAAGAGTGAAATAATTGATGTAGAAATTGAAAAATCTGAAGGAAATGGAGAAATTATCCAAAAAAATTCATCAAAAAGTAAAATAATTGATGTAAAAAATGGAAAATCTTTAAAAACCGAAGAAAATGAAGGAATTATTGAATTAAAAACAGAGGAGAATCGAGAAATTATCCGGAAAATTGATGAAAATTCGATTTTATCAACTCCAGACGATGAAATACCTTCAAAAATGGATGACAAATCTCCAGAGAATGTTTCTTCAACATCTGATGACGATTCCACATCAAAACCTCGAGAGGGATCATCAGAAATATCAGCAGAAGCATCTGAATCTATTGATTCACCTGAGCAGTCAAAAATACCTGAAGAAAAACCTGAATTTTTGCCACCAGGACTGGACGATGAGTCAAAATCGAAACTAATGAACTACATGATTCAAGTAGAATTCTACCTGATTTGCGTCGCTAATCGATCTGTAAATTTTTTTTACACAATCTATGGATTTGAGTAAAAGACAAATGTTCACTGGTTTTGATATCCAGGGTTATCACAATTCCAGGGGTAAGGAGGAGCACAGACATCCAAATTATTCAATACTACCTGATCCAAGTACATTAGCATCATTGAGAATGGGAAGGAGAAGACATGATGGAGATCATTTGGAGATGTTGAAGAGATTGAGAAGTGATTTTGGGGGGTTTGAGAAGTGGTATTGGTACATTAAATCCAAGTAATTCTGGTGATAGAAGGGATGATGCTGTTGGTGATGCTATTGAGGAACCACTGATGATGGTACAGGGTGAGGGCTCGGGTTCTGATTGTGATGCTGGTAATGTTAAAAATAATTCAGACGATGATGATGATATTGGTGATGCTGTTACATTTTACTTTTTTAGTGAGGGTTGTGGTGTTCATAATACAACTGGTAATCCTGGTGATGAGACAAGTGATAACAAAGAAATCGAAAAATGATAGTGGTGATGTTGGAGGCTCTGGTGAATCACCAAAAGGTAAATTTAAACCAACACTTGGGGTTCAGGTATTTACTAAATCAGCAGGCAGCAGCGGTAAACGTTCATCAAGATGGGATGTCAAAGATACTGATGACAGGAGGGAATGTGACAGTAGTATTGATAAAAATATACCGAGTATTTTTTCTGATGATAAATTGAGAATTTCTGGGGATATTTCAAGTTCTGTCAATCAAAATTCAGTCTCTTCATCGAATAATTCAACTAAATGCGCAATTTTTGAATATAATAAGCCTGAATCATCGTGTAAAAAATTGGTTAATGATGATTACGAAATACCGAGATTTTTTTTTGGATCAAATTGTTTTTCTTATTCATCAGAAGCTGCTGTTAAATCATCAACTGATGATTCAGAGAATATTGTCTCTGGTTCAGATATTAAAATTACTGTAATTGATAAACCTGAGCCATCATCAGGCCATTCAGATGTTTTATCGAGTACTGAAAGCATTTCTCAGGTACCAGAATCATCAACATGTTCAGAAAATCCACCAAAACCATCAATAATTGATTCTACTGTTTCTGAAGACGATAAAACATCAGAAATACCTTCAATCGAGTCTAAAAATGTTGATGTTGATGAAGAAGAGCAAGAAAATCCTGAAAAAGAGTCTTCTCATGATAATGAAGATGTTGTCGATTCGACTGAGGCAGATTCTATGATTTTAGAGTCTCCAGAGGTTTCAGATTGATGAATTAAAAGAGTCTCGAATTGAATTGAATTAAAAGAGAAAATGTCAAGAAACCTTTTTTGTAGAATTTCTTGAGGGGAATGATTTCTCACGCTGCAGCGTTTCCGCCTGGAGTTTCTGGGTGAATATTCTTGATGGTTTCAATTCCTGGCAGCTGTTTTTTTTTATTATTATTAATATTTTTCATTTTATTTTTATTTTATTTTATTTTTATTTTTTATTTACCTGTTGAGTCGTCTTTGGATAAATCGATAAAATCGATAAAATATATTTCTGTATGTTCTAATAAAGAGAAGATGTTTCAAATTCCTTGGTTGTTAAGTCGTTGCCATGACAGCAACATCTAATCGAACTACTAATCGTTCGTTTTGAGTAAACAAAAAAACATCCAAAGACGACTCAACAGGTAAATAAAAAAATAAATAAAATAAAAATAAAATAAAAAATGTTAATAATAATAATAAAAAACAGCTGCCAGGAATTGAAACTGTCCAGAATATTCACCCCGAAACTCCAGGCGGAAAGGCTGCAGCGTGAGAAATCATTCCCCTCAAGAAATTCTACAAAAAAGGTTTCTTGACATTTTCTCTTTTAATTCAATTCAATTCGAGACTCTTTTCATTCATTAATCTGAAACCTCTGGAGACTCTAAAATCATAGAATCTGCCTCAGTCGAATCAATAACATCGTCATTATCATGAGAAGACTCTTTTTCAGGATTTTCCTGCTCTTCTTCATCAACATCAACATTTTTAGACTAGATTGAAGGTATTTCTGATGTTTTATCATTTTCAGAAACAGTGGAATCAATTATTGATAGTTTTGTTGGATTTTCTGAACATGTTGATGATTCTGGTACCTGAGAAATGCTTTCAGTACTCGATAAAACATCTGAATGGCCTGATGATGGCTCAGGTTTACCAATTACAGCAATTTTAATATCTGAACCAGAGAATATTCCCTGAATCATCGGTCGATGATTTAACAGCAGCTTCTGATGAATAAGAAATACAATTTGATCCAAAAAAAAATCTCGGTATTTCGTAATCATCATTAACCAATTTTTTACACGATGATTCAGGCTTATTATCATCAAAAATTTCACATGTAGTTGAATGATTCGATGAAGAGACTGAATTTTGATTGACAGAACTTGAAATATCCCCAGAAATTCCCAATTTATCATCAGAAAAAATACTCGATATATTTTTATCAATACTACTGTCACATTCCCTCCTGTCATCAGTATCTTTGACATCCCATCCTGATGAACGTTTACCACTGCTACCTGGTGATTTAGTAAATACCTGAACCCCAAGTGTTGGTTTCAATTTACCTTTTGGTGATTCACCAGAGCCTCCAACATTACCACTATCATTTTTTGATTCATTACCACTTTTGATTTCTTTATTATCACTTGTCTCATCACCAGGATTACCAGTTGTATGATGAACACCACAACCCTCACCAAAAAAGTAAAATGTAATTTCAACAGCAGCACGAATATCATCATCATCGTCTGAATTATTTTTAACATTACCAGCATCACAATCAGAACCCGAACCCTCACCCGGTACCATCATCAGTGGTTCCTCAATAGCATCACCAACAGCATCATCCCTTCTACCACCAGAATTACTTGGATTTAATGTACCAATACCACTTCTCAAACCCCCCAAAATCACTTCTCAATCTCTTCAACATCTCCAAATGATCTCCATCATGTCTTCTCCTTCCCATTCTCAATGATGCTAATTTACTTGGATCAGGTTATATTGAATAATTTGGATGTCTGTGCTCCTCCTTACCCCTGAAATTGTGATAACCCTGGATATCATAACCAGTGAACAAATGTTCATTTGTCTTTTACTCAAATCCATAAATTGTGAAGAATTACGATGATGATGAGATCTCTCGTACGATAAATTAACATCTGATTTTTGTTTTTTTGTGCTCAAATCAATTTTACGAGCTTGAAAATCATTTCTATAATTTTGAGATGATTTTTTACTTGTTAAATCCATGCTAGTGAAATCAACTGGTTGATTTCGTGATAACAAATCAATTCCATGAGATTTTGATGTAAAATCTTGATGTTTAGCATCATCTCCAGTTGTTATTGGAATTCCACTGGTTCTTGCTAGATTTTTAGCAATTTTTTCGAGCTTTGAGGGCACTTGTTTGTCTGATTGTAGACGAGAGAGGGTTGAGGCTATTTTATCGATTGGTTTTGAGGGTTTTTGGTGGGTTGAGAGGTGTAGATTGTTGAAATTAATGGGTTTTCGATGATTCAGGTGGAATTTTTGAAGGTTTGAAGGGTGTGAATGGGTCTCTAGTATTCTGTCGTCAATTTGAGGCTTGTAGTCTTGGTGGTGGAGGGATTTTGATGGGGATGTTGTGATCACTGGGGTTTCTATTGATTTTATCACTGTTGGTCGATGGTTTTGATGGGTTTGGGGAATTTGATGGATTTCTGGGGGTTTTTGGGGTTTCAAATCCTTTAATTTGGGGGCCTGGTGCTTCGGGGGAGTGGAGGGAAGTTTTTTGAGGAGTTTTGGGGGTGGTGGGTGGCCTGAGGAGGAGTGGGAGTCTTCTGAGTGGGTGGAGGCATCTTCGTGGATCAATTCGTCATTTTCGGAGGGCTCTGAAGGGTCTTCCTCGGAATCTGAGGATTCTTCAGAGTCTGGGGGATTCTGGGGGGGGTTGTAACGGGGGTTTTAGGGGCACTGTGGGGTCTGAGGGGTCAGAGGAAGGAGAAGGAGAAGTGGATACCTGGCCACTGTCAGTGATGGGTTTTTCTGATATCGCTAGGCTGTTGTTGTCCTCGTTTATGGGGATGGGGCCAGCTGATATCGGAGGAGAAATTTCATTTTTAGTCTCAATTTTTTCAGTTTCATCAATTTTCAAATTTTTCGCTTCAATCTCTTCATTCTCAATACTTTCAAATGCTTCATCACGCTCCTGTTCCTCTCCCTTGGTAGTACGTGAAAGAACCTCCTCTGGACTTGGTAATAATTTTTCTGGAATTGATCGAAAACAGTCGATTTCAATGTTTTTTTTTTCAATTTCAGTATGTCCACTGAATTCTCTACTAGATTCATTGGAATCAAATACCCTGTCATCAATACCTTTTGTCTCATTCGAATCCGGATGCAGAGACACACTTCTGTTGTCATCAGCATCAGCTGATTGAGTATTTTTAGCATCTTATGTCTCTCCTTGATCGATATTAATTCTTTCTAGTGATTTAAGATCATTAGCATCAACAATTGCTGATGGTTTCACTATTTTATCATCATCAGGATCATTTTTCACGGATTCTGAAACCTCTGACAAATTTGACATGGTAGATTTCGTCACTGAGGCCGTGAAGAACTTTTCTGGCGATTGGGAGTTTTCATGGTAATATTTTCCTTTCTCGCTGGTTTTCAGCTGTTCTGGAAGACCTATTATTCACTTGGAGAGGCCCAGAAGGGTAGGCGCTGGAGTAATAAGGTCCAACCATACGACATGACCTAATGAAAATTATTTTACTAATTATATTCACACTCATGTTATCCATTAATACTTATTTCTGAATTAAAACTTGTTGAGAATAACAAACTGTGTTTCAGAATGATTCATTTTATTGATCGATCACATATCTCTATGTAATAAAGAGATAAGGAAAAAAATTCAGGTGACACTGAGTCATAAGCCGCTCGAGTCTAAAGAGTCTGAGGGTCTAAGGGGTCTAAAGAGTCTCAAAAAAGCTTGTTAGACCCCTAAAATGCTAGGTTTTTCAGGATTTTCAGGATTTTTGGAAATTCCCAGGATTATCAGAAAATTTTTTAAAGGGTCTGGAGGGTCTAAGAGATCTGAGGGTCTGAGGGTCTGAAGGGGTTTAGGGTCTGATGGGTCTCAAAAAGGTTCGCTAGGCTCCTAAGACGGGATTAGGAGTTTTGAACGGTTTCAAATTTTATAGCTGCTTGCTACGTCGATGCAATTAGTCAAAAACTCATAGGCTGTGAGTCTAGGTCCAAGTGATGATAAACTGGAACAAGAACGAGGTGAAGTTAGTGGCCACACGTTACCTGAGCACATCACCAGGACTCATCTAGCGCTCTGCTTGTACGAGGCAACACATCGCAACATATGCTGCACGATCAAGCACAACATGAGACTTTGAGATGCAAAGGCGAGAGCAGATCATCAACCGCAGTCCTACACTCCGCAACGCTACTTCAAATTGATTGCCCGGAAGCTATCCACCTAATGCCACAAGCTTATGCGTTTTTTACGAACTTGCATTGATGTAGCAGGCCCTTATACATCAGCCTTATCTGATTCGTTTGTTTTCCTTATGGTTCACCCTCACAAAGAATGATGAAAACGAAACAAAATCGGAATGTTAATAGAATTGTTAAGGTGGAGATCATCCAGAATGAAAAACATCAGGATGTAACGAGGGTAGAAAAATGAGAGTTAGAAAATGATGAAGGTTATAATGATGAGAGTCAAAAAAGGACCCACAATCCGAGATTTGTAAGAGAGTGAGTGAGAGAGAGGGGGAGAGAGAGAGAGAGAGAGAGAGAGAGAGAGAGAGAGAGAGAGAGAGAGAGAGAGGAGGGGGGAGGGAGCGTGAGAGTGCGAAAGTGTGTAACAGAGGGAAAGAGTGTGAGTGGGAGTGAGAGTGTGCGGTCAGAGAGGGAGAGAGAGTGAGAGAGAAAGAGAGGGAGAGTAAGCATGAGTAAGATTCTGACACTCTCGAGAGTGTGAGAATAAAGAGTCTAAGAGTGAGAGAGTGAGAGTGAGAGTGTCAGAATGAGATTGAGGGAGTGTGAGGTTGAATGAGAGAGTGAGTGAGGAGATGGAGAGTGAGAGAGAGTGTGAGAGAAGGTGAGGGTGAGAGAGAGAGAGAGAGAGTTTTCTATTTCCCTCTCTCTTTTAACTGCGGATTTTGCCTCGATCCAAGAGTTGGGTCTCGAAGGGTTGATTTAAGGATCAAACAATCTAGGGTGGAGGCTGAAAGGTCGATCCAAGTAGTGATGCGGTTTGAGCCATGAATTGATATTTCAACCTCTCCTTAGACCATTTGACCCCTTAATTGACCTTCTAGCCTCCACTCTACACCGTTTGATCTATATATATTACTTGATTTGGGCTTATCTTTTATAGTCAAATCGAGGATCAAAAGAAAAACAAAAAAATCGCATGGTTCGTTTTACCCTCCCCTCCCTTATTATTATTATTATTATTATTATTATTATTATTATTATTATTATTATTATTATTATTATTATTATTATTATCATTATCATTATCATTATCATTATTATGTTGGTCCTCATCGATATCATTCGCTCAATCCCCATTTCGCAACATCGAAAAAGCACCGGAAGCGGAGGACAAAACTGACAAGGTTCATCTCTCCCTCATGCAAGCACCAACTTCTCTGTTTAAAGAATTTCAGTACACAACAATTTTCCTGTATTGTCTTCGAAAGACAATTTTTTGTCTTCCAAAAATCTTTCCCGTTGTCTTTCGAAAATCTTTCTAAAATAAATTTCCGACTTTCGAAAATCTTTAAAAAATAAATTTTCGTCTTTCAGAAAATCTTTTAGCGACACCAAAAAGATTTTCCACAAAATCTTTCGGAATATCTTGCGAAAAATTTTCCAAAAATCTTCGAAAGACCAAAACATTTCTACCCGGGATTGTCCCATCGTATTCAACGAGAATAAAAAAAAAATTAAATAAATTTATGAATTACTTTTCAATTAATCCTCAAGGAAAATCTAAATCGATTGAAATTTTGCTGAAATTTTGTACTAAACACCAACTTCCATCCTCTTTCAAGAGGGAAAAAAAAAATAATTCGCTGTATCTTGGAAAGTAGAGGACATATCGACTTCAAATTTTACACAGAATTCTAACCTGACTATACCAACTAGTAGCCCAAATTTCAGATCCAGGCACCAACTTTTAGTTGCATAATAGCTCGTTGGGACAAATTCCGAGAATAAAAATAGAAAATCGACAATATCTCGAAAACTTTCAATAGGGCGGTATACATATTTTGATTGTATTAGATAGAAGCCACCGTGACGAATATTTTGAAAAAAAAAAAAACCAATCGGTCAAGTAGTTTCTGAGATATCAGAGAAACGAGTTTTACACATAAAATGCAATATCTCCGAAACTAATCGGTCAATTGCGCCCATCCAAAATAGCAACCTTTATTTTCATAAGACCTACAATCATACCAAATTTCAACTTTTTTTATAGATTATTTTTTAAGTTATCACGCGTACAAGGATTTTAGCGAAGAAAATAGAAAAAGGGCCATAACTATGTGACTTCTCGGGGGTCGGAGTGAATATTTTTATCAAAATCGATAGATATTTTTATGACGAATATTTTGAAAAAAAAAAAAAAAAATTGATCGCTTAAACTGTTCCCGAGATATTGAAGAAAAACGATTTTCCGATAAATGACGATATCTCGAGAACTAATCGGTCGATCAAGCTGAAATTTTGCCTGAAGTTGAACATAAGAGATACCAAATATGTGTAAAAATTTCAGATTTTTTTGAAAAAATTTTGCCGTTTTATTATCCCAATTTCAAAAAACAAATCAAAAATCTGCACACACACTCATACACACATACGGACAGGCGCTAAAAATATCATATCTTGACGTTTCATAACACTCCACATCATTTCCACACAAAATTGGACAATATCAAAAATCTTGTAAAAACAAAGCTTCCGTCCGGAAGCAACAAAAACAGCCATCTCTCTTCATTGACCTGGGATTGAGAAAATTGGATTCATAACATCGATTTTGGTATTTAGAGTTTAGAAAAGAAGGTTAGTGCTAAATAGCATATGAGTAAGGTAAATTGTAGATCGTTCTTTAAGGTAGCATTGTAGGCTAAATAATTAAAATAAAGCGCATATCCATCCTTCATGAGTTTCCTATTAGGGATTTGGAGATGGAACGTCAAATTACTGAAACAAAAGCTTTTTTCATCAAATCATAGCATCAGCTTTAAAATTAAAAATAAATGAAATAAATGTAAATTTGCCTTCAAGATTAATTCACATGTAAAAAAAATCCGAAAACAGAAGAAATCTTCAACTTTTGAGATTCAGAGAAGACTCGAAACGACGTTGAGTTCAACTCGGGAGAGAAAGAGCTCTTTTTCTCTCCATCTCGGTGTCCCGACAACAAAGTCAAGTGGGGCACAATGAGACACGCCAAGCGAGTATTATATTGAATGCCACATACCCTGATTCATCTGTATGTGTGCAACATATACGATCGTTCGTCTCTATCTCATTTTCTCGCCCTGTCACCAAATGCGGCATTTGCCATCGTAGAAAATGAGAGACGATGAGATGCGGCTCTGGCTCGCACGGAATTCAAAGCCAACGATTCAATGACCCCCTCTGAGGATGTCAGCGATATATATGAATTACTCATTGGATAAATAAGATTAGCTATTGTGGAATATCATGGATGAAGAATATGTAGCATCGAAATCACTTTCGAGGGACTATTTTTGAGAGGGCAAGAGAGTTACAAAAAAACACTGAAGTGCGGGCAAATTTTTGCTCCACGAATTTTCCTAGCTCATTCATTGATCAAAGCTCAAAAAATTATTATAGAAAAAACTTTCCCATCACGGAATTGTGAGGAAACGAATTGAAGATGATCTGAAGTGGCTAAATAATTTTTTTTTAATGTTTAGAAAGATGGAGGGGGTATTCTAGCAATATGGCTGCGCCCAGGCTCGTCACCAGCTCGTATTTTTAAACGTAAAAACAAATTATTTAGCCATTTCATATCACCTTCAACTCGTTTCATCACAATTTCGTGATGGAAACGTTTCTTTTACAGTAATTTTTTAAGCTTACCAATGAACGAGCTAAGAAAATTCATGGAGCAAACATTTTCCGGCATTTCACTGGTTTTTTTTTACCCTCTTGCCCTCTTAAAGCTGCATGATCAGAATCATCAGACAACATACCAATCTTCCTAACAGGAGCTTCATTTCTTAAATAGGCGAGCGAATTTAGAGAGGACGATTCTCATGAGCATGATGGTAGATTGAAGAGATTGGACAATTGATTCCTGCACAATGTGAGCAGAGATTGAAGTGAAGTTGAACTAACTTTCTGTATCAGGTCATTATCCAAATGAGATTTGTCAATGATTAACGAAGTCTCCCAAGATTTGTGTCAATCATCCAAAGATGTTTCTAACCTGTCGCTTACGCGTGCTTCGTATCATATACGAGAGAATTGAGCAAAATAATGAAGTGATGCATTTCCTTCTGATCTCAACAATTGCCTCAACAGTTGACTGAAAATATTCTCCTGAACCATTAGTTGTCTGACCCAAATTTTTCGTCTCATCCAAATATAATAGATTCTTGCCTAAGTGAAACATCTTCAGATCCTCAAGATCTGCCCACGAGAATGATTGAATAATAATAAATGATCTCACGAATCTAAAATTCCCGACTTAGGCAAATATTTCGTAGAGTCCATTGGTCAAGCTTGAGAAATCCTGATAAATTATGAAAAAAAAGTTATCCTACTGATGCTTGTGTTCCACATCGTGAAAGGGTGTCTGTGCTTCAATAATGGGGAGACGAAATGTCGAAGATCCGAGTAGTCCAGAGTGAAAACTGCTGACAATGTAGAGGGGAGAGGAGAGAGAGTCCAGAGAGAAAGAGAAATGGAGGGAAAGCGGAAAGGCTCGACATTGACAGTGAATCTTTCTTTTTTCTCCCAAAAACGCATATTCCCCACTTCCGGTTGGTTTTCACTGAGGCAATCGAAAATGGCTGTATTTTTTCTCCTCTTCTCCTCGGCCTATCTCCTATGTGTTGTCTGGCCAAGGGACGGGGTGGCAGGGGGGAGGAGGGATGAGGGAACTGGCTATGCAATCAATAAGACATCCGTGACGCGACAGTTATGGCTGATGGGGATGTATATATGTGTGTGCATTATATGATGGGGTCCAAACGGCCAGCCCCATGAATATCTTTCGATAGATTGCACATCGACCCCTGGTAGAAGGCTATGTCGCGATGTTGAGTATGAAGGGGGTGGTGAAAACAGCCCCCGTGTGCAGCCACGCGTCATACCGTGCGGTTTGACTCGCCAGTGACGAAGAGTTGATTCTCTTTTTTTTTTTCCTATTTTTTTACGGTTCGTTTGGAAGGGTCAATATATCTCGGATTTTGTTCATAAGTTTTTTTTTTTCTTTTTCGTCGAGTTTATCTTCTTCTCAATAATATGAAAAAATAGTAAAAACATTATTATCTCAGATCGAAATCAATTTATTTTCGAATATAACAACAAGTTATTCTGTAATAGTATTTTCGTCACGATGCATAGCTATGAAGAACAGCGCGTATAACACGTCTTGGAATATCATTAGCGGTGGTATAATAGGCTGGGCCTCTCCGACAATTAATGGTGCGACGTGCATAAATCTTCGGCGTTGAAAAGAAACACCGAGACACGAGACCGACGGTATTTAAATAAATAAGTGGCATCAATTGTCTTCAGAGGAGACGTATATGTTTGTCCCGGAGTCACTCGGAGAGACGTCATCCTTGTTTGGTTATTGCATATGGTGGCTGTATCTATATGTGTCACCTAAACTGGCATCGTTTGTATACCGTATGGCCCACAAAGTTGGACTTCGAGGAATTGACGAAAGGAAAATAAGAGAAAAAAATACTGAGAAAAATTTATGACGTTTATGTCATTGTTCCATTTTTTATGAACAAATATGGAGAAATTTCTTTCCTTTGTGGATATTTTTACTAGACGGAGTGAAATTTCTGGTAAAAATGACCATTTCGAACTGAAAATTTAGAAAAAATTGATTTTAAACAATTGAATTTGAAAACGGAAAATAAAATTTGATTTCTATACATCAAATTTTATTGTCCAACATGAATTTCTAATTAAAAATGCATTTATCAAAGTTGTCCTCCCAGCAGACTAAAGAGACATTATTTTCCTGCAATCAAGTACCTATAATTACGCTACAAAATTACTATTCATAAAAAAAAATTAATAGTTCAAAACTATAAATTAAACAACAAAATTATTTTCTAAAAATGTCAAAACCACTTTAGCTCCGAAATAATGGAAAATAAATGAAACAGCCACTATACGATGTTGAAAAAGTCCATTTGGTTTGGGGCCATAGCCAGATCGTTAATTCGTCGTATGAATAATATACAAGCGGTCGCTAAACCACGGTCACGCCATAATTCGCTTGTCATTCGATTCTCCACGCTCCGTCTGTCTGCCGGCGGTTCGTTGAGCTATGTGTTGAATCTCCACTGTGCTGATGCCATCATCACCACCACTATCACTACCACCCCCTTTTTTCCACCCTATCCACCACCATCCGAGAGCACAGACTGCAGAATGAAAAGCAACACACAGTAACCCCTTTTGCTGTAGCGCGGTTTTCCTGGCCAGTTCGATGTGCATGGGAATGCATTTTGTACCCCCCCCCCCCCCCCCCCCCCCCCCCCGCCGTGTACCTCGTTTACATGGGGCCATACGCTCGGCCCACCATCGTTGCTAAATCGATGTTGCAATACATGCAAGAGAAAACTCACTGGTTTAGAGAAAGGGAATTTCAATTTGATTGAAATTCGACCTACGTTCCGAGAATTTTTGGCTTTTTTCTGTACATATAGGTGCACTCCTTTTTTTGGATGATGATGGACAAAAAAGCATCGACGAGTGGGTGATAGACATGGAGAGGAAAAAAAAAATTACATTCATTTTCCAAGTTTTTCATCAATTTTTCCTTTTCAACATTATTTTATTTTTGAAACGATTTTTTCTTAAATTTTGAAAATAAGATATTTATTGAAAAATAAGATATTTCAATGGAATAAATATGTGATTTTTTTTATTGAAAACAGGAAATAAATGACGACTGAATTTTTGTTAAAAATAGATTAAAAAATCGTGAAATTGGATAATCAAAATGTCAGTGGGGAGGGAAAAAAGTGGAAAACTGGATGGCAAATTCTACGAGAGAAAGGATGTAAAAATAGGTGAGAAAAAATTGAAATATGGAAAAAAAAATGAGAGGTGGCGGTCCGACGTGGGTTCCTGGGATCCATCTTGACGTAATTTCAGGCGAGGCCGAGGCACATAATTAGCATGAGAATAATGCTGGCCGCTTTCTTAATCAAACTTTTAAATAGGTTTTTCCCCAGAGGTTGGTAGGAAAGGCGGCTATTGCGCCAGTACACTGGATGCAATAATACACGAATTATGGGGGAAAAGGGAAATGTCCCAATCTCGAAGGAATTTTTTGATGCTAAAATGGTAATCGGGTAACATCAAACCCATTTCTTTTTCAATTTCTTTTGATCTCAAGGATTACAGAACATTTTCTATAATATTAAAAATAATTTTGCAGATTTTGGTGATCCGTAATAGGAGATAGATGGCGTTTGGATAAAGTTTCTGCCTATCACTGTTAAAAAAGATTGTGATTTTAGTACACTTTTATATTACATTCGTATGAGAAAATTACTATCGTTGTAAATAATTCCCGATTGCCATTTTTTTTACTAGAAAATTACTTCACATATTTCCAATTCTATGATAGAATCTATGATCTATCTGCCCCTCAACTTTTTTGACGATGAGACTTCTCAGAGGTTCTATGGAATTGTCAATGGCAATTTGAAATTTCCTAAAAGGACTGTCATGACGGAAATTATTACTTCAGTCTATGCTGATATGAGGGAGATGGTTTTATCACTGGTCCAGGAAAATAGCTCACGTGTCTCACTCACACTCGATGGATGGACATCCATAAGAGGTAGATCGTATTATTCGGTAACTGTTCATTACATTGATGATTCCTGGGAACTGCAGTCGTTGGCATTGGACTTTATCCCATCAAAAGGAAAACACAGTGAAGCTGATATCGCAGCAATGTTCTTCAGATGTATCAAGGAATGTAAGCTGTCAGATAAATACATGAATCATCCAATAATGACGAGCCAGTGCACAGCAACAGTGACTCAGATAAAGAGTACAATAATTCGATGAAGCTATTGTATGGGTCAAGAAAGAAGGAAGAGTGGAGGACCGAGCTGAATAATTATTTATGTATGGAAAGAGCAAGCATGGATGAAGATATTTTGAAGTGGTGGAACACCAATGCAAAGAGTTTCCCTCGGTTAACTCGTATGGCTCGTGATTATTTGGCAATTCCTGCATCGAGTGTGCCATCAGAAAGATTATTTTCCAAAGCTGGTCTCATCATCAGAAAACACCGGAGTCGCTTGAGTAACAAAAATGCTCAGTATTTGCTATGCATGAACTCTTGGTTCTCATCTCCACTAGCTCCAACGATAAAAGGTGTGCTATTCGAAGAGGAAGCTTAATATAATCGAGGAATAGATGATTATTCATGAAATACTTGGTTACAGAGATGGATAATTTGTTATTGAAAAAAATGGCGTAATAATATTGAGAAATAAAGGGTTTTTGACAAAAAGTAAGGTTAACTATCTTTTTTCTTGTTCCATATCTCTTGTTTTCTCTTGCCTCTTGTGAACTTCTCTCTTGTCTTGTCTTGCTTGTTTCAGCAAGAGAAAAATCGGTCTCTTGTCTTGCCTCTTGCAGAATTCCTCTCGTCTTGTCTCGTTTCTCTTACGCTCTTGCGGCATCACTAATTCTATCAGCAGGGTTGTAGAATTAGTAAAAATGCTGTGAAAATTACTGTTCACATAGGAAAAATAATAATTTCTTGCAATTTTCTCATCATTTTCCGGTAATTTCTATTTATAGGTTAAGTAGGTAGGTATATGATAGGGATAAGTAGGGAAAGATTTATTCCATACATAAATGTGCGGCTTGATTGATTAATTATACATTTTTCGTTACCTAGAATGGTCATAACACATGTATCAAAAATTACACTGCGGTATTGGAAAAAAATTAGTTGACGTGTATAGGAAAATTCTTACACTTTCGTATGAATTTCCTACTAGTACTAGTACTAGTATCGAATTGAAAGCGGTGTGATAAATTTACAATACCGTGTAAAAAATTTCCAATACTGTATGGCGTAAATGACTTTCTATACATGTGTGGTAATTTCTACCCTGAAATTTTTAACAGTGATACCACCCAGAGAACTAGGGTTCCAATCCCGCAGCAGCCAGCGATTTTTCGTTTCGATGTCAATCGTGCACAGAGTTATAAGGGAGATATTTCCCTTCAACCACTAGTGCCTTCGTTCTGTGTTAGCGTCATATACAATCTGATGTTCAAATAACTTTTTACTTTCCAACATTGAATCAATTTGGGCTAACCATTGAAAATTGCGCTAGAAGGTTGGAAACAGTGCGGGAAGACTTCAAGGATTGATTCAGAAACAAAAGGCGCGAAATCATTCTTATTTAAAAGGTAAAGGTAAATAGTGCGCGTTCACATACAAAAACCTTGGAGCTGTATTAACTCCTGGTAGGAGTATTTCAGCTCTCCTTGGGGGTGATTTACCTCTAACTTGAGGTAATAGCAAAACTTATGTCTGGGCATGAATTACCTCAATCATAGTGCTGATTCATGCCCAAATTGGAAATCAAATAGACAGTCTAGAGAGAAGACTTGGAGGTTGATGAAGGTTTGGAGGTTGAACCAAGAGTCAAACGGATGGAGGGGAATGGAGGTCGATTGAAGAATCAAATGGTCTAGGGTGGAGGTTTAGAGGTTAATTGAAGAGTAAACTGGTTTAGGGTGTAAGCTTGGAGGTCGATTGAAGAGTCAGTCTGGCTCTCAAGGCAATTGACATTTGTGGATGGAAGAGTAAGAAATTAAAATTTCTTCCTTAGACAGAATTTATTAACGAGTATTTTCTTTGTGACAATCGTAAAAATTAACAGAATTTGAAAAAAAATTGCATGAAATGAAGACAAATGAGAAAAATGAGAGGAAAATATTCACAGAGAAGAACTATGATATTATTCTAATAATTATTTTTTTTCTGTTTTTCGTTGTTTTGATGAATTACATTTGATTATCCTTATTATTGCATTATTGAATAAGAACTCAATTTCTCACAGTACATGACGATAAGTGGCGTACAATTTACCGTTCGCTGCCGTGCGTATGGGAGTTGGATAGAAGGAGACTAATTTGTCATATGAAATGAAAAACCATTTTGATGATCGCTGCCCTCGATAAGCATGATAATGTTCATCGAAATCATTAACAATGAATACTTTTCCCACGAAAAACACTTTATGGGATCTTTACCATCAATGAGGATATTTTTGATTTCACCAAATACAGGGAGATCATCATTAAGATCGATGAGCATTGTCATTGTTAGATCGTACTTTGTTCCAAAAATAGTGACTTTCTTTATAGATATTATCTCATCAACAAGAGGGGGAATAATTGATAAAAAATCGGGCGAGTTATCGATCTCCTTAATATTGTGAGTTCTTTTGATTTTTCCACATTCAATAACTACATCTATAGTCCTTGCTCACTCAATAGTCTGGCTGCAAATCTCAACTGCTCTCGTTTCAACAATGTTTGAGGTAGGTTACGAAAATTATTACTTAAATTAGCAATTTGTTTGAATAATTTATGTTTTGCCTGGAATCTAATGCCTGATAAGGAATTCAGAGGATCTTCTATTGGTAGTATGTCTGGGTAATGCAACATGAGGTGGAACTTAAGTTGCAACCGAAATTCTGGGAACAATTTCAGAAAAAGTTCATGATGCTGAGTTATTGAATTACGTAGTATATCCCTCATGTTCAAGTCAATGAATGAAGCATATCGATTATCTGACATAATAAGTGCCATAGACGTCAAATTTCCTTATCCTTTCGAACGGGGATCAAGTCTCCAATCATTAATCCAAAGTACCGTACAAAACAAATCATTTGGCTTGCAGAAAAATGAAGTGTCTTTTTTATCCAGATGTGTCTGTACGATGAGAGGTGGTTTGTTGCTTACTTCTATGGATCCATAATTGAAACCCTCCATTTTGCTGTTCAATATTGTTAAGGTAATTCTGCCATTCATGATTAAACGTTTAATCAGGGGAATCATTACATATTTGCAAACTCCTTCAGCTAGATCGTGTGGAAGATCAACGACAACATTTTCAACCAAGTGAAAGGATTTTAAATCATTCCATATTCAAGGTTCTTTAACTCCTGTTGCCATTTCTCCATTATTTGCAACTTGGGATAGATGTTCTTCATAGTTCTTCCTTGTTCTCAATAAGGTGTAATCCAGTTTTGTTTGTTTTCTCATCACTTATTTGTGGACAATACATAAACGACATACATGATTCCCTGAGAAGCCGGTCGTTAGTCCCAGTGCTTCGCTTAGTCCCATATTGTCTCCAGTGATTGATACCAATGCAAAATACACTCTTTTATATTCTTTATTTCCGCAACAGATCTTTAGTCCATCATCTTCGAGATTCTTCAATGCATTGAATATTGGTCTATATACTTCCCTTGGGCCAAAAAATTTGTCATTGGCGTAGAAAATAGCCACAGCAAAAATGTTGGCCAATTTTCCTCGAAATCATTGTGGAACGCAGGGTAAATCAAAATAGACTCCCTTGACTTCCGTGGCTTTACATATGTTTTTTTTTCTCCCTCATAGTATTATTATTACATTATACTTACTTTGGAATAAGTCTGCCATGTGTAAAAAACCATTTCTCTCTAGAAATGATGTTTTTTTGTCACATGATTGTTTTTTTTTGTTGCTTAGGAGATCTGTTCGTCTTTCCCTTCATTCGCCGGTGCTCGCCGGTAGCCACCGGCAAGATTGTATCTGCTTTGTTTGTTATGCTTTTGTGTAGGCCCTGCGCATGCGCAGTCGATCAGCGCCTCCAGGTTCCGTAAGCTAATAACCATTTTCACTGGATTCATATGAATCGAGTTTGAATATACGGAAATTCACTCATATTATTGCGCCCACGATCGACACATTTTGACACCAAATATGTGGTAAATTACCCCATCTAAAGGGTAATTCACCCCTTTAAGGTGTTAATTCACACCTTGGTTTGAGATAAAATACCACATCATGGTAGTGGTAAATTACCCCTTAGCAGCGGTAAATTACGCCTTAGTTAGTGGTGATTTACCTCTTAACCCTCTGACTCGAAATGCGTACTAAGTCGTACCTAGCCCCCTGGAGTGGGGCAGCCCCCTTTCACTCACCATAATTCCCATATGAGGATCTGAACTTCTTATTGTCACAGCCGCGTACTAATCCGCCAGGTGGTGACAAAACACTTGTAGGCGAAAGAATGCGCGCTATTTTTCTCGGTACGAATGGAGTCAATTAGAGATTAGTAAATTCAATCTAATAATCTATTAATTGAATAGTTCTATTGCTGAAGTATGCCTACAACAGGCATTGTTCCCTTGTGTAAATCAGGATACAGGACAAATCTAGAGAAAGTGTCTTTTTTCTCAATACCCAGAGATCAAAATTTACGAAGCAAGTGGGCAGAGGTAATTTTTGGAGGGGAAAGAGCGATTAAACCTCATCACAGAGTGTGCTCTAAACATTTTGATGACTCTGATTTCATTTTGTAACATACATGCCATGTGTGATTTTTATTTTCATAGCAATTCTTTGGAACGGTAAGGGCAGCCGGTGGCTGTAACGACCATCCATCAGCCCCTACATTTCTACAGATCTATCGTCTCCTTTCTCTGTACAGTATTTTAAAACCTCCTACGACTGGGAATTGTACAGTTCTTGAAGAAAATGAACCTCTCATCTCCCTATCCAATCTGAAAGAAATCTATGTATCCAAACGAGATTCAACAACTATCCAATTGCTAAAAAAATAAAATGGTCTATGGCTGTTAAAACTGAAGAGTGGACGGTGGTGGACACTCTTTCAGATCACGACTATATCCAGTCTCACTATGATCCAACTGAATTTGTTCTGTATTATATCACTGAATGCATTTGTGAAAAACTCCTCAAAGCTAATGACTGCCAAATCTGTTTGAACTCAATACAAAATTTCTCACCATTTACCCATAACGCACCTACTTATGAAGCTGAACTCAGATCAAAAGGAAATTTTATTCATCCCCATACGAAATTATATAATTTGATCTGCGAAATCGAAATTATTTTTATGCAAAAAATTGAATCCGCCCAGTCTACGCCTTTTATTTATGAAGAAGTAATTTCAGAAGTAATAAATAACTTTAGGTTGAGTTTTCCTTATGAAGAGCATCGACAGGGGCTCATTAGTTCGGTTGTAGATTATTACGTGAGGTTGAGAATGCACAAATATGCGAGTCAAGTTAACCAAGAACGTAAACGCGAAAATCAATTGAAAAAGAAATGTGCAAAATTTAAGTCAAATTAATCGCTTTGAATAAGTTGATAATAAATAAAATGCATTTTTTAACAGGACGTGTGGTGTTTTTCTCCATTCTTTCATTCTCTGATTTTTCTCTACTTTACAGATGTATTTATTAATGATAAATAATCATGAATAATCATTAATAATAATCATTAATAAATACATACATATAAAAACATCTATAAAGAGAAACAGTGTGGACTGATATACAACTGGTTGAACTGGTTTCAAAGCCCCCACTGCTAAATCGCCTACAAGTACCCTTGGCGCCTCTGGTGGATTAGTACCCCCTTGGTGACAATAAGAAGTTCATCTCAGGCTACGAGTTGAGGGGGGCTGGAGTGGGGACAACGCATTACAGTGCAAATGGCGCGTAGTGGGGAGAACGAATTTCGAGTCAATCTTTGAATCAACTCCAACAAGAGGTAATACCGACAGCTCTAATGTTTTTCGTGTGTTCGAATGAGATAATTCATCTCAAGATTAATTAAATTCGAAATCAATCTAATGAAATAAATATATAAATGTCGTAAACTTTGACAGTTTAACTGTCTGAATCCACATATTCCCTTTTTTGTTTATTCACTGTCCAACGTAATTTCCGTTGTACGTCGATACATCGCAACCCTCCTCGGATGTAGAGGCGTCAGGATCGTGTTGTGGATAAACTTTTCTTCCTCCTCTTCTCTCCCATGACTCTGCAAACACGACGAAGGACAACGTTTCACGTTTACTTGAAATCATATGCACCACTTCGCTACCACGATCCACATTTCCTGTTCTGTACTGGGTAGTGCCAGCCACCGGAAACTGCTCTCTCGCCTCTCTTTTCCATCCAGTACATCTCTTTCCGCGCGAGACTTTTGAAGGATCCTTTCCCGTGCCAGGGGGTGCATACACGTTATGGCCATCGCCCACTTTTTTTTTTTACTTGTCTTTTTTTAAGCTAGGAAAAAGGGTGCTCTTAATGGCCGAGAACACATATCGTAAAAGTGCGTTGGCTCTAGACATTAGGAGGGGAAATTCCCGGCTATCGCTCATCACCCCACCGAAAAGAAAAAAAGTAGGAGGACGATACGGAAGGAGACATAAAACGCGGAAAAAAGTATGTTCTGCGTTGTTGAGAATCACTTAAAGCTCTTATTTGTACCCCTCTATACTACAAGGAAAAATAAATAAGATGAAAAAAATTGAGTAGAATTTTTCAGGATACATGTAGATTTTCATTTGATTGTATTCGGTTTTATTTGAATAGGATAAATTGATTTTTCGGATCATTCGGATCATTTTTCACAATCCAATGAATTAATATTCTTTATCTTTCAGTTTATAATTTAAAGAGAATATTGTAAATCGATTTTTGTAATAGTATATTTTGATTCTAATGTTTTTGTAAAATTTTCCAACAGAAATAAATATTGCCCTGATGAGGAGCACACAGAGTGCTCGAAACGTTGGCAAAATGAATAGTAAAAAGTAGTTTTTTGCTTATTTATGACCGTTAATGGCCTTAAGAGAGGAGTTAGTCTTCAGTTTATAAAAAAAAAATTACCCCTTGTAGAAGATGAAGTGGAGCATGAGCATCATAGATCCATCATCATCGTTCTACCCAGTGACGTCAAGTGGAAATAATTCATTTTTTTCTCTATAAAAAAACTTTTTTTCACTGCTTATTTATTAAAAAATAACACGCAATGATTTTTGGAGATACTTCTCAAAATTTCTCTTTATAATTAATATCCTCTCATGAAACTCGTTGGAAAGTGGACAGGAACAATCAAAAATAGGAGATGTATTTCGAGAATAAATCATGAAATTTAACGTGATGTAAAAGGTCAAGGTTAATTCCCACGAGCATATGGCAATGTCGCGTGTCCATATGTGTCCCGTGATTCTCATACAATTGACCGCTTGTCTCTCTCCCATCATCAATGTTCACAGTAAAGGAATCAACTCTGCGATTCTCACGCGCCTAGACCGCACAGTATCCCCCACCCTTCTCCTGCTCCGGATGGCCCCCGGGGGCGATTAATTATCACGACTATCCATTACGGGATCCAAGCTCCTCTATCTCGTATTCACGGATCGTTTACGTAACGATCGGCTAATAATGTCACCCATATCCACTGTCTCGATGATGGACTGAGGATATACTCTGTCGAGTGAAGATGGAGGATTAAGTACATATTCAAAGACAATGTGCAATTATTTTCAAGAGGTTGAAGAAAAAATGAGATTTTCTTTCATAAAATAGAATCTAATATTTCAATATTGTATATTGCTATGTCGATTTTATAACCTGTAACCAAATCTATGCCTGGGATATGTTTTGTACTCATTTTGCCACATGTACCTAGCCCATTAAGCTTTTTACGTTTGATTGATCAAGACTTTGATTGGATAGATTTTCACCATGTCACTAGCCGGGATTCGAACTCGGTACCTTTCGCATATGAGTCGAGTGTCTAATTCACTGCGCCACACTGCATATTGGTTACGTTGAATGCATTTTATTTTGTAAATGAAATCTATTTGTTCACTGAAGAATATTTTCCATACATTTTATGAAGAAAGTGACGAGTAATTAAAAAAATTAATTATGATGCAAATTGAGAAAATAAAATAATTCAATTAATTACCGAATAAATAATCTCAATGAAGATTAATGTCTCCGGAGAATATACTTTCTTTATCTCAGCATGACTTCATAAATGCGGGAAGATTGTACCTACTCCGGTAATGCAACCTTCAACACGAGAACAAAGTACAAAAATTTGTTACCATTATTCCATTCGCTATTGTTCCGAAATTCTCTTCAACAATTCGGAATTGATTCCTCTGAATTTTCCAGTATTAACATTTTGGATATTTCGGCTATTGACTCTTGTTCACCGATTAAGTCTCATCATTACGATTAGGGTGACTATTGTCGAGAGTTTGTAACCTCAATTGGATTACTTTCTTTATGCGAGAAGAATGCAAGAGTCAGACGGGTCTTCAACACCCTCTCATGACCCCATTTTTCTTCATTTTCTTTGAAAAGAAATGGTCTCGATGATTTTTATTTCCCCCGATCCCCGTGAGAGAATATCTGAATTCACTAGTTTTTTTTTCTTCCATGTATATACGAGTCGCGACACCAGAGAGGGCTCCTTATACATTACTTTTCAGGAGAGGAATGAAAGACGTCGGGGGATTTTAGAAATTTGATCCAGAGCGGACTTTCTGCGGGTCAAGTTTTCTGGTCAGGGTGGTATGGAAAAAAAAGAAAATCATGAGGATGAGGATTATTTCGATTGTATTTTGAGGATTCTTGGGTTACTTTACGGGAGGGGTGGAGGGGGGAGGGGCTTTGAGATGAAATCTTGTATTTCTTGAGTGGATCAGAGGTGAATAATGATGTGAAATAAATTAGTCGAGTAAAATTATCTAATGAATATATTGACTAAATTTTCTTTTTTTAATGTAGAAAGCGGACTTTGGCAAAAAATTGCAAAAATTAATTGCAACTCAATTGCAAAATTAATTGTAGTATACCCATCAAATAATCAGCCCCCTACAACACCAAAGGATAAATCGTATATAAACCACGCATATGAACCTAAAGACAGTCCCTCACACAAATCATATACACATACTCTCCTCCCTAAAACCGTATGTGTGCGAGAGAGTAAGAGAAGGTTGGGCAGTGCGTATCGATCTGGCAGCGTTACGTGCGTGCCGGAGGTTGGGGTCCTGGACCAATCGGAGGGCAACTCCTCTCTTCCCTCTCCCCCCTCCCCCCACACTCTCCGTCCCTCTCTTCCTCTCATCCATTCTCTTATATATGTGTTTAGCCCACGTACGTCTCTCCCTCCTCCTCTACCACCACTTCCTCCTGTTCTCTCGTTGCTCTTGTCCGCTCCCTCTTGCGGACCCAAATCCCATCACACACATGTCCCTATAAACACACGCATACACAAAATCTACCAAACACGCATCTTACTCCCTTCATTTCACTCCCTTAGCTTGTGTCACAGTGTGCAAATACCTCTGTCTCACTTTCACTTATGTATATGAATGTACCTGCTGGCTGATTACGCTGGCTGATAACGCACCAAGCGCCCTCCCCTCCCCCTCTCCTTCCGACCACCATACTCGAGGGACAATGGGAATGGCGGACCGGCGAAACGTCGCTCTGACGGCTGCTCTCAGAGGGAATAGTCTGAGGGAGGGGGGAGACACCGGAAGTTGACGAGACGTGGAGAAAAGAGGAGGAAAAAGTGCCTGTGTAAAAGTATACTCTGATATATAGCTCTCGATACCGAGATGATCAACTAAAGTTGGACAACTGTACACTCGTTTCCGTGGAATTGTTCATGTTCATGTACATTTTATTTTAAACTTTTTGTGGGATAAAAATATCAATAAATAAAATATATTCTCTTGAATAATTAATTCCATTTATTTCCACTCGGTTTTTATATTAGATTTTCATTCATTATTCAACATATTGAGAAAGCAATTTAATTATGTTGATGAAGTATATATATACATTAACACTAATTGAAACCCTGAATTGGCTTCCGTAATTGAACCAAAATCATCAAACTCGGAATTTCTGATGGATTCCCTTCATTAATTGTTCCTAAAAATGGCAAATCTGTTCAATTAGTTAGATTGAAGCATCAACTGAAGCACACAAAATTCACCAATTCGAATATCAATGAATTTTATTCCAATTTCACTTATTTTGGTCATCAAAAAAAGAGACGAGAGGAATAAAATTGTGGTCGGTTCCGAGCAATTAAAACACTGTTATTTTTATTTTCATCTTTTTTTTTAATCAAAAAAACTTCTTTCTCTTTTTTTTACTGCAGGAGAGACGAGTGCATTTGGGAATTGATCGAGTGAGTGAGAGAAATGGAAATACTATTTACGAATGTTTTTTGGGGAGGATTTTCGATCGTACACATGGAGCCAGAAACTCGTACCAAACGATTAACGAGGAAATTCGATGAAATTGTAAATACGTACGTTTTGGATATATATATACGACCACTCAATGTTTGGAGTGAGACATACTATGGTAGAGGATTGGGTTGATGTCCACTCTGCATCAATATAACAGTGTGAATCGACGAGGTAGTGAGAGGGAGACCAGTAACGAGCACCCTGATACCCATACCCTTTAGATATCAGTTGAGCTTCAGTTCACGTGTTTGAAATCCATGGCTATCTGGCTGGACGCATGTGCGAGTGCACTGGTCATCAGTGAGGAAACGGTATCCATGGATTTCCAGCTGGGAGCACTAGTCAGGCAGTAAAATTCCCTTAACGATGGTAAACAATAGATAGGAACAAGTTTGAATGTTTTCGGTTGTTTTTTGAGTGCTCCCGAAGGATACGACTCGATATTAATTTATTGGGGATGGTCGATTGTTTTAATTTATCACGTGGGCAAAAATTGAATGACATAGGTTTTTGATGATTTAGAGAGGACAGAACTCTTCCATCACACTAGTTCTGTAATTCATTCTAGATTATTCGCAATGGGGAACATAAATCTTGAGTTTCTCCTACGTCTGGGAGATTGTAAATGACACTTGTAATAACCTTATATTTTTTTTTTTTCGAACTGTAATTATATAGTTTCACTATTTGAGAATTTTAAAATACTGATATGATTTCAGTAGTGAATTGGTAAAACGGTTTAAGTCGATTTCATCCTGGCATCAATTTTCGATGAATATCTCCGAATCTAAGGGAGATGGCGAAATTTTTATTATAACCTTTTTTGTAGAGGAAAATGAGAGCTACAAAAAAGTTCTGTTTGATGAAAGACTTAATTTTGCTGGCATTATGGGTGGTGTGAAGGAAGTGTTTAATTGTGGAAAACTATATTGATAACACTATTGATTAAAATCACTCACAAAGGTTTATTGACGGAATTAAACCGCACGTTAAATGATCTACAGTATGTACAAGGTTGATAATTGTCTCATAACTGTTGATTAACTTCACTGAATTGACTTGAAATAATTGTTGATAAACTGACTGACTAAACTGCGATAAATACTTGAGAAAAACTATTGAGATTGACCTTGAAGTGACTTGAGAAATACTGAATATAATAGTTGAGTCGATAAAAGTCTGAGATATTTTACTATTAAATAATATCGTTGAATTTCACTAATAATTTCTCTGATAATTAACTCTGATAAATAAGCTCGTTGAATAATACACTTGGATATGTTACTCTGATAAATAACTCTTGAATTGAACTGATGAATGGCCTTGGATTGTTGCTAGGCGAAAACTGCTTAAATTGAGACTTGCTATTTGAGAACTATTAAGATAATTTACTCGTTGATGACTCTATAGACTATTGAGAAACACTTTGATGAATACTAAATTAATACATTTCTTGAGGATTACTTGCTGAACTACTAGTTGAATAACTTGTTAACACTGATTCGATGATTTTACTAATTGATTGATTTACTCGATGAATTACTAACTGATTAATTGCCCGAAGGGTAGAGATTACTTTCACTTATTCGATTACATTATAGAGACTAATTGATGGCTTGAAAGTTACTTGATGCTAGCCCGAAGGCTAGATGACGACGACACGAGTACTAACTCGAGACTATACTTGCTTGCCCGAAGGCTAGTTGACTACTATACTGGCTTAAAAGTGGGGTGATTTACTCCTAGACTGACTGTTGACCAGAAGGCCTCGATTGTTTTCGAATTTACTCGAACTGACTTATTAAAATTGATAGAAAATTAGTTGCGTTTCCAACAAGTTCCTTATAAAAATGTCCCTATCTCCCATAGATTCCAAGATATCCATCAAAAACTGACCCTAGGATGAAATCGACTTAAACCGTTTTACCAATTCGCTACTAATTTATTTGCCTGATGTTTACAAACGAAATTGAATAATCTTGTTAACTTCCCGGGATAGGGAAGTTATTGCATTCACCCCGAAAATCGAAAATCGATTTTCCATCATATCTTCACGTTTTGAGGTCTCCCCGATGTTTTTCGACAACATGTCTGTGTGTGTGTCTGTGTGTGTGTCTGTGCCTGTGTCTCTGTGTGTGTGTGTGTGTGTAAAAATTTTTTTTTTTCGATTTTCTTTTTTTTTTGGTTTTTCGTTTTTTTTTCTTATTTGCGGCGACTTTGACGCGTAAGCGGGTTCAATTGGAGAGGTAGGAGGAGATTGAATGTGAGGAAACATTCGGAAAACGAGCCGGCAAGTTGTTGTTGCGACTCGCTCAACGGGTCACATCCAGTCAAATCCACCACTACTAACGCGCCGACCAGGGGAGCGAGCTTACGAGCGACCAACAATATGAGTATAACTGCCGCACCACTAGTTTTGTTTTGTATTATGATGGATTAATTTCAGCAATTTGAATAAAGAGATTTTTGTCCTAAGAATATCAGAATATGGACATTCTTCAATTCGTGTCAAGGATCAGGAAATCATCACTCGTTATTGCACGGAGAGAAATTTTCGATAAAAATTATAGGGAAATCCAGGTAAAAATTACCCAGACGAATAGTAATTCTGTATTGATTTATTTTTGAATCAATAAATATCTTTCGTGTGGATAAATTTTAATGAACGTTTCCGGATAATATTTATTATTATCTGCGTAAAAATTGCCAGTTTCTACCGATGAAAGCTATTAAATATCTTGATAATTTTTATAAATATCTGTATAAATTTTACTGTTCCAGAATAGTCAAAATTCCTAACACTTGATAGACTAGCCATTTTCAAGCATCAAAGGCAAAAAAGTGATTTTTCATTGAGTATGCCCTCTTCAAAAATTCTGAAAAAATTTGAAAATTTTCGAAGGCTTTAAAACTAGTTTTTCACCAAGTTTCATAATGTAAACTCGATATGAATGATATTTTATCATCAGAAATTGAAGCTATTCACTGGAATATAAGTTGGAATACATATTATCAATTGAAAAATGTTTAAAAAAATTATTGGCTCTTATAAAATATTAATCATATCGTCGCCGTAGAGTGGAAGGGGCGTAAGTGCCAAAAACCGCTTTTTTAAAGTGAAAGGAGCGTATGTCCGATGTTTTTTTGGCTTTTCATCAAATTTTTAATCGGAAATCTGTGAAGAAAAATGTTTTAACAAACAGGCATAATGACCAGTTTGTAACAAGCCAGGGGCGTATCTCCACGAAAGGGGCCTATGTGCTGGAGATACGCCCCTTTGTGATGATAACGTAAACGAACCGGTGTTAAAGTAGCTCATCAGTACACATAAAGTCGTTGAGTGTACAAAAATTAAACAATTTCCAAAAATTATTATTTTCATTTTTAAATTATTTATAAGAATTATTGAGGTCATCAATATGAAAATTATAACATTTTTCGATTTTTAAAAAAGTAAAAATCAATAAACAGTAATTCAGTTGACTAGCTTGCAAATATACGTGGCAACACTGGATGTTAAAATGACAGGCGGGAGTCGAGTGGAGTGAACGCCATAACCTCTTTACTCGAGCAGACGTTGCTATGTCAATTTCGGTTCCGGTTTCTCGTCAATTTTTACTGTTTATTGTTAATATGAACAAAACTAAACGGTTAAGCCTCATGAAACAAGTGTCAATATTTTTTATTATTTTTTTCATATTTTGAGTGAAAAATTCAGATTTTAATCTTTATTCAGAAAAATGTTATGAGTTTTTCCATAAGACGCTGGGTTAAATTTTGATTTTTTAAAATTGATTTTTTGAAAAACTAAAACGTTAATTAAATCGAGCAAAAAATTACGATTAAAAAATCTAATAACACTTTCAGGCGATTCTTTGTAGTTTTCAAAAATCTTTAAATTTTATTCTACTGATGAGCTACTTTAAACTTGATGAAACCACTGTTAAACCTAAACGAGCAAGAAAAACCACTGTTGAACTGGAAGAGCTACTGTTGAACCTAAACGAGCAAGAAAAACCAGTGTTGAACCTGAAAAACCCACTCTTAAACCTAAACGAGCAAGAAAATAAAAGTAATTTGAATTATTATGTACTGTTGTTATACCAGAATCATTTTTCTAAAAATTTTTGATCTCATGAGATGCATTTCAATAAATTTCTGACGATAAAATATCATTCATATCGATTTTAATGGTGAAAGAAAAATCGGTGTATTATGAGACTTGGTAAAAAACCAGTTTTTGAGCCTTCAGAAATTTTCAAATTTTTTCAGAATTTTTGATGAGGGCATACTCAACGAAAAATCACTTTTTTGCCTTTGATGCTTGAAAATGGCTAGTCCATAAAGTGGTGGATTTTTTTTGATGATTTCCTGTGAAAGTGCGTTTAAAAACAAAAATATTTTGCTATTTTTGAGTCTGAAAAAAAAAAGTTACTCTAGAGTTATCGCTTTCCAAAAAAAAAAATGTTTTGTAAGAAAATCGAAATTTCAAACAGCTATAACTAGCGAACTCTTCTTCACACAACTTAATTCAATTCAATTTTCATGTTTTCCATTTTTTTTTTCAATCAAATTCTTTTTGGAGCAGAATATGTGTTCTTATTGTTCTAACAATAAAGTTGATTAAACCTGATGTAATAATGACTCTAATAAAGGTATTGGAAGAGAAAGTAAGGAAAAAAATTATTAAAAATATTCCTCGCAAGGTGAGGAAAACTATTTACTCTAAAAAGTTTCATTTTTGCTTTTTTGGTTAGGTATTTTCAATGTCTACCCGAGTCGAAATTTTCCCCGGATCTACAACCAACTCTCAACTTTTTTAACCGAAATTCTTTTGATGTTCAATTTTTCCGCCGATTTTTCAACGTATTTTCAACCAAACTCAATCTAATGATACACGTACGTTGGAATTCGTTCAACATTCACTGGAAAATTCAACCTCCTCCCAACGTTGATGACGTTCTCTCTCCTTCAACAAACATTCATCATCCTCATTAAAACTTTATCGAGGTCATTATTAATTACAATTAAACAGAAATCAATGCGTTATTAACCCCAGCAATACACTGGGAGATTTGGGAATGAATCGATTTTTTTCCCGGACTCGCTCATCAATTTTCCATTACCGTAATTGATAAAAAATGAAAAAAAAAATCGAAAGCAAATAGAAGATATTTGCAAAATAAGTGAGCGAAAAAAAATCACATGGTCTATGATATTTTTTTTCATTTCACATAAAAAGATAATTGATTATATTCTCAAAAATGTTTCTATTGGATTTTTTGTGATAAGATACTCAAGATTAACACAGAAATAGGAGTTACTCAAGAAAAATCTGCTATGTAGAATCTTAAATTGAAAATGAAAACAATTTGCCCCATTTTAGGAAATGCAGTGGATTATTTGTGCATCTCATCTTGGAAAATAAAATGAAGTTGTCGAGAATTTCTTGTTCTGTAAAAATTTGGAAAATTGAACCCTCTAAACTTTCTCAATAAGTCACATATGGTATTCAATAGACTGAATAAATACATGTAAAGTATGTTTTAAATCTTAAAAATCAAGTGAGAATGAATTTGACGAAATAATGGACTACTTCACTTTAATTGCTACAATCAATTATACATCAAGTAAAAACATACATTATCATTACAGAAATACTCAAAATAAGAATAGTTTAATTTTTGAAATCAATTTCAATTGAATTCGGATGACTCAATCAATGGGCAATCAACTAAAATGAGCAATTATAAAAAACGTTAAATCTAGCTGATTGAAATTATTACTTGATTACTATATTCTATACTTTGAACTTGCAAAATAATTCGATCCATACTCGAGTGTGAGACTTTCTATCGTTTTTCGATTACTCAAGCTCATGGCTATTTATTGGAAGTCCAATGTAGGATTCATCGTCGATATCCATGTAAACACACACTGTCACGATTTGATCTAAGGGAAGTGCGATCAATTGATCCTCTCGATGAGTCTTGAGTATATGTAGCAATGGTACATATCGTTTGTCATGAATGTCAGTATGTACTCCAAAAACACGATCATATCGCAATGTCCGTGTTACTGCATAATGCATTGGTTGACATACACATTCATTTAGACATTCGCAATAGGGCGTGACTTTGATGAAACAATAAATAGATCCTATCTGTTCTTCATCGTGGTAGATATATTGGACATGAGAAGACTGAGTGTTGGAATCTCTTAGATATGTTTCAGAAACAATCAATTTACTTCGTTTCAAAAGACGTTTGTACGTCTGTACTCTGCCCAGTGGTATTTGGGATCGATTAATTGCTTCATCGATCTGAGCTGGAAGTTCTGGAAGTATTTTTGAATATGTTCCAACACTGTAACAGGAGGCTGATAGCTTTTCACAAATTTTTACTTGTTTCTTGTAGCCAAAAAAAAATTTTTGATTGTTCCTTCTGGTAGAAAATCAAGATGTCGTCTCATGGTGATCAATTGCATGTGTGCTGTTGCTATTTGAGAATCGATGTGTCTTGTTCCGTGCACAGTCTTTAATAATCGACCATTTAAATCTTCATATGGATAGCAAGAATAACCCCACAGGGGACCCAACTGCCGGACACACTCAGCAAGATGGAGCAGTTGATGGATGTTTATGGAGCAGAATTGTAGTCCATATAATTTCTCAAATCCACGAACAAACTGTTGAAGTAAATTTTCAGCTATATCTATCCTATTGTTTGACATAGAGTCAGAGCTGAAAATCGAGATAGCAGTTATCAAGAGTGAGTAATTTTCAAAAAAATCAGCTCTCATTACTCCCCGCAAAATTGGCAAGGAATAATAGAACGCCCACATTTTCAACTCCGATGCCTTCCAGTGACAGAGATCGTCCACCGATCTTGGCATGCGATGCACAAACTTTGGGGGTTTTATTAACTTCAATTTTGGATTGATGATATCTTTCACATCAAGCAAAGAAAATGGAGAAGAGCGATACGACGAACCGAACCAAAGTTTCAGCAATTTTTGAATCACACCTCCATCAACAGCATGCATGTGATCAATTGCTGTCCCAGAAATAAAATCAGGCATCAATTTTGATATCATACAAGGCCCTTTCCATCCTTTAACTGGCTTGTTGGTTCGTAAAGCTTCTTGTCCATGTTGCGTCGCATCTTCGGATTTCCTTAGTGGCAGATCTTCTTTATATGAATAGACATGAGTTGTTCCTCCAGTTGGTAGACGATATGTTTCTCCAGGCCATTCACAATTAGGGCAGCCGTAAGCTCCGTTAAATTGTATCAAATTCATTACATCACTTTTGGCTGGTAAATCACAAGTACCACATAAGAGGAGACTCTGGACCTTGATGGTATCTCCCTGTGGGAGAACAACATTCATTCCCTTAGCGAGAGTTTCGAACTGTGCTCCTAATTCTTTCAAAAGATTGTTAACTCCCACCTTCTGACTCCCAAATAAAAGGCCAGCCAACAGTATATTTTCTCGTTTTGTCCGATTTACGAAGGGTAACTCGTTAATTGATAAATAAACAGGGGTCATTGCAACTTTTGACGATTTAAAGACTGGAATACCATCAGTATACCAACTGAGAGTGATATTATTACGATTGGATGTAAAGTCAAGATCCGTCAAGTTTTTGTACAGCTGGCCATCATAAATATCGTTTACTGTATCGGGGAGTACCTCACGATCGAACCGATGTTCCAAACTGTCGTAGAAACCTCTTCGTTTATACATTTCTCGTATTTGATCTAGGAAGAGCAATTGAATAAAATGAGATACTTTTGTATTCTCTTCACACGATGGACATATAGAATTAGGTTGCTCCAATTCATGACAACACTCAGAACAATAATAATGTTTTTCATATTGAGAGAGCTCTGGTAAATTGAAAAACTTCTTGAACTTGTATAGGCTATTTTTCTTCAAGTTTACCTCAGCACAGTGTAGATTCAATAAATCAATGATGTCACTCAAACACGTTTGTTCAAGATTATGTTTGAGGAAAAGTGATAAAAGCATAAGCATACTTTCTCGAACACTAATGGGAGCCCCATCATACACTGGAAGGTCATGATTGGGTTCTGGTAGCTCTTCTGGAAGTCTCGCATGTTGCATATTATCTTGATTTATTCCATCTTCACTTTCACTTGTCTCTCCTCCAAAAGTACGCTGTGAATCACTAGAGGAGTTTAGTCCTTCTGAATCATCATCCCTGTCTCCATTGTCATTCATATGATCGTCATCAGAGTCATTGATATCAGAATGTGAATTCTGTTCAGATTCTGAAGTTCTCGAAACTGATTCTTCTGAATCAACGTGCATATCAGAGCACATAGCTTCCTGAGGTGAAGGTGAGGGGCTCACTGACTCGTCTCCAGATCTATGAGTGTAATCCAATAAAAATTACAATTAATTATTAGAAAGTTTCAGTAAAAATTTTATTATGTCGTTTTTTTCCTCGTATCAAGTGCAGAACGAGGGAAAAAAATCAATAATTGAATTAAGAGTTACTCAAAAAACCGTCTAGCCTGAAACAACATTTTTTTGAGATAATTTAGAAGATTGAAATAATAAATAGAAATAAAAAAAGTTTTGGAAGATTTCAGAAATTTTCCGACGTTTGGAATTGAAAAAAGTTGGTAGTGAAGTGTTGAAAGGTACGGAGTTGATTTATTTACATCTTGATTAATTAATATATCATTATAAAATAATTAATGTTATGATTTTAATCAAATACAAAAACTCACCTGGGTGAATTTTCCTGACATTTGAGGTTAGGGTATGTTCTATTGGAATGAGCTCTTGCGTTTCTTTCAACTCGTTTAAAATAGTCTGTTTGACTACGCCTACATAACTTGGACATTTTTTTTCTAGGCATCGTAATAAAATTTTTATTTAATATCAAAGTAAACAATTTTTGAACCTCAAATTTTTTTTCTTCCACCGAATATCGAGAATTTTCACGTTTCGTCGATAATGTAGTTCACTATCGATCAAGCGAGTAGACAAGTATCGCAATGGCGCCGACACTGCCGACAATCCCACGTGTGTTTGCCTGAGCGATACCCAGTCCCGGCGTCAACGTGTAACGGAAACTGTGGGGGGCTGTAGTACGGCTTGGCTTGTCGGTGCAAAAGAGGAAGATAGTCGCTGCGATTTTGAGAAATAAACTTGACAATTGTTCATTAATTATTATTATTTGGAGATTTGTGAAAAAAAAACGACAGTGGGGAAATAATAAGTGACCAGTGGACGGTGCGCGACATTTCGTGCCCGATTTTATATCGTTCGCTTTTGCGCACAAATAAACGTGAGAAAATAGTGCAGAAAAGCAGTATAAAGTGAGAAATAAAACAATTAAATCTAAAAAATAATTGATCGAAATCACAAAATCGTTAGTTTGAGTTTGAGTTTATTTAAACCTCGGACATGGCACAAAAAAAATCAGGGGAACTGGGTTATGGCTTGGTTTTTTGGTTAAGAGAAAAAATGAGTGACGTCGTGCATCTTTCGTGTGTCCCACCGTCTGGAAGAAAACCCAATGCAACAGTTTTACTTGAATGGCAGGACCACATTACTGGTGAAACAACAAAAGAAAAAGCTAAAATTATCGCTGTTAATGGTGAGTAATAATTTTTCTTCAGTCGCGCTGAAAATGTCCACTTGCAATGAGAGTTGATGTTGCCTGAATAATTCCTATTAATTTATTCTCTGATTTTCATCCACAGCTAACAAGTCAGTATTAGAAGCAATAATTGTAGATAAACAGGGAAAAATCGTGGATAAGACAAGAAAAGCTTTCTCTGAGGATGTCATGGGCAAGAAGAAGGAAATGTCCTTGAAAAAGAAAAATAAGGCAATGAAGACTGTTGAGACTAGGAAAGGTCTTGCAATGGATATTCAGAAACAGAAGTCTGTCGTGGCCATTGCCCTGAAAACGTTGAATCCATCAGATGGAAAAAAACTGGAATCATCTACACCTCCCCTTCGTCGCAGTCCTCGAATTAGCCCACTCAAACATTCAGCATATGGAGATAATGATGGTGGCAATGGCCAACCGACCCAGCCAAGACCCAGTAGTTCAACTATGAGAGATTCTGCATTGGAACTCAGTTCTTCTAGTTCAGAGGATTCAGATGCTGAAATGCCAAATGGGGCTGGGCTCATTAGAGGGCCTGAAGAAGACGGAGGAGACTTGAATCACTCTTTGGGAATTGTTCTGAATAATGGTGAGACCTTTTTGTCACAAAATCACACATGATATCAGCAGATTCAATGATTTTGTATGATTTTTCAGTTGTAGTCATTATTATAATCTTTTTTTGCAGTGACAGAGACGAGTATCCATTATCAGAGACAACTTTTGGTAGCAATGGAAGATGCCTACAGGAAAAAGACTGGAAAGACTGTAAAAGCTGAGAAGTCTGATAACTTCCAGGTAATAGTTACCATCATGGAAATCAATCAATGGATTTTTTCCATCGAATTTTGTTGGAAATCGAAACTAAACTTTTATCGTTTCAATATTTTCAAACCCATTCATTTAATATTAATTTCCAGATCCCAGATCAATTCACTCTACCTGGGAAAGATAAGGTATTACTAATTGTTACAAATGAACTTTTCGCCTTATCCACTCACGACATTAGAGAAAAATTTTCAGGTGGAAATTTCTCCAGGCTGTGGAATTTATTTCCCAGAGTATAAAAAAAATAACATGGAAAACAACTCCAGGGATGAAAAAACGGGCTTTTTCGACTGGGAAAATGCACTGAAAGCAGCACTCATTGAAATATACGATGAACATATCGTCGATTTTTCTGCCAAAGGAAAGAGGGCAGGTTCAAGACCAGGGATCTCAGCCAGAGTTTATGATGGTCTTTACAGTGAGTATCATTTTTCGATTTTTAAAATTTGGACGTATTTCTACAAATTATTTCATTTTTCTCATGTCATGTCAGATAAAAATATCAGGGTTTTTTGTAGCCGGAACAATTCTCTAAAAAAAAAAAAATTTTTTCGTCATTTTCTCCTGCAATTGATTATCATCCATTCGATAAGATGAATTCTTGAAACGATTAAATTTCCCTTGAAAATAATTTTTTTATTAAACTCAAAATATCTTGAGAATGAGTAATTCTAAGAAAAAATAACAGTGCACATTCTTTTCAGCTCAACAAATTACTAATTATTAAGATTATCCTCTAATTGAAACTTATTCAAAAATATTTCATTTCACTCGAGTCATTTCGCAACTTATTCATTGTTCTCAATTATTTCAATAACGAGTTATGATGAACAAAAATACTAAAAAATCTTTCTTTCGACCTACAAAATTTCCTTCAGACATATGCATTTTCACTTTTCGCCTTGAAATTAATAATCATCAAAATATTAGATGAATTTATCAATAAATTGAATTCTTAGGTAATACTATTTTTGTTTGTCTTTAGGATCAGTTAAAAATGAATAGATCTAGGGAAGAAAGTCAGAAGACATTGTTATAAAAACTCTTGAGTTTATCAACTTCAAACACACGTTATTGTGTCCATCTCATGCTGAATAATTGACTGGAGATTTCAAATTTAACTTAAGCTATTTCACCATTGACTAATCGTTCTATTATCTCATCAATGAGTGATCACAGACAAAAATATTGAAAGACCTTTTTCGAAGGTTGGGACATTTTGCACAGAAATTGCTTCTATCTCAAAATGACTAATTATTGTGTTGATACACTGATTAACAATTATTAATTAATTAATTAATTGATTAATTAATTAATTTGGAATACTCTGGCACTTAGTAACTGTTAAATTCTTCCATTAGTAAGTGACTATTGAGCAAAAACCTTGGTCTCAGTGTACATGTCGGACCCTTCACTTACAAATCGACTTTTTTGGTGTTATTTTTGACTCTAATACGTATCTCCACTCTCAGTCATACTTCTAGGACCACGACGTAGACGTGGTGGAGTTGAGGTCCCAAAAATATTTGTGGGCCAGTGCATGGTTAGTGCCAATGGCCCACAAAGACGAACTAAACCTCAAAAGTCGATTTTTAATATTCCTGGCAGTTTTTTTAAGAATTACAACTTACACCAACTCAAAATATACTTTCCTCCTCCCACCTTCATTGGGCAAAAAATAAATTAACATAAATCATGAAGTTTGGTGTAGTCAAAGCTGTTGTACAATATGAGACACGAGACACACTGAATCAATACCTGATTTTTTGGCTTTTCCCTGTTTCTATTAAGAGCACGTGGCCACAATATTCTCAATTTTTCACCACTAATGCCTGTCCAGTCCATACATCAACGATGTTGCGCGCACAGCACATTCCTCTTGCTACCTTCACTCATACACTCAAAAGGTTCAAATTGCCACATAACGACCTTGAATTTTCCTTAAACCATGTTAATAAGTAAATCTTTGATGATACTTAATTAAAAAGTTTGGTCAAATTCACTTTTTTAGGTAATAAAGTCAAAATACGATTTGTGGTCCATCTTGTACACTGAGACCAAAACCTTTTTCATAGTTGACAAAATTTTCTACAACAAATGCATTTTTACTTTCTCCCCTCAGTAATTAATTAAACGCATGATTATATCAGAATCTCATGGTAAAAAAGTTTTTATTCCATTACAAATATCTGGAAAAGATTAGTTCTAGGGAAACATCAAAAGAGATTTTTCAAGCTCATAAGATTTACAAACTGAAAGTGTTGGTATCTTTTTCTGAAATTACTCATTAATCATATAAATTCATAATTAACATCTAACCGATGATGTCACATTTGAGGCCAAGATTAGATCGCTTTCTGATTGCCCAATTATCTCGAGAAAAACTGATTGTAGAGTAAAACATCAATAAACCTTTTCTGTGGTTGACAAAATTTTTCACACCAGATGTATTTTGACTTTTCCCCCGAAAATCAATCATTATCAAAATAATATTGGGTAAAGTGATGAATCTATGAAATTTATGAAATTTATGGATATGAATATTAATTGAATGTAACTTCATTGCCACAGACTGGTTGAGGAGCCAAAAATATCTATCCAAACCTTTGGATGACAAGGCATACTTGGCAACAATCAACAACCTCTGTCATAACAAGAGAAAATATCAAAACGCCAAACAAGACAAGAAGTTGGTGGAGACTGGAGAAAAAACACCACGCCCAAGAGGGAAGAAACGTAAGAAATCTGCTGCGTTTGAGGATTTATCAGATGTTGCTGCTGAGAGTGATCTAGAAAATACAGGAAAATTACATGTTTTTGCAAATGAAGAGATCAGTCCATCAGAAAAGCTGAATAGTCCTAAGCGACAGAAGATGGCTGAACAACAGAAAGAGAATCGATCAGGGAATACTGATAATCTTATTGATTTAGCCAACATCGATGAATCCAGCATTATGAAAGCTCTGTCTCCAAAAACCTCACTTCTCGACACATCAACAGGGACTCAGCAATCTTCAGTGGAAAGAAATTGGCATCATCCAGGAAATTTTTCCCATCAAAGTAATTTTGGCCCCCAGCATCAGCAATAATGGTACCCTGACTACTCCCAAACTTCACTCAATTCTCAAGGATATAGCTATCCCTCGCCAGATCAGTATAGGCAGAACGGAAATCAATTCAATCCAAATTTTTATCAGCAAAATACGATGAATAATCCCTACCAGTATCAGCAGTACGTGCAACCTTTTACTCCATTACAAAATATTCCTACATCATATCCACAAGCCTCAACTCCATCGGTTATCTTCAACTCCGAACATGGGAACCAACTGACACAGTCATCAGCCAGCCAATCACTCGAGGTTCCAATGACTCACACCCTTAATGACGAACAATTCAAGCCACCATTGCAGACCCAAGGCTCATCAGCAACACCAGCTGCTACTCAAAAGTCAGCATCCAAAGATCAATAATAAGATCAATAATTGGAGCATTAACATTGTCATTTGTTCCATTAATTTTCCATTTTCATATTCTTATCGAAGTTTTCTACTAATTTACTATGATTTACATATTATGTATTATGTAATCACATTTCCATTTATATACTTATTGTTTAATCCAATATAATGATACTATTTTTTATCATATTGAAATTGGTGCTGAACTCTACTCAATAAAAATAAAGAACGGGTTTAATAAAATGTTTCATAATCAATTGCATGGGGGAGAGGGGCGAGGAGGGGTGGGGAGGGAAAATGCTGCAAGGGGAGGAAGCGGGATACGGGGGGAAGGGGGAGAGAATTGAGGTTGAAAGGACGTTGAATGTACGTTGAACTACAACCTACCTTCAACGTAGAATTTGGAATTATTGGAAATAAGAGACAAAATATACGTTGAAAGTCGGTTAAAGAGTCATTCATATCTGGAATTTTCAACTCAATTTCAACGTCTCAAATCCACATATTGACGTTAAAAATCGGTTGAAAATCTTCGAAAAATTTTGACTCGGGAAGCCACTAGAAATATCTCGCCGAAGTCCCAAAACGATGAACTATAGTCTATAGATAGATTCTTGAAAAAAAAAAAGAGAGCGTAGAAGCTACGCGACAGAAGTGAAACTTCATGGAAAACGATGTCGTCGTCCCCCCCCTTCCTCCCCCCCCCCCCACCGCCACCACACAGGGAACATCGTTGTGCTGTGCGCATACCAATTCACGGCGCTGCCCCCTCCCCGATGGTGTCGGTCTTCCGTTGCATACGGATTTTCGTGTATTTCATTTCACACCCAACGCGCCTATAGAAGTTTCACTTCAAAAATATTGAAGATATGTCATTTGTACAGGGTTTTATGATACGCGCTATTCAAAAATTATTTAAAAATAATCGGAAATCCGCTAAAAATCGAAATACCTGCTCAATCACTCCGTGAAACATTTAAGAATTTTTATCAATCATTTTTTACACATGTTACTACACCAATCCTGAGATATTATTAAAAATCTATCGATTGTCAGGAATTTCTGTCAAAATGGCGGTCAAAAGTGGCAACGGTGAGAGGAGGTTAGAGCGCTCGGATTGTCGCTCCCGCCGAAATACATCAAGGCGCATACTGTAGATTCTACAGTGTAGTATAGGGACTAACTAAAGAGACAAGTGCACCAACTCCGTCGGACGAAAATGCGGTGTCGCCAAATATATTCGGAAAATTTTAACACATAAAGAAATTCATATAAATAATTTTTGAGGTTGAAAATCGTTTCGGATTCATTTATTCAACGTTTGAAACTAAAAGTGAGCAAATTAGATTGATTTCTATCCATAAATCAACTGTTTTTTATTTAATGTATATTTTTTTCAAAGTTGTCGCGAGCTGTCGGAACCTTTGATGTTTACCCCCACTCTATTCTCCCCCACCAATACTGCGGAAGTACCTTAAGAATAATTTTTTCTTTCATTATACGTATTAAATTACTCATAAAACAGCCATATAAATCATCTGTACACAGAGTGGCCCAAGAATATTGTGAATTAATAACTTCATACGATCTCGTATGTTCATCAAAAAAAACATTATGTAAGTATTGCACAATAAATACACATTGATTGTTTTCGTTAAACATGACAATGTGTTCAACGTGAAAAAAACACCGATCTAGCTTCATCTGGGATCATAATCATGTCTTTATTTTTTATTTTAATCTCGTTGAATTCAATTTTTTTCATTGTTGTAACTGTGGTATTTAATGATTTGTTAAAGAAATGTACCGAGTTTAGAACGTCGTGAATTCCATTTAAGTACAATAGTTTCATTTTTATCATTGAAACTTTATCATAATTAAGTTCAACGTATTGTTGTTACTGCAAAAAACGATAATTCAATCGGAGCTGATTTTTTATTGCGATTGTTTTGCATACGTTGACTCTGCTAATTGCAGACCGAGAGGTAATCTTACCTTCCCTGTACTTTCCTTCACAACGTATGGTACATATTTTTCATAAAGGTCCGCAAAGCAACAGTACTCTCGCGTAATGTAATAAAAAGTGATGTTTGGATTTCATTGATTTAGGGAAAAGGAATATTAAAAGCTTCAGATATTGAGTTATCTTCACCTCAAGAATCTCTTGAGAACCAGTAGGGAGAACGTAACTCGTGAGAATGTTTGTTATCTCGTGTATTTCTAGAAATAATTCCCAAACCAGATCATTAGAGGGAATTAGATGTCCCATGATTAGAGGCAGATAACGTACTAGGAAGAGCATTTCAGCAGCTGAAATCTTAATTTCCTTTCCGCTTATGTGACTTTCTAAAATTTGAGGGGGCTTGTTTTTCAGCGAGCAATAATTAAAACCTCGAATGCGATTATTTAGATCCTTTAGGGTGAAGTATTTTTTCTTCTTAATAAGATAATAGAAAATATGTCCTAAATCATATCTATTGATTCCTTCTAGCCAATCGTGAACAACGTCAGTGTATAAATTAACCAGAGGGGGGAATCCACCTACACAGAACTCCTTCACCTGTGGCCCCCTACGGTGATATAACCACAAACTTTACCTGACTTATCAACTGGAAAAGGAATGGTAATTGCCGTCTTCATTAGATGGCTATAACCAGTATAAGGAGAAAAAAAAACTCCTTCACCTCCATTAATGACTCTAACATATCTGCCATCGAGTGCCAGCGGGTGACCACATCTAGGACAGGCTTTCTAGCACGGGGTAGTGATGCAATTTGCATCTTTCGTATCGTCGCTGTCCTCAGTTTTCGCAACTTTTCGGGTTTTCGTCATTGTCTCTTGTATTCCTGTGACATTTTTTAACGCATCCTCAATACTAAGTTGCAACGTGTGGGCAGAGCAACGTAAAGTATTGACGAGCGGAGTATTGGTAAGGGCAGTCTTGTTAGTCGGCATCCACTCCTCAGGCCTCTGCAATACTTCAAGATTGACCATTTCACCGGTCCCTTCGACCGAATTATCCTCGGCGAAGTCATCAGCCGAGACTTCATCTTCATGAATACCCAACAGACATTGAGTATCCTCGAGGAGCTTTCCTAATTTTACCATATTTGACCCATTGTCGGAAGTGAAGGAATAGATGTTTGAAATTTGAATACCATAATCGTAGAGCATATCTTCGATCGTTTTCTTCAAATTCTCTGCTGAATGTTTATCCGTCAGTTCGATGATGCCCAGAGTCCGTACGTTAATCACCCCATTTTCAATGAACTGTACATTGATTCCAAGGAATCTTCGATCGTGTTGCGTGGCAGCATCAACCTTCAGACAGATCAACCTTTCCTGTAATTGATAAATGAGCATATTTGAGTTACAATAATCATATTACTCAATTATTATTATATAATAAATAATGCCATGGCGAAAGGGACATACCATCACATCAGCACGGATAGAAGTATGAACTTCGGCGGCTTTCAACATACCTAATTCTCGCACATTGGCTGCTGATGCCGTCCAGGTTTGCCCTGCAATCGCTGCGATGAGTGAGTTCAAGAGCTTCTGGAAACCGCTGTCATCCATCAATGCGAATGGTCGCCCATTTGCAGTCACCAATTCAACACAGGCAGCCTTGATTTCTTCTAGAGTAATCATCACTGACAGGGATTTCGATCGGTGAAGTTTTGCTCCCTCAATTTGTTCTCTTTCCTGACGGATTATGCCTGCTTCTCTCTTGTGTAGGGCCTTTACGTGCCTCTCCAAATTTCCAACATGATCGTGCTATAACGAAAAGAATTATTTTTTACTATATGTTATTCATTACACATAATGCTTATAGTTTCTTAACTAAGGTATGGAAACTTACCAGAATTTCTGAATTGCATCCGCGTATTTTACACTGACTAACATCTCGCTCTCTGTCCTACCTGAAGTATTTTCTGATGAAGTCAACACGAGGCGGACCGTTTTTCCCTAGTGGTGACAAATCTGGTATCTGATGATTTTTGATAAGATCTGACATTTTAAATGACACGTGATTATTGATATCAACTCGATTGCAATAAGCAATAGAATGAAGTAACTTCATTCTAGCACCTCTATTTAAGGTCGTCGATCAAGGGTCACCTGCCAGCCTGATTGGCCGGTAGAAAGAGAAGAGTGGGTGCCACTCACCCCCGGGGACTTCTACATGCCAATTCCACGGAGATTACAGAAATATCGATGGAAAGCTTATTTAAATTTCTGAATAGTTCTAGAATTGACCGACGTGATGATTACGCACCATTGCTGATTCCTCCTGATGACTTTCCTAAAGTTATGCACACAGTTCTAGAAATATTGCAACTCACGCCCCACATATCTATGGTGACTCAAAATCCTGGCATAATGAGAAACACCTTTTTTTGGAAACTTATTACCTTATTCTTGATATTGCTACGAAATTCTTGTCATTTTCATTATGACCTTCTGTCAATCATACCATCAGGGCAACTCCCCTTTCAATAAAAGTTTTCTGAAAATTTCTTATAATACAATTATATAATTATTTATTTATAATAACAGTTGAATAATTATTGATTTTTTTAACGTTAACGTTAACGTCAGTGTATAAATTAACCAGAGGGGGGAATCCACCTACACCAAGAAAAACACATTCTTCTGTCAGCCCTGTGTTCTTTCTATCATTGTTTGTTAAATCTGTTTTATAATTTTTCGTTTAACGTCATTCATAGTCACTTTCCTTGAAAACATTATTTATATCTTCTTTACTCATAAGACAGATTTTACCAATTTTTCCGCGGCTAAAGCACTCCTGAAACCCTAACACATAACTTAATGGCATAAGAAAATGGTTTTGGAACCCGCTGGACTACTGATAGTGATACCTCCATGCTCTAAAAAAAATAATTCATCTTCAATCTTCGAAAAAATTACTTCATGCTTGAAATATTGACGATCAAGTGTATTAAATAGAACAAAAAGAAAAATATTTTCAAGTTTTGAAGACAAATGAGGCGGTAGGCAAGGAATTGAAGCGTAAATTGCGCTACATTTGGAAATACCCTCGTGACTGTCCAGGGGATTATTATTCTCGTAGTCGTCAAAATATATGATTAATGGTAACACTAGCATATCCCCATCATTCGAACTCAACTTTTTCCATAATTCCCCTTGTATGAAATTGGAAATTATTCCTGACTGGGACTAATTTAATTTTTTCAATTCCTGAAGGAGGAATTTTCTTGCTACCTTCTCGTTTACAAGGTGTATAGTACACCAAACAGGATTCTCCGTGGAATAGAGCTGCGATTTGCTTCGACCATGTGATGAAATGCTCAGGTGTTATGCTAGAGAAGTCTTTCACCATTAGTATACCATCAAGCACGGTTTAGAAAGCACTGAGACATGAGTCAGGTGAAAATAATATCTAAATTCTATCAAATAAGTAACGCCATTACAATTTGCATCTGCCACTCTTCTATTTCCTTCCTCTTCAATAATTCTACGACCCAATAAACTTCGAAAATTTTTCTCCAAACATCCCTTGCATTCATAGGCAGCTTCTACAGTTAGTCCTCCGTAGATTTGATGAGTATAGCCAGATGAGGCTGTGAGTGGAAAATATTCTCATTCAATTCTCCAGATCACTAATTACTGTGGAAAAAAGTTATTTACATTGTTTGCAATATCTGGACGTTCAAAATATCTAGAATCAGCCTGGAGAATGAAAATGAGAAATAAGAAAATAATCTATGGTTCTTATTTCAGCATTCAAGTGGTAAAGGGTAAAGAGCCAATTCCTCAAATTTTGTTAGGTGTTTAATTATCCCGACACTGAGTTATTTTTGGAGAACAAGTTAATTAACCTTTTTTGTGGGGAATTTATTCCACTACGAAAATATTTCTTGGAATTTCCGCCGTAAATCCCTTATCACCAAAATAAGTACGCATTATTGTTGGTAGGATCTTAATCAATTTTATTTGAGTCGAGTTTTCTTATCTTGTTTAACATGTAATTATCTCGATAACGAGTCTTTCTAGAGAAAATTATGAAAAAACATTTCTTGTTGAAAATTTTTGCTCCAATAAAAAAAGTCTTTTGACATTTACTCCTACAATCACTCATTCTCAATATAAATGGACAATTAACAAAAGTAACAAATTCAACTCGTGACACTTAACCACTTCACTAAAGATGTGAACGATGGCAAAAAAAAATAATAACATCAGTACATATAAACAGAAGTAAAATCTCATATCAGATACCATTCTAACTGTTAGATGTCAATGAGATGACACAGTACATCAGCCAAAGCCAAAGCACATTCACGTAGATGACTCAGAACTTTAGCGGTATGTTAAATATTCTCATTTGTAATGATAAAACACTCTTATCAGCTAATGAAAAATTCTGAAAAGAAAATCCAGAGGAACAAATAACCAAAAGTATAAAAGTTATCCATCAATTTCAGGTTAATCAAGGGCTATGCATGTGGAATTTTGGTGCAATAAGCGTTGAACTTATAACATCAATTGAGCATATGAATGAACGTCTCTAGTGATCGATTAAAATGGTTTGCACTATTGTTCATAATTTCGAATTGCTTCTAAGACTAAGTTACAACAATATACTGTCTAAGGATGAATGAAAAAATGAAATAATATCGGGATACATAGGCAATTTACAAAATCGACCAGAGTAATCACCACATGTATTGAGCTCTTTCTAAACTCATTGAGAAATTCTTACTTACCTCAATACTCGAGTTTATCACGTCCCTTGAATTGTTTATTACTTTTTACTCGTCACTTACTCCTTCCAGTCCTTCGATTGTGCATCGATTGTCGTAACTTTGATAGTCACATACGTCGGAGGTGTTTATATGCCGAAACACTCGAGTATTACCAGATGCGCGCGACATTTCTCTTCCAGATGAATTTACTATTCCGGATAGTAAAAAGTGTCGCGTGCATCTGGTTAGTTTTTAATGCGCACGATGGATATAATTTGATTGAATTGGATGGATATAAATTATTCTATGAATTTCATAAAAATTACCAGGATAACTATAATTTTTATCCTCCGTATAGATATTTTCTGTCCTTGTCTATATACATTTTGTCAAATGTATAGACAATTTTTGGTTTATTCGGCGAACCGAATAATAAAATTTATTTTACTTTTTATAAATTTTGTTATTCAATATCAATTATTATTAAACTTCCAGACAGAAATTGTCCTAGAATAATAATTTTTACCAAAAATTTCTCTCCGTGTGCTGAAGCAATGGCTCAGTTGGTTGGGGCTATCGACTTGCAATCGTAAGTTCGGTAGTTCGAGTCCCGACGCGGAAAATCACGAGCGTTTTGTTACAACTGCATTTCATTATCAATGAATCATAACTTTTTCCAAGTTGTCATGCCATGGTCCTCACTTCTGACAGTGATGGGTTACTTTTTTCAAGATCATCGTTTCGAATTACTTGCAATATTCCCAATTACTTCTACATTCTCCATCTATTAAAATTAAACTCTCCATGAAAATTGCCAATTCAAAACCATTGTCAACCATCAACAAAAAAAAAAACTCACCTTGAACCGTGCAAATACATTTGAAATTACTTTATTCAATTGACAATCAAGTCCAATATCCCAAAAGCCCTTGAACGTTTCAATTCCAAATGATTCGTAACCCGACTATTCGCTTTTCCGTCATTCACCAATTTCCTCCATCTTAACCTCCACCATGATTGTTTCAAGGTGGGCTAAACTCTGTGAGTAGATAGGATACCGAGTTAGGATATTGAGAGAAGGAGCGGGAGAATTGGGGATGAGAGAAACGAGGAAATCTCTAATTCAGCTTCAGAGGAGATATTTTGTGCGAGGTGGTGACTCTGACGGGTTGTCCGGGAGGTCTTGGATTCGTCCCCGTTCTAATCTGGTCTCCTTGGTTTCGCCCTCGAGTTCCAGGGATGCCGAGTGGGTGGGTATCCTCCACAACCCCTCGTCCTCGAGTAGAAGGGGGAGCTTGTGGTGTCTCGCTTCATTCCCAGCGTGTGTGAGTAGATTCGAGGAAAAATTCTGGATCTTCTTTGAGGAGCATAACTGGTAAAAATAGGGGAGGGGGGGGGAGAGGGGATGGTATTGACAGAGCGAAAGGAGAACGTGGGAAGCCTTCGAGGAGGCTAAGGACAAGAAGGCGTTTTAAAGGGTACCATACACACCTCGACAAAGGAGAACCCTCTTAAAGTTCTTACTCGTGTGATGTGCTTACTAAATCGCTCTTGCTTCTCTCGTCCTATCTCATTTTCATTCAAACGGTGTAACCTTTCACGACACACCTCCCAAGTGGATTTCTTCATCAACTCGTAGTGATTTGATTGGATAAATTTATAAAATAATTTTTTTTCTTCGAGAATAAAAAATTAATTAATTTTTCTTTCTTTGAAAAAAAAATTGTTACATCCGCTGCATTTTCTTAATTTGGTTTTCACAAAAAGTAAATAATCTGACCTGTCCATGAGCCTCAAGCCCAGATGGCTCACATACATACTCACACGCTGGTGTCACTAGTGGCTCTAATCTGGGGCGCGGCACGAGAGCGCGAGTCTAATCCAGCTTATCCAGAAAGTAATTTTGAGTCTTTTGAAATAGTCCCCTCCCCGTTGAACCCTCACCAGTGGGTATATAACCAACCTACCAACAGGACCCAACCGTCTTCATTCGTTTCACTCTGCGATTTTGTCCCTCACGAGACTGCCTCACCCTTGATGCTCCTGATGGTCTCGTTGGGAAGTTTGGTTATCTCTTTCAGCAGGTCCATTCTCGATTTTTTTTTCTTCCTCACTTTGATTGAGTTGAGGAGGCAGAGACAGACTTGCAATCAAGTTTACTAATTTCTACTGTTGTGATTCATGAATTAAAGTTTCATTCCATAAAAAAGAAAAAAAATTCGAAGGAAACTCCTCGACAGATATGATTTTTACATTGGTAAAATTCATTTCACCGAGTTTTTCCTCTGTTTTCAATTTTCTCCAAGGCAATAGCGCTATCTTCAGGCGTACCGTGACGGCACGTTTTTCCCTCAGGTATACATAAGTGTGAATTGCACATATCTCAGTGTATATGTACCGTTACCATGTACACACACACACACACGCACACATTGAGTGAGGGAACAAACGCGCCTCACCAGTCCAATCGCTCGGGGCTGAATCTCGTATATGTTGACTCTATATATAGATGTGGCTGTGCAGACCAGAGATGGCAAAATGTACATGAGAAGTTGGTTTGGTATAACGTACATACAACGTTGATACATAGAGTGCAGTGGAGCGGTCTGGAGGCTGGGTTGCGGATAATTTAGGCAATCAGTGTAATGTTGCATCCATGTGGAGTGGGCTCTCCACTTTCCAGCGATATATATACATGTGGAACGTAACTCTTGTGTCTCGGTATTTCCGGCATTCTGGGCGAACTCCTGATGTCTTATATTGCGTTATTAATACGTGAGTAGGTTCCTTCACTTGTTAATTTCTCGGGTATTTCGGGAGAAAACGACGAAGGTACATGGTTTGACATCGCTAGAAATCCTTGAAGATTAAACCTATCGGAATTTCAATAAAATAGATCATTCAATAATTTTGAGACTGTTCCATTAACAAGTCACGTGATCATTTATAATCTCATTTCATATGGAGCTACTCAAAAAAAACGGATAACTCAGATGAGGGATTGAACCCGTAACCTCCTGAAAAAAGCATGTGTTGAATGCCCCCAGCTGAGCTATCGACTAGCTCCTTTTCCTGTTTCGCTATCATTTTTCAATAGCTTCCATTCCATCGATTAGTTCCCAAATAATAAGAGAGAATATTTCCATTTGTCGACTCTACCTAATTCGCAGAAATGTTCACAATGGATCGAGCAAAAAATTGTTATCTCATATCCGATAGAAACGAAAAATTTTCGGCCCTTTTTTTATCTGCCAATTTGTTCTTTTCCAGTCTCATTCGAGTATCGAAATGACAGAAATTGAATAATATGCACAAGTGTCGTTCAGTAGAACGATTGCTCATGTATGTTATGCGGGTAAAGGCCACTTTCGGGGATTCAAAATGCTCACGAAATTCATGAGTGTCGTATATGCGTTGAGGCCATTTAGAGGCGGTTGGTCGAAACTCTCTGGAGTATCACAGTACGTTAACAAATGATACGCATCCAATCCAGTCAAACATTTCATCAAGGTTATTCCCGGGTGTTGGAGTTGAAGAAGGGAGAGAGTCTCAAGTACATTAATCAACTGTTATGATACGCATCCTTAACCCTTCCCCTCCATCTTTACCAAATTCATGAGGCGTACACCACTCGTTTGCTTACGCCTAGTCATACTCAACTACTTAATACATATTTGGATCATCGCACTGAGCAAAAAAATTATTAATATCACGAGAAAATCCCCTGAGTCATGATGAATGCCCACAAATTCTTGTCATTTTATTTGAAAACATTCGCGTGCAATGCTCTTCATACAAATTGACCTCTTTCCTTTTCATGATGCAAATAGAACATGCGGTGAGGATACAGGAATAACCTCAAAGACAGAAAGATCATGGGCAGGCCTGAATTTCCCCGGAGTTTCTGTCAATCACCACATGGTGGCGCTGCGATATCCCTCCTCGATGAACTCTAAGCTCCTTCCTTCCACTCATTATCCTACTATGAATCTCGAATGATAAAAATAGAAAAGAATCAACACTTTCTATTTACAATCTCCCATCAACAAAATTCAACTCCAATTTCAACAAATTATCGAGTTGAATTCAATTCAAATGGAGCACTTCTTCAAGTTTAAATTCCTAAATAAATGATTGTAAACATTGCAGCTATGTATCCATTTTACCGTTGATTCGTTATTGTTGAAAACTTGGTGCATTCGAGATACTATAAGGGAGAGTTTGCAACAGTTTTGGCGTTCATTAAACGTTGAGATGGTTGTGAAGCAGTACCAGGAATAGAAAAAAAAAAATTGAGAATGTTTGCGAGAGTCGAATGGCTCTAAAAGTGATGAAGGGTGAGAGTAGTAGTAGGAAGTAGCTATTTCCCTCTTTCTCGCTCTTCTTTTCCTCTCTCCCGCAATGTCATTATCTCAAACAACGCGGAACATTCGAGAGGGCGTACGGGTGAGGCAATACATCGGAAGATCTCTCTCGGTTATCTGAAATCTTTTCCCCGAACGCCTCCTTACGTTCCCTGAATGCGCGTCTTCAGTGTCTTCTGTTACTCCAAAGTGTATTGCAAAATGGATGGCTCGAAGAAGGGTAGTAGAAACAGGATATAGCGGGTGGAGGGAGGGGGGGAGAAGAGGTGGAAGAAAGGCAGGTAAAAGAGAAGGGGAAGAAGAGAGGCATTGTAGGTACTGGCCAATTATTTCGCTTCGCAGAGAGCAACAGAGAGAAAACCGGTAAGCCTTAGGTACCTTTGTATATATATATGCTCGATACTGGAATCTCCAGCACTCGCTTTTGGCCCGTCTACGTCTCATTCAGCCAAAGTCTAATTAAAGTGCAGTGGCAAGTTAAATTAAAACATGATAATGTTGCCGAGTTTCCACCGTTTCTATATCTTTCTTCCCTTACTTTGTGTTTCAAGTTTTATTTTTTGGTCTAGTTGAGTCGCCACTGACGATTCACCATGTCTCTGGCAGTTTAGTACTGTTTGGAAGGCTTGGAGAGATGTTGAGAGGATTGGAAATTTTTATAAAAGTCAGTGAGCACTGATAATTCGGATGAAAGTTGGGGTGGATTAGATAACCAACAAGTGATGAATAATAATAGTATTCATCACTATTATTGATTAAATACTATATATCCAATTGTGATAATAGGTAATTACGGACAATAATATATAGTAATAATAATGATACGACTAGTTGTCTCGCTGGCTATCGGTCTCAGTTATTGAGTCTATGCTCATAATAGTGGGAAATAATAGGGAATAGTAGCAATAGTAGGTAGTTTTACTAACTATCAGTGATAATTACTGATTCTCACTTTTAGTAATTAACTATCAGGAGCAATTTTAGTAATTATTATCAAATATCACAATTAAATTAAATAATAGTTAACTAGTAGTGATAGTAGGGAATAATGGAAAGTAGCAGTAATAGTAGGTTCTCTTAGGTACTATATTTACCTACTACGGTTGTGATGAACTATAACTCTCAGCCAGTAGTTAATCCTCCACTAGCCATTGAACTAGACTCGCATAGTTTATAGTCCCTAATAGTTATTTGAATTGGCCATCAATTATTCTATCAATTCCAATCACTAATTGCTATTAGTTACTATTAATTCATCTAAGTGACTACTATTAATGATTATTAGATACTTTCGATAACAATTACTATTGCTACTACTACTAATAGTCAATACTCGCTCCACGGCTTCTATACCTAACTCACATGAGAAATTACATAATAAGTAATGAATCTATTCATAGAAATACCTTCAATCTTCTAAAATATGAAAATAATTCTCCGTAAATTGCAGAAAAACAAATGAAATCAATTTTCACAACAAAGGTATGTTATTACATTTGAAAATCCCTGTCTCGGACGATCAAGAGCACTTACTCGGGTCATAACACTCGTTTCGTATATTTCCCTTTCATTCGGTCGTACTCTTCTTTCACCCCTCACTTCGGCCTGTCGTAAATACGCCAGACTACTGTGTGCTGGCCTCCTCTTTCTGTTCGCCCTTTTTGCCCTCCCTTTTCTTTTTCTTCTTCTCCTCCTCCACCCTCCATATTTTTTATTCTCCAGGAATGGAATGAAGAATATTATACTGACGTGGGGGTGAAAATACCAGGGACTTTAAAACAAATATATCTCGCATAAATCCAACGAGTGTTGAAAGATATATATTCGAGTGTACTGAAGGGATGTTTTCTGAAATATCCGGATAACTTTGCCAGCAAATCGTCTGCTTAACTTTACATATTCTCATCCGAGGGAACTCATTTTTCTTGGGGTTGAAACTCTGATTTTTTGTCTCAATTTAGGGATAAAGAAACAAATAACTTGTGAATTAAAGTTCTCTCCATCAAGTGGAACATCTCACCCTTGAATCTTTGTTGATTCTCTCTGTTAATCGATTGATTTTGGTCCTTGCGTTTTCGCCTTCCTAGGGTTCTTCTCTCCCTTTCCAATTGCCTTCCGACCCACAGTTCCTCATTCAATTCACTGAAAACTATTCATTCACCTAATTACCATCCTATCACCGATCTGTCGTCCCTGTCCCATCCAATTTTTCCTCAATACCGTAGATGTACTAGTTTTTGGACACTTAAGCATTCGACGCTCACTTGTTGTCGTATTTCGATATTTGGAGAATGGATATTATAAAAATTTTAATTGGGACGTGATAATGTTCCAACATATGTGTTTTTTTGATGGAGAGGAGTTGAAATTTTGTTGCTAGATGCGAAAATGAATTAAATATTCAAGTAAATGAGAGGAAATCTGAATGTACTAGTTTCCGGACACTCAAATTCGAGTTGTACGAGTTTTCGGATGCGAGTGTCCCACTTACCCTGGACACGTTGAGATTCATAAGGAATTGATTTGAAAGAAGCGTATTATACATCAGGAAGAGTGTTAAGGCTTTCCCAGGTAGGAAATTAATAATGGGCCAAGCTTGGCCCGGGAATGGCAGCCGTACTGCCGGACTTCGGGGCCCGTGCCTTAGCCAAGACCGCGCCGTACTTGGTTGAGCCCTGGGATGATAACAGTGGGCCAAGCTTGGCTGCAGACCATGGCCAAAAGTTGTTGCCAGTCGATGCCCAGGGTCAATTAATTTTCATTTAATTAAATTAATTACATATGAACCGTCAAATCCGGAGTGATTAGATATCACTCATGGGCATATTACATCCGATAGGTCACTGAATTTAAAAAAAATAGGCTTGGCCGCCATGAGTACTGCCAGACTGTCTATTATTATTACAAATAATGATCAAAAAAAAAAATTAAAGGTTTTTCATTACTAATTATCTTTCATGTATCAACTCTTAACGCATTAATCCCTGAAAAAGCCTAATTAGTTAACTTAAAATATTCTACCTATACTGGGATCGAACCCGGAACCTAACGATTACTAATCCTACGCTCTAACCACTAGACCACCGCGCAATTCTTATAGAGATGATTCGAATTGTCCATATGAATTCCGCGCCATAGTTTTACGAAATCCATATTTCCTCTATTCATTGACTTAACTTCTTCATGAATACTATTTTCATCAGGATCGCTAATTAATTATTAATTCATCAGTATAATTGGAAAAATAATAAAATATTAATATTTAATTCTCATTACCAAACCAACAAACATGATAATTATCTAATTAGAACTACTCTTCCGATTTCACCTTTAAAACTATGTTCCCCTCCCCCTCCCCCTCTTATAAGCTTGTAATATCGGCTGGAGCTCTTTGAGCAAACCCTGGGCCATTACTGGCCGGGTCTTGGTTTCCAAACTCTGGCATGCCAATGCTCGGCCCAGTACTCCACCAGATCTGCTTGCCAAAGGTCGGCTGGTCGCCCCTCCCGCCAGACTCAAGCCTTGGTCCGAAGCCCTGGCCCATCCTTCGACCAAGCTTGGGCACCAAGGCTTGGCAAACCCAGGCCTGTGCCAGACACGGCCCATTTCCCGAGCATCGGCATTTCCTACCTGGGTTATTATATATTCAAAGCCTCTTACTAAAATATTTCTCATATTAATTTAAACATTTTAAAGATCAATTAACAAAGAAAAAACGAATTTGATTCATAAAAAAAGCTACTCGGTTAGTTTTATCCTTTTCTTTGGCGTGGGTTCAGCTAGAGGACATTATTGTATTTTTTATGATCTGAAAAACAATATGACATCAATATTAATGGCATTAATGATATTGATAGAGAAAAAAGTTAGGTTAAACAGTGGAAAAATGTGTGTCCGGAAACTGCAACACAGGTCTATTCCACTGTCCCAGTCACCGGACACAGGATTTTCAGCGTTAATTTAGTTGTTTTTTCGGTTTTTTTTATTATTTTATTTTATTGTTTTATTGTTTATAGAGAAGAATTGGAGCAATTGGATTTCATCATAATCACATTACGGACGAAATCACTATTTGATGACAGGCAATTCTAACCTCTCAGCGTAAGAAAACACTCGGTCAGGGCAGTGGCCGTGTTAACCGTCTTCATAATTCAATTTTTCTCATTCACTATCACTTGAACTATATGTTTTTTTTGTAAAATAATTTTCTAAATATGTTCTCTTTTAGATTAGAATACGAAAGAAACGGTTGAGATATTAATTATGCTTTTATCTCGAAATAACTGTCGAGCATCGACTCACTGTCCGGAAACAGATACCTATCCGGTAACTAGTACATCCACGATACTTATTCCATTTATCAATAAGAAATGTTTGCTCAGATCGGAAACTCTTTTGCGTAAAGTGAATGAAATACAAGTAAATTTTTCTTGATTTTTATCAAACCCTATATCAATTTGACCATATAAATTAAACATATCCAATAAATTCTCTTATGCCTACCATCAGAGTGAATATAAAACAGAAATGGGGATGAAATATGAAATATCATATTTGTCATAAAGAAAAGGAAACCCATATAGTAAACTACGTAGATTCGAAAAGCATCGACAAGAGGTAGCAGCCAGGAAACGTAGCGGTGGACCTAGGGCACACACCCCGTGGGCTTCATGAATACCAGAGTATTTGCACGCTGGTCCACCAGTCCCTCAACTCCCCTTTTCGATACGCCAGTTGCCTCACTCTCTCTCCCAACGAGATTGGCAACTCCTGGCTCTCTACTGTATGCCAACACAGCTTGGTCGGTGCCAGAAGTACCAACACATGAGGATGGATATGGTGGAAGGAAAATGGACGGACCACCAGGAGGTCCAAATGGATGTGGTACTCATGTTGATGATGGTAGTTGTCATGTACCAATGTGTACGTATATATACATATACTCAATGAAAAGTCCCTTCCCTAGGGGTTCAATACGGTATACATGTACTTTGCTTCCATCCGATGTGGACTTGAGCTCTGACTTCCAGTTAATATTTCGTCAGAGTATCCTGGCGGTAGACGTGCTTGGATTTCTCAATTATGATGTCCAATCGACGCCCACAGTCAACTCAGAATGAATGTATTGGTCATTCGATTCAGATTTGATACAAACTATCAAATCCTTTGTGATGAATACTCCTTCAGAAGAACAAAAGAAATGGTAATTGTTAAACAATCCCAGTCCAAAAAGCAAAGTCTTCAGCCTAAAAATAATTGATGACCAAATGATCAAGCTTGAGCATAACTCGGAATAGTTTCATGGGACAATGAACAGAATTCAAATTCATTGATTACAAATACATGGTTTCTGAATTGGAGAAACTAGTGAAACTGTTGCCCAAAATATCTCAAAATTAGGGTTATTTTGACAAACCTGAAAACGGTAGTTCATCCTGAATTTTGATACCAACTATCCACATGTAAATTGTACGAAACAATGGAAGGGCAAGTCACTGAATATTCATCGCTCTGTACAGTCCATTTTCAATTCTACCGACACCTCTTCTCATCTTGAATTAGCATCTTCCTCCAACACCCAGACAGACGAATATAATTGCCAACTATTCTGAGCACGCAACGCGGATGTTGGAAATGTGAAGAAAAGAAGGTTTTCAGAGGATATTTACTTATACACATGAACGTGTTTCAGCCAAAGAACCGAGAACAGGAGAAGAGGGTGGGAGTAAACAAGATGGCGCCATACGTGAAAGTGTGGGAGGAAGTGGGAAGAGTGAAAGATGAATGACATGTACAGGAGACTGTGTCCAACTACTTTTTACCTATAAGGTCATACACATCAGTCATCCTGGTCCGATGGAATTCAGGACTGAGGTGTCATGAACTGAACTCTCCACATTCCAGCCCTAATGACTGATTCCGATAGATTTGCATGCCCATAATGAGGTATTCCAATGCTCTGTTTCCAAATATCCACCAACAATCTCCATTCAAATTCACGCCAACATGATAATTTTCATCCCTCTAAAATACAACAGATAACTTAAAAGAAAATATCAAAGATAGCGGCATACACCCGCCTAATGTGACACCCGAGTGGATGATGAGTCCACCAGACCGGAAGACAACTCTCAGAAACTTTGAGACGAAAGAATGAAAAAAGAGTGAATATAGCTGGAGAGGTGGTAGTGCCGAGGGGTTGAAAAGCCCAAGTGAGACATATTCAACTGAAACAGAGTAGAAACATACCGAGGGCCTTGGCAGAGGTTTGCGAGCTAGCTACTCCATGAATCGTGAATCTCTGGCATTATGAATGTTATGAACTATTGGAAGACACATTAGGGCAAATCTGCGAGGCCAATAACTTGCAGAGTAGAGACAGATGAGGGAGGGAGATGAATTGAGGATGGAAGTGGTTACGAAGTAGAGAACTGCAACGAGTGAGATGGAGTTTGGAATTTTGAAGCTTTAGCGTCAAATTATTCCTCGATTAATAATCCCCCGAATTTACACGCGTGATCGATCCTTTATTCATACACCAGAGAGAGGTTTCCTTCCTGGGTGAGTTGGGACCTTGGTGATCAGGCAACACGGAACGCTGGACAATCATGGATATAGTGACATTGTATAGCACCAAAGTGGAGTCAAGCACGTGTCGGATTATTCGCCGAGCCGTATCACTTTTATTCACTCGAATCACTTTATTCATTTTGTTCATCTACATTTATCCATTCTACTTGGCCCCCTAACTCATCACACTAATGTGTCCCTGTGCCATCAGCAATGAGAGTTCAACGGTGTATCTACTTCTTCTTCAATATTCCAATGGTTATAAACTTATTGGAGATTCTCCAAAAGCGAGGTGAGAAAGGATAAAGAGAGGTGGAGGATGGGGACAAAAAATAAATAATAATAAAAAAGGGTGATACCATCCCCATAATGCAATGCAGGCGCGATGATCCGGGAGCAATATAAGCTCGGTTGTATATATGGGATATGAGTAGGTGGGCGCACGACCCTCTGTGTCCTTTGGCCCCCAGGAGATCCCGATATTGCTTGTTTTATTATTGCGTAACACCCATTTATTCCGGTGCTCTGAGATTCCCAGAAATGTAGAGAGAATTCTGATTTTCCCCTGAATGGGGAATAGAAGATGTTGTGATAAAATGGAAATATTCTGTTTCACGATATAGATTGAAGATTTTTTTGGAATAATGTATATGCTATGCCAAGTAATTAGACTTGAACTATAATTGTTTCAGATGTTTCCAACTCCTTACGTGATCATTGAGAGATCACTGGAACTCACAATTGAAAAAGTTATTACACAACAACTTGCTGTTGAAGAAGGCTGCAAACATAACCATTTTAACTGCATAATTTGCGTCTCCCTCCCTTTGAAATACGGAAATTGATAGTAGACACATCGATGACCATATAAAATTTACCCTCACATTACCCCCTCATTTTTTTCAGCTCATCCGGAATAGCGAAAGATCCACGAGCCATAAAAGCTGAAATAACTCTTGGTCAACAGTGGAAGAATTCCCCTAGTACCCATAGTGGCTGGACAATATCGGGTCGGGTAATAAATTCGCAATTTCCTTATTACGGGTAATGCTCCGGTCGACAGAAGGCGGGAGTCACCCATTGCCCCCATACCATTGCTGGAGATTCACAATCTCCAGCCAATGCGCTCATGGTCATGTGTGTAGGGGCATGCATGTGTGGGTGGGTAGATGCAGAGAGCAATCTCTCCCCCTGATGCCAGGAGAGGAGAGACATGGGTTGTGCTAGAGCTCTCGCATAAATATCGTTGGGGTTCCGGTGATCCTGTGACTTCCGGTCAGCCGCAATGACTTACGCGAGGGCGGGGGGAGAACACGGGGCTGGAGCCCTCGGGTCGCCCCTAACCCCTGCCTGCGCTTCCTCTCTCACTCCTTTCCTCTCTTCAATGTACAAACCCTCCTCGTATGCTTGGACCTCTCTGTTAACTACGGCTGGGGCTCAAACGACAGAGCAACTCGAGGGCGATGCTCGCGATGGAATTTGTCCCCCCCCCCCCCCCCGACTATGGAGTGTACCCGCCCTCTCGGATGACCGCTGATAAATTTAGTGGATCAGCTTACTTGCTATGGATAGGTCCTGTATCAGCTGAGGCTTTATTTATTTCTCTGATTTTTATGGCTGAAATCATGTTATTCCATTTTGTGAATCTCCTTGACTAAGAGATTGAGATTAATCAACTCTTTTAATCACTGATTGGTCGATAAGAAGTATCAACATGTACCCATCATTTTGTCTCATCTAAATTTCCATTGTTTCAATATGAACTAAATTTTTGAGTTATGAAAATGCTGAGATTCGAATAGGTCAAAGGGTAAGAGCAAACTGCCAGTAATCGGTAGGTCCAGGGTTCGAATCCCCATGTGATAGCCAATAACGAGATCAGTTACGAATTGAACGACGTATGGTTTTCTTCAGCAGTGATATTGGAAACGCAATTTCCAGAAAAAATTATTTTTCAGCTCCATTTCTTGAAGAATAAATACAGAGTCTGTCATAGAATAGTATCTCATCACTAATTAATGAGTTTATATTCTAAATCCATGTTCAAACATCAGTAGAAATATCTTTAGTTCATCTTTATACATCCAACTCTTCTCTTTAATTCTTCACTTCCTTCTTAACCCAAAATCCGCCACGTTAGATGGCTTTTACGTGTATCCTCACACATCAAACATCAAAGTGACCATGAACACGTACTTGGAGTCTCTCCACTCCAACTTATCCTGTCGTCCCGCGGGATTTACTTTTATTAGGTATTAACTCAACCCCTCACGAAGAACCAACAATCCCAAATCGTCGACGTGTTACCACACATCCCAACTCCTCTGCACCATTTCTTTCGGATTATTGTTTCAAGCTGACTTATGATCCGAGGATCTCAAGTAGTGGCACGCACTGGCTGTAGGCAGGAAGTCACTAATAATTTTTCCAACCGTGTTCTCACTCGATCCCTCACGTTCACAATCTCTTTCCCCTCAAGTTCTTGATGTCACATTACGTTATTCTACAACTGAGACAGAATCAGAGAGAGGAAAAATGGAGTAAGTCGGCGGGGTGTCAGAGTCGTGGCCAGAATCCATGAGACTATTAGCGCACATCAACGACAGTATTGGAGGGGCTGTTGGTGATGCTCGACCCTTTGTCGCGATACCACAGAGGGCGGAGCAATGTCGTGTATCCTGGTCCCCGGATAATTCATTTTTGATTGCGTGTCTGATACATTCGCACTGTGATTATTGTTACGTCAAAAAGTTGACTGTTGCTATTGGATTGTTGGTGTCCTTTTCCATGAATTTTCTAAAAGAAAAAGTAATAATAAAAATTTAAAAAATTAATTTGATAATCAAGTAGGTCATTCCAATAATTCATCCCCATTATTTCGTCATCATCAATACCATAGTCATTGGCCCATGTACCTTGACAAATGGTGGCATCTTCCATCTAGCCCAGCCTAGTGCTTGTACCATCAGAATCAATGGAGACGGACGATGGTCATCGCATTAGATGTAGGCCTTGAACCAGGGAGGAGGAGAGAAGAAAAAGATGAGAATAGAAGAAGATAAGGCTAGAGGAGAGGCACGAGACACTCCAACCTCGAGTTATTGATGATGCGCAAGAGCATGAATCCTCTGTATATCACCCAGTCTTCTTAATTCATCATCCATCAAAAACCGAGAGGATTTTCGGTATTCTCGCACTCACTCTTTTCAACCGCACCACCCTTCTACACCTCAACCTCGCTCGTATTGTATACATGTATTCATTTGAGATGAAAAAATCTATAGTGATGCGCGTGAATGCGTAAAAAAAGGGAGTAAAATAGAAAAAAAAGGGGGGGGGGGGATCAGTGCACTCGGGTCCCAAGTTGGGAGCAAGAAGAGAAGGGGATTAAGTACTTTTCAACTTCTCGCTTCTTCATCGTGACCTCTGGGGGTTATTCTGGGGGCCATTCTCAATACCATTACCACACATGTGCATCATTGAAGAGAAGGGACGAATCGTTTTCAACCCCTGGACCATCATTTCCGCCCTATAAACTTCAAATCTAATCTGTCCCTACGGCAAATTCAATTCTCCTTGGTACAATACTCTCTCAGTGTTTGAGAAAACATCTCACTATCAGTTCACCCACCTTCTGGCTGTTGTTTTAGTCAATTAGATTGTATTATGGGGGAAAAAGTTGGATGAACAGTTTGCATGAGGCAACGGTATCAACTTGACGACCTCTGGACTATATCGAATCATAGACCAGTGAGTGTGCGCAAATTTAACAATGTGTGGAAGGTCCATATGGTAGACTGTTGTGTATATCCCTGTGGGCTATTTGCTCCCACCGCACCCTGGCATTATGCTGGCTTGATTAGCGACGGCAAACGTTTACCGTTACTGAGGCTACCACTGTGTATACTAGCAACTTTGCTATCGGGACAATGTATACTGGGACCTTCAAACTTTTAGAGTTTATACAGTCGTGTACAGCTTTTTTCCACCACTGGTCATAATACCAATGTTGAAATTCCATTGGTGGGGATAATTGATTAGGTGTTGATTCATTACTTTATTCAATCAATTTTGAAAAGACGTATCAATCGATAAAATTTACAATATTCCAAATTGGCAATTCTCAAAATATTGAGGAAATTTTCCATCGATAATTATTATTGAAAATTATGTCTCAATAAATTAAATTGGAATGTGGTGTGGTTAGTAAATTTTACCATTTTGTCTGGATAAAAATTAACCTGACGGTACAGTAATTTCTATTCTAACGGTAAGGTGATTTTCATCCAAACGAATATTAAAATTTACTAACCAAACCTAGAATTTTCATTAAACTCTTGACAAAAATGACTGTGCTGGGAGGGTAAAATTTAACACAACTTGGACATTATTTATTCTCATCAGGACAATATTTCTCAAACGAAAAATAAAATTTCATTTTTATATATCAAATTTTATTATTTAAAATTAAATTTTAATAAACTTTTTAATCGGATGGTAATTTTTACCAAAAATTTCTCTCCGTGTACAATAATTGAATATTTTCAACAACTGTTTATTAATTACTAAATTATCATAATAATATTACAATTTTTACTATTTCTTATGAAAAATCTTGATCATGTGCACTCAATATCCAACAATTTACTACTTTCAAAATTTTCTAAACCCCAAAAGAAAAACGAACAGATGTGCTCGCTATAATTACGATTGCCAAGTACTCAGCCATCAAGAGTCCTTTGAAACCGTCACATGTGTCCAAACTACTCGAACAAACTCTCTTGCTTGCATGACGTGTACTCTCAAGCATCTCACGAGGGTACAGAGAAGGTTTTAAAAAAAACTCCAGAGTACCGAAACCACTAGAAAAAAAAAAGTAAACAGCCCGGTATACACCAGTTGTTATTTAAACGCAGTAGCGCCACGCTACCGTAAAAATCTAAAAATAAAAATGCGCAAAAAAGGAACAGCATAATTTTAAGAAAGTTATCCCCGAAATTGCCCGGAGGTTTATACCTCTTTTCAGAGGCAACCGAGGAGAAATCTCGTTGGGTTAGAGAGAGGAAGAGAGATGGAATGAAAGAAGTGGAGAGGGAGGGGGAGGGGGGGGGGGACTTGTTGCGCGGGGTAAGCCGCGAGTGCGCGGTTTAAAATATCGAAAATTTAAGCAGAACTCGGAGAGCAAAAACCTCACCATCCTCCTCCTCCTCCTCCCCCTTTTTACCCAACGGTCATCCACAAATTTACATATATCCAGATGTACACCCACGCATTTCATTTTGTGGGTAATCCGTTGAAATAAATGCGGGAGGGCAAGTTGAGAGAGAAGAAATATAGGAAAAAAGAAGAGGGAGGGGCGGGGAGGGGAAAATATATACGAAAAGAGATTGGCAATCGTGCAGAGTTAATTTCCCCATACTTGGCATTACTCACGGTTGTTGAACGACCTCACGGGACTTCACATACCCCCCCCCCCCCCACATTTGCACTACTTGTACACGGAAGGTGTTAATGTTGGCGGTGTACAGAATAAAGCCAGTATGAGGAGAACATAAAAGGTGCCTGAGAATCACATAAGGAGTAATCAAAGCATTGGAATATTGTGTATACGCGTTAGGTCGATTTATTGTTTTCACACGTACTCGACTATTAATTGAAGGGAGATGAAAATAATTGATGGATAAATTTTCATGTGGATGAGTTTTCATCAAGTATAAACAATTGATATGTACACATTGCCTCGCAAATTTCTCGTGGGATTTTAGCAAAATTGTTGGTTAATTTTTTTTTCTCTCCTTTCTACACTTTCCTTTCATACAGAGTGGAGTAATAAGCGTGATGAATAGATGATTGAGGACGGGTGGGGGGATGAGTGGAGAGGGGGGAGGGGGGGGGGGGGAGAGAGATATAAAAATAGCTGGCACTCATGATATTCAGTATTCCCCATAGGAGTTTAATTCACATATGATTTTTTTCCCATTTTTACCTTTTTTTGTTGTCGCTTTCGCTTCGACACCTCGGCAGTTTGAATCCGCAATGGGAGCGTATCAACGAGATATAAAAGGGCAACATGGAAACTCGTTAAATGTATTTTTTTTTTCAATTCCATTCTGCACGTGCAATTGGAGTAAAATGAAACCACTGGAGGTTTCAAATTACTCTGCGAATCTTGACAAAAAAAAAAAAAGGTACACTAATAATCTTTTCCCCCCATTGTCACTTGGGAATTGAAGAGACTCGATAAATCCGATTAATTTTTATTGAATAGTTCCCTTCAATCCTTTTTATTTATTACATATCTATTTTTATTTGTATTTTTCAGGGGTGATTGGTACATGAAAAATGACAACATCGGTATGAATTCGAATTGCAATATATAGGGGAGCAGTTTTGGTGATTTTTCTCACAAACCTTTGAGGGGTCATGGTGCACATCTGAAGAGACACTAAAATCTACCTGCTCACAAAACTCTCAGGTTTGTTGTATCCTATACGCGTATTTTCAGTGAAGAGTAGTCGTCGCGCTCCAGTTGGCAAAAAGGTTCCCACGATGCTGGTGTATATACATATATATATATATATATGGTACAGTCGATGGCCTCCAAGCGTTTTTGGCACGACAAAACCGGGAATATACTATACTCTCCCCAGAGTGAGTTTCAGAGAAGAAAGAGATTGAGATTGTTCACATTAGATCCTATGAAAACCTGGAGTGTAACTGGATTCTTCAGGCTCCAATGGTAAATGAATAGTTTTTGTACACACCTGATGGCCAATGGATTCATGTGCAACCTGTCGAGTGGCAGAATACAATAGTATATAGCAAGTGTTACTTTATTGGAGTTTAATTTCATGAGAAGTTGAGGATTCTTATCAAGAATTTTGGGTTTCAGTTGACGTTTGATGGTGATGAGCATTCGACACATCGATGAGTCAATTTTGAACATTCCAAGAACTGATGAAACCACAAAAAAAAGGTATTTCAATGAACAATCTTCCAATAATTCATTGATACTAAATACGAAATAAACATGTAGGTGTCAGACAATTATACAAAGACCTGATCAGTGAAGGTAGCCGATCCCCCACAGCGTTTCAACGTAAGATAGCATAAGGATCATTGATCGATCTTGAAACTCTGGAGCACCACCTCCAGGATGTATACACTGCATTGTGAGAAATTTTCAAGTCGTCGTTAATCAACTGAGAGTCACTGGGAGACCGCTCATTGTGGGTGGGTTATTAATCAAATGAGAACTACTGGAGCCTATTGTCGGTACTTGGTAGGGGTTCCAGCAGATATATACCAGCTACAGAGTGCCTAGATACCTCCATCCTCCAAGCTCTGTCTTCTCTCCCCTCTCCCCCTCATTTCATACTCGGGTCTTCCTTTTGCGTATCGAGGAGAACTCGAGGCCACACAGAACTGCAGGAACTTTGGGATATACTGGCATGTGTACAGTTACATTCTGACACTGGGAAAGTGTATAGTACTTGAAACTCTTCTCAAGAAAAGAGAGAGAGGGAGAGAGAGAGTTTAGGTAAATTGAATAATAATCTGGAGCAGTTGATGTCTTCAAAGGACCAAAATCAGTGGTTTGATGTTGCTCTCTGGTGTGGATAGTAACAATAGCTAATCGGTTCATCTTCATGGACTCTCTTCGTCATGCTCTGTACCATGTCAGTGGATGATGAGACAGTTTTTTGGTTGGCGGAGGATGCAATGTGGACTCATTGATGCTGTGAAAACTTTAGCAGTATCCTCAGTGTGATTACTAAGTGGATGGGTGACTTCTTTTTTTCTTTCAATTGATGATGATAGACTCGCCTTTTTTCACCAAAGATTACTGAAGAGTTGGAGTCTTTAGACACCATGAACTCATGAACCTCAGCATCTAGGGGTGCAATTATTCCGTGTAATTAAGTCGAAGGAACTTTTCTTAGGGATTTGAAAATCCATTTGCCCTCTCACTTCAACATGGCAAATGGAGTAATATCTCTGTAACTTGCAGGTCCTTCTACCAGTTTGAATTCAACGATGTTGGCGTCTTCCTTGGCATCCAAAAAGAGAAGGCGGAGACAGTCTCGGATGAGAGGTGGAGTAGATGGAAAGGCAGTCACTGCGGATAGGTAGCCAAGGCGGTAATTAAGAGAGATAGTCACCAGTCTTCCAATTAGGAGCCGACCCTCCTATACAATTCGACGCCTTCTGTTTCTGCACTGGTGAAGTAACATGAGGCAAAGACCAAAGTCAAGGTTTTTTCACATCTTCTAAAATATTTAACGAGTCTCCAATTTTGATCCAAGGGTCAACAAATTGTATGAAAAATGGATTGATCCCTCCCTTTTTCTTTTTATCAGTAATTTCGACCCTTCGTGACCACCCTCATCTTCCGGTGAAAGGGTTGTATAATTGTAACCAACTGAGATTTCATTATTTCATTGTATACGAAGGGTTTAAAATTTGCATTGCTTTTACAGGTTAGATCTCTGTTTTCATCAACTTGATTCGACACTTGAGGAATCATTGTTCTATATGAATTGAAATCTCCTTGATATTACGAGTCAAATAAAAAAAAGCGAATCTAAGCCTCAATGACAATAGTCACCGAAAATTCTTGAATACCCCGAGGAAAAAAAAATACATAACCGCACAACTATGTAAAATCATTTTGAATAGAAAGCCCAATTTTTGTCACACGATCATCATCCAAATTGAGACAACCGCGTTACAAAGAATCTGCCCGACACTCTCACAAGTCATAATAATGTCCATCTGAATTTTTTGACGTATGTCAACTCGAGTGACACAAAAATATTCGCTCTCTCTTTGTTTCATTCTGCAGCCATTGTCTCAAAAATCCGTCCAGCCTCACTTTGCCCTTAAAAATAATGGGAAAGAGTGGTTGGGGAGGGGGGGGGGGGGGGGGGGGGAATGTCGTGTGCAGTGAGTGAGAAAAAAGGTGGGACGAAATTTTTGGTCACCAGTTGAAAAATAAAACGTAAGAAAAAAAAAATATATACCTCCCCTAGTGATCGGATGACAGGAGCCCGGAGTGAGCTCGGCTTCTCTCTGGATTTCGCTCGTAAAGTCCCACCGGCGCACACCTGGTTACGAGGAGACCGAGACGAGAGTTTGACGGGCAAGGGGGGAGAGAGGAGGGCTGTGAGAGAAGGACGCAATGAGAGAAGGGAATTACCATGACAAAGGGGATCCGGTGAGGCCCCATGAGATCCCTAGTGTGGATCCCAGGTGCGTGGGACCGCGTTTCTGATGGGGCCATCTCCGGTAGCCACTGCCGAGGGGGAAAAAGGCGTTTCGTGAAACACCCCCGCTGCTTACACCCCCTCTCCTATGACCCTACCTCCATGACCCGGTGTTGTGTGACACTATACTTGGATCAACTATGGCGGAATTGTTGATCCTCGTGTGCTCCAATTTCTCCGTATTATCTCTACGGTTTTGGATGGGTATTAATCGTGTTTAGTTTATGGGTGATTGGATGATTCGATGCGGGAAAACATTTGGATTTGGATGATGATGATGATGAGTGAATGGACGATGATTTTGGGAATCTTGATCGACATTTCTGATGAACTTTAATGATTTTCCAACGACACCAGTCGAGTTCAGAATAGAAATCTACAGATTTGAGTTTTAAAAAGGATTCGTTATGCCTTGCTCATGTTAATCTTTATCGATTCCCAGACGTCTACGTCATAAGGTCTCGCCAGATTAGTAGGAAAGAGTTATCCACTCAACTCATTCTGTGACTCTTACCGCGATACCAACGGCCATATTAGTCTCCTCGAAACTCTAAGCAGGTGTGACGATGCATGGACACGCGTCTTCCATGAATAAAATTGGAAAAAAAACCTCACACGATGTCCAGGTGTTCTTTATAGCTGAATTTTGTCACAGTTTATCGTTGTAACTGATGTGAACGTCATCATTTTGTTTCTGGGAAATGGATTTAAAATCTAATTGATTCACTAGATTATTTATTTTTCAATACATTTTTTTTTTAAATTGATTTGACGAGATTTTTTTCCCACTTTTTTTTCAGATCCACAGGGACACAGGACAATGCAGAATCGCCACGGGGGTGCAAACGATACACAGAGTACATATGTGTGTATTTTGAGGCAGGTATAACGGGGGTTCAACACAGTAAAATTGTATCGGTGAGTCTCTCGTTGTGTTCATACATAGACCTAGGGGATATCCAATACAGCATCAGCAGTGAACGTGCATACAATCACGCCGAGTGTACAATATTTACCAAACTCAATGAGCCAAAATAAATACCCATGGCTTTTGTTGCGCCTTGAGCCTCGAGCTTGGTACAGTGTGTACGCGTATGACCCCCCCTTGTGAGACTCGTTATCGACTTTGCCAGCTCTTTAAGCCACTAGCTTAGATGAGGGTATGTTTTTTAAAATGAGAGAATTGAAATTTCTATTTTTGGATTTCGATATTCCTGAAATTCATCTTCTTTTCCTTCACTTTCTGACGAAATTGTTTTGGTCAAGAATTCTCAACTGATTCTCACGTTTGAGAGAAAAATTATATTTAAATTAATTCCATCAAATTTTAGGAATCCATCACTCTGATCTTTCATGGGAACCTCATCTTCATGTAGGTGACCTCCAACAGTGTCACGCACAGAGACTGTTATCGCACTGGTATCGCTCAAGTAAAGTCGCCGAGGCCATCCGACATACCATGGAGCACTCCTGGGTACAAAAACGATTAATCTTCGCTCGTCCAGAGAGAGGACACATCAGGCCAGCCATATCCCGCCTGGGTAATGATCCGTAGTACACGCGATAACCCGAGAGCCACGACCCTTTGGCCCTTCTCTCACATACACTGTCCCCACGGGGCTCTGTCTCGGTCATGTGGATGCGTTGGACCGAAATTCTGATGGAGAATGTGAAGAAAAAAAATCAATTTTATTGAAAACTTCACTTCAAATATTTTGAATTCCATCCAAAAATCATTCATTTTATAACATCTTTCTTTCTAGGCATTAATCACCAAATTACAATTCTCAAGTGACACAATGAATAGACAAAATTCGTATCACCATCACAGAGAAAGAAAAAAAGAAACGGAAAGGGGCGCCGCTCTATCGGTGGGCGGCGTAACTGGGAGAATGTCATCCATTGTACTCTGGGGTTAGCTCTCACGTTGAGTGAATTGAAAAAAAAAAAAAAAAAGGAGAAAATGAATTGAGAAGAGGCGTACAGCTTCTCATATTACGCCCTTGCGGCACTGACACAACGGAATTGCTTTATTAGGCCTCCGAGAGTTAAGGAACAGTATATAATCTCAAGTCGTTTTAGCATGAAGTCGTGGGTTCCACATACTGCATCGTGCAACGTTGGAAACTCGACGTTTGCTAACGAGACAGCTTGCCCAGAGGTAGCTAGACTAGGAAACGGTGAGAGGGGGGGAATATTCTGGAGTGGCAACAGTCTGCCCACCACGACCAGGTCTCTGGATCGACTAAATCAAGATGTACATTGGTCATGGTTTGTACATAGCTGTTGAAACGATGGCATTCATCTGTACTCACGAAACATTGATTTCACGCAGCTAAACCAGATCTAGGAAACCGGCTTACACGGAAATACAAAGGGTGACTGAAAAATATCGTTGGTGCAGATTTTTTATCGATTGCAGAATTTTGATTTGTGGATGAAGGTCGATGATAAATATTTTTTTTTTTTGTGATAACCAATATTGAATAAAAATCTCCATTCGATCAATCCTTGATTTATCGCATCCTCATTTTGACCTGGAAACCACTTGAAATACTTGGGAAGATTCATCACTTTTCTCTGTAATCCAGTCCAGCTTATATAAAAAAAGATGATTGAATGAATATGAAAAATGGAAGCATCCAAACTGTTTGATGAGTTTTTCTAATAATCAATGATGAAAAGAAAAAAATTGAGCTTTTGTTTTGATGGAACAATTGAAAGATTTGATGATCAAAGACCTCAATTTCGCACCTTTGTTTTTTCATCCTGAGATTGACGGAAAGAAAGAAATTTAATATTCTTTTTCAACACACTTTTGAATCCACTGAATGCGATCCCACGGTGAAATACTCACCGGGGGGTGGCAAACTCACTGCGGGATAGCGCAACAGACACATACACACACACACACATACGCATAGATACTGCAACTACGATATAAATCATTAGCAGAGCGAGCGATTAGTCGTAGTCGAATGGGTGGCCCTATGCTCTCTCAGGGATGTATATATACAAGGGGTATGATTATTGCTGGCCCGGGCGCTCTGCACGCTCACCCAAATTATTAGCAGCCAACCTCCTGATTGGAGCTATACTTCTCTCTCTCTCTCTCTGACCCTGGACCGTTGTATACCATACTACATGCGGATACACAGAGCCGTGACCAGATAACCCTCGAAAATATACCTTCATCGAGGAGAGATTTACGAGGGGTGAGAGGAAAAAAATTAATATCCGGTGGTTGTGTTTCATGAAAAAAATAAACTGTTTGTCGTGTCAATTTATCTACAGTCGTTAGTACGTTTGTCTGAATGATGGGTGGTCTATCATTTTGTAACGAGGAGTCATGTTTCTCCCTAATCCAAAAGTCACCCCTCAAGCGAGACTTATTGAAAGTACTTAAAGATCTGAACCATGATTCAAGCCTGGCGTGCCAACCTTTGGTATCTAGAGAATGAGTCAAGCTTATCGAATTATGCAAAGCTGGCATAACCCTGGCACGGTAGTGATAGCCCTAATCTCGGACTATAAGTCATGGCTGAATGTTGGCAACCAAGATATGCCCAAGGCTGAGCCAACACTTAACATTCATCTCTTGTCTGATGTTATCACTCTCAAGGAGATCCACTAGAATTAACTTGCAACAATCATTGCATTGATTTCAACTAAAGTTGGCGAAATGCTGGGCCCATGTTGGTTTGTTCCTGACTTCCGATCTGGACACTTAGAATCATGTTATGACTCCCAGATATAGATGGAATGTAATATCAAAGCTGAACCAATATTAGATAGTGTCGGCGCAAGCCTGGGCCAAGGTTGGCTGATTCTATCTGGGGCTATCGAAAAAATATTTTCTGAAATTTCAAATTCATTCTATACTGAATAGCTGCTGTTGTCAGTTCATAACTATTCTCCCAAAAAAAAGATGATATCATCGTGAATATATTCATGTCAGCTGTAAGTGTAAGATGATAAATTACTATTTACTATTTTGGAAAATGACCGGGCTTTTCCGGTTCCACATTACGCATAACAAATATACGAGTGGAGATGTATCCTACCCCACGTGTATTCTGCACTGTCTCCTGTGATGATGTGACACTGAGGGGTTGAAAATTATTCTCTCCAGCTCATCCCGCTAGATTTACTGTGCCCAGTCTATCCTGCAGAGGGTTTCAAGAGGTATTAGATGAGCACTGTGGCCTGCAATTCCCCCCCCCCCCCCCCCACCCTACCCACCTACCTCTCTTTTGGCTGTCTATCTTGGGGTTGTGGACATCAGAGAACGGTTGAATATCAATATGGTGTACTTACTCCCTTCAGGGAGCATATGCCACCTTTTTGGCTCACAGTTTCACCCCTCTCGGGTTTATTCTACGTCTAATCCGATTTATTGTATAAATCGTGTATGTGTTTGGTGTATATATCGAGATTTTATCGATGAACGCAATATAGGGTGGAATTAACAAGATTCTAATGGTTGATCTGTTTCAATTGACGTGAGAACAACATGAGGGCAAAAAAAAATACAATGAAAATAATAATTATTTTTTGTAATTTTTTTTTCCAGCAAAAAAATATGTATACAGTGAAAAGATTTTTCTAGTCTGGACAATGATGTGAGACTTGAGATATGTTCCTCAAGGATCTAGTTGCACAAGTGGAAGCCATAAAAAAATTCCACAACTTGACAATGTTTTTCGACCCCCCCTTTCCCCTCCCCAAAAAAATACCCCAATCTACAACCCACAGATTCACTTTACCACCCGGTTAACACGAGGGCTCTTTTGCCCTAAAAAAAAGAGAAATAATTTTTCCTCCTCGTGTTTTTCTCTCTACCATCCATATAATACAATGACTCGCCATTTTTTATACTTCGAAATACTCCCTCCTGTTTTCCTCTCATTCTCAACAAAACGATTTTTCCATCCCTCGTTGACATTTTAAAGGGCTTCATTCCCAACTCACTTCAACCCTTTAAAAAAATATTATAGTGGATTGAAAATTTTTTAACTTGAACGTTTGATCAATAATGCATGTAAAACTGGAGAAATTGGAATGAAAAGTAATCCATTGAATTTGAAAAAATTACCCCATCTAAAATGAAAGAGCAATTCCGCTGCTTTAGTTTATGGAAAAAAAAATTACTCTTCAATGAAACCAATCGAAACAAAACCAATGAATGATCCTTGAGAATTAATGATATTTTTTATCTCCACTCTAACTATTGACAATGATGACGGAGGGGTAGAATTTCCCTGGAGCTAAAATAGAGGGGTGGGTTAGAATTCCCCCCCCCCTCTAGTGAAAATAACGGCGTGTGTCGGTGCCCGTGTAAGGCGTCAATCACACGCCACGCATATATTTACGAGCACTTCATTCCCTGTGCACCCTCGACCGCACACGATAGACGAGGAGACCACGTCTCGTGGCAAAACTCTACATCCCTACGTAGTTAAAGCCCACCCAGACCCCCCCAATGCTACCCCAGTGGTCCGCGAAACACACCCCCTTTTAGCCCATACGCCCGCTCGTGTTGGTTAAATAATGGGCCAAAGAGGGCGGCGGATGGTGGTAGTGATGGTAGAGGAGCAGTACCACACAACCATCAACATCAACCCAGTACCCAATATGAACACTTCTCTCTCTCTCTCTCTCTCTCTCTCTCTCTCTCTCTCTCTCTCTCTCTCTCTCTCTCTCTCTCTCTCTCTCTCTCTCTCTCTACAGCCGTGACAACACGACGTTCCATTTCGATTTCCAAATCCTATAACACTGCTTTATATGTACTTGGGTATTATATCCCATGGTGCACAAACCCGTCACGGACCAGAGAATGTCCAAGGACAATGGAGCAAACTCGAAAAGCTTTCAGAATCTAAGTTTCCGTAACGCAAGGGTTGACAGTTTAGCTGGCCTGTACGGGTCAAGGGAAGTGGATTATTGATTTCTTGGGATTAAACATGGTTAACCATTCATGGTGGATGTGAGTTAATGGGTTACAGGAGATTGGATATTGTTCAAGTTCACTTGAGAAGAAACAAGGGGGCTTTCATCAAAACTTTGCTCAGCATTGTTGGAATTCATCTCCTTCAATTTCTGGTATTTCATCGGTCTAACTATTCTAATCAAACTATGTACTATCAATGATTCGTTTCTATTTCTAAGTAGTAATGGGCCAAACTTGGGACAGGGTTCTTCTTAATCAAATCCAAGTGTCGAATATTGGTCCATCCCTGGACGAAACTTGGCTACAAAGACTGAGCAATCAATTTTTTTATAGTTGGGCCAAGCTTATGACAATCGTATAGACTCCAAGCCCTGATTGTGTCCTCATTCAGAAGGCATGAACTTTTTAGACCACTCCAGCGATTAATAAAGAAAATCCAACATCATCAACACATTCACTCAGAATCAATGATCAAAATAATTTTGTCATCAGCTCGACTATTTTCCTTCAATATCACCGGCAATTCCAACAACTCATTGGACGTCAACTTGAAACATCCATTACCAAAACACACACTCAACCCCTCCCCCCTGACTCATTCGATAGCCCGCACTATTTTTAAAACTCTAAAATCGCAGGGTTTAAATGTCCCCACAGGGAGCCATGTCTCAGGCTTAAGTTTAAAGTATTCCACAGGGTTATTGATAGTCGAATATCCATCGTTATCGCCTCAGTATTACTGACCCCGACCCTCCCATTCGCATTCCTCCCCCATGTGGGAAAAAAATCGTTTTGAATTGAAAGAAAAAAAAAAAACTAAAACCGGGATTGAGGATGATTCTGCCCTTTTCCATTCTCCTTCCATCGATTTATCCTAACGTCATCATTTTTATCGTCATCCCTCAGTCATTACCACTCCTCCAAGTCTATATACGGAGTGATGATGCTCGGACGAACGTGTCGAAATAATAATCATGGCACGTTTGCACAGCCAGTGGATATAGAAATCAGAAATTCCACACGGGTACTCTGGTGCCTCTCCACGTACCGTCAGGCGCCAATCATCCCAACATTCAGTCATGTACGTTTCTAACCCACCCCCTCCTCCCTCAATTCAGTATACACATTCACACTCACTGGGTACCGTACTCTGCGATTTTCGTCAATCGTATGTAGGTGTTGAGATTGTTTGTGTGCGAGTAAAGGCAGGCGGGTCGAAGAACCACCAATCGGATTGGTGAAACTCATCAATTATTTGGGCTATTCGTTGACAACGTGAACTAAATCTACAAGTGTTTACCCTTTGCATTGGCAACGCAGAAATTTTTGCTGATTTTTTGGGATAAAATTTGAACCTTTTTTACTGATTAACTTCTTTGTTCTACCGATTTAGAATTGAATGGAGTTGATTATTTCATCTAGATATAGCGTCTCCAACATAATCCGAAAATCACTAATTGAGCCTCCAATATATTTCAATCAAACATCAAGTTTCACGAATAGATGGTTCATATTATCACTATATTAAACACTGATTACGTTGTCGTACAGCCCTAATTAATAAGTGACGGTAAGAGAGGGGGATGAATACAGAAATGGGGGTAGGGGGAGGCTATGTTTTGGTATCCTAGCCTGGTTGTATACCCGGCTGGTAACTGGTAGGTATTAATTAATTAGAGCCACTTTCAACCAGGGGTTACCAACACCGCAAAGGCAGAATATCACCTCTACAGGGGCTCCTTGTAGCTCGTTGAGGGCGCTAGTAAGACTCACGGACCGCGAATGGAGGTTTTTAATTGCTGATTGGTAAATAAGTAAATTGCCGTAAGAAAAGGAGTGGATTTGGTTCGGGTGGTTGGTTAAAAAAAAGGAAGAAAACGAGGCAATACACCCACTCTTGCACGTTAGTACACAGACGCCGAGCAAAGGGGGCGCTTTGACGCGAGGGTATGTCAGAGGCGGGGGGAAAAAAGAGACGAAATGAGAAAAAAAAAAACATGTGAGAGGAAACCTGGGCGAGGTGACAGCTAGAAACATATACGGATGCGGCCCTCGTTCCGGGCTTTCTCCACCCGGCTTTTATCCTCTTTTAACGAGATTTCTCAAACCCTCCCCAACTCCAATGAGGGTACAAAGTGTCGCGCGAGGTGCTGAGTAATACGCGCGAGTTGACGCACGAGTACTCCCGTAGACATTTTTTTCAACTGTTACTTTATGTGCACTTGGCGTGTTGAGGCGCGTCCAGAGGGTTGAAAAGGGGCAAAGTTACTTGGATTCGTTTTAAATTTCAAGCTCATGATTTTTTTTAAATACTGAAAGACAAAAAATGATGATGATACCGGAAAACCTGACGTTATAATTCAAAATAAAGTTTATTGGGATTATTTTGATGTCAACTCTTTTATCTTTCAGTCGCAGGTTGAAAAAATTCAAACCCCAAGGCAATTGTCCAAATGATCTCTAATTGGATGCGCACGCAGAGGGGCCAAAAATCGGTATTATACGTTCAATCAATTATCCGGCGCCCGAGCGTCGAGTGATCCGCCTAATCCGAAGAGCCTCCCCGCGTAGCATTCAGAAGGAAGTTTGGGGGTTGATTCGAAGGTGGAGGCGAATGAGAGACGATCAGTGAGCCGCAAAATAATCGCGCAGATCGCACACGCTGGGCGCAATTACCGTGTGTGGTTAATAAGGAGATGGCCTGAGGGGGCACAGAGGGGTGTCAGAGAGGAAGACTGCAGTGGTGAATAGGTAGAGGGCTCTGGGTTATGTGCGGCGGACTCTCTGGTGGGATTCCCCGGTCTCTCTCCATTGTGCGTTGAACCAGTAGAGTCGGGTCGGGTTAGGCCAGACGATCATGCTTCGTCGGACAGCGATATTCATTGGCGAGGTAATCAGGTTTATCATTATTAATCATGATTAATCATCTTGGAATTTATCCGGTAATACTCTTGTGTACTTGAGAGTCGATGAATTGGTGATAATCGGAGCGGGATGTATGACAATTTCTAGGTTGGGATAACGTAATTTATAGACATTTTCATCATGTAATTCACCACATGGCCGATATTGGGATTGTCAAGCGTATTCAACAATCTGCTTTTGAAATGAAATTATAAATTAATTTGATTCTTTAAAAATAAAGAAATTTAATTTTTTAGATGAGTGAATGAGAAATTCTTGTGAGATTCACAAGAACAACGTCCCACAATACATTCGTCAAGGTCAAAAACACAAGCCGTTAAATGCCGTTAAATGGCGATATTTTTTTTGGTAAGTACCAACCCTCTCCATCCAAACAATTCCAGCTCTTCGAGTCGTATGCCAGACGCGATATGTACCACAAGGCGTGTACCATCATATCGTGAATAATGGAGGGTCCGAGAGTGGAAAAACCCGAGAGAAATTCACGATGAAATATTTTTTACATCTCTCTTTTCATTAGAAACCTGAAGTCCTACAATGTGGGATAGGATTACAGGATTGAAAATTTCTATTTTACATGTGTCAACTGAAATTTAAAAAATTCCATCTAGCGCAGATTATGTGCTGGGCATTTGAGTAACCCGAAGCACTGAATGTTTGCACGACTAAAAGTGTTTTAAAATAAAAAAAAAAGTACCCATTTGAAAGACAATCGAACCTCGCAATATCGCTACGATCAACTTCACCTCTTTCTCTCTTTTTCTCTTCGTCCATCTCCTAGTTATTTCATCGTCCCAAGTGTCTTTTGAAACGAGTTCGCCCAGTTTAAATAATAACTCAGGCTGACAGTTTCACACGAATATCCACTGAGTTTATTTACTTGGCAGCAAGGGGTGACTCTAGTAGTGCCGATGGATTTTTTCCCTTTTCATCGACTCGAATGAAGAAAAAAAAAATAAATAAATACTTTTCTTACGTCACTCAAGTACTCTGTGAAAAATCATTTTTATTCGCCCTCTTGTTGAGACCTCGAGTGCTGAGGAATCATTCCAGGATTCGACATGGAAAATGCATTAAATTCCAGGATGAAAAATCAACATATTAATGGGCTTTAAATTCGTCTATTTGAAAAGGGAAAAGATTTTGATAATTTTTTTTTCAACATTTTCTCGCAAAACGACTCATTTCTGAGACAAATTCGCATTTAAAATCTACTAAATTAATTTCCTCTCTGATATTATAGTAAATTATTTCCTCGGAAACGGAATCATTTAATGAAAACGAATGATGTGCACTAATTAGGAAAAATTTAATGCATCATCCGTTATATAGGATAAAAGAAAAAAGGTAAGACCTGCTAACTAGTGTATCCGGCCTCTGTGGATTTTAATACACGTTGGAAAAGAGAAGAATATAAGCTTTGCTGCTGGACTGGGTAGGCAGGCCCTCGTAAATACAGTTTATCCGGTGGCGCGCCCATCTATGCTCATTATTCCGAAATATCTCATTCTAGCGCCATCTCGCCGCTCCCATTATCGCGCTCGGTCGTTTTGCGCTAACGAGAGAGAAAAAAAAATTAAAGTTTTTTTGAGAGAAAGAAGAAAAAAAAAGGTGGAAAAATATGAAAATTCTTTCCGGTTAAAGTGCCTTCGAATAGCCACACCAGAATGGTAATTGCTCGATAAAAAAAAAAATTATGAGAGGCTCAACGAGGGCAACAGCGGGAAATGATATCCAACGTCTTTATTTTTTATGCTTTTTTGCACCCTTGATACATCTTTTATTTTTCTCATTCCAACTTTTGGAAATTAAATAAATTGAATCTCTGATGATATTATGAGAGACAGGTTTTTGGCGAACACGGAGAGAAATTTTTGGTAAAAATTACCATTCCATTAAAAAATTTATTAAAATTTAATTTTAAATAATAAAATTTGATATATAAAAATGAAATTTTATTTTTCGTTTGAGAAATATTGTCCTGATGAGAATAAATAATATCCATTACCCTTCCAGCGTAGTAATTTTTGTCTAGATTTCAATAAAAATTCTACGTTTGGTTGGTAAATTTTACCATTCTGTCTGGATAAAAATTACCCTGACGGTACAGTAATTTCTATCCTACCGGTCGGGTGATTTGTATCCAGAGGAATAGTAAAATTCATTAACCAAACCTAGAATTTTTATTAAAAATCTAGACAAAAATTACCGTGCTGGAAGGGTAAAATTTAACACAACTTAGACATTATTTATTCTCATCAGAACAATATTTCTCAAACGGAAAATAACATTTAATGTTTATACAGTGAGAATTCGACTATATTTTTCTGCCACCACCACGCACTTCGAATTTGAGAGAAATTCATTTTTCGCTTTTATTTCTTCTGTAATTCTATATGCCTCACCAGAGAGAACAATAGATTGTTTACATCTTAGAGCCCGAAGGTGATAGAGTGGGGGAAGCGTTAATCTTCGAAAAAATCGATATGAGGGGAAGTTCGACTATAACGAGAGTGCTTATAACCAGAGTCTACTGTATATCAAATTTTATTGTTTAAAATTTTAAATTTTACTAATTTCCAGTTAGAAAAAAAAGAAAAAATTTATGGAAGAACACATTTATCAAACGGAATGGTAATTTTTACTAAAAAAATGACAGGTGGCTGTATCGTCGATACAGCCGTAGAATTTAACGTGGATACGTCTCACGTTCAGAGAGATATGAGAAGTAGAACATGTTGCATACAATGGTTACTGTTTTAATGTCACTTTATTAAGTATTGGTCGGTGATAAGAAAAGTATGATACAATAACGAAATATTGACATCAATATTTCAAGCAAAAGGCAGGTCCAAACGGGTATTCCCTAATGTCGTCGGGTGAGTCTGACATGAAGTTGAATTAAATTCAGTTTCCATAAATTTGACATAAGTTTTATAATGAAACGAAAACCAACGTATTTGTGTGAACGATTAACTTTGTCTGTATGTTCTTTCGCAGTTATCCGTCGATAAGTTATCAATGTGACATGATAAGTTTTCGAAAGAGTAAAATGTTTCCCGGTAGATGGCGCTGGGGCATAAATACTACTTACATCATTTCACAAAATCGCCCCCCGTTCCCATAAAGTTCAAAACGAAACTATAGACGTATCCACGTCAAAATTTCTCTCCGTGTATGTACGCAAAAAATTGAATAAAAAAATCATAATATTTACGATAAATGTCTTGATACGTAATGCTCAGTAACCAAATCAAGTGGCATCGTGAATCCAAATAGGCGTATCCACTCGTCTCTTCTCTTGACGCTACAATGGATGCGACACGCGTTAATGGGATTATACTCCTGGCGCGCCACACGAGCGTGGGGTGACTACGGAAGCGTGTATGCCACAGGAATCAGAAATAGTGGGGTACGCTGAGTCGATCTGTCTGGGATTTATTAAACTAAATAAATTCACACAAAGAAATCAATTAATATCACCAGAAAAAAAAAACAAAATATTCGCGCAAAAAACGGAAACAGTGTCTAGTTATTTTTTTAATCTAAAAAATGAGTCAAGTGGAGAATGGATGAGGCAACAACTAGTGATGAAAACGTGTGAGTAAAAAGATAATTTCGGACTAAAAAAAAAAAGAGAAAAAGTAGTTGGTGTGGGCGAGGAATATAGAGGGTGGGTGGGCGAATGGACGGGTCGGGTTTTACGCTGAAGAACATAAATATAGAGAGGGGTATTATTCTCGGACGCTGGACTGCTCTCTCTGGCCATCCCTGGAGAGATACGTAGTCCACCGTAGTAGCTGATTTATAGGCGCGGCTTGTGAACACGGCTGCCGGTATTTTTATTTAAATTTAATACACTCGAGAATCCTATAGATGATATAAACGAGTACATAACTCCGTGGTGAGTTCTGTTACTACTGTGGAGGGTTAATTAATTATATGGGTTTTGAGGATGACTTTATCAATTGTTTTCTTTATAATTTTTTTCTATTTATTTCATTATTATATAGCTTTGTAACAAATATATTTATTTATAAAAAAAAAAAAAAAACAAAATGTTGTTGATTGAAAAATCTCTTCTGCGATAGAAACAAATACAAATCACTTTCTCCACAATTTATCAATTTTGCGTAATCCTCAGCTGCTGACGACAGGTAAATTCGCACCGATTGGCACTTTCTGTATTTCTCAAAACGAGAGTTTCTCTGACAGTTTCATCCACATTGTAACTATCCACCCCCATCAAAAATTTCACAGATATACAATTGAAAACAAGAAAATCACAGATACGGAAGAGAACACTATAAAGGTCGAATCAAGAGAGACAAACAAGTGCGAGGGGTGGGGATTAAACTCGTTGAACGGATAATGTACAGTAGCTACTCCGCAAATTCGACAACAATATGTTTTCTTGTGTAGCCAACCGAGAAGGGTCGTCTTTAGCCTGAGGGCGATGGTGAGAGGGGGGGGGGGGGGAGGGGGCTCGTAACTCGGTTAAATCGGCACGGATATTTCATTAGCCACTGTACGGGCAACACCCCCCCTTTTAGCTATCATTCTGAGACTCGGCACGCACATCTTTTTTTTCACCCTAAAGCCTTCCATAAGGGTACACGAGATAAGTGAGTTGGTTGAAAGGGGGGCGAAGGGGGGAGGGGGATTGTACAGAGTTTCAACTTGAAACTGAAAAACACATTTCCCCCCCCCCCCTCTTTTTAAATTGTTGACACGACAAATAAATTGAATTTGACTGCTTGGGGATGTAAAACATGTTTTTGCGAGCTCTTTTGTAATTCAATTTTTCAATTTGATTTACAGATAATTCTCGTGGACATTTGGATGCTGGACACGAATATATTTCTTCTTCAATTTGAGTTTTAGGAGGGCGAAAGGAAGAAAAAAAAAAAAAAGAGGTGCAAAATACGATTTTGGAGAGAGGGTCCAGGGGTGGACTGTTATCACGGACATTAGCTTTCAGTGTGGCTAGTAGGATATAAAAGTAGCCCGGGGAACGCCATTACTCGGACATTGTCCGTGCGATACCCAGTCACTAGGCTGGCACCCCTTTTTTCTCTTCAACGGGCGCGTCTAGGGGACACATACTGACTCTTTCTCACCTTCCAACTCTCGCTCCTCATCTCCTCCGTTCGCCAGTTTCTCTCGCTCATGCGGAGGTTTTTCTCTACTTTTTTTTTTAAAATGGGTTTTTTTTTTAGTCTAGCTACTGGGACGACCTTATCAGAAATTCTCAGCCCGACCCAGCGACACCTTGTCGCAAATCCATTTTGCAATCCGTGAATTTTTCTTCGAGCGTGCTGCATAGTCTGTCCTATCCAGCGCTTGGAGAAGAGGAGAAACGAACGAGCACTGATTTCCTAATCTTAACCACCTACGTGAATAAAAAATAAATGAGGTTTTTTTTTTACTTCAAAAAAATAAGTTTTCCTTTGAGTTAAAGATGAGGAATTCTTCAATTGCTGAATAAATAAATAAATAAATGAAAATTGTGGATTTTCCCATTCCATAACTATCATCACAATAAATCGTACGTTTACCAATTCGATGAAGTGTAAAATTGACCGGAAAAAAATGTAGCAAGTGGAAGCATTCATACTTGGATCATAAATCAAGAAAGAGAGTCAAAAAAAAATGGAAAATGTTTGAATATGGACCAGTTGCCGAGGCAATTATCCGCATCGAGATTGGACGGGTAGTATACACTGGTGCTTGATATCCACACCAGCCCCAACTCCCATTTCACCCATTTTAGTGATGTAAAAAAGACTGAAATATTGGCAAGCGGTATCTCAACAAATTAGCTCGATGAAATGCAGATGGATGCTGGAGGCGGAGAGCGTTGGAAAATGCGCGAAAGTCGGTTAAATAAAACCAAGGAGATTCAATCTACAGTGAGATAGAGTGAGAGAGGGAAGGGGGGAGAGAGAGGAAAAAGAGTAGCGGGTGGAATTGAAGTAAAGTCGTTGAAGCTCATTGGGCTGGAAGTAACCGACAGAGTGCCTTCCACACAGTCCTACTAATCTTATGCAATTACTTTACAATTCACTTTACTCACTGGCACTCAATGCCAATAGAACAATCTCCTGAATCGAGTTTATCCAAGAGGGAATGTTTTCGAATGAGGCAATAATTTTTTAAATTAAAAAAAAATATTGATTCATTCACTTTATTAATTCTATTATCAAAAAATATTTTTAGATGACTCATACAATCTTTCATATCGAATGAAGAAAAAAGAAATGCAAAACTTTAATTACATGCAGTGGAATGAGTCCTAAACACTTGGGCTTTCTGAGAGAAGCACTAGCGCGCGCCATTTCATTAAAAATGTGTTCTCCTTTTTCTTCAGCAACTAGAACGATAAAAAAAAAAAACAGACACACACAACCACAGACCTCTCTCAGTAGAATTCATCCCAAAGAAAATATTTCCGGACATAACCCAGAGGAGTCACATAAGAATTGGCATTTCTCCAAACAGCCAAAAAATTATTCTCCTCCCCCCCCCCTTAGTTCTTTTCAACTCTTCTCCTCATTCTCTCTTATTCTCCTTTTATTATCATCATAATCGTTTCGTAACAGACCGTAGAGTAGTACAAACACTGCCATATGGGCACGATACGAGGTTCAAGACCCCGGAACATTGTTCGAATGAGTCGATGATAGACCCGAAATATATATATACGCCCATACCACAGTGAATCTGGAGCCCTTTTGGCCCCTCTTGTCAATCTGCTCTCTCTCTCTCTCTCTCTCTCTTACCCCCTCATGACTCTCACAATTTTTTTTCATTTTATTTCACTTGATTTTGCTTTTCTCTCCTGCATTACACGAACGTGACCAACGCACGCCCATGTAATCAACAAAACCCCGGGATTGAGTTCTCTCTCAGTGAAATTGTATGCGTGGTATGTTCCTACGACCCCCCTCCTGTACCCTCCCAACCCCTGACGTACCCCACCAGCATGGCAAACCGTGATTAACTTTTCGCCCATATAGCCTGTAACCCCGTCACTTCCACCCACTTTCCCTAACCCCCACCCCTTCTATCATTCATTTGCCATTCATTCGCATCCGCACGGATTACGCGTATGGGGTATATATAGTACCGACCGAGTGACTGACTGTCGACCACCGATGGAACTGCCTACATACGCCTCCACCAATTACCCTCACCCCCTCCCCCTCACTCGCTTTTTTCTGATAGATTGGATTTTTTCGCAGGAAAATTAATTCTTCTGTGTACTTTTACAATTAATGGTTTTGGTTTTTCGAGAGTTTGATTACTTTTTTTCGAGGGAGATTGATGGAAAATGATGGAAGAGGTAGGATATTTAGTGAGTGGAATATTGATATATTTTGTGATGTAGATTGGGATGATGTAGAAGGGATGGTGGGAAATTGTTTCATCAATTGTTTTATCGGTTAGAGCACTGCTATGGGTGTAATCCTACACATCAAAAAAAAAAAGTTCTGATTCAAGTCGATAATCTACCTCATTCAAGTAGGATGACTCTACCTCAATCAATCCGATTCTTCGATCTATCTTAAGTAGGAAATCGGATTGATTCAGGTAGAAAGACGTCAGTTTTTCGACCCGATCCAAGTCGAACTCTACTTGATTCTAATCGAACTCTACTTGATTCAAGTCAAACTCTACTTACGAAAAGAAAGAATGTCTTGAGGATATGAAAAAGGGATATTATAGGTAGAGATATCTAACTCGTGAATTCTAGTACACAGTGTATGAAGTGATGATTCTTCTCAGACTCTTTTTTCATCGAAACTGCAATATAATTTGTCCATAGGTATTCCCATGTAGTCACCACTCCTCTTAATGACCACGCTAATCACTGCTTAACTCTGCACATCTCCTTCCACCACATAAACAACTCCCACCAAGAAACTCATCAATTATTTCCTCCACACCAAATGATATTTGTTCTCCACAATAGCCTTCCAAAAATCAACTGTCCCTTAATTAATAACAGTAATTCAAACTTAAATTGAATTCAAGAGGGGATCGACAAGGCGTTAATCCCTAATGTAGTGCATTGTCCTTGGGTATATGAGGAGATGTTGAACGATCATCAGAATCATGACAGAGACGTTTCTCCCCTTTGGTATCGGACATTAGACTACCAAATAAGTAGGTACGTGCTAGGAGATGCTGAGTAGAAACCATCAGGAGGGATGAGAGAGCAAGTGAGATCCCTTGAATCACAATCAGAGAATTGAACAAAGACAGGGTGAATAGGTTGGTCCATGTGCCCGCATGCCGGCACCCCCCAACCCCAAGGGGATGCAATCAGAACGTTTCAATCAACAGTCACTGGAGTCTCGGTTCAACCCCCTCCCCCCTCCTCCCTCCCTGCATCCCTCCACGTGAGTGAAGTGAAATCGTCGTGGGGTCGCGAGAAATGAGCTTGTGGGGATACTCAAATCAGGAGGGGAGGGGGGGGTTCGATGGTATATCAGAGTCTCCGATTACTCTGATAACCAACGGGTATTAACTCTTGGACAAAAAAACCCCTTCTTTGAGCGTGACAAGTGCCTCGCACAGTGTAATCAGGTGAATCGTGATAACTCATGGTGGTGCGTAAGAGAAAGTGATTCTTATTTCCAAGAAAAATGTTTCGAGAGAAGAAAATAGAAATAAATAGAAAATTCTCCCTTGCTCGTTCCGATAAAACGTCAAAAAAACCTTGCAGACAATTTTTCGTCCTCAGTATGGCAGCACCATACCGTATGCCACTGTAAAATGCGATAAAACCTCGACGAGCTAGCGTATAAGTGCCCCTAGGGCTTGAAAAAAAAAGGAAAGAATAAGGTGGTAAGGGGGTTTTAGCACTGGAGGATGGTCTATCAGCATATTTCAGAGATAAGCCCCTGTTGGTGGGCTTCACCGTCTACTTCCATGGGTTTTTGCTGGTGTATGGGTTTAAGGTGAAGGAACAGCCTCCAGCCAGGCCATCAGCCCATAATAACAATCCGATATGATTACACCATAATCGTAACGCCAGGAGAGAAAGAGATGAGAGATTGAGGAATAGGGGTACTGGAGGGAATGGAGAGATACTTTTTTTTTGCCCTGAAAAGTACTACAGTGGGAAATTACGACGGGGGAATTGAGATACTGTGTTTACGTATTCTTGAGTGTCTCGTATAAACAAAATTAAATGGCACCCAAGAGACATTCAAATTTTGCACAAAGATAAATTGTCAATTGCCTCTTATATCTCCAGCTGTATGGGCATCATTACTGTGAGCCTCTCGTACGTGCAAAATTATTATGCCAACAGAGAAAATGGATCCTATTACCAAAGGTGTTTTCGATTATTTCTCAATGATAATCAAAATTTTCGGATGTGGTTATGAGCGTTAGTTAGTTGAAACCAGTGTGAGAGAAATCAAATGACAATTAGTAATTGAGATCGCAAAAACTTAACGGTGGAATGAATCTGAACAAATAAATTGTGTGCCAGTCGCACACGTTTTACCCAAGCGTATATACAGATTGGTTCCCTTTTACCATACCAATCCCCCCCATCCCTCTCCTCTCTCACTCGGTAATCTGACAATGCGACGATATGCTTTTGATAGTTGCGTGGCATATTATCGGTGAATCGAGATACACCGGATATGTATTATTGGGAGAGAGTGGGTATTTTGTTATTGTACTGAGCAAGCCAATTATTGCGCCTCGAAAATAGGAAACAAGTAGGAATAATGTGGATTGACGGAATGACTGTATTTTGATGTATTCTTTATTAACGTCAATTGAAATTTTTTGATGAATTGAGGGTTGTTATGAAATATCTATTGATGGGTTTTGTTGGAGTACAAGAAATTGTAATATTTTATTATTTTATAGGAGAGTTGAAAGAAAAAATTGTGTTGAGAGAGATCATATGTCACTGCAGAGGAATTTCATGTTGAAAAATACCTGCCCTTGCGATCTTTGATTTTGTAGGCAGTGATGCTAATAATAAGCCACTATGCCTGACTAATTGCTGAGAGTTCTTTATACTCTAGTAAATAAGTATCTGATATATCAATGATTGTTGAGAGTTATATAGGTCCAAACTTCCGATGGTGATGTGACTGGAGATGCGCGACAAGTCTATATTTTCGATTGGAAGCCCGGACAATGCGTACTCGACGTCACTCTCAATGCCTCAAACGACGGAAGGGAGAACGAGGGACTTAGGATCGTCGTGGATATAGCGCGGTAGAGAGTAGACGCCAAGAGCATGCCCCGAGAAGGCGAGAGTGGAGAATGAAGCAAGAGGATCGAGGGAATAGATGGGGTGGTTTTGATGGAAGTGGGTTGTATATACCAGAAGGAGCTAGTGATCATCGATGGTGGTTGAGAGAGTTATCGGGAGGAGGAGACAGGGAGCTGAAAGAAGGAGGAGAGGATGAGGAGATGGTAGGCAGCCTCTTCTCTGCAATTCGTATTATATGTAGAAAAGAGGAGTACAGAAGAACCGATCAACAGTCAGCTGACGAGAGTTGAGAATAATAGCCAAGACTCTCACTTTCCTGTCGCTTCGTCCAATGATTCTTTGAATTGTCGATGAAATGCTAAACGACCTACAATCGTTTTTTTGAATTTGTATTGCAGCAGTGCCTGAAGCATTCTACTTGAACGACAGAATTGAAGGATTTTACAAGCACTTTTTCTCGTGACAGAATGTTAATAATCATGATGAAGAATTCCTTGTAATCCCAAAAACAGATATCAAGATTTCACTCATTTTCATCATAAAATAATCTCAAATCTCCAAAGAGATCTGGGAAACCATCACAATCACCATGACAATAGATGTACGAAAATTTTTCCCAATCCAAATTTCACTAATGATGCCCCCACGTAATCTTCAATCCTCGTGAGATATCATCACGATGTCCAAACCAAATAGGACATATCAACCACCTGATTCTACTCCTCCCCCAGTGCTCAGTGGGAAGGAGTGGTGGTACAATCATCCCCCTATTACGTACCAAGCCCTCTGACATATTCGCGGTCCGTAGTATACCAGTATTATCCACAAGGCAAGCTATCTGATGACCCGCCCAGGGCTGCGTCTGACAGCAGCCGGGAAATGAGGACTTTCAGGATGGCACCGTGGGTAACTCTCCGCCACAAATAGTAGAGATGGTGGGTGCGGACTCATGACGCTAGTAGTGAAGACGATATGGCCATGGGATGAGAGGAGGTGAGAGGGGTTGACTTTCTAGGTGATGGTAATATGGTCGCCGATGGGTACCCAAGGAGCAGAGTGGAGAAACAGAGAAGGGCGAAATGAGGAGGGGGAGAAAGGCAAGGCTCCTTCGCGTCATGCACTTAAATATGTACCCAAGATAATGCTTGTTGAGAGGTCGAGACTTACCTCGAATGGAATGGTATGGCCCTGGGAGTGTTTCAGACAGTTTGTTTACTAGTTGAGTATATAACGTGCGTCTGATGTAAACCCCTGGCTTTCTGGAATATACATCTATATACCCTTTAATATTGTCCCTCTTTGCTCCGAAGATCGATATCACAGAGATACACAGGCTACCGTGTATCTATGTCATTAATAACGAATCATTCAATCATCTTCTGAAATGAGTTGATAATCTGTCATTGACTCCGCCTCCTCTGTTTTTACTGACTCCAACTGCAGAGAAGAGAGAGAAGGGGAGCAGAAGCATTGTTCATATGGTAATGCGAGAGTAAACGGTTCTATTAGAAGAGCCAACAAACGCCCCGCTGGATGAGTACAAGGATTTGAATGCATAAATATAGACAATCCAAATGATTCTGGTTGCCAACATGAGTTGATCCTGTGTAAGGGCTAAACCATGGACCTTGAGGGATTCTCCAGTTGCAAGTGGAGTTTAGGGGGGGATGTAACGTGTTAATCCTGTGTCCACACAGAAGTGTGCAATTGGAGATGCTCATCGAGGGGATGGATAAGATCATGAGATAATGGAAATAAAAAGTGAATATAGCACCCCAAACCCGTTTTACTCATTGACCTGGTTATATACTGTAATTCACAATGAATGAATCAATGAGTTCAATGTTTTCAACAAACAAATCAGGAAGTTGAATCAATCTGCTTGTTCATCTCTGAAGAATAGACAAATTACAATTGGATTAATTCGTGAATACAGCCCAGTGCTATTGTATTTTATCGATAATGATTTCCTGAGGATCTTGGCAACAAACCCATCTCCTCACTCTCCATTTTCGGTGCTTCTCTTTAGCATCACCCCTCGTTCACTTACCAAAAGCACACGACCCGCCTCTTCGCCAACTTCCATCCGCTATTTCTACTACCTCCTCCCAACCACCTTCATTTTCCTTCTTCTTGAAGCTTCCTCCTTGTCGTCACTCGACCCAAGCGAGTGGGGGTTTCTGGGACATTTCGGAAGTGAGCAGTTGGCAAAGGCCACAGAGAGAAATGATGAGGTAGAGGTGAAATAAAGACAGAAAATTATATATAGCACAGAAAAGCAAGAAACTACGTTCAGTCAAAGTGAGAAAGGACATGCAATATCCAACTCAACTTTCAACAGTGTTAGAGAAAGAGAGAGAGAGGGGGGGGGGGGGGTGAGTGAACCCCCTGAGGGGGTTTACGGAACACAATAGTTTGAAATATTCGAGCGACGGGCAAGAAGTTGCCCTCGCGTTGGTAATTAACGAGTTGAAGTTTGGCGTCGTCGTCGACGCTCTCCTCGGCCTGCCATAAGACTCCAGGCATCCATTAGCCGAATGCCATGGTTACGCCAACGATGAAAACGAGGGACGAACAACTCCTTTTGGCCGCCGAAGGGTGTGCCATTCTAATGTCTCTCCTCTCCCCCTTTTTTCGAACGTTGCTCTCCTTGATATTATTGACGAAAATCTAAGAGGCAACGGTGGGAGAGAGGTTGAGCAAAAGCGAAGAGAGACAGGAAAAAAAAACCACCTCTAATCTTGCCGTGATAAGTACGTAATAAGACATCTATCCATTGAATTCCTGATTCAGAAAAACCTTCTGGATATTGACATTGCTGGCGTTATTGGACATCTTCCTTGAGGGGTTGTAGAAGAGAAGAAAAGATGAGAGGAGAGAAAGAATAGTATGAGCATACTGAGAAGGGATGGGATGGGATACAGAAGACAAGAAGAATTTCAAGGATCAGTGTGGTGGTGCGAGATAGCGCCCAGCAATATGAATTCGACGCCCCCACCCCATTTTCAACCCATTCTGCATTGTTGCCGTTGTATGTTTCATTGTTTCGTTGGCCGGTCGACCAAAGAAAGTTTCTTACCTTCACGGCATTCTTACCATCACACACTGTGGAATTTTCTTGCTCGCATCGGTTAACCTATTTTACTTGGAAATAGTAGTGTGGCGCACAGCCTTGACTAATAAGCCCTCTTTGCTCTTAAATCTACATTGGCTTCGTTCAAGCAGGCGAGAGACTGGCAGCGCCACACGATGGAAGAGTGAACCGAGTGAAAAGAAAAGAGAAAAACTTCTCTTCAACAACTGGCAAAAGGGGTAAAATTCAGGGGATAACCCAGGCATACTGATGTCTGTGCATGATGATGACGATGATACAACGGAGGTGAAGCGATAATTCGAGGCAAATAAGAGTACAAAATAAAAGGTGTACATCGTTGGGTTATTCAGCTTGGTTCTTTTTATTCTTAACGTGTCAACGGAACTGTGGATCCCAATGCAAATGGAAGTTTATACTGTCGTACCTCTGTTATTTGGAATTTTCGAAGCAGGTAGGTTGACATATTCTTCTTGTCAGATCTTCATGCATGGGTCTTGAAGCGAGTGTCTGTCAAGAGTGAATGTTTTGTTGAGACTTTTCTTTTCTTCACTCAATTTTTTTCTTTATGAAAAGTGTAACTTGTAATTATTTTGTCTTTTATTAATTGACGACAGAATACATTAATGAATTTTCAACTTATTACCATGTACTCTCCTTTTTCAGAAGAACATCAGTGGCAGAATGAGTGAAAGGTAACTCTACTGACATTTCTATAAAAGTAGAAATATCAAAGGAGCGAAGATAAGAAACAGTTGGATGAGAACTTAAAAAGATGAGGAATAATATTCAACACAGCATGGAGAAGTCATGAGTGTATATCCTCGGTTAAAAAGTTCATCGTCCTTCCTCATTTCTTCCTGACATGTTTCCGACTCATGCTCCTTTCTCAACTATTCCGCTTTCCCTTCGACTTTGGCCGTTTGATCTTGAGGGCGCACCAGTGCCCTCTCGCGTCGCCGATCATGCCCTCTCTCGCCACGCCGTTGAACTAATTGGCTCCTACTCTATAGTATGCCCCAATGAAAAAAGAAAAAAAATTATTGAAAAAAGAGGAGAAAAATTTAAAGAATAACATTTGATTATTTTCGTTCATTTTTGCATAAAGTTTGAATGAGTAATTTTTTTTTTTCTTTCTTTCATCACATTATTTTCATGGAGCACTGTCTCTCCGGTGCGCGCAGACCCGTAACGAGAAAACGAGCTTTCCCGCGCCCCGGAACCTCGACGCCGGTACACTTGGTGAACATAAGTGCGAATTGCGACACCCCTTTGCACACCATCCCCTTATTTTCTCTCTCTTTATACTATCTTCCTCTTTTCGTCTTCACATCGCACTATACCCTAACGCGTATAACACCCAGCACATGAACAAAACGGAAACGCACCATAGAGGAGCAAAAGAGAGAGAACAAGAGAGAGAGAGAGTGTGTGTTGCGTGCATAACGTACGGACGCGCATACTAATTACGACGCTTCCATTTTGTAATCCATGAGCGCTCCCCCCCCTGCATTCTCTGGCAAGTCAACAGAGTGAGAGAAATGGCAACCAGAACGAAAGAGTGCGGGAGGAGGAGAGGATGTACACGTGGAGATGGTGTTCGGTGGGCATATAACCAACGAAGAGTTACGTACGAAGAGATGAGACATTCATCATGCTGTTTAATTTCAAGAACAGAGAGATAGAGAAATGGATAAGAGTAGTGTACAAGTTTCAATACTTACTCGTGTTCTAGTTTTGTAATTTCTTGAAAAGTAGCTCCAAAAGTAGAACCGTGAACTAGATTAATTTCTAATTTCTAGGCTCATCATGATAAATGAAAAGTGCAAATTAAAGTTAATGGTTTATTTTCATAAATTAGCAAATCTTTTTCGATGAAAAACAGAAAAAAAAAATGCACTCCTTTTATCATCATGGAGTGTCACCCTCTCGCTTGCCACTTTTTCCAGACCTCATTCTGCGGAATGGGAGCGTCATTAATTAACAACACTTCGATTCTCACGAATGCAACATCCTTGTCTCTTTCTCATTTCATTCCCGAGGCTCATTTATACACATGTCTCCTCATTCTGTGTTTCGTTGAGGCTGAGAACAGGCTGTTAGAGGATGAGGGGTGAAAGGCTGGTGGCAAAAATTTTCGCTAATTACGTTGACACTCTCTGCATGTACTTTTACGTATCAAATGCATCCAGGAGTTGGTGAAGCACTGAGGTAAACATCGAGTTAATATTTTTTTTTCCTTTACTCTTGAGATTTCAAACTTTTCATTTTTACCTTTTCAGTTATAATTAATCTGTAATTTTATCAGTGGTATCTCATGGGATCTGATTAATTTTAATTATGACGATAATTACAATTATGGAAGCATTTGTGTGCTTCCCATTGTTACAGAAAATGGCAAGATATGTTTCACTCGATTCACCAGGATTATTAATTTCATTAAATTTGTCGTCATTATATGTATATTCGTGATGCGACTACAAGGGTCGTTCATTATTAGTCGAGTCTCTCTCTAGAAAACGTACTCTTATTCAAGAAACACCGTCGATGAAAAGGAGTGAGAAGAAGGGGGAGGAGGTGAGGTCGGAGGACGACTCCAGGGTGGTCGTCGAGTAGAGAAAGGTATGAGAAAAAAAGGCTGTAGAAGAGAAATAAAAAGAGAGAGAGAGAGAAGGGAGGGTTTGAGTGAGCACGCGCCCAACGAGTGTTTATTTCGCTTCCTTTTTATTCGCAATTAGGGGCGTCGGGACGCTTCGCGACGCTACGTCGCCCTTTTGCCTGTTATTTAATTGGGATATGCAATTGAATGACACTTAGTCAACACGACGCGTTCAGGAGTCTCTTCTTTGGAAGAACAACAGTGATTTACCCACGCGGTTGTGTGAGGGCGCTCACAGATTTAACCTCTGGAGGCATTATTTCATGAGGGTATCTTCACTACGAATTTAAGTATTACATTTTTCATTCTAAATTCATAATCCCTCTATTGTATTGATAGATATAACCATTCTCTTCGGTTAGAATTGAAGGATGAGGAGTTACTCGAAAGGGATGTCTCCGGACAAAAAGATATTGTAAAATTTGATGACTATTAGTAGGTGCAATACGTGTTTCATCCAACATCTTCAATTCAACAGTAACAATTCCACTATTTCATTAATTGATGTTAATATCTTTTTTGTTGATTGTCAACAGAGACTCGAGTTCTTACGATTTTTACTTATGTCACAAAGGTTATTCTAGAGGTTAGAATTAAATGATGAGGGTTTACTCAAAGGGAAAATCTCAAAAGAATGGATGTTAGCTTTTCTTCCATCAATGAACATTTGGATTGTGTACATAAGATTGCAATTGTATGAGAAAAAAAAAAGGAGAGGATCTGGAACACGGCAATGATTGACAGCGGGGCGAAGTGACTCTCTTTTGTCACGATTCGCCCTCCATTCCTTTTTCTTTTTCATCCCTTCTTCCTCATCCGACCTATTATACACTTCTTACCAGAAATAGACTCACGAGAAAAAATCCAGTGTGTGAGACGTTGTCCTGGGGGCTTCAGGCGGCAGGGATTTCTTGCCCCAGAGTCCATAAACAGTCCCGGTGCAAGCAAGTCTATCTGACTTTGTTTCTTTCTTTTTTTTTCCTCTCCTTCACCATCTTGGATTCTAGCATGCAAGAGATTTTTCCATTGTATAAGCACACAGGATAAATTCGGGATGATCCCCCAGCATTGTCAGCATCACGCGTCCACGTCTAGCGTACCCCTTGTGAGCGCAGTGAAGTTACAGACGAGATTAGAGATTAAAGGGAGTAAAAAATGCGAGAAAAGTATGTCTTATGGGCGACACGTCTGGGTTGCGAAACAACTGATACAACTGGGTTTATAAAAATTGAGACTATTTCGGATTATCTGAGTTGAATCGAGACCAAGCAAGTATACAATGCGAGAAAAAAAGCCATTTCCTCTCAATCAAATAATTCTCCATCATTTTCCTCAACTGCCATTATTAATAATAAGTTGAAGAGCTTATTTAAACTAGGAAAATAAAAATAAAATATACAACGAAAGATTAAATTACTCCAATTTACAAATAAAAGAAGGAAAAAAAAATAAACTCAACTAAAAGAAAATAATGATAAGGTATAGAATGTAAGACGCTGGGGTATACCATCCTCAAGAACCCCAGCGTTTCTCTATCTCTTTCTGTAAACCGCAATTGAGACTCTCTTGAAGGTTTCCAACAGCGGGGTATATGCCGGTCTGCCCCCGTTTTCAACTCGCCCACACACTGTGAATGCCCAATTATTATCGCGAAATATCAGCTGCCGGGAAATTGGATAATGTCTGGTGGAGATAAGAAGATGCCAGTGGATGGGGTTGTAATTGAGGGGTTTGCTGCTTCAAATGAAGAATAATAATAATAATATTATAATGCAGAGAAATAAACATATATAGACGTACACATATACTCAGTATCTAACACAATTGTGGTATTCTTGGGGCATAAACGTGAAGGTTATGTGGAGGTTATGAGCAACGAATGAAGAAAGGATGGAGATGGGCGGAAAGAGGGCTGAATTGGGTGAGTGGGTGGGGGGGGGGGGGGGGGGGGTGAGAGATGCGGAAAGCACCAGTCACACGCGATTGCAGAAACCACAGTGAGATGACACTCGTGCTGGCGCTAATTGGGCCCTCGAGGTGACATTTTCTGGAGGATGCGACGAGGGGGATGAAAGGGGGAGAATGAGGGTAGGGGAGGATGGGTGGGCTTTTTGGCTGTCTGCACACTAAGGTTGGAAGAGGAAAGAGTGAGGGTGTGTACCCTCTCGCGAGTTCATAACGAGAAAGAGGGCCACCATGAGATCGCATTAAATCTTACCGGGTGCACGCCTCCACACCGTCATTCAACCCTCTCCCCAACAGTATCCCTTCCAGGCTTGGTTACGTTTCCAAGAGGAATGATGCAAAAAAATGGGAGTGTTGGTGAATGAGTGGTGGTTGGAGCTCTTGGGTCATACCGAAATAACTTCAGGTGTTTCAATTTTTTTTTTTTCTCCAGCTATGACTCCAGTAATTTGTACATTAGATCATTCCCATGTTATTAGGAATAATAATGTCATTGAATGGGAAATTTTCAATGATAAATGCCAAATATTTCTGGATTAATCGCGATTTAGTCAAATAATAGGTGAAAAAATTTCTATCGATTGAATAAATCAATGCCATTATCTCTAAATACTCACATCATCATCATCTTTTTCCCAGTTAACACGATGAATAAATTAGATGACCTGAAACAAAGAGAAACCCTTTATTTGAGAATTATAATTTAATTTTCATAACCGTGAAATATGAAAGATGGCGCAAGGAAACGGATTGGACGGAAGATACATCAGAGAATGGTATGAACGAGTGTTGAAATTAAGCGTTATGCCTGGTATTACGGGAAATTATCTGGCGTTATGGTAGGAAAATGGGAGCGAACAGAGGGTGATGGTTGGCTTTTACGAGGTGCTAATGTGAGAAAAGAGGACAACCACAACACACAAGATATGCCACCATCCAACAGTCGCCTCCATTGACATCCTCTTCTCCTTTTCACCCTAGTCGGGAATTCCAGTGAATTTATATGCAAATAGTACTTATAGACGAATATATTTTATTGCGATATTCATAGCGTTTACAAAGACGTTCCGGAAACTGCATCATTAAATTTTTTTTTACTTTTATCGAATGTTATATTCATCCCGACGGTTTTTTCAACTCTCAAATTTTCTAATTTAATCGTTTCCTTTCTTCTTTTCAGGGGCTTCAGAGGGGATAAAATTTTTGGAAGAAATCTACTGACAGTGAAACATTAAAAGTAACTCTCCGAGGATTCACGATGTGTCTTCATAACAAAGTAATAAAACTTTCTTTTTCCTGCCTGCAAATGGGCAAACTTTATTTTCCAACTTTTGTACGACACTTTTCTCACTTTCTTCACTTTTGTTCAATTTTTTTTATTCTGCGGGAATATTTCTTACACTATTTATGCGTTCTTATGAAATATATAAAATTATTCAATTTTACGATTTTTGATTTTTTTTTCGTTTAAATCGATTGGTGAATTTTTCATTTCATGCATTGATAGAAGAAAATTTTCGTAAATTGAGAGAAATAATTTTAATTTGAGAAAATTTCTTCGACATTTCTGTCACATCATATTTCTATCGATTTGCAATAATTATTTGTCCATTTACCAAAAACCCCTGAAACGCATGAAAATACCACCCCACATAATAACCCTAAAAATCACCATGACAAAATTCGTTTCTTCCATCTCTCTCTCTCTCTCTCCCGTCTCCCTTCATCAAAAAACCATTTTCATTCATGAATGAGAGCGAATCAAAGTGGCACTCGACCTCCTAGTGGTATAAAAAATAGATGACCGCAGTGAGAGCTAAAAAAACAAGTACTTTGGTGGACGAATTCTTTGGAGAATGAATCGAGACAAGGGCGGTTCGATCTTTCATTGGGGTATGCATGTACACCGAGGAGGGGCTGCTGAGATCGTTTCGCGGTGGAGCTCAGGTTTTCGGGGTTAGTCTGGTGAGTATGTTGGGTATTTATTCCTCAAAAACCTTTTGAAATTCAACGGGAAGTCTAACCAAGGGCTTCCGGAATGGATCACTGACTCGGTAAGGTACATACTGAGCAAACACACGAGGTGATTCTTATTGGGAAAAACCTCTTTCATGTCAACTTGGTGAACGATCGACTGATGGAGTTTTCAGGTGAATTATACAGACTGACTGATGGATATTGGGATTCATTTCAGGTACTCATTGGAAAAATCTCACAGCATTGAAACAATTTCATTGGATTATTCAGATAAATCATGATAATTTCCCTCTAAATCACTTCATAACGATTCAATAATAATGATTTTACGGGTTAACCAAACACTGGTGAGATTTCTGAAGATGTTAGTGATACAGGTCACGTGTCAATCCTTGAAACACCATTAAAAGCTGTGGAATTTCCATCTGCTGAGAAGGAAAATATTTTCTTGTACATTTTACCAGACAATCGTCTCCCACAACCCAAGACTTCTAGGATCTTTGTCACAGAAGAGAAAGAGAGAGAAAGAGTGGTTTTTGAACACCTGCCCTTACCTCTCCCGCACAGTTCCATTGACGGGTTGAAATATGAAGGTCCCCGAGAGAAACGGACACCTGGATTTTGCATTTCTCAATGGTCGAGATGCCATCATCTGACCCCAGGATTTTTTCACATTCATGAAAATAACCTCTGAAGGTGCCGAATTGTTCTCTTTCAAAAATAGGCACTTTCTCCGAAAAATAATAATGGAATAAAAAATATTCTGTTTTTAGTTTTCTTTGTTAAATCTCAAGAGGAAAATTCTTGAATTTCGATTTTGAAAATTAAACTGGAAATTTTTGTACAAGATTATCGACTAACCAACCACGGAAAAACACATTACCTCACCTACTACCCAAGCAGAATGACACTGTGACTCTTTTGATGCTGCGACAGGGTGATAGAAAAACGGACCGGGTTATCCGATATTCTAACAGCGACAATGTCGATGACAACATCAGGCGATATCCTTCATACATTGACAATGTGTACACTGATATTTTAATACGCGTTCTGGCCTTTCAAACACGTGGAAAATGTATCATTGAACCCTGTTATTAAATTCCTACTTTTTTCACGGGTTTTCGCGACTTTGAAAAATTGGATAAACTAATCTTCAAAGGAATTCGTTCACTGAAATTGCCATTTTATTTCAATGTTTGTTCATTTGGTTCTTATTATTTGAATTTGACATTTTCTTTTATCAATGATTAAATTAAAGATCTGTAAAGATCTTTTTTTCGTCTTGTGTTCTCATATTCAAAACAAATCTAGCAATGAAATTGACTCATTTTATTTTACCACATCGCTAGTGAATTTCATATTCAAAAATTCGGAATAATGTTCGTCGAAAACATCGTAATGTCACTTAAACTTTTTGCCAATGGTTTGACATTTAATTGGTAAATTGAAATATAAATACCACAGAGAGAAGTGAAAACCTCTGTTTACATTACTTTTCTGATATAAACATTGAAATTTCATCCGTAAAATTAAATTATCATTGCAGAATTGCACCATAATACGTTTCTGAAACTTACAAATAAAAATAGAATCCAATCATTTTTCTTCCGCAACTACATCTGTTGAAAATCACAAGTCATCTTTATAAAATTCAATCTCATCCATCCTCTCTACTAACCCTAAAAAATTTAGCGGTGTAACATTGAGAATCAATTGAAAATCTGCTTGAAGAATCCGAAAGAATTTGTCACAGTCAATAAATGAGTTGGGTAAAATCGTCGGAAAAAAAAAATTTCAAAACGATTTCCCTTTCATTTCATTCATTTCGTCCACCTGCACCAAAAAATGACTGTCGAGATGATGAATCGAGAGTGATCTGTTGGGAGTAGGCGAGTAAAGAGAAGGCTGAGTCGATGACTGTTTATTTTTCACGGTAGCGTTGATGGCAAGTCTCGAGGATGACCCCGGAGGGTGCAAGTTTCCGGATGATGCAGCGTGGAGGCGGAGTATGAGGGAGTGGAAGATCCAGGTGTCACTTTACCAGGAGCCAAAATGGGACAAAGAAGTGATGGATGTCTCACCAGTCATACCATCCCTATCTCTCCCCCTCCCTCCCCCCCCCCCTGTTTGACTAACGTACCACTACCTCGATACCTCAGGTGTCAACTCAAGCTTTGCCGCCTCTCTATACTCCTTTTTCGTTATCTTTACCATGTCTACTCGAATACTAACAAATGACTTGACTAAAAGCGTCATGTCTTTTCCTGTACACTTCTATTTTTCATTCCTCCTTCAGATATATGAGAGTCATTATTTAAGAGATGATGCATGCAATGCTTTTCATGATATTTTTTCGGTGTGAAATTTTTGACCTGTGGGATGTTCTTTCAAATTCTATAAGATGAATGAAGCATTGGTTCAGTGGTGGAGAAAAAATCACTCAATTTTGCGAAATATGTAGTTGGATGGTGCGTTTGTGGTGTAGAAAAAAATATTAAATTCGTTAAAATTGTAATTTTTTGTTTGTCTGATAATTTTTCTCCATAAACATATAGAATCGCTTCAGATGTACTTTTGGCAGAAAGTACTTTGAAAGTATATAATATACTAATGGCTTCAAAATCAGTCAACTCATTGACACATCATCGTCCAATATTTTTTTGTTTATCCACCTGAAACTAAAAGTATTAAAATAACACTCTGAACATTTTCCAATATTTAGAGAAGCATTACACATCTCAAAAAACGTCCAGGCGTTTAAAAACCAGTCTTTCAACAATGTAGAGAACTGTCGTGGTTTTGAGAAAAAGTTTCTTTGTTATAAAACGAGAACTAGAATTTCATGTCGACCGGATGCTGCCAGTCAATTCCCCGGCAGGAGGTCAAAGGTGCCGAGTTTCATAGCTTTTTTTCCCCCCTGCTAGCCATCCTGAGTTACGCCGTTGCCTAGGTATTCATCTGAATACCCTACGTAATTGCAGTCTCACCTGTGGATTTATATTTCCGGTATCTTCGCATTTCTTGGAAAAATGACACATTAACTATCGAAAAATAAATACCAACAACATATTGCTTTGGCATTTAGCATGAGATCAATTATGTGAATATTATTTTTCCATTTAATAGATGAATTTTCACATTTTTATATTGACAGATATTTAATCTAAGCCAATAGATATTTGTTCAATGATTACCCTGAACGATGAATCACTTAAGTGGTAACTCATGATAGCGCATTGTTAGAATTGATGGTTGCTGGTTAGTAATCTGAAGGTTGTGAGTTCAAATTCCATCTGGGTCATATTCACTTAAATTGATTGCTGATAGAATTTCAATATTTTCTCCTATAGGGGCTGTCTAACAGTTACAAAATCTAATGAAAATCAGCCGAATTACCAAAACGATTCCCCCTCTGCAGGATGTCAGTTGCTCCTAGGTAGCTGAACTGGCTTGCTGAGCTTCAATTTCAATCCAACGCAACTCAACGCAATCTTCATGAGATTATGAGGCATTCCATAGAAATTTTCTAAACCCACTGACAATACATTTGAAGTATAGGGTGCTCCAGCATTCCTAATCCCTTAAATCTCAGTCGCCAAAATAATTCTTGAAAGAATCAAAACCTCCCCCATATCATATAAATTTAAAACCCAATAAATAAAACCTCATTCCCCATAAATTCATTACCCCTCGCACCTGGTAACATAGAAACTCAGTCCAACCTCTCAAAAAATATCCATCAAAACACATTTTCACTCGAAAATTTCCAGTTAAAATAAGTCGTGTGCTACTCCACCTGGACGAAAGTTATACCTTCATAAATGTCATCGAGTTAAGCCCATATTCAGAATCTCCAAGATAGCCCCCATACGAAGAAACACCCATTGGGAGCTACCGAATCATACGAGTCACGTAACCACCCCACGATGTCTGATCCTATAACTGGGTATCCCCTCTGGTCCAGCGCGCGTGTCTAACACCTGGCAAATCGAGGGGGCCCTCTGTCTTGTTCAATAGAGCCTCAGCTTCTCCTCTCCTTTCATCCTCCTCAATCTTGCCCCATTGTCCAAAAATCTCATACTATTCTCTGATCTTTGTCCGTGACGATTTTAGTAGCCACGCGACTCGGTAGTTTCTTTTTTCATCTTTTTTTTTCTTCTCCTCGAAAAACCAAGAAATGGCATTGAGAAGAAATTTATCGACTTGTGCCCTATTATCCCCTTCATTGTCCCTCGGAGTTTATGAAAACGTTTGAGATATATCCAAACGAGACACCAGACAGCACCACCAAATTTTTTTTTATTCGCCTCCTTGAAAAAAGGAAAATAGCATTTATTTATCGTACACAGAGGGATCAAACGATTTCAGTTGTTTTCCTTTGTTTTTTTGTTTTTTCACTCGTGTAACTCTACTTGTGTTTTATATTCGGCACTTTTTTTTAATTCCTCTGTATGCTATTGGAACAATGGATAGGTCGAGCGAGGGATGAAAATGCCTAGGGAGGGTAAAAGTGAGAGAGGCCTCTCTGAATGAGTGACCTTGACAAAACATCGCGGCCACGAGCGAAGCCGTTGAGCCAGCAGAACAAAGAGGTTCTGTCGCTCTTTGTCCGAGTGAGGTTATACCAGCATCCCCTCTCTCTCTCACTCTATCTCTCTCTCTCTCTCTTCACCCTAAATATTCATTCTGCCTCACTTCTTTCATCGAGTATGAGATGAACTACCTTAATCGTTCTTCACTATATTGGCCCTTTGATCCTCCCTCGTCTTTAGAGTTCTTTGTGTCTTGTGGACTTTGAAGAAATACACATGTTGTTAATATCCAACCCATTCATATGTATTTTTTTCTCTTATTACTCTAAAATAAATGACAAATTTGCAAAAAATTGTTTGGATTTTTTTTTCCGTCATTAATTGATCATCTGGGCTTTGAATCGAGGTCATAAATATCCGATTATGTACCAAAGAATCATCCAAATGGTGTGAGAAATGGAGCATATAGAGGAGTGCTGTTGAAAAAACATTTAGCCAGACAACTAATTCTTTTACCAGTTCCCCTTGATTTCACCCCCAGCATGCCACCAAATCAAGACATTTGTCCTGGTTGACGGTAAATACATTTTACGAAAAGTTGCCCAGCCCACCAGGGCTTTATGAAATAATAGACTCCCTCAACGTGTGTGCACGTACCATGGGATGTGTGTAGTCACACTTGGCGCACTCTGGGGCGTTTCATTGTGACAATGCGTGTGGTGATGTGATTTGAATTTATTTTCCAGACTCTCAAATTTAGTAGTTGTTATGTCTAATTGTTTTTACACTGTGTAATATTCAACTTGTGTGACAAAATTGCTTTATGCAAAATATGATAATTTTGTTGTGAATATATTTGAATATGACATTTTGTTGTATGGAAGAAAAACTATTTTCAGAGCGAATTAATTTTATTTTTATTAATTAAAAAATCAACAAGATAGGGAAATTACATTCTAAATTGAAGAAAAATGACCCGTTTTGTCCCACAGTTGTTTCTAAAACATTGCAAGAACTCTCTCTAACCAAACACAAAAATCAATCCCTAAAAATACCTGAATAACCCCTCGACATAATTATCCAAGAATAAAACTTTAGAAGAATCGAAAGAATAATATTACCCAGCCCTATACCCCTAAAACCCTGTACTCATGATAAAAAAATATAAAAAAAGAGCTAGAGGGAAACTTGATGGATACAGTGAAGAAGTACACTCCATCGCAGCCCGTCGCCTCAGTACGCAGAAGGGGGTGGTATCGCAATTTGTTTGCGCATGCGCGGAGAATGCTCTGTCCACCCCCGGCCTCGTCCTAGCCTTCCCGCGACTCTTCTCGCGCGCCACCCCTCTATTGATTTTGCTACATCCAGTGCCAAGTATCCCCCCCCCCCCCCACTGTTCTCTCTGGCCTCCTCTCATCCTCCATCACCCCCCCCTCTCTCTCTCACTCCAGTCGCCTCTCGTTGGAACGTCGGCAGCGATACCATGTCCCTGTGTGCGTACAACTTTATATACACATTCCCCTTGTATACAGCACATATACTTCTACTTGTGTGTATATACCTGGACCAGCATGTGTCGTAGACGTGTACATAGGCCACGAGGTAACGTGCACGCTTGCGTATATTCTAGGTACACTGAGATAGAGGTTCACTGTACATATTTACTGACGCTGGTGGAGTGAGGGAGAAGGAGGAGGAGAGGGGGAGTTTATGTCCACCTCATGGGCTATGGCCGGGGCTTTTGCCAAGCGCACTCCAAATAGAGACGCAATGATAAAGGAAAGGACAAAACCAGACGTCAGCGTAACTCGTGCTTTCACTGGATGATGATTTAAAATTGATGGTTTTTATTTTTTTAAGATACTTCTTTCTTCACTCGTCAACGTACTGACTCAGGAGTGGACTTATTCAGATTTTCTGGGTAGTTTTATTTTCGAATCGTCTCCATCGATTCGGTTTTGAAGAGTTTTTTGGATATATATTCACCATTTCGATGTTATAACATATATGAAAATATATTCGTCTTTTTCTTCAATTTTTTAAAATTATTTATCCCTCCTAACTTACACTTTGGATAACGTCTGCAATATAATTTTGAGGCCATATACCATACAACCAAGCCACTCGGTGGTCCCCAACTAGTTCAAGTACCACGTGCTCTCGTTGCACCCTTGCGCTCACGTCCGACCAAGAAGTACTCAAGAGCATTTGCGGTGGATTTGGTGGTACTCTGCACTTGGTACCCTCTCATCCTCCCCTTTTCAGTTTTCTACCACCACCCCCTTCGCTCTAGGAGCCCCACTTGGATGTTAACCATGACCAGCTCTCTCTAAAAATTGAAGCTTCTCTGTCTTGTGCATGTATTCAACCCCTCTCCCCCTCCTTTAACTCTCGAGAGGTCCCATATGATACCCCGTGATAATCCCGCCTATCGGAGGGTTCACATGCAGTATCTACACTACGTCCGCCATGACTAGGATTAGCGTACTTCTCCATTCGCTCTTTTCTCCCTTCGGTTTTTGCACAGATTTTCGTTCATTCCAGATATTTCTTTGCCATTTTTTTTTTCGTTTTTTCACCAATCCCGATGAAGGAAACCATGGAAACGATTTTCGATTAAACCTGTCCCTGATATGACTGGGACGGTGTCATATACATCGGAATGGAATAGAAAAATTCACCTTGTGTGGAGTATGAACATGTTTTGGAATATATGCATGTGGTCTGAAAGTATTTACAATGAAAAAAAGAAGAACCATTCTGATTCAGGTAGAATTGTATACCTGACCAACTTACTTCAAGTCGATGCGGCCAACCTGAATCAGGTCAAAAAAGAAAATTTCAAATCGATTCAATGGCTCAAATCAGGTATAGTTCGACTTGAATCAGGTAGAGTTCGACTCAATTCAAGTAGAGTTCAACTCAAATCAGGTAGAGTTCGACTCAATGAGGTAGAGTTTGACTCAATCAGGTAGAGTCCGACTTGATTCAGGTCGAAAAATGGGGTAACTACTCACGATAGATCGAAGAATTGGATTGATAGCGATAGTGTCCTCCTACTCAAATGAGGTAGATTATCGATGTAGATCAGAACTCATTTTTCAGGTAACGAAAAACCTTTTTCCAAAATTTGAAAATCCATTCGACCATCTCCAATCTCATCAAACATGTCTCAGTCTCATCCGTACACTTCCATATATCTCACAGAAAGTAAAATATTCAGATCGACATCTGGTAGCGCCGTTTGTGCAAACTCTCTCGTCCGTTGAGCCGGCTACGGATCAAGTCGAGCGTGAGCGCATTCGAGGGCCTTGTTTCGTGGGATTGCCAGTATACTCGTCTCACTATATCCCTTTCCCCCTCTCTCTCTCGCCGAGAATCGTCTCCCCGTTATATTGCAAATGGAGGATAGACGTCTAATTTGTAGTTGGAGTATCTACTCTCAGGAAAATGAGTCATTTGAATCAAATAAAGTTTATGGGTAAATTTCCATTACATCAGATCGTCAATTTAATCGATTGGATTGTGGAATTCTCACTCGAATAAAAGAAGACATTGATTTGAAAAAATATCCAAATGTTTAAAAGTTGCTCTCATTCTCAAAAAAAAAAAACTCAAAACTCATTCTCTTGAATATTAGTGGTGATAGCGAGAACCCATCTCCAAACTGGACTAATAAAGCGATATTACATCGACGGGGGGTCTGGAACGATATCCCCAGTGTCCACTCTGGGACTTTAGCCGTCGTGGAATTATTACGTTGATGCCTTATATCTATGTCCCCCCACCCTCGTCTGTATACTCTTCTCATCGTCTCTCCATGTCACAATCTACACCCAAAAGCCCAACGGCAATTCGTGGATATTTTCATTATCACTCAGCGTGTGATGACACTGGTTACGAGTAGACTTTATATCAAATATAATCCCTGTGTTTTACATATTATTAGAAGGAAAATATTGTCGAAAAATATTATTCAAGGAGAGATGGCTTCTGTACATTGCAGCGACATCGCCGTGAAACGTTAGATGCGAGATTAATAGAATCAATACAATCAGCAAGCTCCTATACATGCAATCACAACTCGATTCGTTCTATCAAATAAAAACATTATTCATCTCGATTCCTAGCTGACCTGCATGATGATCCCAAGGAGCGATTAATCATCAAAATAAATGATTCAACGATATGTCAAAAATCAATTACAGAATCGATTAAATTGCATAAATGTACAAATGTTGTTTTCACAACATCAGCCCCAACTAATCGAATGTTTTTCCAAAAACATTGCGTGACTGTTATACTCAGGTTGTTTTGACGTATAACCCCGCCCCAGGTCTACTTATGGCTATAGGGAGAGAGGAAAATCCTCTCCACGCCCTGATGGCCACACGCCATTAAGAGCATTAGCGTTCGTTATCGAATCACCCTTTCGATGGAGCCCATCGTCTTCTTACTCGCACACTCTACGAGATTTTTTTGTTCTTTCATTATGTCTCGCGCCCTCGTAAACCGGGGGTCAATTAATAGGGTGCCATTTATAAGGACAAACCGGAGAATCTGGGAATCCGCAATCCGCTCAAGGGCAATAAATCTCAAGTCGCTTTGGTGTGGTATGAAAGTGAAGAACCCCTCTTGTAAGCTGGTTGTATTGTAGCTATTACCGAGCCATGCATCACTAGGTAACAACCACGCGATTCTTACTCTCTCACTCCAGCTTTCATCCCTCTGGTTACGAGAGACAGGAGTATAGAAGTGTTTCACGTCCAAAAACTACAGAATCAAGGGGACGGGAGAAGAAAAACACGAAATGTCTGGGAAGTGGCGCAGCTGATGGTTAGGGTGGCGTGCATATAGACCACCCAGGTGTTTTCATGGAGGAAAAAAAAAATCGAGAGCATGATTCTCTGGATTCTTGGTCATCACCTCATCCTATACTTGGGGGAGTTATCCATTAAGTGGAAAAAAATTGTCTACTGGTGTTCATCAATTTTGTCGAATCTGGAGAGGTTCTTGCTGACAGTTCTCGTCCTGGCGATCGCCATTTTGTTCAGCAAAGTAACAAATCTCCATGGGACTGTGAAAGCTTCTTCTTGGAACAGAATTTGTTGATGAATTGGTTAGATCAAATAACGGAGATCTATCAGAAAATCAGTCAAATACGTGTCGTTGGAGAGATGAAAATAGGAAGGTAGACTGAGAGGATGGAATGAGAGCTTAGTGGAGAGTATAGCCTGTCGTACTTTTCTCATTGCGCCCTCACCGGGCGCTATAGTAACAACACGGGGAAACATAGGGAAATCAATATGGCTTCCGTTGCCCTCTTTCATTCCCTCCCTTCGCCACCCCATCCCCCCGTCACTCCACGAACCGGGGTATAAACCCCTCAGTGCCTCTCGCTCCCACTCACCCTGAATCGCTCGGTTCGGCCTTGCTCGGATGGGTGAACCCATTATGAGGGGGTGTTACTCCGGGGCCAATCCCCAACCACCCGCACAAGCCAGAGAGGAAAGAGGACGCTGGCATTTCGGCGCATGTGCGTTGCTAGGGCCACCGGATGGGTCGAGGAGAAGACGCGCGAATCTGATGCCCTCCTCACACCCTCAATGGTTTCCTATCTTTTTTTTTTTTTTTTTGTATTTTTAGAGCCTTTTCACTTTTTTTTTTGTTCAAGCACACCAGGTCTAGTTTTTTACAAGCAGTATGAGATGAAGGAAAAAAATGTACAAATGTTTTTGAATTCGATGAGGCTACTTGACTCAATTCCTCATGGCGTCCAGCAAAATCTCCATCGACAGGTGTGTATTTTCATATTCTTCAATTTTTTTAATGAATGAAATCACTGATCTAGAATCGATGTGAGGACATTCTCAACAATTTTTATGAGCTCAATAGACTGAAATTCTTCAATTTTCAAACATATTTTTCTGTTCGACGATGTGAGATAAATTATTGCTGCAAAGTGGATTCAATAACGTGGAAGAATTCCATGATCCTCAACACAGAATATAAGCCCACGTAAAAAAGAAGATGATGCGACCTCTAAAACTATGTTGAGCAACTTTGAAATGAGACACATGATGCAAGTTATCGACCTGAGTCAAACTGCGTCGGTAACTGCGTGATACTTGTTTATCCACTGTTTCAATGATTCCGTACGATCATCGTAAGAAAATCGTAGAATTCACTTTACCTACTGCCGATGGGTCGCTGAAAACTCTTTTACCGACGGCTACCGTCCATGCAATCTACTTTATCATCGCCGAGTGGAGCCGTCGGTAAGGATGTTTTCAATGGATAGAGGAGAAAACCATCTCTGTCGGTAAGGTCAACTAGTCAAATTATGGTGGGAACATAGTGATTGCGGTAAAGAGAAACAGTCACTCATGGTAAAAAAAGTTCTGATTCAAGTCGATAATCTACCTCATTCAAGTAGGATGACTCTACCTCAATCACTCCGAAGACGTAAATTCATTTTTCGACCTGATTCAAGTCGAACTCTACCTGACTGAGTCGAACTCTACCTGATTGAGTCGAACTCTACCTGATTCAAGTCGAACTCTACTTGATTTGAGTCGTTGAATTAATCTGAAATTATTTTTTTCGAGTTGATTCAGGCCGGCTGCATCGACCTGAAATCCACTTGATTCAGGTAGAAAGTGGCCAGATCGAAAAATTCTACCCGAATCAGAACTTTCGTTTTTGAGTGCAAAGAGTAAATCATGATAATCATTTTTCATAATGAGACTAAATTGAAATAAATACAATAAGCTTAGGTTATATCTCGATAGGAGGAAACCGAGTAGGAAACTCATTAGGAAATTATCTATTCTAACCCATTGTGTCCATTAAACCTATTATTGAAGGTCTGTTTGGATTGAAAAATACATTGAATAGTGATTAATTAGTGCACTCTCAGATATAGACAAGTACGGCTATGAAAAGTTAAGGAGCGTTAAGTGTGGTCACTACGTGGATGGGTGACGGTGTATGAGAGAGGCAGATAGAAGCAAATGGAAACAGCGAATCCCCGTGCAGACAGCATTGCTTAAGCAAAAATGCCCAATACTAAGGGAGCGATGATTCAACACCGGTTGTCTAACGCACTTTGGTGATGATATAAGCAAAGCGTTAACTCAAATACTTTTCTTGACATAATTTTTCCTTTTCTTGACAAAATTCCATTGCAATTCCCATAAAGCGATCACACCGCAATACTCTAAATACTAATTCTCACAATATGATTGTTATATCATTCTTAGTCACATAATTATAAGAAATTCTACTACTATGCATTCGACAATCATCAACTCATTCTCACCGATGAAAAGAGAAAAATATGTGCCGAATAAGATGAATCCACTGTCCAAGTGGAATTTTTTTTATGATATCAAGGAATGCATATTTATTCATATCCACTCAACATTCTGTACATAACAATACTCATCCTTTGAATCAGACAAAGCATCCAACAAATCAATGTAGACTGATGCATTGTTAGCTCACCAACTCCTTCAGCACCTCTCATCAATAGACAATCAATCTAAATTATCATTGCAAACCTGTCATATTCACTTCAATATTCTAAATCCCCTAGAACCACAAAATTCATTCCAAAAAATACCCTCAAGCAATGTTTGATTGACACATGACACATTTGGTCCATTTGACACGTAATACTAGAAGCGATACACATCAATCCATCCATTTACTCCTCATCTCTGTACACAGCTTTCAGCCTCTCGCATCCCCTCCATCATTCACCAATCAACACTCGCACACCCTCTCACTTTTACTGTCTCTCCCACCTCCAACCCCTTCAATTGTGAATCCACTTTCAGAAGTGTGTGTTCGCACACTCATCCTAGTGCAAGTACATGCGTACGAGATGTGCACGACTATTCAGATATTATTGTTATTGTTAAGGGAACAATCGGCCGTCAATAGGCCGGCCCCGGTACAATGTATCTATTCAGGTGCAGCCAGAGGTGCTCACTCGGGCATTTTCAACTGTGGAAAATCAATTTGATCAACTAAAAAATATTCTCTCACGTATCTATTGCATTAATTCCAGAATGACATGTTGTAAAAATGAATGGAATACAAGGAATTTCCCCCCCCCCAGCTTTTGTTGAAAAATTTAATGAAAGAAATCAGGAACAAGTGAAATTGAGAAGGGAATCGTAGGATGAAAGGGTTGAAGGTGATATGAATATGAGAGCCTCTGTTATTGGTGTAACCAGGGCTTTCGTGCTCATAGCTATGATTACGTATGCGGGAATCATTGTCGGGAAACGCGCGATGCACATGAAAAGCCCAAAAATCGTCGAAATCAGTCGAGTTCAACATCAGCATTGTACCTAGGCTTTGTCTCTGCTTCATTGTTATCGAGGTACCTCTGTCGGTGTTCAATGCTGTATTGGGTTTTGAATGTATACTAGCTGTGATATTGCATCCATGTATGGGGGAAGTATGGAGGACGTACAATACTAAACTAAGGAAATGCACGTATAACGCTTGAAACTCTCGGCAGTTTGAATCCACATTTACTATAGTTAGGGAAACGAGATCGTGGACATCGGGCAATTGTCGTCTGTTTCTCGATCGTTTGGATCTTTTGGGCGGAATATTGATGTGATCTTTTTGAAGAGAAGGGCACCTTCTGGAACTTTATCGAGCATTCCCATTCTTTGAATAATCCCAGTGTGAAAAATTCAATTCAAAAATTCATCAACATCTTCTTAGAAAAAGATTTCATATCCCATAATTAATCCCTCGCCTTCCCCCCCCCCCTAACCTGAATTCAAAAACCTAGAGAGAAAAGAAAAGAATTCTATGAAAAATTTCAATCAGAATGGATGAAAGAGAAAAAAAAATTACACATAATGTAGGAAAAAGGAAAATCCAGAAATAGTGTCTTTTCATATAGGACACAATGGAGAAAAGAAAATCGTGCGTCGCGATTTTTGCATCGATATCGAAAGAAGATGAAAAGAGAGAAATGGGGGGGCATGTGGGAGGGGGGGATGGGGTGGATAGTAGTAAGAGAGGGAGGGAGGGAGGGCGAACGAAAGAGGTATAGAGGGAAGGGAGAGAGGGCATAGAGCAGCTGAATAGGAAACGACACAATGGACCTGGGTGGCTGTGGAGGCGTGTTATCAAATGGGTTCCTCATTCACATACTGCGGCCTGAGCTACCTGTGTCTGTCTGTACCGGTGTCTGTCTGTTATACTTATTCATACAACCCATTGTGTCTCCACTGTTGAGTCGAGTTCAGTTCAGTTGAGAACGCGATGGAACGTGCCACAATGCACGAATATGGGGCTGTACCAATGCGCGAGAAACCATCCCCTCCCCCCCCTCATCCTCTATATCATTCTATGTACCTCTTTACTCTCCTCCCGCCCCCCCCCCCCTACCCGTCTTCTATCATACCAGTACTTTCTACCCACTGGTTTCCGCCCTCCTTCCACCCCTTCACCGCCGATTTACAGATACTAGATCAGTCTTAATGAATATCCAATGAAAAAACGAGAAATTTGAGTGATATTTCGTAGGGATTGAGAATTTATTGTGCTAATTTTAATAAACAATTCTTTCCTTTTCCCCATTGGCATCAATATGAATTCATGATATCTTTGAATCATGTCTATGGGATAAATTTAACTCAACTCATGAATTCCTAAAATATCCTGTTAAACTTGAATTCACAGTGACAAGAAACTTGATAAACGCAGTATAATGAATCTTCAGAAACAGAATCGGATGAGCATGAGATACAGCTCTATTTCTTTCTCCCTCACAGTACACACCATACAAAACTCGCTCAATACGTCATTCAGCCGAATAATACCCGCTCGTTCTAGTCAGAATGAGAGTTTCAAAGGGAATTAAGGATTCAAAGGCATCTTTGCCCGCGCAATGCACAAAACGACTAGCCCCAGCAATTCCTTCATCTCTTAGAGTTCGCTTCAACTAGATCATTCTCTCCTCTGTATTATACCATTCAACTCACGGCTTTATCTATTAAAATTTCTCACAATAACCATTTTTTTTTTTAAATTTCGTCCTAAATTCGACCAATATTAATTGAAAAATTTACATAATTATTATTCGGTTATGGTGCCACTGGATTATTCAATGAAGAAGGGGTTACAATGGGGACTGTAGTGGGGGATCATTATCATAAAAAAAGCCAGATCGTAAAGAGTCAAACGTGGGTTCTCGCTCCGGGGTAACTCGTGTTATTACGGTGGGTTATAGTTTTCGATTGTTATTCATATTGCTTGGATGTACACAGAGGGGAGTTCACAGAGTCAATGCATTATGTTATTTTTGTGGGGTAACATCAAGGAGAAAGGAGATGGTCAATATTCACTCTTCATTTTTTGGGATTAACGCAATAATTAATTTTTTTTAGGCCTCTCATCGGCATGAGTATAAAAAACTTTTGCAATTATGACAGAGAGCTGAAAAGGTGGATTTGATTATTTTTTGTTACTGGAGTCGTTCATTAGATTTACGATCTTACTGTAGGAGATTATTTTTGGAAAGGATTGGAGAATAGTTTTCTCATCAATTCTTAATGGGAAACTTCTTTAGGAGGGCTAAAATAAAATCTTCCGGTGCAGAACATGAAACATATGACACCCAAAAAAAAAAAGTTCTGATTCAAGTCGATAATCCACCTCAATCCGATTCTACGACCTACCAGAAGTAGAAATGCAGATTGATTCAAGTAGAAAGGCGTCAGTCCGTTTTACGACCTGAATTGAGTCAAACTATACGTGAATCCAGTCGAGCTCTACCTGATTCAAATCAAACTCTACCTGATTGAGTCGAACTCTACCTGAATCAAGTCGAATTTAACCTGTTTCAAGTCAAGCTCTACCTTATTCAAGACGAACTCCATCTGATTCAAGTAGAACTCTACCTAAATCAAGTCAAATTCTTCCTGATTGAGTCAACCTCTACCTAATTTGAGTCGATTCGAGACAAAAGACGTCATCCCCTTTTCCGACTTGAATCAAGTCGGAAAATACCTGAATTAAGTTGTTGATAACCAATTTGAAATTTTCCATCCCCACTTGATTCAAGCCGAAATAGGTCAAGGTGGGAAATTCGACTTGAATTAGAACTTCTTTTTTGGGTATTGAATTCAACTTGACAGCAAAATCGCGTCATTTTCAAACCATTATGAGGGATGTAGCTCCAAACTTGTTAGTTTCCCATATATCACGCATAGAATTCCCACAATCATCTCTCTCTCTCTCTCTCTCTCTCTCTCTCTCTCTCTCTCTCTCTCATCAATAATGATAAGAACGAGTTTTTCGAAAAGCCGAAACACTTGACCCTAGATAATTTCTCCGCCTCCTCCTCCAAAGTACATAATGGCAAGGAGAAATATAGTATACACATATAAAAGTATATATATAATTTCTTTTATATCCGCGTACACGCGGGCACACTAACTTTGGTCGCGGCCTTATCGGCAGTTATCGGTCCGTGATGTCACACAATGGGGCAGACAATGCGCGGGACAATACGCCCCCTGCTTCCTAACCCTCGGCCATCCCTCCCTTCCACCAACTAGTGTATCGGCATAACTCCTCCACTACTTCTGGGGCCCTCGTTTCATTCTCTATACCATGTAACGTCAACCTATCCCTCTGGTATCCCAAAGCACAGCCGAATTCATCCCTTTTCAACCCAACCAACTTAATAAACATAATAGCTGACTTTGCCGCCCCGCGGTCACAATGAGATCCGTATTGCGAGATAACTGAGATATGATGACGCTCGTCTATTGTACACGGGCCATCCAAGTTTTAGTTTCGACTGGATTATTTCGAATACCCACTTCTATATCCGAGTCTCTTTGTCCCAAGAAATCAATAGTTTTATCGAAAGAATCGAGAGAATGAATACAAGATTAAATGATTTCATTGCACTAAATAAAAAAATCATGTTTTCCCTTAATTTTTGAGGTTTCAATATTAGACTCAAACTTATATATTTATTCTCGAATGATTAAAGAATTTTTCCATCAATTCTAGAGTTTTTTCCTTGCAAATTCATTTGAATATTGTATCTTTCTAGTTACACACATTCTCCAATCGGGAAGTTCTTCAGAGCTAGCAAACGCCGAAGGAAAGTAGGGGGGAATTCACTCAAAAGAAAGTTCTGATTCAAGTCGATAATCTATCATTCTGCCACCTACGGTAGGTGGCAAATTGGATTGATTCAGGTAGAAAGACATCAGTTCGGTTTTTGACATGAATCAAGTCAGACTCTACCTGATTCAAGTCGAACTCCGCCGGGTTCAAATCTAACTCTACCTGATTTTTGTTGAACTCTACCTTATTTGAATCGAACTCTACCTGATTAGAGTCATTGAATCGATCTGAAATTTTTTTTCCACTTGATTCAGGCCGGCTACGTCGACCTGAAACAAGTCAAAAACTACTTGATTCAAGTAGAAATTGGCCAGGTCGAGAAATTCTACCTAAATTAGAATTTTTTTCCTTCAGTGTAATGTATCTGAAATGGAAAAAATTGACAGAACCCTGCCACCCCTTGAATTCGGACAAAAGATCTATCTCCAGAATACATCACAAGTGTATCAATTTTCTAAAAAATCCATCAATTCGCTCCACCGATCAGGGGCGGATTCGGAACACATAAACCCGTCTCAAATGATACGAAATCGCATGAAAGTCAATCAGGGAGTCCTCGCACACGAGTGATCCGAACATTGTGACGAAGCCACGGAGCATGCATCCCTCATCATCTGGGCTATACCCCCCGAGAAAGAGACACAATCCACGCGCCAAAGTCATCAGCAGGTTCTCAAGTTTATTCGGGAGGCACACACATACACTAGTTTACACACGCTCGGGTGCTTCACGCATCATCAGTTTAGACTCCACGCCCCCTCGCTTCATCTCCCCACACAGTATACACCATCCGGCGGATGAACGGGCATGCTACATGTATACGGCAACCACCACATCCCACCAGTGTACAGTGGAGTCTCTCTCTCTCTCACCCTCCCAAACTCATGCATCCAAACAATATGCTTTCTACCCCTCCGTGTAATCACCCTAACCTCACGTGCCATCACACTGCCATTGAAAAATGCGGTCAGGGAGATATATTATTTCGAGCATCTTCATGTTTAACTTGTATGTTTAATATTTAACGCTGAGTAGAACTTTTCATGATTTTTCGAATCTATTTTCTCGATGATTGAAGACGATGATGGTGATTATCAGTCATTGAAACATGATTTGAGGTCAATTTGAAACACTGGAAAGTGTATAACTCAATATGTAGGTATAATAGCAGTTCATACAAGATGTATCGAAAGTTTTAGTATGATCAATCACACAATGGTACGATATTTACAAAGAATTTCCACGGATTTCCACTATATTCAGTCGACAAGTGGCAGACATGACTCATGTGATTAATTAACGCTAACACCTAACACGGTATAATAATCAATTTTAAATCGCAATGAAATACTTACGTTGCAATGAATGCTGATTTTCATAAAAATTTATTTGGAATCATATCATCGAAACGGAGCAATAATGTCGAGAATATAAATCCCCTAATTAAAGAAATTTGAAATATCCGAGTGGGTATCGAATTCGCGCCAATGAATTGCTAATCTGCAGCGTTTAACCGCTCAGCTACTGAGTATTTGTATACTTTTTTAATTTCATTCCACTCAGTCATCAATTCAATCTCCCATCGCACTATCCTGAGACAAATGAGAATCCACATTATTTAGCAATTTCAATCTCGTCAATTACTTGAACCGAAGAAACTATTGATAAACGAAAAAAATATTATTGATTTGAGAAAAAAAATTATCTGATGTGATTTTTTAATAATTGGAACAGAGTTTCGAAGAGTCAATTGAAGTCATCCTTCTATGGACTCAGTAATAAAATATTGTACATCAAATTATTAAAGTGAAATTTAGCTGTGATGGAAACTTTTCTTTCTAAAAATTTATTTGACTGCATGATCCTCTGCTTCAAGCAGGTAAATAATGATGAAACAACGGAATGTACCCGAGCGGGAATCGAACCCTCACCCACAGATTACTGATCTGGAGATTTTACCACAGAGCTATTGAGAGTCTTTAGACTCGAAGATTGAATTCTACAGATGTCAAGTTCATAGTTGAAACAAATCGGTATGTGAGGTTATGTATATTAGGCAATTAAAACACGATAATAACAATAATAATAAAAAAGAAACCAATTCCACGAATATCTCAATATTCATATTCCCGAGGGGCCATTCATTTGTAAAATCACTGTGTCACTCCGGAATGAAATCAGTCATGAAATCAGTTGAAATCAGTGAAAACATGAAATCAAAAATGAATGTTAAATGAGAAAAAAAAATCAAAAATGAATAGAAAAGTAATGGAAGAGGTGAAAAATTTTTGACTTAAATTTGATGACCTGTCATGATCAATATTTTTTGAATCCACCGACAGATTCTTTTCTAACTTTTTGAGTAGTTTGTGCAGAGGGTACTATAATAGGCTTTGTGAAGCGGCAGCCCGAGGAGGGCATGTTAAGTGAAGGATGCACTCTCCTCGAAAATTGAAAAAATTCAGATTTTTACATATGACCCAGTCGTGCTCGATTTAAGTTTCTAATTCTATAAAATAAATAGATATATCATATCAAATGAATTGACAAGAAATTATTTGATTCTCATCGCTTCATTTTCATGGTTTCATCCCGTCATTCACCCCCCTTGTAATGACTCCCATGTTTGAGTCTTTTTACATTAATATGATGCATTTTTTCCCCCCTAGTTCTATCCGCATTCCCCCCCTACTCCATTCCTCCCTCCTCTATTGAATAGGTGAAATCGAAAATTTGAAATTACGTGAAATCAGCAATCACTGTGTCACTGGATTTTTAAATGAATGGTCCCTCGCATATTCCTCTATGATGACTACTCAATTTACTCCAAAGTAACTCCATATATACACTTGATTTCATCACAAAATTCACGACCCCTGGGACACATTCATTGATTCGAGGTCGCAACAGATGGATGCCGGAAGGGTTAAATCAAGTTTAAATATCCCCTTGAAACACATATACTGAAACGCTCAAAACGTCAAATCGATTATCAGTGCTGGTTTATCACGATGATTATGATTCATTGAGCTGGTAATGGTACTGAAGTTGTCCCCAAGGGTACAGAGAGGAGAAGTAGCTTCCGATACGGTGACTAGAGTGGCAACTAACGCTTGATGAAGGGGTTGATGACAATATAATGCGAGTAAATCCAACAGAGAGGGGGAAACCCTTTTCAATATAAGCATCAAAGTCACCCTCTATTGGCAATATCTAATGCCCGATGAAGGGGTAGTTTGACAATTTTATTCTCAACTCAATCCCCGTATCCCTCCAATCCTATCAACTATTCTCATGTCCCATTCTTCAGACTTTTGGAATAACACATTAAAAAATTTTATTGGGTTCTATTTTCTGAAGGGAGACCTGAGGATCAATGTTTCATTACATTCTTCACCCCATGTTGATGATTTAGATGATTCTCCTTTGTTCAGTATCATTTCGCAACTATTGTCAGAATTGATCAGTATCTTGACAAATTCAATATCAAACTTCAACTCATTAATTATCCTCAAACCATTAAATTTGGGGAAAAAAAAATCAAATAAATTCTTCAAATATTTTTCTCACTCACAATATTTCCCCGATAAAATCTCCAATATTCACCGCTATAACTTACTCAATCGGAAAGAAAGTTACTAGGCAAAGCCCCGAAATACCTAAAGAACGAGCGAAGAAGGGGAAAAAAACAGGAGGAAGACTGGCTCACCAGTGAATAAACGAGACGACCAACTTGTGTATCAAAAAGATTGAAGTTTGAGAATCTATGACGACATCTATGTCTGCTTTTTTCCCCACCCCCTTCCTATCACCACCTGCCCCTCTCCACCAACTCACCATCGCCATGGCACTCCTCTCCTTATTCTATATCCATCTCTGTGTATACACCGAATCGAGTCCCTCCATTATATCTTTTATCAATCTGTGCGCTTTCAGGTCTTTGAGCAAGCTGAAAGCTGCGTGATAAATCATGAAATGTAAGAACCCATACAACTATATGTACTGTACAAGCTCACTCTCTCTTTTTCTCTCTATAATACATATATTTCGAATGGTCGACATAAATATACTTATACCAATGCGTGATTTCAAATGTCTGAGTGGTGTGTTCGAGAATTCTCTCATTTTTTTTTTTTTTTGAAGATGTATCCATTCTCAATGTGCGTATATCTACAATATATATAGATGTACTCATCACATATATAATATACAACGAATGGCTGGTTCAATAGGCGGCATTGCTAGAGCGAATGCCATCCATACAGCCACCAGATGAGGTCTTCTAGCTTCCGTCGAGTCCGCGTGAAAGGATGCCCCAATAATATTCCATTCACCAAACTCAAACCCTCCCCCTACCTCTTGCTTCTTCATCCATGTATACATCCCACCTGTCCCTCTCTCTCCCAATCTTCCTCAATCCTCCTAGCGCACATACACTATATCTTTCTCTATCCGTGGAGTGGTCCTGGCGTGTATGAAGTCGAGCTTTCCTCCTACAACCTCACCATTGATTTTTCATTCGTCGACTTTTCAATAGTTTGTTATGAGCTTTCTTTTGGCGATGTTCTCTTCGATTTCATTCGTCTATCTCCAACTGGGATATGTCACATTCAAAGCTGATGATGGTTATGTACAGAATATTCTGGTAGATTGAGAAGAATTAGTAATCAATGGGACTGATCAAATCTTTTCTTCAAGACTTATGTCATCTTGAATTATTTCAGGAAATAATTATTGATCCAGAATATGATTCTGACGAAATAAAATCATGATTCAATGATTACAAAATCGATTTTATCGAATTAAAAAAAAAAATCATCTTCAATCACCTCAAACCCTCCGATCTGACCCATCCCATGAACAATCAACACCAGTCAATAAAATACCAACAGCAGCAGTGAGTAATACATAACCTATAACTTTAATCAGGACTGAATAAAGGCGCACAGAAACTCACCCTTTTCGGTTTGCGGCACTGCGTCAAGGCGAAGAATGGAGATGAGGATGTAGCCGAGTATCGGCATTGTTTCCAAACAAAGCACGCCTTTCATACCCCCCTGAGCACACCCTGGTGGTTGCCCTCCCCCTCCCCACCACATCTCACCCAGCCACCCCCTTTTCTATAGTTGTTCTCTCTGTTCCTCTCGTCATCGCGGACTCACCGACTCCACTGTATATACACCACTACCTTTATCCCCCCTCACTCACCCCTTATGCACTCCCCCACGGCTTTTCACTCATTTGACACGCAAAGAAAAGTCAGGCGAGCCAGCATTGTGGCGACCACCACCCCGTGCGACCCATTGTTGCCACACCAATGTTACTCATCCACCTTCATCATCCCCCACCTCAACCCACTGCCTCTTCATCACCCCTTCATCGCTCTATGATTCTCCTACAGTCGACTTTTGCGGTCCCTCCGCAAAATCCACCCAACGCTAGTCCTTTCAGAAGCTTGGGAGTCACCTCCCGCTGTACCATGTTATATAGTTGCCCGACTCCTCTACTCTTTGACAGCTTTTGCTTCTCGTTTGTCAGATGGTGAATGCCAAAAGCGCGTTTCATCTAGGCAACCCCCTCACGTCTTCATTTTTTTTTTTTTGAAGTTTTATTTGGAAAATTAATCGATACATGTGGGATGTTTTTTTTTTGGACATTGTTCATCTGGGGTGAGGAATTTTTTGAGGGGTGTTTTTTTTGTTGTAGGGTTGGAAACCTTAGGAATTGGGTTGAAAAGGGATTGAAGCTTGGGCTTTCGTAACAACTGACTGTCACATATCCTTGGAAGAGCTGTACAATCAGGGGAAGAATCCTTCCAGAAAGGGATTTGCCACTGGGCATTTCTATGGAGTGGACCGGCTAAAAGTTGTGGAAAACTATCATGACAGAATGGCACAACTGAGTGAAAACGTGATGGTACATGAGTTGAGAGGAGGAATTGCTTGCAATGAAATGACAGAAGAGTTTTGCTTGGTGATGTGCTTGGGTTATATGTACCGTGGAGTACACTGGAACAAAATAAGAGACGTACAAATCGTGAATCATCGTGCGAATATGTTATATACGCTCAAGCTCGCCTGTTCATACGTAACCGTGCGGTAGAATGGACGAATTGTTCGAACGACGGGTACCTACTAGGCTTTTGTCTATTTTACGGAGTTCCAAGGGCTTTTATTCACCGTCTGTTGAGCTTGGAAATGTATTTCAGGGGTACGCGTTCTATGGATTCTGAGGCCATCAACGGCATATCTTAATTGTGTCATTTTTTTAAGAATAGAATAACACGTGGGATTGGAGGTGAAGCATCATTGGTAGAATGATGCTTTATTCAAGCAAGATGACTCTGCTTCGATGACTCTGCTTGGATTGATTCAAGACGAAAGACGTTATTCCCTCTTCCGACTCCAGTCAAATGGGAAAATACCTGAATCGAGTCGGCATTTGATATGTACAAGAAATTTGAAATGAACAAGTGGCTAGGGGCTGGATAGCTCAATTGGAAGAGCACCCGATGCATAATCGGAAGGTCCCCGGTTCAAATCCCGGTCTGGACTATCCATTTTTTCAGTAAAAAATTCTTGTAAACTAATATCGAGAATTATCCTGATTCCCCTCCTACCAACTCCAAAAATCCTATCCAACAATATCCTGTGACCTCACAAGATGTGGAACGCTATATAAACTCCCGATTTCCTTCCATAATATTTGATCCGTAATTCATTAATTCCATGACATTTAACCCAATTGACTCTTCCTTCATCAATAATTAATTTTCAATCATCACAACAACTGGAAAATTGATGATTCCACACAAAATTATGATACTTTCCTTGACAATCATATCAGAAGATGAATAACTCCCACAGTGAGAGAGGTACATAGGTAGTCAGACCTAAAATAGTAGTATAAACTGAATGGCGTAGGTGGATGTATCGGTTAAGTGGGGGAAATTGCAAAACAATGAGACAACGCGAGGGAGGCGAGTTGGGGGTAACAATGTGAGAGACAATAAGCCCGATAATGTGCCAGAGAATGGACGCCTAGACAAAAGAGTCGAATAAGGACGCGCATCGTCACACACACACACACACACACACACACACACACATATAGTGCCCTTCAAATACAATTTTCCCATCATGTGTGTACAAACGAAAACCTCTATACATAGATTTATACTGCCTCTTCACGTATACATATCTGTCTGCCTGCATTATACCCGCAGTTTCATCCGCAGGATGTGTTCAACTGCTGGATTACACACGGGCCTGTGTTATAGTCAGATAGATACCTGTCAATTTGCCCAGAATTTGAAATTTAAATCATACATTCTGAGAAGAAAAATATTTTCGAAATAGACAATTGAAAATTTCGAAATTTTCTCTGATTGAAAATAAGAAAAAAAACAAGTAGGCCATCGCTCCCATGCGACTGGTGTTAAGGATTGGAAGAAATGCGTTACTATTATTATATTATGCTTCTCTTTTTTTTCTACCAATTCTATTGGTAGTCAGCTTCCGGATGAATCTACGATTCATTCTGTTCATACATTGATTGTCTGTATCTCAGGAACTAATCGACATATCGACCTCAAATTTTACACAGAAGTTGAATTCGACAATATCAAGTACTAGTCAAAATTTCAGATCCTCACTCCAACTCCTAGTCGTATTATAGTACGTATGAGCGAGTTTCGAGAATGAAAATAGACAAACAGCAATATCTCAAAAACTTTCAATGGGGGGGTATATATATTTTGATTGCGCTAGGTAGAAATTGTCGTGACGAAAAGTTTTGAAAAAAAAAAAATCAAATCGATTCAATAGTTTTTGAGATATTGATGTAGGATGAGTGAATTAGTGTGTGTGGTGGAAAGAGAGAAGTGAAGTGGTATGGAGGAGTGAGAAGGCGCTATGTCGCCATAGCTAGAAAAATAAGTTTTTCACAGACTAAACTTTAGAGACATTAGATTTTAGAATAAGAGATTTAAAAGGAATGTTTTTTTTGAAGAGTATGGTCATTCGAGGTGCGAGAGGAAAAGTGTATATGTTGTGTGACAGATTTATGGCGGTCAAGTTTGTGCGTGCTAGAGTTTGAAGAGTTCGTTGAAAAAGTGCGGGTGGTTGATGTGACGACGTAGGAGACCACCCTTGGAGACAAAAGATGTATTGAGAGAGAATGAGTGTGTGTATGGTTTTGAGAACGACAAGAGAGTCAGTTCTCATCGGGTGGATGACGAGTAAAGATGTAGAGCAACCTCAGCTCATTGTGTCTATGTATCAATTTGGTTTTATTTCAAATATATTATTCTTTTATTCCGTTAAAATAAATATCCTGTTTTCTTCATGTATATGATCCTACATTGAAGAAAATAGTTTTACACAAAAAGTTGAATATCTCCAAAACTAATGGTCCGATTGCGCCCATATTAAATAGCGACCATTGTTATCATAGGGCCTAAAATCATACCAAGTTTAAAGTTTTTATCTCGAGGATTTGAGTGAAAAAATAGAAAAAGAGCAATAACTATGTGACTTCGCCGTGGTCCGGCTGAATTTTTTAATTGAAATCGATAGATATTTTCATGACAAATATTTGAAAAAAAAAAATCGGATCGGTCAAATTGTTCTCGAGATATTGAAGAAAAACGATTTTTCGATAAAGAGTGATATCTCAAGAACTAATCGACGGATCAATCTGAAACTTGGCTTGAAGTTTGAAGTAACTAATACCAATCATGCATCAAAATTTCACATTTCTATCGATAACTTTTGTCGTTTTATTATCACAATTTCAGAAAAAAAACGAAAAATTTGCACACTGTTACATCATATCTTAGCGTTTCATACCATTCTAGATCATTTCCACACAAAATTAGAGAATGTGAAAATCTGGTGAAAACAAAGCTTCCATCCGGAAGCAAAAATACCCATTTTGCACCATAGTTTCTGAACAATTATTGAAAATGAATTTCAATCCAATGAGAGAAATTTAAAAATTGTGAAATTTTAACAAATAAAAAAATTGTTAAATTCACGAAAAATAAAAATCTCAATTTATGTGATTTCTTCTTCAATGCAGAGTCAAATAAAAATGTGGTAAACGTGGTTTTTCAGGATTCACCCCAGCCTTGAATGAGGGTCGAAGGCGGTGATGTTGGGATAAAGCTGGGAGACATACAACCGAAAGGACGACCCCAACATAACCGCTCAGCCGGCTGCTGCAGGAGGGTTTGAGGCGAGTCAAAAGGCCGGCCGAGTCTCTGGCGTACCATCGGCCCGCCACCCGACGGTATACACCTGTTGTTTTAACCCGCCCATTGGGTTATGGTGTTTCTCACCCCAGTCTCACTCCCCTTCTCAACTTCAGCCCCTTGTTATTTACCACAGTATAAACTAGTATTACCACTGTGAACTGCCGTTTATTCTCGGCTATATCTGTTACTGCGAGTCTGACCAATACCGTAATCTTACTACTAGTACTGTGGCAATATTATTGGAATTCAATAAAATCAATTTAATGGATTCTCGCTCACAATTTTGTAATTTTATAGATTTTCATCAATGAGGGCGCAGTATTCGAGGTCACGTGACACTCTCACGTCAATTTCATTTTGATAATTCACATGGCTACTGATTAAATGTCCAAGCGATACTCGATAATTCCACAATAGCTCATCAATTATTTTTCACCATTTTGTAAAGATCGTGTATGTTGTCACGTGACCCTAGAGACAGCTGATGATAATTGTTATCATTATATCGTTCTTTTGAGACACATTTCAAGATATTTACTCAAGTATCCATGCACAGAGTACTGAATAATTAGCATTTAACACAGCTAGCAAAAGCTGACAAAGATGAGCGGCACTCGGTGTCAATTGCTTCTTTCTTACATCTGAAAAGCAACGAAGAAAAAAGAAAAGGTAAGAAAGAAAAAACATTAGAGCGTGTGATACTTTTGGACGAGAGGTGAATCCGTCTTCTTGAGGGCATACAGGCCCACGGCAATGTCCTCTCTCCTAAGAGAAGAGACAAAATACTGAAGAGATTTTGAGGAGGAAGGAGCAGGTGGTACACCAGTGGAGAAAGAGGATAGAAGTAGCTATACAAGACAGAAGCGCCACAAACAGTCCATAGAAATTCTCTCGTAGATTGAGACGTGTAAGAGTCACTGGTTGTGCCCAAGTCAGTGTGTTGGTTCGGTGTTATTTAAGCTTCGCATAATGGCCAACTCTTTTATGCTTCTTGTGTCTTACATCTGAGACTGTGTCACACCGGAGGGCGCATTCATTCCAGTGAATGCAGCGCACCAAGCACAATGCTTTTCCATGGTGCCTCCAGGCCATCCTCTCTGTGTATATACATGTTACACAAAATCTCCTGGCGTTATCCAAGACATAGGGTATATACAAGGGTATCTTGGCTTTCAACGTATTTGCCTTTTTCCACGTATTCCAGCAACTTCTTTATCGTCTTCTTCAGGCATTACAAAGAAATTCGTTGTTAAAATATTTTCATATGAACTTATTCAAAGTACTTGTATTCAAGGTCATTCAATATCTCTTTTATACCCTACATCATCCAATAAATCAAGCAAAAATCCATTGTTCAGTCATACCCATCCACAAAGGAGAGAAAAATTGGATTGACTGAGGAGAAAATGATTAGAGTGAATATGTACTTAGTCGAGCGATCCGATTCGCATGTCATATCCAGCATATATCGGTGGTCCAACTATCGGGTCACAAAATACCGAGTGAGTGCGCACAAGGACACAATAACCCAGGCCACAACAATACTGCCGACAATACAAGAGAGCACCATCATCATACATGTATATATATATATATATATACACATCACTGTTACCCAGAGAGTCCCCGAATTCCATTGTCTGTATTTCTGTTGTTCTCCTTTCATTCCACCCCTCGCCTTACTCATCCCACCCCACTTCCCTTCTTAACCATCCCTCTTCCTTCTGCACTTTACCTAGAAATTCGCATCCCAATACGAACACACATACAGACACATTGTCAAGACATCTGTCTCACTTCTACTACCACTTGATGTTTATACAACATCTCTGTTTAATTGCACTGACACCAACGAAATTCAACCAAGGCGCCAGGATCTGACCATTGCTCGAAACTGGATTGCTATTCAATTGCCACCTCGTCTTGTCTACCCTTTGTATTCAATTTTCACTTTAGTGTCTGCTGGGACTTCCGGTATTGTTGAATATCATTTTAGAGTGTATTTGAGTTGTAAATTATAAATAAAAAGAGGTATTTTCTCATTTTCTCCATTGTCATCTTTCTTTTCAATTTTCATTGAGAATTGTTATCTCAATTCTGATAGATATTCTCATCCACATTGTCACCATCTTTTGTTAAATATATCCTTTATCAAAAATTTTGATTAACATTTGAATTCATTCCATTATTCATCAACAAATAATCCTCACTGACTCTATAAACATCGACTTGCCAATGTGTGCGCACTATTATATAGTACATACACGCACATATTGACAAAAAAATATGAGAGAGAGAGAGAAAGAAACAGTTCTATACAGGCAGCTCTCAACTGGTGCTCCCATACACGAACGAGGAAAGCGAATCGGCCGTTCCACTCATCTCCTCTCTCATACCGTCCGTCTCATTGTGTCGGACGATTGTCTTAGAATAATGGCAGAGACTCACAATAGTGACTACAATGCTTACTCCTCTAACAATGCGATGACGTCACACGAGCGAACGATGTACGTGAATGTGCTGCGCCACGACGCCCAGCGTCCTATGCGTCTCACTCTAACTTCACTATTTTGTCACTTCAGAAATACTTTCATCCCCCTCCACCCACTTCCCCTACTATTTTCTACTTATCTATCTTTTAATTTTTTTTCAGTACAAGTTTCAACTGTTGTGTCTAGGTAACTATTATATGAATTATTTTGCTCTTGTTTGTAGGAATTTATTATTTGATTTTTTTTTTTAATCAGAACTGTGAGAGAGATCGAGTGAGGAGAGGTAAGAACAATTCATCTAAAAAAAAAAGTTCTTATTCAAGTCAATAATCTACTTCATTCAAGTAGGATGACTCTACTTCAATCAATCCGATTCAATCCTATCCAATATTATCCTGTGACGTTACAAGATGTGAAACGAAAGACGACGGCGGAGCTCGATATGTACAAGAAATTTGAGATAGAGAAGTGGCTAGAATTTTGAGAGAAAATGTCTACGATCCTGCTTGAACACCAGAATTTGACTTCACAAAATTCTTTCTAGAAACGAAAAAATTTATGAAAAAACAAATATTCCAAGAATAGATTGCTTCATACTAAAACTAACTAGAAATCATATTGCTCACTCAGGTACAGTTAAAAGAATAACATAATCAGTGGTCCTTTTTTCGTCCAAGAAACATATTTCCAGAAAACTTTCACAAATGGATTAGTTCCTCCTGATGCGTTCATCATGTTGAACGCCGAAGGCTACATACAAGACACCAACAATATCCCCATAATATATCACATAAAACATGGCTTAAACCCTCGAGCCTTCACATATACACCCAACATTGATTGTAAAAACAAAATCAAAACATCATATTCAACACTTCACTTCCACTCATAGATAAAGAAGATATGCACAGAAAAAACACAAAAAAATACTGGTAGCTTCATAAAGAGGAATTCCCAGAAAAGTAAAAAGAAGAAATATACACTCACCAATCCCCCCTCTCCCACATCCTAAATATCCCCCAACTCATCTCACACACATAAATGTAAATATCACCTCATGTACACAACTGTAGATATGTAATTATCATCATTTTGTTATTATTCCATTACCTAGTCTTGAGTCTAAAATTGCCTTCGAATTTAAGGAGACAAAATAAAACCAAAAATGCTAGTTTTTAATTAGACATTTTCTGGCACCTCATATCAATATTGTTTGTGAAAAACTTAAATTAAAAAAAAAAAAACCCTTCTAATGATCTCAACCCAAGTTAAATAAATAATCAGAACATTCCACGCACCCAAGCAACTGCTTGTATATAGAATTAAGAAAATATGTTAATTGTAATTCGTTTTGTTAGTTTTCTACGAATATTATCACTCACTGTATCTCATTATGTCTGGATAAACACCCTTGAAAAAAAAAAAAAAAAAAAGAAGGTTCAAAAGTTCTCGGGTTCAAATACCGGTCTGAACTATCCATTTTTTCAGTAAAAATTCTTGTAAACTAATATCGAGAATTATCCTGGTTCCCCTCCTAGATACTCCAAAAATCCTGTCCAATAATATCTTGTGACGTTACGAGATGTGGAACGTTATATATAAACTCCCGTATTGTAGTGGTTCGATTCTTTGATCTACCGTTAGTAGAAAATCGGATTGATTCAGGTTGAAAGACATCAGTCCGTTTCTCGACGTGATTCAAGTCGAATTCTACCTGATTTGAGTCGCTGAACCGACCTGAAATTCAAGAAAAATTCTACCTGAATCGCAACTTTTTTTTTGTATTTTCATTTTTTAAAATCCTAATAAATTATGGTATCAAAAACATACAAAGATTTCTCAGAAAAAAAAAAGTTCTAAACAAGTAAATATTCAAATTTCTTTCTAAACTAATGGATTCATTCATACGATCTTCTTTTGAGATGTAAAAAATGAATAATAGTTTCTAGCGGTGAAAGGACAAAACATAAATTGAAGAAAATAGAAAGAAAAAAAGATGCAAACTATTTTACCCACTTCTTTTTGTTTCCTCCTCAAAGCCTTCGTGTTGTGCATATTTATCATCAGAGAAAATACCACTGAAAAATCATAAACATCGAGAATGAACGGGAGTAGAAGAAAGGAGAGTGTGGGTGAGACGCAGAGTAAAAAGAATATCTGAAAGGAGGAAAAATTACGAGTGGAGGGAGGGCTCTACTTCGAAGGAGCTCCTCTTTGGCACCAGATAAGAATAACCGACGAGAGCGACTTGCCCGCTCGAATACTCCGCCTGTTAATTAATGCCGCCATTCACCGCGCACATTAAATTAGTACCGAATTGTACGACTCGTACCGAATTCAAAGGCCAGGTGCTTTGAAAAGAGTTCTTATTAGCAAACACAGAGGCATACTCCACTCTCGTATACTGTCCAACCAATAGGAAAACGGAAAGGGGGAAGGGGGGGGGGGAGGGGAGGCGCAACGGGGAAAAAGTTTTCAACGATTGATCCAGAACATCTCAATCATCGGAGGAACAATGCTTGAGAAACTTTGAGAAGTTTTTAAATTTCCATTTAATTGGAATTTTTATTAAAAGAAAAATGGAATATTGAGAGAAAGAGAGATGCTTTTTCAGACGATAGACTCTTTTTTTTCTTCCTACAAGTTTCGACAATAATTATTCAATTTGTCATGACAATTCTTTTTTGACAATTTAAAGGAAAAAGTATTTTCCTGGTGAGAAGAATGATTATCTAAAACTTGATTGGAGTATCTAGATAATTTCTGGAAGAACAAATTTCCGTATGTCGTCATGACGTTGTAGAGCAATCCTTCAGATACTATTTAATAATAGATTCTTCTCAATTTCACGTATTGTTAAGTAAATAATCATTTAGTTGTGGATGGATTGAGGAACGCGGGAGTATCAATGTGGCAACGCTGTCCTGTGAATTAGTACAGTGGCGCCTGAATGATGCGCGCGCAGAGCATGGAACGGCAAAAAAAAATTCAAGATCTAGTTATGAATTATTTCACAGTGAATTATGGGTAAATATCAACAGCTATGACATATCTTCATCATATGTGTCCCATGTTGGTAATTAATTAAAAATCAGTCATTTCTGAGACCAATTTTTAGGTTATGACGTCACAAAGTCCCTTGGGTAGCTTCCCATTGGTCGAGTGTCCAAGGGTGGGGAGTTGGAGTCCTTCATTGGCTGAGACGCGCGCAGAGATTAAGTTAGGTTGACTCGGATTTACACCCTGTGATTGGTTTAGCGTCCAAGAGGCCTTGTGACGTCACAAGCAATTTCAGAGCATTTGAAATATGGAAATTTTAAAATGGTATTTTCAATCACAAGATGATCACAAATAACAACAAGCCTTAGTCTGAAAAAATCGCACATCAGGTATGAAAAAAAAAAATGGAGAAAAATGTTTGGAGGTATATAAAGCGTAAAGGACGTTGAGAATAAGAGAAAATAATTGAACCTGAGAAAATAAATGAAATGAAAGAATCGAACGATCGTACAGATTGAATAGCATCCCGGAATTTAAGGGAACGCGCGATTCGAGAAAAACGAGCATTGGGGTTGGGAGGGGAGAGCGTCGTGTGGGTGGTTGGGTGAATCGTTGAAGTTGGCGGCTGAAGGAGGGGTGAAGGAGGTGGAGCAGAGGGAAACGAAAAGATTCGCGAATAGAAAAGAGGCTGGGGAGGAAAATGCAGGGGGGGATAGACCGGTAACGCGATGGCGGGGTACATTGTGTCGGGCCGCTTGATACTTTATTCCATATAAAGGAACGGACGGAACAATAGTGAGAACGTGGAAGAATGGAATAGAATGAGACTAAAGAGAGACGGAGTATTCAAAAGAGTGCAAGTGAGAATGAGGAAAAAATGAGAAGGGACAGAGAAAGGGGCGGGGGGAGGCGAATGGGACGCACTTGCCAGTGTGAAGACTCATCACTCCGTAAACAATGCATCAGGAAGGACGATGAAAGGACTTGAAAAAGAAAAAAATGAAAAAAATCTTATCAATGAAAGCTTCAATCCTAATTCGTTTCTTCCTTCAATAAAGTTCAAGTTATGTTCAAAATTCTTTAGAAATAAAAAAATCCCTAAAGGTCTGCCAAAAATAATTTTATAAATCGGCCTAAATCCTCATATGAAATCAGCATAAATTCCTGGCAACAATGGAGGATGGACAATAAACCAAGTGCTATCTATAGTATTTGACTTTTGGCTTTTGAGAATAGGAGCATATACTACATTCACTTCTCCCTGTGTCGTACAATATATCGAGGTCCGTTTGATTGTGCGCAAATTCAACTTCTCTCTCTCTCTCTCTCTCACACACAGACTCTCAGAATTTCTGGATAGCGTCCATTCACGCAGAAATCTACCGTTGTTACGTTAGAGGATGGGTTAGAAATGGGAAAGGGGTGAAGGAGGAGAGGGGCCCACAAAGCTATCGGCCAAGCGGCCGGTATTGTTGGCGAAGATAGGATTCCTTTGATTGTATGGCACCAGAAGCAGAGTGAGGGCTTATGTGTACGGTAAGGTGGTAGAGGGGGTGGTAGAAGGTCACAGGGGAATGGGCCAAGAGCAAAATCGACGGAAGGAAGGAAGGAAGTGAGGCAAAAAGAGAGAGAGAGAGGATTGAGAGGAGGGGTAACTCGGAATCGCACTGCTGGCTTTACATAACGCGTTATCCCACAGTGACAATAGCCAACGAGTGCAACTCAGGGATTAAAAAAGGAAAAGAAATCGTTTGATGTCTCAACGATGACTCCCGGGAACGTGGAAAAAAATTCATTCCACTGGCAGTTGAGAGAGAATACGAAAGTATAACTGAGGAAAAGGAATTGATGGATAAACTCTGCAGGCATCCCTCGAGCATTTCAGGTATGGTAAATATTGACTTTTTGTCGCTCTTTGGGGATTGCACATTTTTTGCCATATTTGTGTTATTGTTTTGAGGAATTCAATTTTTTTTCGGTGAGAGAGGAATAAAATTCAAATTTCATTCATATTCCTCTCATTTTTTATATCAAAAGAAAATGACTCCATTGATCTCATTCAATAGTCACCACTTTAATAACTGAATTGGAAATAATTTACGTGGAAGGGAAAAAAATATTAAAATCATGAAGGAATTCATACAATTGCACCCCACGCGAAATTGAAATTCTTCAATTTATAGGGAATCGGAGAAATTGAAAGAGAAGCCGGACAATACAGTGGCCAATGCCAAAGGAGTGTAGTCTCCAAGGGGATGAACCCTATTTTTTTTTTTTCATGTGGATTTTGGACACTATTTGTGTATACAACTCTCAGAAATCGGTATAGAAACAGTTTACAAAGTAGAAAGAAGGTACTGAGATTGAAAATATTTAGACGTTCGCTACAGTTTGCGATAGAATGAGAGAAAAATTGAGAGAGTGAGAGTAGATGCTGGATGAATAAGACTAAATTGTATCCACAATGCTGTCTCAGAGGCGACCCATCATGAATAGCCTTAATAAACTCGCTAGATCCTTGGAAATATTTCAAACTCTCTCCCTGGCAAAGAGTGAGCGCGCAACGGTATGAAAAGAAGACAGAGGAGGAATGAAAATTTACTCCCACTACGGCTTATAAAAAACTCGGTATTGCAAACATATATACACCCCTTTCAATCCCATCTTCTGATTTTTGGTGTGGATTATATATCTGCTATGATCATTTTCTGATTGACAAAGTTTGAATTTCTCGCCAAAATTCAAAAGGTCATCGTACGGATGTAACCCTTTGTGGGTCGAACCAATAACTTCCCGACCAATGCCCTCTTCAGTTTAAATTCTAAATGAAAAAATTATTTTTATCCTCTTCGAATAATTCAAGTACCACTGAGACTTTCTCTCTAAAGTCTCATCAAATGTGAGGTACCTAGAGAGGTATCAATTGCAACACACACACACACACACACACACACACACACACACACACACACACACACACACACACACACACACACACACACACACACACACACACACGCGCACACACACACACACACACACACACACGCGTCAAAAGGGTTCAAGAGGTCATGAAACATGAAGATATTTTAGGGTGAATACAATACCTTCCTCGATAAATCGAAAACATACTATTTTCTCTCAATACATCTCTGAAATGAATAAAATCTGTTCTTTTGAATAATGTTTCTTCGTATTTTTCCTATACCATTGTGCCCAATAAATTAAATTAAAACAAAAGTGATAAACACATTCTCGTTTATCTCACGGGACAATTTGTCCCCCGGAAAAGCGTTACACATCCCCCCTTCCCTCACTTCACCCTCTCCACTTTTCCATTCAATGGAGATGCGAAAGAGTCTCCCACCTTGCTTTACCAACGAATCGTGGTTACGTGTGAATCGCTAGTTACCAAATAAACTCCCGCCGGGAGAGCCCGGACGCCACCGGGCGGGGTGGACTGGGGTGAAAGAGGGGGGGAGGTGGCGATGCGCAACGGAGGATAACTTACTTTATCATTCGTGTATATATTCCGTGCAATGGGCTATGTGAGATGGGTGGTATGAGGTGCATGATTCGGAGCGTTCGTTTCTATGAAATCAAAGGCCTCATTGTCACTGAGAATTACCTCCCATTTGAAAACGATGTATTCACTACCCCCAGAGTGACGAGTTGCAACGTTGAATTAACACTATTTGTTTGACGTCTTTATGCGATACATTTAGCTATCGGTGGAATTGATTATGGAGAACAAAAACAATTGTTAATGTCGCTGATTGAACAGAACAAATTTAGCATTGATTTTCATTTTTTTTTTTCAACTTTTATTCCTACTAATTTCATCCATTCATCATCAAATGAAGCAATTGTCATTCAATTCTTTTATTATTTCTCAGTTCGATAAAATCTTTATTCAGAAATAAAAATCGACCATTAAAAAAAAATGATTAATTCTGGGTAGAAACAATTGAAATCTCCGTTGAAGTAGGGGGGAGAATTTCGCTGGCCTTTTATGTTCCTCCACCCCCCCCCCCCTCTACCTTTTCATATAAACCCCACATTTACCCGCACTCTCATCTCTCTTCATTTCTTTTCCCCATTCGTAAAACCTGAGGTACCCTCCACCCCATAGATTTCATGGGGCTTCCAATAAATGTTTGGGAAAATGAATGAAAGGAAAATGGTAAAACGATACCACTTGTACCACCAAAAGTTGACGAGTTTAAATATGAATTAAAATGCATAATTCAAGAGAGAGAATATTTTTAAATACTTGATGCAATAAAGTTCAAACTCACCCTTAATTCTGCATTAATACTTTCCCTTCATTATTTACCGATATATATATATAAATAACCCATAACTTGATATGTGGATATACTTGACTTATCATCACGTCACCACTATATTTGCAATCCACTTCGTCACCGTCGAACGTCATTGCACGTACCCTCCCCCATCCACCTCATTTATAGTGAATATAAGCCACTCTATATCACCAACGATATTAATGGAGAACACGGCAGTGAATCAGAAAGCAATGGGAATAGAGTGGACTGAAGAGGTATTGGAGGGGGGAGGTTACGTGTGTCACACACGCGCCACTGGAAAATTCAAAACCAAAATTCCACGGGCCATTGTCTGTGCCATCAGTGCGTGTCAAATTCCGGCGTACAACTCAGGTGCATTTTGATGCTGGCACCGTTGATATATACGTCAAAATATATTCGAACGATTAAATCATTTGCCAATGGCGTACGCATCATAACTTGAATTTAAGCACCAAGAGTCACTCCACTGAATACAAAACTATCAATTTTAGAAATTTTTTTGTGTTTAATTTTTTCACTGGAGTCTGAAAGAGATAAACACACGTGTTTTATTGGATTTCCTAGGAAAACAAAATTCTGAAAAACTTTGTTTACATTTGTTTTCCTTCATTTTGAAACACTGTGGGGATTTTTTTTCGGGATGTTGTTTGTTTATTTTCAAGAAGAATCGAGAGTTAGAATACTTGGGACAGAATTATACGGAGAGTACACGCTCATCTGACGCGCCGCACGAGACTGAACAACAGTTTGGGTTCCCGGGCTGTGCGCCATGTTTCTAACCGCGCCACTCCCCACTCTTCTCCATTCTTCTCCCTACCGTGATTTAAGTGAATTTTCACTTGTTTACAATTGACTTGATTCACAATTTTGATCACACATTGAATTTGATGTTTAGGTTTTAATTAATTTTAAGCACGTAGAAATTTATGATAAACTAGTGTTATAATTTGTCTTCTGGAATTTTTCCGCAGGGAAATGAATGCTAATTATCGTGGATATTAAATTGTCTCCAAATATATTCGGAAAATTTTAATACATAAATAAATTCATATAAATAATTTTCAAGGTCGAAAATCGGTTCAAATTCATTTATCCAACGTTGCGAGCTAATAAAAGGGAACGAATCAGATTGATTTCTATCGATTTATTAACTGTTTTTTTATTTAATACTTTTTTTTTTCAAAGGTGTCGCGAGCAGTTGGAAACCTCTGATATATGATACTATTGATACTATTATACCTTAAAGGCATACATCAACAAATTACTCTGGCTTCCGGAATTCGAAGTGATGAGTGTCCTCTTTGAATATGTCCCATCACACATATTCATTAATATCCGATTGAAAAATATGATAGATAAGTCTATTCACACACAAATAAATTGTTCAAATCGTTAAAGAATGTGAAGCAAACAAATCAATTTTCAATTTCCATGCGCTCAATCAGACTATCCTATTTAAGAAAGTATATACACATAAATGAACATCGTTAGAGTCAAAATATCTCGAAAACGCGTAAGACTGATTCCTCATTGGTCAATGGCAATAGGTATGAAGTTGGTTAGGTTTTACCAGGGAAATTTGAATGAGTGAAAATCAACACTCACACAGCGCGCGCAGCGCGCTTCACTATCTCGTAGCTTATAAAAGTGAAGTCATCAAACTTCCTCACTCAGTTTGGTCTGCGTAAAGCATAATCATTATTAGTGATAAAGAGTCGTTCAAAGTAACTCAACATGAAAAAGTTTCTATTCATTTTAATATCTATTGCTGCCTTAACATATCTGATCGCTACGAATGAGGGAATTCATTGCATAAAGGATAGTAGTGGAGCGCTAAACATTTGCAAATACTCCAATATAATAACATCCGTCATTCCAACAAGAGGAAGCTCTGTAGACTCGTTGAATCTGAACGATTTCTCTGTAATATCAGCATATGCCGTCCGGGAAATAAAAACCGAGAGCCTTCAGCTGAGTCATTCAATTTCTCCAAACTGCACTCCAAAATTCGTTGAGATGGTACCAGAATCATTCGATGGCCTGTCTTCGGTGAGGTACCTCAAGCTGCGGTGTGTGAAATTTACAGTGAAACCAAATCCTTTCAAAAATTTGAATTTGATAGAATCCATCCTCTTAGATAGCATGGATTTTACAGGAATGCTACAAGATTTTTTGGCAGACTTTCCTCATCTCAATGAATTGCGTTTGGAGAAAGTCAAATTGATGATCATTTCTCCTAATACGTTTTCCACAGTGAATCAAGGACTTGAAAGCCTTCATGTGTACTATGAAATAGACATTGTTGAACCAAACTCTTTTGAGAGACTCCATAATTTGAAGAGTCTTGTAGTGTCTAGCAGTCAGTTAGCTGACCTACGATCTGATGTGTTCCGTGGTCTGAATCAATTGACATGGCTAGGTTTGTCTGAAAATAAGATCACCATATTGCGTAAAAATGTCATCAATCAATTGCACAATTTAGAAAATATCATTTTGTTTGGTAATAGAATTGGTGAAATAGAATTAGGAGCATTTTCTAATTTAATCAATCTGAGGGAAATTGATTTGGCCTATAATCTTTTGAAATATATACCTGCTGGAGTTTTTTATTACCTCGGAGCTCTGAAGTTTCTGCACCTCAATTCTAATCAAATAAGGACCGTATCCCTCAATGCTTTCAAGGGATGCACTCAACTTCAGTATCTGAATTTGAATGATAATAAAATCCACCGCATCCCGTCGAATGCTTTTTTTGGTTTAAATATCAAAGAGCTCCGTTTAGATCACAATAACATCAGTAGTCTAAAAGATGACACTTTCAATGGTCTTCATGTGACGTCTTTATTAGATCTTCGTTACAACAATATCAGTGTTATTGGGCTAGAAGCATTTAGGAACCTCAAAGGGGGAAGGATTTCCATTGACATTGATAATATAACTGAAGTTGATAGAGAAGACTGGGGTGTAGATGAATCAATCACGGAGATCAGTAGATTTTGATGTGAATAATTTTTTGTTTTGAAAGCATTGTAATTTTGAACATTTAATTATTCATATGGCATCTAATAAAGCTCTCATTGAAAACGAGAATTTGTCTTTATTTGAATAATCATCAAATTAAAATAAATCAATTATTTAGATTTAACACATCATTTATTTAAATTTAATCAAAATTCAATTTGCCAACATTTTAATTACAAATTTACCTGAAATTAACAAACCGTTTAATGAATTTAAATTTGTTCTAAATGAATAGATGTCTTTAGTTAAGTTTAATAAATCCATTTATCAGGAATAATGAAATGATTTAATTTAATTGAAATAACGATATGTTCAAAACAAATAAAAAAATTGGAATAAACCCATTTATTTGATTCGAATGAATCATTCTCCTGGGTGATGTTCACGAAACTCATTATTCTTATCGGATTCCAAATAATAATACTATATTAGTGTATTGGAACTGACCCAATTAGAACAATCAGAACATCTTGGAAAACTATTGTTTTTGCTTCCGGACGGAAGCTTTGTTTTTACAAGATTTTTGATATTGTCCAATTTTATGTGGAAATGATGTGGAGTGTTATAAAACGTCAAGATATGATATTTTTAGCGCCTGTCCGTATGTGTGTATGAGTGTGTGTGCAGATTTTTGATTTCTTTTTTGAAATTGGGATAATAAAACGGCAAAATTTTTTCAAAAAAATCTGAAATTTTTACACATATTTGGTATCTCTTATGTTCAACTTCAGGCAAAATTTCAGCTTGATCGACCGATTAGTTCTCGAGATATCGTCATTTATCGGAAAATCGTTTTTCTTCAATATCTCGGGAACAGTTTAAGCGATCAATTTTTTTTTTTTTCAAAATATTCGTCATAAAAATATCTATCGATTTTGATAAAAATATTCACTCCGACCCCCGAGAAGTCACATAGTTATGGCCCTTTTTCTATTTTCTTCGCTAAAATCCTTGTACGCGTGATAACTTAAAAAATAATCTATAAAAAAAGTTCAAATTTGGTATGATTGTAGGTCTTATGAAAATAAAGGTTGCTATTTTGGATGGGCGCGATTGACCGATTAGTTTCGGAGATATTGCATTTTATGTGTAAAACTCGTTTCTCTGATATCTCAGAAACTACTTGACCGATTGGTTTTTTTTTTTTTTTCAAAATATTCGTTACGGTGGCTTCTATCTAATACAATCAAAATATGTATACCGCCCTATTGAAAGTTTTCGAGATATTGTCGATTTTCTATTTTTATTCTCGGAATTTGTCCCAACGAGATATTATGCAACTAAGAGTTGGTGCCTGGATCTGAAATTTGGGCTACTAGTTGGTATAGTCAGGTTACAATTCTGTGTAAAATTTGAAGTCGATATGTTCTCTACTTTCCAAGATACAGCCAATTATTTTTTTTTTTTCCCTCTTGAAAGAGGATGGAAGTTGGTGTTTAGTGCAAAATTTCAGCAAAATTTCAATCGATTTAGATTTTCCTTGAGGATTAATTGAAAAGTAATTCATAAATTTATTTATTTTTTTTTTTTATTCTCGTTGAATACGATGGGACAGCTCACGGAATAAATAATCATTATTCTATTCTATTTCCCTTTCAAATGGGATGAAAATGGGATCAAGTAGGAAATTCCAGCAGAACTCAACCATTTTGGATTTTCTTCCAACACTGATTGAAGATTAATTCATAAATTTATTTCACTGATTTTCTTTATTCCAGTGGCATTTCCCTTGAGGAAATGTAATTCATAAAGTTTCTACATTTTTTTCTGGGCAGAATCGATTCTAGATCCGTTCGGAAGCTAACTACCAATGAAATTGGTAGAAAAAAAAAACAAGCATAATATAATACCGCATTTCTTTCACCGCTTAATACCAGCCGCATGAAAGTGACCGCCTACTTGTTTTAATGATGTTTTAACGAGCGAATTTCTTTTTTTTTTAATTTTTTTATCGATAAAGAGAATAATAAAATCGTCAGGATTCATGCCAGCAGATGAAATTCCAATGTTCTATGTTTCATCATCGTATCTGCCTTGATGACATACAATACCATATCATACAATAGGGGAAGAGAGGGTATTACCGGACACTTAAGCAGAATTGCTCGTATTATTTATTGGAAATACTTCCTAATACTGAAAAAAATTGCCGATTAATGTTCATTTATTATGAACTTCAATGCTAATTATTTATGAAATTACTGCTAGAAAACATTTTTCAATATTAATATTTATTGAACTCATACGTTGAACGCAAAATTGCAAAACGTCATATAAAATATGAAGAAAGAATGAACAATACTCGTAATATTTATTCGTAACACATATCACAAAACTGTCACCAGGGGTTTTGTGATTTTGAACAAATTTTCAAGAGATTTACGAAATGATGGGACATCAGTATTGGCAGTTTCAGGTATCTTCTGGGACTGTTGATACTCCTGATGAGTCGACGCCTGCGTAGACTTATCAGGAAACGTTTTAGTTGAGTTGGAGTATTGTTGTTTATATTTTCAGCAGAAAGAACTACAATAGTGTCTCCAGAAGCAAGATCCTCTTCAGTGATCACTGGAATTTCCAGTAGAATGCTGTCCTACAGTTGATCAGTGTCATGTTGTTCAGAGATTGACTGAGTTGACATGGACTCACCATACTTAGTGTTCTCTGTTGATGGCAGAATTTTACCACTCTCAAGAAATTCAGCAGGTGCAAAATCTTTATCTTCGAGTCGATTCCTATTGAATGGATATATTCCAGTACACTCGAATACAGAGATACCTTTTTGGATTGAGGCTACACTGGAATATGCTCGATTAAAAATTGATGCTATATCAAAATGTGTAATTCTCTGATTCACTTTGATCTTTATGAATGCTTCACATTCTTTTCCTGAGTCCACTGGGCTTTCTTTATGCGGTTTCAATTATTTTCTGCCATCTAAAAAGAAAACAAGCAGACGTAGAGGCCATGCGACTGAGGCTATGCAGCTATAGATATGCGTTGTTTCCTTGCCATCAATAAATTGATGGTGAGCTTCCGGATGGTTTTTTAAATTGAACTGGTTCAGTTAGCCGAATAGTGAGAGGACACGTTAGAATGAAAGAAATTCAATTTCGCGATTTGAAGGACGTCGTTGTTTCTTCGTTTATATCTTGTTTGAAGGTGTGAACGTTTTTTTACTCGATTTCATAATTGGAGATCTATCAGGGGGTTATGGAGAAGTATTATGAATTTTTACAGAATTTTGGAACTGGTTCAATTATTGGAAAAATGAGGGCGTACTGGTGACAAAATCACACAAATGGCAACGCTATTAACATCTTTAATCATCTAACTTTATTCCCACAGGTACAGATTACAATAATTTCCAGTGAAAAATATAAAAATGGCCATATTTGGAAACCTACATGAATGAATATATGTACATAACTTGTTATTATCGTAATTCCCGAACGAATATCTCTGGAACTGACCGTCCGATTGAGCTGATTTTCAATACCAAACATGGCAATCACAAGAGTCACCTTCATGCCAAATTCCAAGTTGATATCTTGATTTCTTCGAAAGTTAGCGCGATTACAATTATTTTCGGTGAAAAACAGAAAAGTGGCCATAGCTCAAAAACTTTGTATCGACGGGTATATATATTTTGATTAATTAAGATAGATAATATCGAGACGAAGATTTTGAAAAAAAAAGAAATCAAATCGGTGCAGTCGTTTTTGAGATATCGAATAAATTAGATTTATATACAAAATTGAATAACTCCGGAACTAATTTTCCGATTGAGCTGATTTTCAATACCAAATATGACATTCATAAGAGTCACCTTCATGCCAAATTCCAAGTTGATATCTTGATTTCTCCAAAAGTTAGAGCAATTACAATTATTTTCGGTGAAAAACAGAAAAGTGGCCATAGCTCAAAAACTTTGTATCGACGGGTATATATATTTTGGTTAATTAAGATAGATAATATCGAGACGAAGATTTTGAAAAAAAAAGAAATCAAATCGGTGCAGTCGTTTTCGAGATATCGAATAAATTAGATTTATATACAAAATTGAATAACTCTGTAACTAATTGTCCGATTGAGCTGATTTTCAATACCAAACATGACAATCATAAGAGTCACCTTCATGTCAAATTTCAAGTTGATATTTTGATTTCTTCGAAAGTTAGAGCAATTACAATTATTTTCGGTGAAAAACAGAAAAGTAGCCATATCTCAAAAACTTTGTATCGACGGGTATACATATTTTGGTTGATTGAGATAAATAATATCGAGACAAAGATTTTGAAAAAAAAATAAATAAAATCGGTGCAGTCGTTTTTGAGATATTGACGTTAAAAGATTTACAAACAAATCACTATTTCTCAAAAACCACTTGACCGATCAAGCTGAAATTTGGCACAGAACTAGCTTCAACTAATACCAACAATCTATCAAAATTTCAGATTTTTTGGGAATGATTTTCCCACTTAATTGTTAAATTTACGAAAAAGTGACCACCGAGTGGACACCCGCACATACGGACATTGGCTCCAAACTTCGTATTTTTACGTTTCAGACCGTTCTACATCATTTCCAGCCATAATTAGAAAATGTGAAAATGGAACGATTACAAGGCTTCCATCCGGAAGCAAAAAGTGTCAATACCGCGAGGAAAAATTCTTGTTTACATAAATCTAACCTTAAAATGTCAAAAATTAGTATTTCTTCACTATGTGACAAATAAAACCTATTTCATTCAAAAATTAATAGATTCCATTCATCATTAAATTAAATCGGTGCTTTTGAAACTAAAAATTCATTGTTAATACTCACTCTTCATGGAAAATACGACTAGAAATGTCGTCGCTCTGGTAACCAGTCGATGGATGTTTAGACTCTGAGTGTCCGGTGATACCCGCCAATGCTGTCCAGTATTAGCCACAAGTGCCACCTCCGTATTTATTTAAAATTACATATTTTTAAGATTAAATCAATACGCGAAACTTCCTCGGATATAAAATTCAAATATCAAATTCATTGACAAAACAAAAATAATTTCGATACAAAACAAAAAAATACATGGAAATGCTTATTTGAAGACATTCATTTCTTAGATGCTAGAGCTTCAAAATTTTAATGTTTATTTATTTTTTGTTATCACTAACATTATATTATCGTAACTTCCAAAATTAGATAAAGACGATAGGCTTCCCAGCTAAAAATGGCTGTATATGGATGGTATACAGGTTTTATATAACTGATATACAGTCATTATAATATTCATATACATAATTGGCCATGTATGGAAAGTATATGATCCATTCACAATTCGTATACTATCAATATATGATCCATATAATTGTTGCATATAGGCTCGGACTAGATGCCAATGCCATCTCAGTAATATTGAGTGAGCATTCGAATCAATTTAATTGATAATGAGTTGTACCCAGACCAAGACAATAAACAAATTTGTAAAATAAAATTTCAGATTTCGTAGCCACATTCAGGAGAGAGAAACATTGGGTTAAAGTGGATGAGCAACTGATACGTCAGAGCATGAGGAACAAATTACAGGAACTCAAGCTCAAATCTCATCGTTAACATGTTTCATTAGACATTATTACCTTCCATTGCAATGAATTATTGTCATTATTATTCATAGAAAATAAAAATCTAATTATTCATTCTGACAATCATCATATCAGTTTGTTACCGAGTCTGTTCTCTTCATTTTATTTTTATCATTTTGTCAATTCGTTCATTTTCTCTGTTCACTCATTGGTTATTGATCTCAATTCTATGAAAAACACGTCACTGAAATGAAATCTACGCTTTCGTTCCAGATTCTTTTTGAAGAGAAAAATCTTAACACTATAATTAGAGTGTTTTTCAGGCAAGTACACTACAAAAATTCGGATCTTATTTCAAGATCCATTTGTCCGATTTTTAAGATCAAAATGTCCCAATTTCTAAGTATTCAAATATGACTCAGTTTAAGATTGATTTTTCATCTTGAGGCTAAGATGCATTTCGGATCTCATTTTTTATTTTTTTATTTTTGTTTCTTTTAATTAATTTTTGAAAATGATTTATTAAATCTTTTTTTATTTTCCTTTCTTTCGTTAATTTTATTCGGATTGTCTTTCTATCATGAAACAAATGTCAAAGGACAATTTTTTTTTTTCATTTTTTTTAAATCGACGGATATAATTTTTTTACTGTTTTATTTAAAATCGAAGGACTAATTTTTTTATTTTTTTTATCAAAGGACTATTTTTTTGAACAGTAGCATAATGCCATGTAACAAATGTCAAAGGACAATTTTTTTTTTTTTTTTTTTATCAAAGGACTAATAATTTTTTTGATCTTTAACAGTAGTATAATGCCATGTGACAAATGTCAAAGGACAATTTTTTTTTTTTTCATTTTTTTTAATCAAAGGACTAATATTTTTTTTTTTCTTTCAAAGGACTGATATTTTTTTTTTCAAAGGAATAATAATTTTTTTTTTCTTTGACAGTAGTATAGTGCCATGTGATAAATGTCAAAGGATAATTTTTTTTTTCATTTTTTTTAAATCAAAGGATTATTTTTTTTTTTTTAATCGAAGGACTAATAATGTTTTTTCTATCAAAGGACTGTTTTGTTTTTCAACAGTAGCATTATGTCATGTGACAAATGTCAAAGGACAATTTTTTTTTCTTTTTTTTTTAAATCAAAGGACTAATTTTTTTTTTTTTAATCGAAGGACTAATAATGTTTTTTCTATCAAAGGACTATTTTTTTTTTCAACAGTAGCATTATGTCATGTGACCAATGTCAAAAGACAATTTTTTTTTCATTTTTTTTAAATCAAAGGACTAATTTTTTTTTTTAATCGAAGGATTAATAATTTTTTTTCTATCACAGGACTATTTTTTTTTTCAACAGTAGCATTATGTCATGTGACAAATGTCAGAGGACAATATCTTTTTTTCATTTTTTTTAAATCGAAGGACTAATATTTTCTTTTTATCAAAGGACTAATAATTTTTTTTTTTAATCAAAGAACTAATAATATTCTTTTTCCTATTTGAAAACAAAGGACTAATTTTTTTTTTTTATTAAAGGACTATTTTTTTAACAGTAGCATGATGCCATGTGACAAATGTCAAAGGACTAATAATTTCTTTTTGTTTTATTCAAAATCAAAGAACTAATTTTTTTTTTCATCAAAAGACAATTTTTTTCTTTAACAGTAGTATGATGCCATGTGACAAACGTCAGAGAACAATTTTTTTTTCTTTTTTGCTTCCGAATAGAAGCATTGTCATCGACCTATTTTAACATTTTCTAATTTTGGCTGGAAATGATGTAGAATGGTCTGAAACATGAAAATACGAATTTGGAGCCAATGTCCGTCTGTCGCGTGTCCACTCGGGGGTCACTTTTCCTTATATTGACCAATTAATTGAGAAAATCATTTCCGAAAAATCTGAAATTTTGTCAGATTGTTGGTATTAGCTGATACTAATTCTGTGCCAAATTTCAACTCGATCGATTGAGTAGTTTTTGAGGAATAGTGATTTGTTTGTAAATCGTTTTTTGTGAATATCTCAGAAATGACCAAACCTATTGGCTTTTTTTTCAAAATCTTCGTCTCGTTGTCTACTATCTGAATCAACCAGGATATATATACCGGTCGATGTAAGGTTTTAGAGATATGGCCAATTTTCTGTTTTTCGCGGAAAATTCCTGTAAACACACTAACTTTTTAAAAAATGGAGATATCAACTTAAAATTTGGCATGAAAGTGACTCTCATGATTTTCATGTTTGATAATAAAAATGAGCTCAATTGGACAAGTGGTTCTGAAGATATTCAACGTTGAACGTAAATCGATTTTATCGAATATCTCGAAAACGACTCAATCGATTAATTTTTTTTTTTTCAACACCTTCATCTCGATGTCTTCTATCTTAATGAATCAAAATATGTATACCCGTTGATACAAAAATTTCGATATATGGCTATTTTTCTGTTTTTCACTGCAAATCCTTGTAAAGATGCTAACTTTTGAAAAAGTTGAGATATCAACTTGAAATTTGGCATGAAGGTGACTCTCATGATTGTCATGTTTGGTATTTCAAATCAGCTTAATCGGGCAGGTGGTTCCGGAGATATTCAACTTTCGAGATATGAAATGCAAAACATTTACTATAATAATACGCGAAAAGGATTGAAAGGACTATTCGGAAGCGCTCTATTAATTGATTGATGGTGAGAAGAAAATGCACACGTAAAATTAACAAACTCTACAACCGCAAATCTGTAGTTATAAATCTATAGTCGCATGTCGCTGCCGCCTACTTGTTTTAAAATGAAGGGACTATAATTTTTTAAGTCCTTTGATTAAAAAAAAATTATTAGTCCTTTGATTAAAAAAAAAATATATATTAGTCCTTTGATTTAAAAAAAAATGAAAAAAAAATTGTCCTTTGACATTTGTCATATGGCACTATACTACTGTCAAAGAAAAAAAAAATTATTAGTCCTTTGAAAAAAAAAATATCAGTCCTTTGAAAGAAAAAAAAAATATTAGTCCTTTGATTTAAAAAAAATGAAAAAAAAAAATTGTCTTTTGACATTTGTCACATGGCAATATACTAGTGTTAAAGATCAAAAAAATTATTAGTCCTTTGATTTAAAAAAAATGAAAAAAAAAATTGTCTTTTGACATTTGTCACATGGCAATATACTAGTGTTAAAGATCAAAAAAATTATTAGTCCTTTGATTTAAAAAAAAAAAAAAAAATTGTCTTTTGACATTTGTCACATGGCAATATACTAGTGTTAAAGATCAAAAAAATTATTAGTCCTTTAATAAAAAAAAAAAAAAATTGTCCTTTGACATTTGTCACATGGCATTATACTCCTGTTAAAGAACTGTTATTAGTCCCTTGATAATTACCAAAAAAAAATCTTCCCTTGACATTGTCTTATAACATTGATGCCGTGATTCGGAGCTTTCGATATCTGTCTATTGTCATTTTTTTTCAAAAGAATACATATGTTATTGGATCAATTATTCAACTAATTTAATTAATTAATGTATGGATAAATGAAGAAACCACTAATTTATTAATTAATGGATTTTAACTTCGATCGATTGACCAATAAACGGATTCATTAATTGATAATCTCAGTTTATCGTAAGACTCGGAAATAGTCTTACATTTTGGATCTTAATCGCCACGCGCATCTTACATTTGCAAAGTGTCTTACACCTCATGTTCTTAAATCATTTTGAGAATCTTAAATTGAGACTCTATTTGGATCTTAAATTGGGGATCTTAAAATTTAAGATTCGAAACGAATCTTATTTCTATCTAAGATCTATAAAGGATCTTAATTGCGTAAGAACATCATTATAAGATACGAAATAGATCTTATTTTAAGACTCTTTATCGTTCTTAAGACGTTAGATCTTAGTTTAAGAACCCTCCTAAGATCCTACTTTTTGTAGTGTGGTCTCTTCAATTTTGTCTTTCCCAATACCTTTTGCCATTGCACCAGTAAGAGAGCAATTGCGCAAAGCCTCATCTGTAAACACAGCATCCAACAACGCTCGAGCCAAGGGTCTCGATCCGGTAGCCACTCGCTTCATATTAGTCAAAATTGCTTCCTTAACGAAAACTCCAGTATTTTCCATCAACTCTACTACACCGGGGTCTCTCTTCGTCCATTTGAACTGTGACTCCGCCCTGGAGGCTCCTCCACCTATGATAATGCGATCGACAAAGCTAGAGTTAGATCAAGGAAAAAAAGTGAAGTACTGAGGTAATGTAAAAGATGTAATGATAAAGAAGTGCAGATTTCGTAAACCTGATCCATTTTTTTTGTTATTAATTCCGTAGTCTTCCTTCCTTGATTTCTTTTTCTTCTGGTCACTGAATGAATCGTCGACATTCAAAGATCCTAAATGCAATCAATATCATGAGTATTAAATGCGTGGAAATATGTTGATCCAGTTGTTCATACAAACGTTCTCGTGAATGAGTTGAACTCGTGGATTCATGACAGTTATTTTTTTTCAATTGAACTTTCTTTTTTCTATTGTCCTTCTGGTAGCGTGTGGGATCTGAAGAGTGAACAGTTTTTTATGAATGAATTGGAGATGCGTTCTAAATTTTGAATGATGAATAATTCTATCAATGTGACCTTGGGGAGGGATTCTAGGTGAGTTAGACATGGACTGTGATTCGGAGAGTTCTTCAATGACATCGCCGTCATCGTTATCGTGGTTATTATCAAGAGTAATTGATCTAACGTCATTTTAACAGTGGAAAGCAGTTCACAGAGATTTGAAATGATAGTTCTCCTCTTCTTGCGGTTGGACATTCGTTGACTACTGTTGGATCCTGCGTTTCTCCTCTTCACTGGTCTTAAGTGACTACGAGCCTCGTGAGTCTATAAAAGAAGATCAATGAGTGATTTTCACTACTTGTATTATTGAGACAAGTTGATTTTTGTAAGAGAAACTTTTTTCAATCCATGAGACCCCTTTTCTTTATCCGAATCACTTATCCTAGAGTTATCACTCTGATGAATTGTGGCTTTAGTAATTTTGATATTACGCTTTGCTTTATTCAACCCATTCTTTGAATTGTCATGTAATTTTTCAGGATGCTCTACTTCTGGTGATGAAGCTGATGCGTCTGAATCAGGAATATGTTGTGGCGTATTCTAGAAAAAATCAGAGAATTGAGTGGACCTTTAATGGACCATTTCTCTCCCTTGATTTTCTAGACTCACTGTCATGAGTCTCTGCAAATAAACTTTCATCATCAGATTCAATGAGTGCTCGCATTGTCTTCTTCTTCTTCTGGGCTGTTGACGATTCTTTACTTGTTGAAGCGATTGGACCCTCTCCTGGAAAACTCTCCATTGAAGAATTGAATTGCGTTGATGCTGGAGGACTACCCGAGAGTGGGCTCTAATAACGAATCAGATAAAGGATATGAGTTTTAAGATTGTAATGTAATGGAAACAGTGGTGATTGATCGACTTCTGCTGAGGGTATTCTATAACTTCTTGATAGTATTTCACGCGCCGCCATCAGAGGGTAAACTACCCTTAAGGAGAAATAAAATACACTAAGCAGTGGGCAATAAACTGATGTAAGAGGATATTTTTTGAAAACTTGGGCAGTAGTGAAGTAGATTCGGCTTGTTTCAATGCAATAATGATTGGATTATCCGGTTATACCCTCAATGGTCTCTCTTTTCCTCCAATTTGCTTTTTGCTATTATCATTGGCTTTGTGTTCATGGGTAGGAATGGTTGCTCTCCACGATGGCTTGTTGGCACGTAGGTAATCCAAAATATCTCTGGTCGTTTGCTCATTTCCTTTCTCCAGCGCATCCTGCGTTACACATGACTTTCAAATAGATAAAACTATATTTTTCAAACCTGTACATTGCTTTTCCTCTTCTTCTTTTCTTTCGATGCTGCTCCCTTTTTTCGTGCATCAATGGATAAATCCGGATTTTTTTCTTTACCAATTCCTGCAAGCAATTTTTCATCTCTTTCCGCCACTTTCACTGATATGGCACGTTCGATGACATTCAATTTGTCTGAAAATTAATTTTGGTGATGACTAGAAACCATATAACGTGTGTGAATAAAATGAGACCATTGTCAAAACCAAATACATACGTGAAATTTGTAGAACAGTTCCCTTGTATGAGCGTCGACGTTTCGATTCATCAGAACGATAAAAAAATTGAGTCTTTGAACCCACCATTGGCTTCGAGTCCTCGCCTCTCTTAATATCATCCTCCGTAATTATATAAAAACATGTATCAACTCCTTCGATAAGATAATACATGCTTACTACCGTTGAGCTCAAGTTACAGTTTTCTCTCTTCTTCTTCTTGATTTGATAACATTGGTTAACGTTGTACAATCCGGCAGTTCCTAACTGCACTCACTTCACTCACTTCACGCTCTTCACTTTCTTTATCCACCATTTGTTTTCATGAAACAGCAGAAAACCTTGAGATCGAATGCTCAGAATTTCTATCGAACTTGAAATTGAAGACAACTAAAAATTGATTGCAAGGGGGCAGGACATCATGAAATATAGAAAATATTTGCATGAGGAAGACGTGAGTAATCTACGTTGGGAAAACCAAGAAAACAACTCAAGCGTATGTTTAAGGGCTGATCCTTTACAGAATTTTTTTTTCCCGAGAAAAAAAATTTTCTTCAAGTGCATTTCCGCAGAAGATTTATATTTATCTCTAATTAAATGCCTCACTTCCGGTTTTTACTGATCAGCATTAAATAATCGACAGATAAACGCATTGAGTTTCTTCTAGGTTTCTTCGAGCGGGTGATAGAGATGAAAAAAGTTTCAGGGATTACGTGTCATCTCTCTCACTCCTTCTATTAAAAATAAATCTGTGTATTCAATCGTAGTTGAATCTGTCAATTGGTCAGGCAAATTTACCACGTACCGCGTTGAGACGATGGCAGCAAGAAAGAGAGCGGCTTGACGATGGCAATGGAACTGGTACTTCTCAAAATGATTCTACCTATTTAGATTCAGACTGGAGTATTTATGACAACGACCATTTCTCTCAGACCATTTTCTCGAGTATTTTATCACATATCAGTGAAGGGGAGAATGACCCAAGCAATCAGACCAATCACTGGGATGAAACGAATTTCTCTAATCTTGGGAGTGAGAATGTGCAAAGAACTTTTGAAGGAGATAGTGAGTTTGAGGATGAGATCCATGGTTCGGGAAATAAGAATCAATGGTTTGATGAATTCATCTTTGAAAATTCAAGTATAACGTGCGGGGAATACGTTCATATGATACTAGAATTTTTCATTACCCATAGCATCACAAAAACTGCGTTGGCAGCACTTCTCAAGATGATTGAGCTACTATTACCTCAACCTAATCATGTGCCTGCCACTAAATATTATTTTGACATGTTTTTGAAGGAGACCATTCCATCCTTCAGTGGAGCTATAATGAAACACCGACTTTGTGATGCCTGTGGATATTATCTGGGGGAATTTGCAGCTTCTGAAAAGAATCCTCCTTGTAGAGCGTGTAAAAGTGAAAACACCAAGGGATTGTTTGTTGAATATAATTTACGTTCATTATTGATTGACGCGTTTGAAAAACGCAAGTTATATGAATTGATTGAGGAACACAATCAAGCATCTTGCAATGAAAATGATAACATAATTTGTGACATTACTTCTGGAGAACATTATAAGAAAGTAGAACGTGAAGCTGAGATGGGTACATATGATGTGGTTTTCCTATGGAATACCGACGGTGCCCCTATGGCCAACAGTTCCAATGGACAATTATGGCCCATCCACACTGTTAAAAATTTTAGGGTAGAAATTACCACACATGTGTAGGAAGTCATTTACACCATACAGTATGGGAAATTTTTCACACGGTATTGTAAATTTATCACACCGATTTCCTTTCAATACTAGTACTAGTACTAGTAGAAAATTCATACAAAAGTGTAAGAATTTTCCTATACACGTCAACTAATTTTTTTCGGATACCGTATTGTAATTTTTGATACATATGTTATTACCATTCTAGGTAACAAAAAATGTAATTAATCAATCAAGCCGCACATTTATGAGTGGATTCAATCTTTCCCTGCTTATTCCTATCATATACCTACCTACTTAACCTATAAATAGAAATTAAAATTTCCTATCGAGGGGGGGGGGGGGTTTGAACCTATGACCTACGCACTCGCAACCTAACGCTTTACCACGGAGCCATTTTTTTTTTTTTCTCAACATGGTTTTTATTTTCAGTACGTCAGTATTTACATTATTTACAATATTAAAAACTAGTTATTAAAAAAATTATTAAACACAATTATTTTTGTTTAAACTTTGGCCATGATTGGCACTCGAGATTTATACAATATTTTCAAGAGAATTGGGTTTTTGTAATTAATACATTTCCTTGATTTTGATCTTTTGGATATCAGTTTAATTTGATTTGGAGCGAATTTTGTATTCTGCTATCGTTATCAGTATTTGAGCCCTAAAAAAAATATAGTATTTGCTAATTTGTAAAAAAAAGGGGCTTTGAATATTTGCGATTTATATAAAAATAAGGGGGGTAGTCCCAATCGAGTATTATTTTTGTTTTAATTGTATGACCAATTATTCAGTATGACTGTTATTAATATTATTTTTATATTGGATATCTTAATTTTTACAACGTACCAACCCAGGCAATTACAGGGGCATAGCTCTTATTAATTCAATTGTTAAAGTTTTTACTTCTATTCTCAAAGATAGACTCGAAAATTGGGCATCGAAGCAAAAAATCATACCAGAGTGTCAAGCTGGATTTGTCAAAAATAAAGGTTGCCTGGATAACATTTTTACCTTAACGTGCGCGATTAATCAACAATTGAGGCTAGGGAATAGAAAGGTGCTGGCATTGTTCATTGATTTTCGTCGTGCTTTTGACTCTGTATCTCATTTCAAGCTTTGGTGTTGCCTCTATGACCTCGGAGTTAGTGCTAAAATCATTAGAATCCTCAAAAACCTCTATGATCATGCTAAGTTGAGAGTGAAACAGGGTGCAGAACTATCGAACTATGTTGAGATCTCTGAAGGAGTTCTCCAGGGAGAGATCCTGAGCCCCCTCCTTTTTATATTGTTTTTGTCAGATATCGAGAAATTTTTCCTAGACAGGGGTGCCAGGGGTATCCCTCTGGATGCTCACAACGATGTCCTTGCTCTTATGTTCGCGGATGACCTTGTGTTCCTTTGTGAAAATGAGATATGGGCACAGAGAATTGCAACGATTCTCAACGATTATGTTAGTTGGAAGGGTCTGACCGTAAACATCCTAAAATCACAATTGGTAATTTGTAAAGAGGGCAGAAGTCCATCGAAGAAAATTGAAATATTTTTGGGCACCGAAAAGATCGAGGTAGTCAAATCATATACCTACTTAGGAATTCAAATTGCTAGCTCAGCGATGGGACTTCAGGCAGCTAAAGCTGCAGTACAGAGAACCAGGGTAGCGTGTAGTACCGCGTTGAGCATCTTATCTAGGGCTAAATCGGACTCGTGGCAGAGTAATTTGAAAATTTATGACGCTATTGTCTCTTCTACCTTGATGTATGGGGCCCCAGTGTGGTCACTTAGATATGTCAGCATGTTAGAGGTTGCTCAACTAGCTTATTTCAAAAAACTATACCGGCTCCCCATCACCACCCCAGGCTACCTGATACGCCTTGAGCTCGGGCTCGTTCCTCTTGAAGTAAGAGTTTTCTCTCTTGGTATAAGTTGGATCGTAAAGATCCTGAGCATGAAAGATTCGCGACTTCCCAAGGTCTGCCTGCTGCGTGACCTTCATCTCTTCCTCAATAAAGAGCCAAACCCCTCGTCTAAATCATTACGTAGATTCAATCGCTTCAACTGGGTGTACCAATTCAATTCATTCTTGAGCAAAATTGGTGAGGAGGACATGTGGCACCATATGCGGGCTGACCTCTGGGAGGAAAAGAAAGAGATTCTCGTTAGGAAGATGACTGCACACCTGAAACACTCTGATTTGGCTGCTCTTGGCAGGTCCTCTAGCATCCAGATAAATCTACCACGTTCAGACATGGACCCTCTTCCGAGCTATTTAGCTAACAGATGTAAATGGGCGTATGCCTGCGTCATGATCCAGACAAGGTTGGCTAGCGAGAGATTCCACAGATACACACTCGACGGAGTATCCCATAGGTTCATACCCACAACTCCTTGTTCTATATGCAATCTAGCTGAGCAGGATACAATAGTACATCTGCTATTTAAATGTCCAATTTATAGTAATCTGAGGAACCTTTGGCTGCCCAGTTTTGTCTTGACTAACTCAAGTGACCCTGTAGCAATTGACGAGCGCTTGAAGCTCTTTCTTTGCGATGATAACTCTGACAACTGTAAGGTCCTCTATTGTTTTCTTGCAAATGCGCTTAAATTACGTAAATTTGTACTCGACCTTGATAATACGTCCTAATGGAGTCAAAAGCGAAATATGTATTATAACTATAAAATCCATATGATGTTCTAAATCTTTACTTTTATATTTTTATGTGTAAAAATCTTGTACCCCCCCCTGCTATAGGGAGTGCCCTGCAGAGCAGGTATTCAATAAATAAAAATAAAATTTTTACAACGTAAGAAATTGCCAAATATAATTTTGTATCAGTATATAAATATTTAAGTCTTGATAGACTTTAAGAAATAAAGAAAATAATACAATAATCTGACATAATGTTTGCATATTATGATTAATTTCAATGTTTGTTGAGCTGTATTTAAATAATTCAGAGATTTTATGGAGGTCTGTAATTTTGTCTCGCATATACCACGGAGCCATCGCACGCTATTCTTATGGCCAGTGGTTCGTATCGTCTATATGAATTATAACTTCATATTTTTCACAAGTGATGATTTTACATAATTAGATCAAATTGTTCAACTCCAATTACTGAATGATTCCCTATTGAAACAGAAGTTACAAAAATTCTACAATTTTCTTAATCAAAGACAGGATTTCTCAATTCAGGCATATAATATTCCCAAATCGAGAATATTTGTATGCCGGAATCGGGCATATTTTATTCTCAATTCGGGAATAATATTCCCAATTCAGGCATACAATATACCTGATTTAAGAATATTATTCTTGAATTGAGAATAAAATATGCTCGATTCGAGCATATAGATATTCCTGATTTGAAAATAATATTCCCAATTCAGGCATATAATATTCCTGATTTGAGAATATTATTTATGCTCAAATCAAGCATATAAAATGCCTGATTCAAGATTTTTTTTTTCCGTGTTCTGTTGAAGTAATGCGGGGACAACTTGGAACTTATTCGACAATTTCGGAGCTGTTCTCAATGAGTGATAAATTCTTTTTCAATTTGTGATGATCCACAATTCTTCAGAACACAAAAAAACCTATAATAACATCCACTATAAATTTATAGGAGTGTTACTAAATTTCGAAAGGAAATCATAATATTCCCACGCACTTTCGAAACAAAATGATAATATTTCTGGAATTTTCCTTGACTCTGGTTTACAATTGAAAGATTGTAATTTTCTCAGACAAATGTATGTTTAAAGTGTGACAAATTTACAATTTTTGACGTGGATACGTCTATAGTTTCGTTTTGAACTTTATGGGGATGGGGGGCGATTTTGTGAAATGATGTAAGTAGTATTTATGCCCCAGCGCCATCTACCGGGAAACATTTTACTCTTTCGAAAACTTATCATGTCACATTGATAACTTATCGACGGATAACTGCGAAATAACATACAGACAAAGTTAATCGTTCACACAAATACGTTGGTTTTCGTTTCATTATAAAACTTGTCAAATTTATGGAAACTGAATTTAATTCAACTTGATGTCAGACTCACCCGACGACATTAGGGAATACTCGTTTGGACCTGCCTTTTGCTTGAAATATTGATGTCAATATTTCGTTATTGTATCATACTTTTCTTATCACCGACCAATACTTAATAAAGTGACATTAAAACAGTAACCATTGTATGCAACATGTTCTACTTCTCATATCTTTCTGAACGTGAGACGTATCCACGTTAAATTCTACGGCTGTATCGACGATACAGCCACCTGTCATTTTTTTTTTTAAACAGCGTATCTTAAAATTGGTGGAATAAATGCATTATTCGAAGCCGATTGGAAATTCATAATTCGGTATGGCATATTCATGACATAATTGCAGTATGTATAGGAAAATCATCGGAAAATGATGAGAAAATTGCAAGAAATTATTATTTTTCTTATATAAACAGTAATTTCCCAGCATTTTTACTAATTCTACAACCCTACTGATAGAATTGCAAATATGTGAAGTAATTTTCTAGTAAAAAAATGACAATCGGGAATTATTTACAACGATAGTAATTTTCTTATACGGATGTAATATAAAAGTGTACTAAAATCACAATCTTTTTTAACAGTGCAGCTACAAATTCTCAATATTCCCCCAAAATCAAGAACCGCTTTCCAACTCGTTGTTGGCCTGTATTATAGCTATGAACAAAAACCAAAATCTAATGAATTCCTCAAACTATTCATCAAGATGATGCAGAATTTATTATCAGACGGGTTTGAATAGCAGCATCCTACGAGAGGAACAGTTCACAGTATTGCCATTGCTCCCATTGCAACCTTAGATGCCCCTGCCAAAGCTTTAGTGCTGAACATGATGGGCCATAGTGGGCATTACAGTTGCTCATATTGTGAACATCCAGGAGAAACAGGTCCGACGGGAAAGGGCTACAATCATGTATTTTCGTTCAATACCAATGATGTTCCGCTTCGAACTAATGAATCCATGATTCAGCAGTCGATAAAAGCGATCGAAAAACGGTTACAGCATGTCAAAGGTATGAAAGGACTGTCAAACGTAGTAGGTCTTCCTCATTGCGATTTGGCTAACAGTTTTCCCCCAGAATACCTGCATAATCTCCTGGGATTGTTCAAATTACTTTTCAATTGTTGGACTGATACCAAAAACTGTCATAAAGATTACTATCTATCAAAACCTGTTCGCGATGAAATCGATCGACAGATTAGCCAGATACGACCACCGAATACTATTCCTCGAGAACCGAGACCGTTGAGAAATAAAGCTTTTCACAAATCTTCAGGAACACAAAGCATGTGTCTATTCATTCTACCAGTGTTACTGAAAGATAAATTATCAGCCCCGTATTATCAGCACTTTTTATTGCTGGTCAAAATCTCCTACATTTTTTTGCAATCAGAAATCAGAACAGAGAGCATCGATGTGTTGAACGATCTTATCATAATCTTTTGTAAAGATTTCCAGCGGCTATACGGTCTTGAGAAATGCACATTAATTCCACATCACTTGATCCATCTGGCTAAATTCATCCGATTATGGGGTCCAGCTTAGGCATGGTCTACATTTCCATTTGAGAATGGAAATGGAATTTTGAAAAAATTCAATCATTGTCCCAACAAAGTCAACATGGAAATTGCGAATACATTACGGTATTACAATGCAATGCTGAGTCTTGAAAATGAACTGAACTTACGCTCCATTTCAAGTGGAAATGCTTCAACACCACTAGGCGCTGCTATCAAAAATATCGACGTCAACCAATCTATACTGATTGCATTACAAAATGAAATGTCTGTGCCTATGGATAGACTTGTAAATACGGTCTTTGCTGTGTACTCTCGTGCCATGATAAAGTCAGTGGTTTACACATCCGAACTCTACAGCCATGAAACTAAACGTTGCAATTCGTGTATTGCGTGGAGTAGTCCAAGATTATTCGGTATTATTAAATTTTTCATCATGTGCGATAATTCGGTCTTTGCAATTACGCGTGAATTACTCCCTTGTGAAATAACAGATGGCAACGCGATATGTCACAGCGATTTGGGTATTTCATTTTCTGATTACTTCCAACCTGTTCGAGAGAGTAATCGTATTCATGCAGTTTCAATGGATACTATCGAAGAAAAAATAATGCGCGTTGAGAATTTTGTGTGTCGTCCGCAAAGCATAATCTCACGATGCTGAGACATGGAAAATACTATATGTAAATATGTACTATTCCGTCTGAATATGGAATAAATGGGAATTGAATTGTCATATGAATAGACTATAGTTATTTGAGTTCTCCTGGAGAATTGACTTCAGATTCTTTGTATAGTATATATAGAGAGGAGGATCTCCGCGAGTTTTTCAGCGAAGTATGCAACAACCATATGGATAATATATTGATAGTATACACACTTTAAATGGATCATATACTTTCCATACATGGCCAATTATGTATATGGATATTATAATGATTGTATATCAGTCATATGAAACCTGTATACTGTCCATATACAGTGATTTTTAGCTGGGTTTATTTCATCTAATTTTTTCACAGAAAAAATAATCATCCATTTTTTAGATATCAGAGTGTCCGGTATTACCCGCTGTCCGGTAATACCCTCTAATCTTCTCTGAAGCGAAGTAATGCACAGTCAATCGTACATCTGTACAGATTTACCTATCATTATTAGTGATAAAATAGTTGATGCAACCGCTATACGAAAATCTAAAATATTTCGATAAATTCTTTTTTTGGATCGAACAAAATTTTTAATGATTTTTTAATGATCCCATTCCGAAAATAACTAAAGTACCTTGAAGAGTGGTAAAATGTTTAATGAGTTATCAATGGCGAAATTGAAGGTTTATTTCCTTATTTATTTCCTTACATATCTCTTCTGAGCAATGTGGAGGGGAGCACTCAGCACTAATAATAAATTATTAAAGACTGTGTGAACACGATAGGTTATGTACTTCATCAAGGTTAATTTTTTTCATTTCCATATGTGACTTGATGACAATCACATGATAGTCGAATCAATAAAACCGCCGTTGACAACTCTGTAACAGGTAGTATAGTACAGTCAATCATACATAAAGATACTCAGCATATAATCATTAGTGATAAAAGTTATCTTTTAGTAGCTGAATATGGAGAAGTTTCTACTCATCTCAACATTATTAACACCGCTGGTCACTGCAAACGAAAATTTTTATTGCAGTCAGATTGACCCTGGAAAATACACCATCTGCGGAGACTCTGGGACAATAGCGCTCGTCAATCAGACAATGGTATATCCTGCCCTCAAATTCAATTTAAAAGGATTCTCCGCAATAACTCCATATGGATCCAAACATCTGAAAAATCCTTGGTTCACGTTTATTCATCCAAAACTGGAAAACTGCAACCCAAAAGCCACCGAATTAACACCACAATCATTTGACGGCTTGTCTTTAATGGAAGTTCTCGATCTGGAGTGTGTGAAGTTTAAAGTGAAACCGAATCTTTTCAAGAATTTCCAATCAGTCACTTTGTTGCGTTTAAGGACGGTTGAGTTCGAGGGACTTCCACAGGTATTTTTCGCAGGCTTTCCAAATCTTGATGAATTACATCTATACGGCCTCAACTTGAAAATCATTTCACCGTATATGTTTTCAACAATCAATCGAAAACTCAGAAAACTGTTGATTGAAGATGAAGGAATTTTTGTTGAACCGAAATCTTTCGAGAGATTGCATAATTTGGATCATCTTGCACTGAGATTGAGCCACTTGAGTCACCTAATATCTGACATATTTGATGGTCTTAATCGATTGCGCGTTCTAATTTTGGGTGGCTCTAAGATTACTCTCTTACAGGGAAATATCTTCAAAAAAGTGCCTCATTTAGAGAGCCTCTTTTTGACTGGCAATAAAATCAGTGAAATAGAACTTGAAGCATTTTTTGGCTTAAACCACCTTCTTGAGCTTTCTTTGAACGATAATGAATTGGAAAGTTTACCTGCTGGTGTCTTTCATAATCTCAAGAATTTGAAAACACTTGAGTTAGGGAAAAATAAATTGACAAGTATACCCGCTCGACTTTTCCATAATCTTCAAAATTTGGAGACATTGAGCCTTCAATACAACGAAATTGAAACTGTGTCCCTTGATACTTTTTATGGATGCGTCCAACTTTCGATGTTATTTTTGAATAATAATAAAATAAAGCACATTAAGCCAAATGTTTTTCGGGGCCTCAATCTCATTGAGCTAAAATTGAATCACAATGACATAAATGTTCTAGAACCGGATACTTTCAGTGGTCTTTACATTGAATCCTCATTGGATCTTCATGACAATAATATTACCGTCATCAAGCCACAAGCTTTCAGGAACATGAAAAGTATAGGGGAGCTTGGACATGCGAAAATCTTACTCAGTTCCCGTATCATAACTGAAGTTGACAGAAAAAACTGGGCTGTAGATGATTCGATCGAGAAGATCGACCTATTCTTTTATAAGGGATAGATGGGTTTGATATCGATGATTTATTCCGTCGAACATTGTTTGTATAAACGACATCTGAATATTCAATGTAAAGAATAATGGAGAGAATCAACTCGAATATTAATCAACTGATCCTACAGATGAATTATTGTTAAATATGGCGCATTTCCATTTTTTTTTACCTTTTTTCTGCTCATGTTCATTGTTTCCCAATATTATGTATGTATATCTTTATTTGATTCCCCTAAGGGTTACAAAGACTTCCATCCCATTTTTACATTTTTCTTTTACATTTCCTTCTACATTTCTTACATTTCTACATTTCTTGATTGCGTGAGAGAGTGAGGGGTTTCCCGACATTCGTAAAATATTAGTTTTTTGTTCAATAATAATCCCTCCCGTATGGAAGCTTTATCATTTTTGGTGAGAATGATTCGAGGTATCATGAAAGCATAAGTTATGGAAATTAATCATTATCCTTGAAAACATTACTTACAATGATATTTGAGACAATGACTATTTCATTATTCAATTAATAACAAAAGTAACGATTAATAAAGGGTGAATACACAGAGACGTTGTCGATTAGCCGGAAATGATTATTAAGAACCTCACTGTGTCTACTTGATTCTCTACCATGTCGAAGGAAGTCATCTAATTGTCTCAAATCTACAGACTACAATAGTGATTCATTGTTGGAATTTAATAAGCCTCAAGAATTGTTCAATTTTCATCGTACGAGTGTAAATACTTTGACCATACGTGCCCAAAAATTGATTGACTGCCATATGTTTCCAGGGAGGGGACTAATGATGCTCACGAACACCAGATGCTGGATGTAAATGTCAAAACAAATTCAAACTTCACTATTTCTATAACTGAACCATTTCACTGTCAACGAGTTCAGTGAGAACTATCGAGTTCATAAAAGTGGGAAAACTTCCCCCCCCCCCCCCCCCACCATCTCCAATAACGCAAGAACAAGGGACCCGAAGACAATACATAACCGATGATACCATGCATAATGTAAAGTCTAGGGGCACATGAAAGATAAAGGGGTTAAGACGTGGACGAGAGGATCGTCAAGGCAAAACTCAGGGTCGAGAATACACTGTCTTAATATTCACAGTGAGTAAGGATTAACCGCGTTGGTACACCTGCCAAGGAGAATAGGCTAGGATCACCGTTGCGATTCTAATTAAACGGAAAACAGCTTCATTAAGTTTCTAACTGCTTTGAGGCCTTTCTCTACCATCTTCACTCACCTCTTGTTACTCCCCTCATAAGACGATCTATCGCTGTTCCCTCCCCCTCTTACCAACTTGAATAATATCTTGTAACCTGTACTTGCTCTGTTTAGTATGGATGGTGTGGTTTATAACGTCAAATTTCATGGGAATATTTTGGAATATCTCATAAGATAGCGACTTACTCGATATTTTTTATTTTAGAGAAAATACGAAAAACGTGTTTAACAACGTGTTCATGATTTTCTTGCATGCCTCTCACGGGAGTTCCTTCGCCATCAATGAATAACCAATTGACCATATTTTCTCCTGAGTCATTTGGTTACTTCTGATACATGAATGAAAACAGCTATGTCACTTCCACTTGGCGATTGCTTTATGAGTAAAAAGTTGAATCACGCGAAGCAACAAAAAATCTATCAAGACAATAATGGCTCAATCAAGCCACTCCTTAAATCGATAATAACATATACTTTCTGATTAGAAATCATGAGAAAATGAAATTTGTGAAATCCTTTAAAAGTCGTCGCTGAAGAATTTTCAGGAAAATTTCTTTCCACAGGATAACAATCCTGTTGAATTTCAAGTTGAAGAGGAATAATTATAAACTGAGAATATTGAATTGAATTGGGTGGAAGAGGACCATCTCTAGGTGTTGGTACAGTAAGAATAAGCAAAAAGGTGTAGCAGAATGCAACGAATTCGAAAGAGGCAAGCTATCTGTGCCTGCATACGTAATGCTGTTGCCCCATTGTCAAATATAGGGTGGTGAGAAGGGGTAGGATTCTCTCTTTTGTCTACCCCGGTTCGTTTCGCTCGCGCGCCACAAAATTCTGATCGCACGCGCCGCATCGATCTTCGGCCGATCATTTGCATTCTCATTGTTCCCACTCGTCACCATCCAACGAGATTCCATTGGCACAATATTCCATTTTGTCTCTCTCTATCTCTCATTTATGTTTTTTATTTTATTTTTCATTCTGTATCTTGAATAAAATTTCTCTTCCATTATTCGGAACATGTAGCTTAAAAATAAACATAATCGAAAATTGATTTTTCATCATATCTCCACGTTTCAAGGTCTCCAAAACACTCCCTGATCATTTTCAAGATGATGTGTGTGTGTGTGTGTGTGTGTGTGTGTGTGTGTGTGTGTGTGTGTGTGTGTGTGTGTGTGTGTGTGTGTGTGTGTGTGTGTGTGTGTGTGTGTGTGTGTGTGTGTGTGTGTGTGTGTGTGTGTGTGTGTGTGTGTGTGTGTGTGTGTGTGTGTGTGTGTGTGTGTGTGTGTGTGTGTGTGTGACGAAAAATTTTGGTTTACGATATCTCGTGAACGGATGATGCGATCGAGGTCATCAATGATACAATTGAAGCGTCTCCATCCAACTTAGAGCTGAAAGGATTTTGGAGAAGATTGCTCCAGCTGTTCTCCAGTTTTTCCAGGAAAACATAAGATGAAAAAAATTTTTTTTGTCTGTGTTTCGTTTTTTTAAATTTTTCCTCATTTTCGCCGACCCCTACGTGCGAGCGGGTTCAACTGAAGTGGCGGAGGGGGGGGGGTCTGAATGTTAGATACAACATTAATGAACCTTTTCTCTCAATATCTATCTATATTAAAAAAATCCTCAATACATCCAATGATTACATAAAAATAACAGAAGTCGAAGTAAAATGTCACCGACTAGAGTCCACACAGACGGAGAAAAGGCGAGAATAAGGGGAGAATCGGGAGGAGTACAAGAGAAAGGAGAGAGGGTGGCCGCACATATTTTTATGTCATCCGTGGCAGCGACGATGCATTGTTGTCACGAGACAAAGGCAAATGTGGCGGAAAAATTGTGGAGGAAAGCCTCTGGTGCCTGGAATACATTCGAGAATTTTTTTTATTTCACCATCTTTCATTAAACACAATAGTCCAATAGCGAGTCTTGTACCATATCGAAATGAGAAATAAAAAATCTATTCAACGAAATTATATTGAGGGGATTCTTTGCAATTATTCAGCATTCAATGAAGATAATTATTTCAGTATTCCAACAATTTGTTTTTTATTTCAGTGAATAAATAATTTTTTTCATCCCTACGGATGATGAATATTTGCACATCATATAATCCTTTCTTTGAAAAAATACAAGTTCCCAATGAAAAAAAAATATATAGAAAATATTGTAATAAGCTCACGAAGCGCATGGAACAACAATTAAACTGGTGGGAGCGTGGCTGAGTTGTTCCATTGAGAGAATTGGTCCGCGCACTGGGAGCCAACTATCGAGCAGTAGAATTGAGGACCAGTAGGCGAATGAGAGGCAATAGGATGAGAAGAACGGAGCTCAATTGTCGAGAGGGGGGGGGGGGGGTAGCGATTGCGAAGTAGCTTGAGGAGGGGTTTCGTAGATTATCAAGCATCAGTTGTCGGGAAGAATAAGCAGCCGCCAACCGTCATTTAACTTTAACGCTCCAACTGCCCCCTTTTCCCTTACCCCACCCCGGCCTTTCCGCACCCGAGCATCCCTCGAGGGCTCAACATCGGACCATACTAGCTAATTAAATCTGCCTACACTCACTTCCAAACTTCCTCTCTTGTTCTCAATTTTTTTTTTTCATTATTTTTCTCCAAGAGCCTCGAAGATCACAATGTACTTGATGTAAGACATCTGAGAGTTTTTATTTCTCGCTAGTGTTGTGAATTAAGAGTGGTCTATCATTTTGAGAATATTTAGACATTTTATTTTTCTTTATTTATCAAGCTTTAAGGGGCCTCGGAATTTAAAAAAAAAACTGCTGAAATGCGGGGAAAACTTTGCTCCACAAATTCTCCGCCAAGAGAGCATGGAAAGTTATGAAACATACTTTAAAAAATTTGTTCATTTTTTTACTCACAGGATGTAACAAGATGAGGATGCCCGGAAGAGGATCAATAATTTTTTTTTTGTTTAAACATGTGGTTGACAGGTCCTCGGGCCGCCATCTTGGAGTAAGGGCAAGGGGTATCCAAGCAAGATGGCGGCACGAGAACCTGTCAACCACCTCGTAAGTTTAAACTTTAAAAAAATTATTTATCCTCTCCCGGGCATCCTCATCTCGTTACATCCTGTGAGTAAAAAAATGAAAAAATTTTTTAAAGTATGTTTCATAATTTTATTTTCCATGCTCCTTTGGCGGAGAAATCGTGGTGCAAAGTTTTCCCCGCATTTCAGTAGTTTTTTTTTTTACTCCCGAAGCCTCTTAATTTGATTGGAGTGCTCATTGGGGGATCCAAATTGGACTTCTGTGCCAATCATTTTAATATACTCATACTTGATTGATAATTAATGATGGCAATCATGATTGAATTTTTTCTGAACAATCAAATAATTCAAAGTCCAAATGAACGATTATTTTAGATTAAAAAATTGAAAATGGACTCGAAATTGAACAATTGATAAATATTGATTGATATTCAAAATTAATTATCAATAATAATGAAAAAATATGAGTTCTGTTCATACCACTTGCTTCCAGGAGAACGAATGCCAAGCTTTATAAAGAGTGCATCGTCAGGTTCTTAATTCCGCTCCTATATGGTGCAGAAGAGCAGAGAAAAGTATAGAAAGAGACGTGAAAGAGTGCAGAGGAGAGAGAAAGAGAGGTTCACTGTGAGTGAGGGCGTACAAACAATGTGAAAACAATGCGTCGACGTAACGATGAAGAGCGGGAGAAAGACGCGCGCGTTTCCGAGCCCAGTATCAAACAATGCACACCAGTTGGGTATAACAATGCGTCGAAGAAGGACGCCATCGTCGTAACTGTGTTGGACAATGGACGGTTGATGGCTAGGATAGGGTTTTCAAGGAAGAAAGAGGAGAAAACGTAACCACGTAGAATGGAGTTTGATACCTTTTCTTACTGAATATGTACAACAAGTTGGAGAAAAACTTTTTTTATGAATCCTCCAAACAAAAGATCATTTCCTCATTTTCCAATAAAATTTGGTAAATGAAGAAAAACAGAAGAATGGGGAAAAAAAGATAGTGAAAGAGATTTTAGAAAAAAATAAAAGCAATAAACAAAAAAATACCATGCTGTCTACGATGAGCTTTATGATTGGAAAAATAGAAAAGGGGTAGAATTGTTGGTTGACAATGCGTCAGAGAAAGAGAGAGAATGTCAAGTGGACATTGTTGACGGTGACAATGCCGCTGAAATTGCCGAGAGAAGAGAGAGGAGTGAGACAGATTGCGAGAGAACAAAGAGGTCTTGTGATGATGCTGCTGTGTGTGCCTGAAGTTGGAAGCCTCCAAGTTGCGGACATTTACCCAGTAGACAGGGTCATCCAAAATATTTCGATATTACCAAAATTGGTTCACCTAATCCTTGAGTATTGATACGAAGGATCATAAGGACTCCTTTCAGCCTCTCAGATCATCTGTAGCCAGTATAGAAGTTTGATATGCTGCTGCTGCGAAAAGGTTTGCTGGTCACCGTGCAGGATTACCTCAAACTATTCAAGTAGATCAAAGTGAATCAGTCGATACACCTTCATATCATGTACTCTACTGCATCATAGGATAAAGTACTCCCACCACAAACGATGGAGAGAGGAGATTGCTCTCATTCAGAGAAGCTTTGAGTATATATGGAGATAATCGGTGCAAAGCCTGGGTATAACAAAGAAGAGTTCTATTATCTATACAATTCATTGAAGCTTCCATTATTACGTCATTATTTCATTTTATTGCTATTAAATTCTCAAATATTCTGCTGATTAATCTTTTCGAATTTCTGTAGTCTATCATTTCTTTCAAACAGCTTACTCTCTCGATAAGCGAGTCACCGGAAGTCTATTAATCATTCCAACCCGAGCAACAAAGGGAGGAGACTCCAATATCATCAATACCACATCCTGCGAATGTACTACTACTATCAAAACGTTAACATTTCATACACATGAAAAGAGTTTATCAATAGTGCACATGCTCCATAAACTATCTTACTCGTCCTTCTTCTTTACAGTGTACCATCATCAAAAACACACCTACATGTCCTTGAGAATAGTCCTCATGACCTTGTCGAAGAGTTGAGGCTTTCATGTGAGTGCAAATCCAGTCCACTTCAAGAATTTTGCCGTGTCTCAAATTGATCCGATGGATTCAACCAAATATCAACTCGAAACATTATTCCCCGAACTCTGACCAAAGCCCTCAATCAGTTCATCCCCACAAATCACCGAAAAATATTGATAGAATCCTCTTCACAGGGTCCTCATTCATCCAAAAGTGAGAGAGATTGAGCATCAGCAATCTATATAGTTGAAATACACTGGAAGAAACAACAGTACGAGTGCTCTGTTTTCAACCAAAGAAGAAGAATTGTTCTCTATGCCTTTGGTGTCTTGCTAAAAATTTCTCTCGCCTCACTGTCATATTCTCCCGTCCACCTCTCACTCGTGTCCGTCCTCTAGATACATGCCCGAGAAACATGGGATACACAGGGACAAAAAAGAAGATGAAACAATGGAAAAACCAGCGGCAAAAGAGCCTCAGAGCGATTGAAATGCTCCCTGAGTCTTGTTCTGTTCATCTTTTCCAACTGGTCGACGAGAGATGTAGCCAGATATTTTTTCTCTTACCCTCTTCTCTCGCTTTTTTTAGATAGACAAATGCGGTACCAGACAAAACCTGTGTACTTTTGTACATGACCAAAGGTTTTTTTTCCTTTCGAACAAAACTTTTGTCCTCATAGGATTATTATTATTAATGAAGGAATATGAATTGATAAGAAGAAAGATAATGATAAAGTTATAAATTATATTGAGGTACATTTTGATTGAATGATTGGAAGGAGTCAAGTGCAGAAAGCAGCAAAAGTGAATCGACAAGTCGGAAGCGCCGACCACCCGTTGACCGGATACAAACATTAGGGGTTAGCGGGTGGTCCACCTTCCTCTCCCCCTCAGCAATCACCCACACACACTTGTGCTCTCAAGTTACTCGGACAACGCGTGGTTGTGATCAGACAAAAGCATCTCTAATTGTCTCCATCAGCGTCGAATAATAATAATGTGCATTACAAATGCTCCGCTAACAATTTCAATTATAATTTGCACAAGTTGCGTTTTGAAGAGAATAATGAATTACATCCTCTAGACTTATTTTCCATTCTCTCTATTTATTTCAAATTCTACCAAATATTTCATTCTGGTAATTAAAACTCATATCCACTAGTAAAAAATTCATAATTGCATTAAAAATTACGAATATTTAAATGAAAATTATTCAGACCTGGTCAATGTAATTAGCGAAAAATTTCAATCAATCAATGTTTAACTCGTGGGCACCTATTATTATGAATACATGGTCCATAGAATTGGGTTCTTACGTAGTCTTCCTCACAGACACAACCTTCAATGCATGATTTTTGTGACCCCTTCCTGGGACAAGGAATCGAATCTCTTCCAACAGTTTCGCAGGTTCTCTGACACAGTGGATTTGCATTGCATTCACTGTATTTTTCATTAGCACCGCAGATTTCATTACTCGTCTCATCAGTACTTTCATCATCTCCTATACCATTATAACATTATTCTTTAATTTTTTATAATAAAATTTACCATTTGGAGAGAAACAAACTTGGTAACTATTATTTTTTTATTTTAGTTATTGAAATTATTGCACTTACCATCTGAAATTGCCTCGACCACTACCGCCTCATTGCTGCTATCATCGCCCTGGGCATGGACAAGAGCCACTCCAAGAATCAACAAAACCATTGCGATATTCATGTTTCGTTGTAAAAAAATTTAGTGAAAATTGTGCTACAAAACTCTCCCTATATACCATCACCCAATGCAAATTCTGAACTTCATTGGATATACAAAAAACCACTCCATAAACCACTCACCAATCTACTCCATAAATTTATTCTTCCTGTGATAAACTGCACTCTGCAATAACTCTATGCATTTTTTTCCCATTAACCTCTAGACTAAGGTTGATTGCAGTAATAATTTAGAACAAGAGGATTTTTTTTTTAGATTGCTTAATATTTTTCTTCTTTTCATGTTTTACATCGAATCTTATACATTTGAATCTTACATCTAAGTGTATCTCAACTATGAAGTGAAAATTACGCACACAATAACTACTATTCTCCAACTGATCAATGATTATCCGAGATTAATTGGAAATTTATCGAGAGGTCTTTGTAACAATGGTTACAAAGGAATCATGAGAAATAAATGAAACTTAAATCAAATAATTATTTCATACGTTTGCCAAATGTCAAATCAATGCAAAATTATTGGATATAAACGATGATTGCGATAAGTAATCTGTAACTCCATTCACAAGCATTGAAATTCATTTTTCAAGTGTCTGTACAATTATTATCAAATTCACAGAGGAAAAAAAAAAAAAAAGAAATCTACCAAATTTTGGCGGCAGCATCTCTCCTAACCAACACATCCTTGCTCCGTTGTTTCATACGTTCGATGAATGATGTATCTTTTTCATCCAGCCCATGTCCTTCCAATTGGTCATCATATCTCTACCAAAAAACAGCGTATCTACCATTAAACACATCACTCGTTCTCATTCACCATCACCAAATTAAATTACCACCGCAATCATCGTTATTTTCATACTGAAATATTTGATTTTTTTTTTTTTTTTTTTTTTTTTTCGAAAAATGAAATATCTCTCGGGTGATTTAACAAAATCTAACCCACCTTGTTCTCAGCCACTTGGCCCTCGTTATTACCCCACCTCTCATAGTCATCATCATCCCTCTCTTCTCCCTCACTCAGTGGTCCGTCATGCCTCTTTGGAGGTGGTGGTGGTGGTTGTTGATTATCAACATCACCATTACCCTCAAGCATCTTATTAATTTTCTCCTTAGCCTCATCAACTTTTCTCATAGGATCGGGTGAATAACTACGATCGCTGTATCTGTCCCTCGAGCTCCTACGATCCCTGAAATCCCTTCTATCCCGAAAATCACGAAAACCAGGCTTATTATTATGGAAAAATCTACTTCCCCCACGATTACCCCTGCCTCTATTCTGTGTTCTGTTATTATTAAAATTTCCACGATTACGATTATTATTAAAACGATTGTTGTGCTGATTATTGTTGTAAAAACGATTACGATTTTGAAAATTATTTGGACCACCACCACGATGATTCTGATTGCTGAAACCTTGGAAACGTGGTTTATAGTATGTTCCACGATTATTGTAAGGTCTGAATTGACGTTTTCTGTAATGTCCTCTGTCATTTGATCGACTACGACTTCTGCTTCTTGAGTAAGAACGAGATCTAGATCTTGATCGTGATCTGCTGTATGTGCCTGATGGTGAACGGCTGTATTTTCTCTCATAACTGCCAGATCTACGGTTTGAGTAAGAACGTGAACGTGATCTACGTTGTGAGCGAGATCTTGAGCTTCTGGAGCTTGACCTTGATCTTGATCTACTTCTTGAGCGTCTCAGGGGTCTGTCTCTGCTCTTGCGAACATCACCAGGACCCCTTGATCCACGTCTTCTGGATCTGCTGGTATCATCGTCACTCTCTGAATCTGTTCTAGGCCCTTTGTGACCTTTTACTGATGGTGGACGTGGTCCTGGTGGCTCTGGTGGATTTGTCTGGCCAATTGGCTGAAATTTATTACCCAAATGCGAGAATTTTTGTTGTTGAGGTGGTTGGACTATCGCTGGTGTCTCTTTGTAGGATTGAAACTTGTTTTGAGGCTGAGGTGTTGGATATTTCACTGGTGTCTGCTTTTGAATGTCTTTTAGTGCTGATTGAGGTGGTTGAGGAGGTGGTACTGTCATTGATTGAGTTACTCGTTTGTCTTGGAGATCTCGGTGCATCTGCTTGCGAATATTGAAACCCTTGTCCAGGGAATTACGAGATTTGTCTTCCATGTCATTATTCTCCATACTTTCACCTCGTTTCTTGCTTTCTGGGTGAAGATCCTGCCATTTACCAACTGGATGAGCTTCTTTTTGACGCGCAGCTTGGGCTGCTTTCCATTTGGCGTTGAGAGCTGCTGTGTCTAGAGTTGGGAGCTTTGACTCTGGGTGGACTATGTGAGAGTCCTGATCGAAAAAGTCGTTCGATGATTTACGTTGAACTTCTGCAAATTTAAAATTGAAAGAAATTGAAATGAATTGAGTTGTGAAGTGGTCAAACGGAATATTCTCTAAAAGTCAGTTTTTGATGAATATCTTGGAATCCGAGGGAGATAGCGAATTTTTTATAAAGATCTTTTTTGTAGAGCAGAAAGAGATGTACAAAAAAGGTTTTTACGAAAATTTATCTATCCCCCTTCTATTCTGAGATATTAATCAAAAACTTACTTGATGTCAGGTTGACTCGTTTTACCATTTTTCTACTGATTTTTTTTAAGATTTACGATCATCTCCGTGACAATAATTGTTACTAATTTCTCATTTGGATCAAGAAGAATCTTCCTAAATGACCCATACATGGTACACTCTCCATAAATTCTCTCTTTCCAATAATAAAAAAAAAAACATCGAGGTCGAGAGAACGATGTGGAAAAATAAGTTTATGCGTAAGAAAATGTAAATTCAATTTAAGTCCTAAAATAAGGAAAAACATGAATACATAAGAACATAAATAGAGAATATTGAGAATATTTTTAGTGCCTGAAGGAATGGGGAAATTCAGTGCAACACTTTACTACTGTTTATTACCCAAAAAAAATCCTTCTTTATGCCTTTCGTTAGTACTAATAAAGAATAAGTCCAAGTGCAGAACCAAATTGCCAGTTGATTATTTCAAAATTGTTTTAAAAATATAATAATTGTTGTCATCAGTTATTTCATTATCAATTATCCTGTAATTATTCGATAATTGGAAAGATAACTGAAAATTTTAGTCGAGTATTAGGATTGATGATCGTATATCCTTGAATTATTTAATTTAAATAAATCATTAATTACCTTTACGTTGTTGTGTCACTGGTATTCTCGTGTCACGCTCGTGATAGGCTTTTGTGGTATCGTCTCTTTCTCTACGTAATTCATCCTCTCTTCGAGAATTCTCAGCCATCTTCTCCGAATTACTAAGAGGGGAAGGCATGTCATTATACAGATCTACATACCTAGAGTCAGGAAAATTTAAAAGAGAAAAAAAAAAGAGAAGAAGAGTAATTAAGTATGAACGATCAAAATTGTGAGAGGACTACAATCATTTTTTCCATCACAATTGGTTGGGATAATGGGAGATGAAGGTCAGGTGTTAAGAGTGTGAGGATTTCCTGAAAACTAAACAAATTGCAATGCATGATCATGCCGAAAAAAAAAAACAGAAAAACGAAAAAAACAAACGAAGAAATATTATTTTTGATGTCTAACCTTTCGAATCTCTTCAATACTGCAGTTTCTTTCTCAACTTTGGCATAATATGCACTCAATTTAGACTCCAACTGCTCCAAATCAGGTAGAGAAGACTTTCTGAGAGCCTCCAAATCACGCTCAAGTTTGTCCTTATTTTTACGTTTCTTTCTCTCCTCTTTCTTCTTCTTTTTCCGTGATTTTTTCTCCTCTTTCTCCTTATCCTTACCCTTCTTATCCTTCTTCTTTTTCTTTTTAATTTTCTCACTATCTCCGTGTTTTTTCTTCTCTTCACGTTCACGCTTCCAACGTGCTGTTTCTTCTAAAAATTTACGAACCTGAAAGGACAACAGATAGACATTAAATTTAAAAAAGCTCATTTCAATATTTGATAATAATTTCAAAAAAATAATCATACCTTATCTTCGTAATCTGAATCATCTTTAGTCTGCTCCAAGAATTTTCTCACTTGTACTTCATAATCATCCATTTTTTCTCGTGAATTACCAGCGTACGATTGTGAACCAAGTGGATCATGAGAGCTCGTTGAAGAAGTAGCTGGTGGATTGTTATATTGAGCCATACGTTTGCTCAGTGGTGAAAGTGAGCCCCGATGATCTTTCTTATGCTTTCGTTTACGATTTGGTGATCTTGATACTGATCTACCTGATGTACCAGACGAAGAGGAGCTACTTGAATCTGAACTAGAGGAGCTTGATGTACCACTTGATGATGAGCTAGAACTAGAGGTCCACTGTCTCTGTCTCTTCTTCGATCTTGATTTCCTCTCCTTCTTCTTTTTTTTCTTGTCCTTCTTTCCATCACCAGCCTCAGCTTCACCATCAAATGTTTTAAAGTTATCTATAGGATTTATAGATGGAGGAGGTGGAGCATTACCAATTGTTTTAGTCTTTATGTATTCAATTGAGTTTCTAGCCTCTTTGTGATATGGAGCTATTGCCAGACAATTTTCATACGCTTTGTGGGCCTCCTCGTACTTTTTTTCATCCTCATAACTTCGTCCAAGAGCCACCAGAGTATCAGCCATATACTTGCGGGCATTGGCATGAGTTTGATTGAGCTTCAATGCTGTTTCAAAATCATCAATTGCTTTTTTGAAACTTCCTCTGTGGGCGTACAGTGCACCACGTGCCACCAAACCCTCCACATTCTTGGGATCTACTGTTAGGGCTTTATTGAGACACTGGAATGCCTCAGTGTGACGACCTACTCTGAAATGATCAATTCCATCAGCGACACTCTTGAATGCCCATTTACTTGCTTGGGTCAGGCGTAATTCGGTGGCGTATTCATTTGGTGGGAATCTCTCTCTGAAAGTAATTTCATTATTAATGTTACATAATTGCAATTCTAACTGAATTGTAAAATATTTTCAGACTATGTTCAGTTATCGTTGAATATCTCAAAATCAATGAATTCTTCATATTTACCTCAACCCAACCATATTTGAAAAATGTTCATGACCAAGACCCATCATATCAGACAGATACTTCATGTTGTTTGGATTGTTGAAGCCAGTACTACTCTCCAAGATTGTATCATAACTTAGTCCCTTGTTGTCCATAGCTTTTCTGAATTGACAAAATTAATAATAAATTTAAGTTACATTATTTAAAAAATTCCAATTGAAAAAAAGGTGGCATTCAATATCAGTATAAAGATAATAATTGAAAGGCAAATACTGCCTTATTATCAATTATTTAATTCTAAATTTAGAGTCTTATAAAACCTCAGTATAGACTCGTCTCTCACCTTTCCCAAAACTCTCTAGGGACGTTTTTTTTTTTTATACTCATTAGATACTTTTTTTTCTTTAACTCAACACAAAAAGCACGTACAAGCTCTATCGATGACGTTTTTTTTTTTTTTGTTGGAAAATTTGAGAGATTTAATGCATTAATAAATACTTTGTTTTGGTGCAACAAAATAAATTGCCTGAGTACAGTATTGTCCACAAGTTGATGAAAAATAATTGCATACATTTAGTGGGCTTCCCTTTACTACTCATAATGTATTTACTTTATTAAAGACTTTTTTTTTTTTTTTTGTTCTGCTGGAAGTTTAAACGAGGCATTAATAATAATGACCAAGTGGTGTTCTTGATGACTTATTTGTAGTAAAAATTAAGGTGTTGAAATGCTTAATTGCTTGGTCTCCTGTGAATCAATCAATTGTTTTATTCAATTAAAAAAAATTTCTTATTTCAATTGAGAGACCAAACAATTGTGCAACATTTTGATACCTACCGTCATCATTGCAATGCATTCAGTGCCAAATATTCATGTGGCAGATCATCGTACTGGAAACTCAATCTCAAACGTTTTTTTTTTTTTATATATATATAAATTAACTTTGTCTACAGAATACGTCTTTTTTTTCCCTCTGGTGCTTTTGACAGTTATAGAGATGGCAAACGTAGATAAACACAACGTGTACGTGTATGTGTGCGAAACACAGTTGTGGCACAACCACAGGTTCAAAGGTACCAATCAGATATTGTTTTATTGATTTTTTTTTTTTTTTTAATAAATTCATCATCGTAATTTTTCTTTAACTCATAACTCATCTATGTTATACCGATAATCTGGCACCTGGATTCATAAAAATTTATCAGCTGTCATTCAAACTGTATCTATTGAATGATTGGTTAATAAATCAAATTATTTCGTAGATTAGATCCTACGAGATTTATTGATTTTTTATATGAAAAAAATTCATTGTCTCATACCTGCCTTTTTATGAAAGAAAGTGATAGAATTTTTTTTTTTTTTTTTTTTTAATAATAGATAGATAAACCCATAACACAGAATTGTGATATATGTGAAAATAGAAATCGACAAGTGCTTGTAATTTTTTCCTTTCTGATAGGGAGACTTACTTGTAGGCCTCTGGGAGGTCGTCAGAGTGTATTAAACCCATTGATGGGTGGGATGTTTGACCCTCACGTGGGGATACATTCATAACAGCTACAACACGTTCAACTTCAACGTTAACTTCACTCACAACGACGCAGACGAGGTCATTAGCCATGTAACCTCGAGTTACACCTTTCTTGTCCACTGCTGGGACTGTTGCTGTATTTAATATCAGTGCCTAAATAATTAGAAAATAATAATCAGTAAAATATAATTCATTTCATTGAATAATTAATATCTCGATAATGAGCGATATTACATGAAGATGACAAGAGACACTTTTTGTTGGATTTTTTCTCAGCTAAAAAAAAAGATGTCTTGGAATTTTTGCTTAAGATCACTCGTTTGCGAGATAAATGGGGAATTTCTCTACTTGGAAATTATTGAAATCCTCACCTTTACTCCTAAATCAGTTACAACTCTTGGACAATCACTGCAATTGCAGAGGATGTTCAATAGTAGTCCAGCGGCACTTTTGCCGATTACTTGGGCATAAATAACATCACCAATGATCAAAGTCTGGAATGAGTGAAGGGATTGAGAATAAAAATTTTTGTACATTACATTAAAAATTTTCCATCTCGTTTAAATTTTAAAATTCATTTTTTACCTCTAAAAAGTTCCTTATCCGTTGGGTTTTTTCCATGGCAACAAAAGAATCTAGTCCTGGCATTGTTGCATAAAACTCTGAAGCGATAAAAACTATCATAAATATATTTCCGGAGATAAAATTCATAATTCAATGTTTAATGCAATCGTAAAAAATTCGATTTTTCATATTCCGACAATTCTCGAATTATCTGGATAATGAGTCATTTTAGGAGGAAATGTCAAGAGAACTTTTTTGTACCTGGATAAATTTCCAGTATAAACTGTCTCTTGACATTTCCTCCTAGAATCGCTCGTTTCCGTGATAAATAAAGAATTAAATAAAATAAAAGAATTGATTCATTAGTCTAGCACTTTGCTACTGAATCAATAGCCACGTCGACATGAATAAATCAAGATAAATCAGCCATAGCTCACCTTCATCACCGACATCCTGCTTCCCAGATTCAACCGACTTTGACAAATTGGATTTATCATACAGCGTATCAGCTTTCTTGGCAATAAATTGCTGGATTTTCAATCTTTTCCCTCTGTCTCCAAAGCTGAAAACCACAAATAAACTCTCAGAATAATAATTCAAGTATTTTTCATCACTCGAAGATAAAAAAATGACAAAAATTAATACCCGGGTGATTTCTGACGCTGCTGATAAATATCGAAGTTTGGTTCTTTGAGACTGAGCATTACAAGCTCACTCTCACTTCTCTCACCCTCCCAGACTCTCTGCAGTTGTTGACCATGATAATTCAATGCCTGCGCCACCAGACGCGGCTCCATTGTATCCATCTCTGATACAAATCTGCAATACTACACAAAATCGAAAAGAAAAAACTAATGTTTTGTTTTTTTATCTTCAGTTTTTCTCCCTCATATGGAAAATCCAACTGATAAAAATTGAGTTGAATAAAATGGACGTCAGCCAATATCATCCACAAGCCAACTGTCGGTCTTATTGTAGCGGTATTATTATTATTTTTTTCTATTATCGAATATTAAATTGAGCAATGGTGAAAAAATAACTAAAACCCCCACTGGAGCACCAAGATTCCAAAAATTTTTAACATCCAGGCTTCACTATTTTATTTCAATTTTTTTTTTTCCACCTCAACTTGAGTAATAAATGAATAAATCCATTATCTGATGAAACTTCCCTCGAGGAGTGGCGTCAATACCACATATGTCAAACACCTCTGGCGTTGTATTTTATTGATTAAACAAATTAATGGAATGACTCGGTCAGGAGACAACGATCGAAGAGAACATAAAATGTGTGTCGCTTGTAACACGCTATAACAGCGATGGTATGTGCCTCACAATGGCCACCGGGTGAATACTATATCCACATTTTTCAATCCATCTACAGTATTTCCTGTGAAATTAATCACTTGTCAGAGTACTCACCTTATTTAGTCAATTTTTTTCTTCAATTTTTTACGTTTACTTTATTATATTTACTCCAATTTTATTGATGTGAACGTGAATTAAAGTATCGAGTTGCGTTTACTCCTAGTCACCTGGAAATACTGGGATTTTGCCACTGGGCATGTCATCTGCGCAGTTTTATATTTCCGTACATGCGTATAGATTTGAGGCTAGGAGAGGGGGGTGAAAATTGTGGCGCCAATTGATAAATAATTTGTTTTTTTCAATATTTTTCATAAAATATCGAGGAATTTGATGATTTTATTTAAAACATAGAAATCAAAATTTTTGAATCCAGAAAATTATTCTCTTAATTAAAATTAAAATTAAAATTAAAATTAATTAAAATTAATTTATTTTGAAAAGAAGCAATTCTGAAGAAAAATGTGAAGAAACATTTTTCTCTTGACATTTTTTATCAAAATCACTCACAATCGAGATAAATATATAATTATGGAGGATTCCCAATTGAAATCCTTCGTCAATATCTCCCATTTTACCTTAAAATTTACTATACATTATTAATTATCATCAATTACTCTTTAATTCCCCCCTATTATCGAACTATGTGTGGAATCGGAAGATGTCAAAAAGTGAAAATAATATACCATAAAATGAGACTGGAATTAATCAATGCTCATTTAATCTTCTTCGCCTTCTTCTTCTTCTTCTCAACCCCAACATTCCAATAGTAGAGTAATTGAGCAACAATAATTGCATTTGCTGTGGTAGAACAGACATACATGATGATCATGTTAGTGTCACCAGTCTCTTGAATCGATGTAAATATCCTTGCCATTGAACCAAAGAGGAGCATGAACATGGTAACTGCCGACAGTTGTCCAGTACTGCCATTTTTGTAATTTGTGCGGGCTTGAAAGAACTGTCGACAAAAAAATAATGTCAAATTAGTGATTGAAAATTGACCCTCGATCTTACGTATTTTTTTTTTTTTCTACCTTACTGATTAGAACAATGGGAATGGTGAGTGATTGAGCTCCCCATAATACGTTGAGGGGAGTTAATCCAGTTATAACAGCACCAATAACTGCAAGGTATCCGAATAAAAATGCAGTTGCTTTTGTTGTTTCTCCACGATAATGTAGAACGAGGACAGCTATAGCTAGAGTTTGAAGACCCAGGAATACTCCATCACCCCAGGCACTGAAATATACGAATGAATACCACATTGATCATTATCCTTTCACAGTTATAATTGATGAAATTCGATTGGGAAAATCATCAAAGCGTAAATAATTATTTGAAATATTGTTCTCAAAATGGAAAATAGTCAGATAAATTTTTCATCTGCATGATAATCTGCATAATTACCTGAATGGAAAACCACTGGCAAAACTGTACGATATCATTGAAGTAATGGCAAATAAATCTAAAAGGACACTTGCAAAATTTATTCCCTCACTGCTTTTACTTTGGAAAATCTTGACAACTTGAGGAACCTTGACTGAAACGAATAATTAGATATTTCATCTTCAGAGGATAAATGATGGATTTTGATTATTGAATTTATGAGAATAAATACCCATCAATGATCCTGTGATTATTCCAAGGCCTAGACCTTTGCTTAGCGTAGCCTTGAAGCATTCAACTGTGACAATTCATCAAAAAAATATTATTATCAGGAAAGTCAGGGAATGGATGAAAGAAGGGAACAATTTGAATTTTGTTCAATTCCGTCGTGGCTTCCCGCCTTTGAGCCATGTAGGAGCGAACCTCATGCTCCCCCCCCCCCCCCTTCGATCCCTTTTATATAATTTTCTTCTTATCTCGAGAAAGGGATTTTCTAATAAAATAATAAGTCATGTGAATAAAAAATAGATAGACTTACTGTGTAAAAAATTATAATTCGTGAAATATTCCTTAAGGCACTGCTCCGAAAAAAGAAGACTGGGCACCGCTTCGATAAAGTCCATTTTGTTGATTTAAATTAATCAAATAATCAAATAATGTTCGCATCAATTTCTTGACTTCTTCTTCTTCTTCGATTTTTATGGTACTGACTACAGTGTGTCTTGCGGCCGTAATTTCTTGACTTTTTGAGCCGGCAATTGCGACGTATAGGTTTCGTGGATGTTTTCAATAAAAGCACTCGCAGGAATGTGTGTGAGTGTGGTGTGTCGAATTCGTATGGTGTTGACGTCAACAATATTATTCAATGCTACTTTACCGGATATCCGACAGGTGACGCCATGTAATCATGCGGCGTAAGATCCCTAGATTACCGATACAGAAACTAGATTTTTAGCGCCAACATTCAAATCATCAATTGATCATTCATTGGACTCACTATTTACCAATGGAAGCGCTGTTGTTCGCCAAAAGGTCGTATCTCCAAGCACATACGACCTTCTGTTGTTATGGCGTTTTTCTTTGCCTGTTAACTGCGTCAGTAAACAGCTCGTGTTTCTACCCCTAGGTACTTAGCCGACAATTGCACTAATTAAAAAAATGGTCTTATGTAGGTGATTGTACAACGTTAGTACATGATTGTACGAGGTGAAATTTCGTTAGTAGATTCATCAATTAGCTGCAATTAATTAATTAATTTTAGGCGTGATGCTGGCCGACAAGAAATCAAAAATTGTTCAATTAATTGTCAAAAGAGGTCTATTTCATCGAAAATCGTTAGTAGATTTCAAATTTTATAATTTCATCGTTTGTAGATGCATTGTTAATTAAATAACTGTAAATAAACAATTGTCGTTTAGTATCCGCCCACTGGCGTATAGTTAGCAGATTAATAAATTAAAAAAATTAATTAGTGGCATGAATCGATGGCAAATAATTTGGGAGCTTCAAAAAAAATTAATTTTAAATTTGGGAGTGGATAATTATCTTGTAAATAAATATTTTCCTATGTTTATTTGCGAATGGCTAAACGCAACAACTATGGCGCTGTCTAACCGGCATCATCTGTTTTTGGCGGAACATGTGTCAAATGAAGAGATGGAACAAGTGATTTCTAAAATTCTGTTGAAACATTGAATTATCCCGAAAACCAGTGATCTCAGGTAAAAAAGTTAAGAAACAATTTTTTTGGGAAATTCATCTAGCTAGAAAACAGATTTTTTGACATTATCATCAAAAGTTACCGGTTTCGAGATGAATGAAGAATGAACAAAAATATCAGAATAGCACCCTTTCAATTTTTTTTTTGATGGATTGTTGGAGTAGAGAGGGTTGTGAAATTTTTTCAATGATTATTGTGCGTTTTTTGTCGAAGGTGGATTACTGAGTTACTTTAGAAATCTCCTGGGGAGTCAGGAGATGAGGATTCTCATTCTAGGACTTGATGGTGCTGGCAAGACGACGATTCTGTACAGGTAGAGAGGTTTATCTTGTTTGTGATTTTGTTTGAACAGTGATTATGATGTTGATCATTTCATCTGATTTTACACTTCAGGTTGGAGAGGTTGTCACGACGCTACCCACGATTGGGTTCAATGTTGAACAAGTTACGTATAAAATCCTGAAGTTCCAGGTGTTGGATTTAGGGGGACAGACTAGTATAAGGTATGTAATTATATTATCATGTTTACTCTGAAGATTTATTGCCTATTTTTATCTTCTTCAGACCTTACTGGAGATGCTACTATTCCAATACAGACGCTATCATTTACGTTGTTGACTCAGCAGACAGGGACAGAATAGGTATATCTAAGGAGGAACTACTCTACATGCTCAGGGTAAGAGAAAAAAAGAGTTTTGCTGTTTTATGTTTTATTTTTTTAGAAAAGGATTTATAAATGAAGATACAATTTTGGACAGAGTCAGTAGTGATTATGTGCGTTCATCTAGGGGAAAATTTCAAGAGACCTTTTTTGTAGATAATGAAATTTTCAATAAAAAATGTCTCTTGACATTTTTCTCTGTATTTACTCAGTATCGAAATATTTCAATGTTTAGTATGAAAAATTTAAAAAAATTTAATTTTTTCTTTGATATCTTCAGGAGGATGAACTCCAGGGGGCAATCCTTGTTGTCCTAGCAAACAAATAGGACATGTCAGGCTATTTAAGTGTAGCTGAAATCCATCAGGCACTTGGTCTAGACGCTCTGAAAAATGGAACATTCCAAATCTTCAAAACATCAGCAAAAAAAGGGGAGGGACTGGATCAGGCTATGGACTGGCTGGCGCATGCACTGCAAAGTAGAAAATAATTTGATATAAATACACAGGAAGAATGAATTAATTTCTACAATGGGGGAGAAATTTTTGTTATTCTGTCCCATTCAAGGGAATCGATTGTACGTGAAATTCAGTTATTTATTGATGATTGAATGATCTATGAATGGTGATGGCTTTATGAGTGAATGAGAGATAGATTTTGGTGATAAAATGCCAACTCGAAGCAATATTTTCGTTTATTTACGTAATTTTGGGATTGAATTTAGTAGTAAGAAGATGAATTCAATGGGCATATTTTCTAAATACTGAATTATCTCGATAACGAGTGAATTTGAAAGAAAATGTCAAGAAACACTTTTTGTAGAAAATTTTCACACCTATAAAAAATGTTTATTGACATTTCCCTCTAAAACCTCTGATTACCGAGATAAATGCTCATTCAACAAAATATCCAATTCATCTCTTCACTCAGACTCATCCCAGAATTTTCATCATCATCAGAATTTCCGTATTATTTTCCATAAAACTTATTGAATGCATGAGTGATACTGAATGCCAAATGGGTGGGATTAAACTGACAAGTTGGGTAGATTTTTGATAGTCAATTTCCCATTTAAAAAAAAATTACAAATCAAATCCTGCTGGACCAAAACCAATATGTCTTTTCTATCTTCTGTTCGAACAATTGATTCGATAATAAAAATTTACACAACAGAAATAAGCAAAAAAAAAAATCAATAAATCCTCACCTTTTGCTACCAATCAGACACTCCAAACCTATCAATCCTCTTCATCTGCGTATCCAGTTCCATTTGCACTTTTTTCCTCATATAAAAAATGGGACAATCACGACTGGTGCAAAGTACCTCCTGACGAAGACTCTCCTGACACCTCTGACACTCTGTCCACAATCTACAAAACTTCTCCTCAAGTTTTCTCGCAGCATACAATCCACTCTGATAATAATCAATCTCCTTGGGTTCACAATCCTTGGAAAGTACCATTTTCTCCCTCTCAGGTGGCAATACAGCCTTGCATCCCATGAATAGTCAATAAAGTCGTGTAGCAGATGTTGTGAGCCATTATGATGCTGAGATACAGAGAGCTGAAGTCAAGAGTTGCTATTGGATCATTGTAGAATCCTCTCTTGGGTTCTAGAACAGTTCCACCATCAAATTGCTCCTCTGAACCTTGACCCTGGTGTACTGGCATGAGGTAATCACGTTCCCTGGCGTGTCTCAACAGCTGTGAGACGACTTTAATCTGTTGTCCACGAGTCAGAAGACTGGTTAGTGTTACACCAGTAACTCTAGCCGTCTCCATGTAAATTATTATGCACATGAGTTTGTCCAGGAGTCTGAGAGGTAAATGAGCATCTTTAAAACAGTAGACAGCTAGTCTCCTACGACTCTGGGCATCACCAGCCTGGAGATCTGATATTATACTGTGATGTACATCCTCTTTTTGCTCCTGAAGAAAGTAATAACTCACAGCATTCAATGTATAAGAGCTCGATTTATAATCTCTGACAAATACCAATAATAAATCAAATGGTACTCTTCCCTCAAAATTGACATATTTATTCTCACGTCTACTCATCTGTTTACTCTGCAACAGTTGATCCTTAATAACACTCTTTTTGTCCTTAATTCTTCCCAAAAATGAAAAATTTTTGACACCAAGATGTGAAGCACGATTTATCAAATAAGGAAAATCAAAATTATTTATATTGTATCCAGTAAAAATATCAGGATCCAACTTTTTCACAAAATCGGACCATTTCTCCAGCATGAGCTTTTCAGTGGTGAAACTCAGAACTTGACATCCTAGAATTGGTGCACAAGTGTCTAGAGGGAATATATTCCTGAGAAATGGATCAGGATCTTGTCTTATCACCATATTGGCTATCTTGATGACAGGATCGTGAGTGGGTTCAGGAAATATTCCTTTATGTCCTGCACACTCGATGTCAAAGCTCAGAAATCTGAATGGAGCTACTTTGGACCATTCACCCTCTGGTGGATGTGATACAAATACATCCCAGGCAACCTCAACCTCCAATTGACATCTGGATGTTATTGTCATACTGTGATTGAATTTATCTCTGATTTTCCATGTACCTGGTGGTAGCTTTTTTTTTTTTATATAGTGCTGCGAGCTGAACGCAGCTGGCCTTTGATGTTAGTCATACAGCCATTGAGTAACCTGGTGGTAGCTCAATCCAGAAACAACCGACCACTGATGTATCCACCATGTACCTGATATCAAAGTCTATGTTGCTCTCGAAAGCACGATACTCGTGGTGGAATGATGGATAGACCACCTCTTTTTCTAGGACACGTTTGGTGGCTGCTACGAGACGAGAAAGTTTTTTTTTTTTTTTTTTAGACGAGAAAGTGCTACTGTTATTTTTAAAAATGGAGCTTTCTCTTCACCACTGTAGCCATACATATTCTGCTTGTGGACAATCTCCACTGCGAGCACTGCGTCTGTTACATTCTCTGGATTGGATCTCATGTCTTTTTTCAGGACTGTCTCCAGGGCCAGTTGGAAGGGTCTGCAGTGGTCGTTGGTGAAGTTGTGGGGGGCTGAGACAAAGAGGTAGGACAGTAACCGTGAACGTGACAATATACTGAGTTGCCCTCCATTGTCAATCCAAACATTCGCATTATGGGAACTGGACCAGTTTTGTTGCCTGGCATACCTGGGAGGGCCTTGCCTATATAATGATCTATCTCGATTTGTTGGAAGGCTAGAGTGTCAGTGGAGGAGTTGAAGTCTGGGGGTGGAGGGCGAATCCATTTGGAGGAGGTGCTCGCCTGCTCTGGACCCTAAAGCAGGATTTTATCAATGTTTTTGGGGGTTCTGGAGGTTATTAAGATACATGGAGATGATTTTTGGAGAATTTAACATTCACGTGCAGTTTGTTTTCGGGAATAACAGAGAAAGGAAGAGGTTTAGAGAAATTTGTCAGGAGACCTTTTTTGTAGCTCTTAAAATTTCGTATAAAAAAGGTTTTTTGATAAATTCTCGTAAATATCAGCCTAGTGGAGATATGATGGGAATGAGCTGTTGAATTATTCTGTATCATCATTTAACTGGATTCTAATTATTTTCATTGTAATAAATTAATTGATTAAGGGATTTGTTGCGTCAAGAGGGGATTCTAGCTCTATAACAGAAGCAAAAAAGCGTGATGATTTGAAAAATAATAAAAATAAATTTGTTCAACGTGAAAAGCGTATGCAATCATGAATTATCGCTCAGAAAGTGGTAAACTCACTCGTTGTCGTTTACTAGGGACAGAGTGACTTGTCGAGGGGACTTGGAAAATTCAAGACAGAGGTGCTGAATGGTGATTGTGTTCAATAAAGTTAATGATTTCCGAACGAATCCATCCCATTTAAGAACAGAGTTGATTTTCGATTTTGAAAAATTGTAAGGGAAAGGTGAAACAAGAGAGGAGAGCATTTAAATTGGCTTGTAAATTCCCACAGGCTTTTATTCAAACACTGTATGTCTTCAAATTAATAAGAAAAAATCATGGAATGATTATATGCATGGACACTTCAATATAATGACTCTTGGCTTCAATTAGGAGGATATTTTGGTGTTTGTGTTTCGTTATTATGTATCCAACGTAGAATGATCGGATGCAACATCTTTGAGGATGAAAAAGGTGTGCTAATGGAGTGATAGAATTACCAATTCCCAAGACTAAACAAGCAAAGCAGTTTTCGCGGTTTCCACATAAAAAAAAACAAAGAAATTAATATTAATACACAGGAAGAGATGAGTCATGTGAAATTTTGTGGATGAAATGATAAAATAATTCATAAATAAAGTATATTGTACCTGAAATGCTGCTCTCCATGGAAGTAGAGGTTATAAAGTTCCTGAATCGTGTCCATCACAGCAGGTAATTTTTGATGATGATGTCAAAAAATCTGTTTTCTAGCTAGATGAATTTCCCAAAAAAATTGTTTCTTAACTTTTTTACCTGAGATCACTGGTTTTCGGGATAATTCAATGTTTCAACAGAATTTTAGAAATCACTTGTTCCATCTCTTTATTTGACACATGTTCCGCCAAAAACAGATGATGCCGGTTAGACAGCGCCATAGTTGTTGCGTTTAGCCATTCGCAAATAAACATAGGAAAATATTTATTTACAAGATAATTATCCACTCCCAAATTTAAAATTAATTTTTTTTGAAGCTCCCAAATTATTTGCCATCGATTCATGCCACTAATTAATTTTTTTAATTTATTAATCTGCTAACTATACGCCAGTTAAACAATAATTAATTATAAATAAACAATGCACTCCTAAATTATAATTTTATACTCCTGAATTCTCCCGAATTACTCCCAATTGAAATAAATTGGATTGGTTCGAAAATAATTTTTTAATCTGCTAAGTATATAGCGGTGGGCAGATACTAAACGACAATTGTTTATTTACAGTTATTTAATTAACAATGCATCTACAAACGATGAAATTATAAAATTTGAAATCTACTAACGATTTCCGATGAAATAGACCCCTTTTGACAATTAATTGAACAATTTTTGATTTCTTGTCGGCCAGCATCATGCCTAAAATTAATTAATTAATTGCAGCTAATTGATGAATCTACTAACGAAATTTTACCTCGTACAATCATGTACTAACGTTGTACAATCACCTACATAAGACCATTTTTTAAATTAGTGCAATTGTCGGCTAAGTACCTAGGGGTAAAATCACAGGGTGTCCAGTTTAGACACATCCGAGTATAGTTTTGTTGCCAGAAAAGAAGGAACATCGGATCTCGAGCCGAGTTACCCCCACTCTGCCCAACTCCCTACTGAATGCATGTAAAGCCGAACAAACCCGATGTTCCTTCTTTTCTGGCAACGACTTTAGTGTCGCCAAGTGTCGATATTTTTTTTAAAAAAAAGATTGCTTTATTCATCATAGCCATATGTCATGGTTAAATGGAATAAACTTCAATAGCAACAATAATAATTGATAATAATTAATCATGATTCAATTAATTGGAAAATCTTTATTTAACGGCCCTTAAGTCAATCATTTCTATTGATATATCAGAATCAATTTTGAAACAGAGTGCGAGTAAAATCTATGTAATCTAATGCTCCAGTGATTGGTAGTTCATTCTCGGGATCAACGAATGGTTTCATACGTGCCACACAGTAATCTGCCATTTCTCTCGTAAGATTCTGTAATGAAGAAACAGACGAAAACGTTAATTACTTACTTAAAAATCAATTTCAATACCTATTAATTCAACTAATGAATACTCACAGCATAAAGTTCTTCCTTAGTTACATAAGGCCTGTCAGCAGCAACAGTTATCGCCCTGAAAGCATTCTCAATCTCCTCCAAATTCTGGACATTTTCAGTTTCCCTGCTGATCATAAACGCCATGTATTCCTGCATGGAAACATATCCATCGCGGTTTGGATCCACAATATCCAGAATATTCTCAAACTCCGAGTCAGACTGTCCCTCCTCGACTATTGGCAAATCATATCCCATAGCCCTCAAACAAGACTTGAATTCTTGATGATTCAGTTTTCCACTCTTTTCCTTATCAAAATGTTTAAACATCATCGAAAACTCTTTAAGGGCAACCTCAGATACTCCAGATTGATTCCTTGCTTGAATCTGCTGCTCTAGATTATGTTGCATTCTCATCCCCAGCTGATCGAGCTGATCCCACTGCTGGGCAAGCCCCATTGTACTGTGTTCAGTATAACGATTATCCAGAATTAAATATCCTTCGAGAATTGCTCCCAAATCCTCAACCTTCTTCAGATCCTGTCTACGGGCACCGACATCACGGGTCTTCCTTTGTATCGCCTCCAGTTGTTGTTCTAGGGATCCAGAGCCCTCCATCATCGAGGTACGAGTTTCTGTCAGCCACTGGTGGAAGGTATTCGCATATTGAGCGAATTCCTTCCTCAACTTATCATTCTCTTCTTGCCTCTCTGCCTCTTTAGCTAGTTCAATATCTCGTGTTTTGATGATTGTTTGGAGATTTCTCCAGGTGTCCTCCAGATTCGCCATGGTAAACCAAGTATATGGATTTGGTCCAACATTGAAATTTTTAATCTGTACATCAAGAGCAGCAAGTTTCTGGAAAAAGATCAATTTTTATAGAAATTTTTTTTGTAGGGCAAAATGAGATATACATCTCATCTCCATTAGTTTTCGTGATATTCATCAAAAATAAATTCCTATCTCTCATCTCACCTGAAAATCATCTTCAGCAAATGACAATCCAGCTTGAAAACTCGCATGCGCCTCCCTTAACGCCACAATCTCCTCAATGCTATTACATCTAACAGTATCAGTGAGATCTTCCTCAGCATTCTCGAACCAAGAATTAAATGCAGAAGCCTTCTTGGCAAAATTTAGATACAACTCTTCAATTTGCATAAACTTATCCTGCATCCTCAACAATCTCTCTTTCCTAGCATCAGAATCAGTGAGCAATTTCTGCCATCTAGTCATAACATCAGAATGCCTCTTCTCAATATTAACAGTCTGTGCATGCCCAGAATCCAGCAATCTCTCCTTCAACATTGTCATAATCTGAATCCCCTCATATTCAAACGCATACAGCCCAGCTTCAAAAGTCTCTTGTTTAATTAACAAAGTCTGAAGAGTCGACAAATCCCTTCCAAACTCCTTAGACCTCACGTGAGTCTCTTTATCAGCGATCCAGGACTCCACAACATCCGCCTTCCACATAAACTGAAGATATGCTGAATTATCATCTAGCCTCATCTTCCTTCTAGTTGCCAAAGCCCCCAATTCTTCAAATTTGCTCTTCAGTTGTTTGCACCTCTGGCCAATAGAATCAGCTCTATGATTCCCAGCCTTGATAAGCTCTTCTCCAGCTTCACAAATATCCTCACAACGCTCCCCATGAGCTGCAAAATCCGTCTTAAAAGCCTCATGTTTCTTTAAAAGACCCTGAACAGCAGCTATGGTGTCTCCATAATCCTCAACTGACAATAATTGCTGTTTCTCTGTGATCCAAGCTTCTTCCTCCTCAACTCTAGCCAAGAACTGCTGATAAGTCAATGATTCATCCAATTTTTGACCTCTAGTCTGTGCAAGTTGTTTGAATTCAATCCAAGCTTGATTCAAAAGCTTCAGACGTTGTTCTATTTTAGGAAATCCTGACTTAGAAACCTCCATCAAGTTCATTCCAGCTTCTTGTACGGCATCAATTGCAGATTCATGACTTTGAATTTCAGCTTCACGTCGTTTATGCTTCTTCTTCAAGTTTTGAACACCAGTTAAATCCCTTCCGTAATCATCGGATCCCACAAGAAGTTTCTTTTCCTTAATCCAGGATTCCTCATCAGCGATATCCCTGAGAAATTGATAGATGGTGTTGGCCTCAGTCAATCTTGCCTGACGATGCGCTTCCAGATTTTTTACTCTCTCGTAGCGTTCGTTGATGCTCTGACATTTTTTCCAAATTCCTTCTGTGTCAAATTGGCCACTTTGAATCAATGAATCTGCTTGGGAGTTCATATCGTCAATGCGTTCTCGATGTGCTCGAATATCTGCTTCTACTAATTGATGCTTTTTCATCAGGTTTTGAACTGTTGTAAAATCTTTTCCAGCGTCTTCAGACATTAAGAGGCTTTCAACTTCGTCCAGCCAGAAATCAAGATCTTTCACAACTGCAATATAATTTCGTTGTTTGTTAGCTTCTTTTAATTTTAACGACTTTTCTGTAGTTTTTTGAGTGAGATACTCCCACTGATCAGCCATAGAAATCAAACGCTTTTGAAGAGCAGTTTCAGAGCTAGCACATTGATGTTCTTCGATTAGGGTCCCGCCCATTGCGAGAATTGATTGAATTCGATCGGCATTGGCAGCTAATTCTGCCTCGAACGCTTGATGCTTCTGATGTTTTGATTGGATATTTGTAGAGTCTTTGTAGCTTTCTTCGGTGGCTAGTTGAAGTTTTTCTGCGATCCAGTTCTCCATTTCGTCAGCGTCTCGAGAAAATTGTTGGAGGGTTTGAGATTCTCCAAGTTTAGAGCGTTTTTCGATTAAAGCGTTTTTCAAGTGACACCAACGGTTGAGAACTTGACAGCGGCGCTCGTCAGTCAGTTTTGCTGCATAATGTTCGGTAGCGATTAGTTGATCTGCGATAGCTTGAAGGGCTTTGATTTTCTCTTCATGGGCGTTTATTGCTTTGTCAAAGTCTTCGTGTTTTTTTATCAAGGCTTCAACGTTATCACCGCCTTCAACTGCATCTGCACTGTTGAGGAAAGCCTCACGAGCACTCATCCATCTCTCGGCTTGTTCGCAGTCACGACAGAAGAGCTGGAGCTCGAGGTTTCGGTCCAGTTGTAAACGACGCTCCATCCAAGCTTTCTCCAATTCTTGGTGAGCTTTCTGTATGTATTCTAGTTTATTTTGAACTTCGACAGAGGCATAGTGGGAGGATTGGAGAAGTTTCTGACCAAAGAGCTCGAACGCTTGGAAGGTGCTTGTACGAGCGTCAAATTCGCTTCGGTGTTCCTGAAATGGAAGGGTTTGCAATTATTATCGAGGATTTGAAGAGGAAAATTGTGAAGCAGAAGAGAGCAGACAATTCCAATTTAAAACAGTTAAGTTCGAGGTAAATATCCTATCTCCCCCAAATTTATAGACATGTTTGTGAAATAATTAAATGCTTCGAGGAAATTTGAAAACAAAATAAACATAATGACTCACCTGATGACGTTCAAGTAGAGCCTCAGCCCCAGTGACATCAGACGCCAGTTCCTGCGAAGTTACCAAACCCATCATAGAATGAATCCAAGTAATCAGATCTCTATAATCACTTAAAAACCTCTGCAGATCATACGAATCCAAAAGCTTCTCCTTCCTTGATCTAGACTTGGCAACCAACTGCGTCCACTGCTCATTAATCTCCTTTTGCTTTGTATATATTTGCTCACCAGGATGCAACGGCATCAACCTCTTTGCAGTCTCATCCAACTGCTTAATCTTGTCTCTGAGAGCCGCTAAATCCCTCTCAAGCCCCTCATGTTTTCTCTGCAGTGCCTGAACACTCCTTAGATCTTTCCCGAGATCATCATTATCCAACGCAGCATCCTTCTCTCTGATCCAATCCTTTGTATCATCCACATCCCTATGATACCTCTGAACTTCATGAGCCGACCTCAGTTGATTTGCCCTCTCAGTTGTCAACGTCTGTAGACTTGTCCATTTCTCGTTTAAAACCTGAATCTGTGTTTGGATCTTCACTGTAGCCTCAGTCAGCCCCAAACTCACCAATTGCATAGCAATCTCCTTCATCTCTGTCAATCTCACCTCATTGACTCGAAGATCAGCCTGGAAATCATCAAACTTTTTCTGCATTACTTCCACCTGCTCCAAGTCCTCACCCACATCCTGCACCTCAGCATGATTCCTCTTAACTTCAATCCAAGTTGTTAATTCTGCAGCTTCTCTTACGAGAACAAAAGCTTTAACTGTGTCATTAAGCTTATTCTGACGGACATGAGCCAACCGAAGAAGATCATCGTACTGAGCCTGAATCTGAGCTTGTCTAGCTGTAATTGAACTCTGCTCACGAGCAACATTCTGCTCAGAAACTGAGAGCCCAACTTCAGGCTCAACTCGTTTAACATAAGCCGCTGGGACAAATCCCTGGCGATCCTTCACTTCGACTTTCCACCAATCCTTATTTTTGGAATTTAATAATATTAATATATCTCCTTTCATCATAGAAACTTCCCTTGGAGACTTTTCAACGTAATCATAAAGAGCTACGACGCATTCTCTGGCTGCGATATCGACGGTTGAAATTTGCTGTTGTCGACAAGCAGCCGCTTGATCCCTTAGAGCTTCAATCGTACTAGCAAATGCTTCCAGATCACTAACTAAGGCTTCATGTTTTTTTAGCAACGCTTCAGAACTGTCTTCGTCTTTTCCGTAATTATTGTTCATAACAATCGGACGTTTTTCATTCATCCAAGACTCAGTTTCGTTGGCATCAACAAAGTACTGATGCGCCTGAAGAGAGTCGTCGAGATCTATTTTACGTTGAAGAGCTTGTTCCTCGAGTTCTAGCCAATGATTATTGAGAGCCCTCAATCGCTTGCTGATCTCCTCAGCTGCAAAAGGCTTGTCTGATATCATTTTTGATCCTGTCTCGCAGACAGCAGCAACTCTGTGTTCGTGATTGTGAATCTCTGCTAGGACTGCTTGATGTCTCTTCTGGAGATTTTGGACACCCATGAGATCGCGTCCACGATTTGAGGAGGTTACAACGGGCTCTTTTTCACGGATCCAGACCTCTTCGTCTTCGATATCACGGAATAGTTGCTGGATTTCGAAGGAGTCGAGGAGTCGCTGTGTACGAATTTTTATCGGACATTGAAGGGCTGCGTAACGATCTCGCAATCGCTCTTGTTTGACTCGAATTGCTTCTGCATCAAAGTGACCTGGAAGAATAAATTCAGGGGGTTATTTTTTTATACTTTATAGATGATTCTCTCTTTATTGGATGAAACGTGAGAGAATAATAGATCCTAAAAGAAATTGTCAATGTGCACGAAAACTCACCTGAACTTACAAACTGCTCGGCCGCCAGTGCAATACTTTCAATCCTACTGGCATGAGACCCAACATCAGCTACTAAAAAGGCATGTTTCTTCTGCAGATTCTGAACACTCCTCAAATCCTTCCCAAAGTCCTCACTCATCAATTGTCCCTCTACCTCTGATAACCACAACTCAATATCCTCAACAGCTCTATTAAACTGCTGCTGTTGAGCCGCCTCTTGCAATTTCGTCCCTTTTTCCTCAGTAGCTTTCGTCAGACTCTCCCAAAGCGATACAATCTCATCGATCCTCAACGTAATTCTCCCACTCGCATAATGCTCGCTATCAATTAACTCCTGTCCAATTATCATCATCTCCTCCATTCTCGTTCTATTAGATCTCAACTCTTGCTCAAAATTCTGATGCTTCTGCACTTTTCCATTCAAATTTGTTGGATTAAGATAACTGCCATCAGTCGCAAACTTGAGTTTTTCATTGATCCACCCTCTAATCTCATCACAATCAAGCTCAAATTCCTGAAGTTTATAAGCTTTCTCTAGTTTCCTCCTCCTCCCAGCAGAATTCACCAACAAAACTGACCGTCTCTGAAGCAATGATTGACGTCGTTGAGCCACATCATTAGCAGCATAATGACTCCCCCCAATCAATCCCTCAGCAAACTCATCCAGAGCCTTGATACTCTCCTCCTGAGCTGCCAAAGATATAGCAAAGTCCTCATGTTTCTTTATCAAAACTTCAACGCTGTCTAAAGAATCCCCAAGATCATCATTCGCCAAAAAAGCTTCCTGCTTCGCCATCCAAGTTTCAACTTGTTCAGTATCTCTGTAAAACAACTGGAGATCCATGCACTGTTCATGAAGAATTCTCCTCAGCTCCCAAAGAGCAAGAAGAGACGATTTATCCTCTGCCAAAGAATGTAGCTTAAGTGCAACCTCTTCAGCAGCATAATGTTTCTTCTCCAATAGTTGATTCCCCGCGAATGTTACAGCATCAAAACTGTCAGTCCTGGCATCAATCTCCCCTCGATGCTCTTGATGCCGTTCTAAAAGTGCTTCAGCACCAGCTACATCCTTAGCTAGTTCATCAGCTGAGATAATAGCCCTCATTTCGTTAATCCAAGAGACAAAATCTCTGTAATCAGTCAAAAATCGGTGAAGGCAGTAAGACTCATCTAATTTCAATTTTCGTTCTTCAGCTTTTGCTGTTAAACTCTCCCAGGATGCAAGAATTTCAGCTCGCTTAGTTTGGATTTGCTGGGAGCGATCTGCCTGGTGAATTGCAGATAATCGATCTGCTTCAGCTTGAAGAGTGATGACTTTGTGTTCTAGTGCTGCAAGGTCTATTTCTATTCCTTCGTGGATACGTTGAAGAGTTTGGACACTTGTGAGATCTCGACCAAAGTCGTCAGAGGATAGAACAACATCTTTTTCGGCTATCCAGGTAATTGTTTCGTCTGCATCTCGGTTGAAACGTTGCATTTCGTGGGCTCCAGAGAATTTATCTTGGCGAAGCATTGTGAGTTCTTTTAAACGCTTCCAGGATTCATTTAGTTCACCTTTTCTACCGAGAATTGTATCATTTTCTGGGTGGCCATCTGAGACGAGTTTGTCGGCTAGTTCGTTCACCTCGGTGACGCGATACTCGTGGCTAGCCATGTCCTTTTGGAACTCGTCAAACTTTCGTTGGAGGACTTCAAGGTGTTCTAGGTCGTGACCGAATTCATCGATTGTGATGGAGGCCTCCTTGTCCCGGATCCAGAAGATGACCTCGTCGCTGTGACGAAGAAATTGGATGAGAACAAGGGCTTGCCGGAGTTTCAGGCCCTTGTCGGCAAGTCGGGAGAGAAGAAGCTCCCAGAGACGATGGAGTTCTTCTAGGCGTTTTTGGATGAAGTCGGAAGAGAAGTGATGCTGGGAAATCATCTCGGAGCCAGTGCTGTCGAGGAGATCTATGGCATTGGAGTGCGCTGCTACCTCGGCTTCGAAGGCCTGGTGCTTCTGGATTTTTGCTTGTAGGTTTGTGGGGTCTTTGTAGTTGGTGTCGGAAGCGGTTTGGAGCTTCTCGTAGATCCAACCTTCAAGTTCGTCTGCATCGCGTTTAAAGTACTGAAAAGAAGATTGAAAATTTTATAGGATTTTGTTATAAAAATTGTGAGGAGTGGAACAACAATGTGATAATTTTGTATATATCTCTGGAACTGTTGGGCTGAAGGGAAAATGTCTGAGAATCTTTTTTTGCAGAGCGGGGAATTCTCTATGAAAAAGAGGGGTATAGACCTAGATGAATTTTTTCATTCTTCTTCACTATATTTACCTTTGTTTTGCAATCGAAAATTCACGAAAGAAACTCGGAAAAATAATGGCCATGGCATTTCCATAATATTATCTATAAAATATACTGCACGAAAAAGCTACAAAGTTTTTGATAGAATCAGCAAAAGACGAATTTGATTTCCGATAGAGTTCTGATAGGTTTTTTTGGGTTTTCTGTGGAATTTTATTGATGTTCGGCGGAATTTGCTGTTTTCAACACTTTTCAAACATTCAAAATCTACAATTTACATTTTTTTCAATCAACGACGTATAAATCTTCTCCTTCCAGGAATATTTGCAAAATAATAGCAATATAGGAATCTATGACAATTCTTTTTTTTGAAAATTCTATCAGAAATTTTCAAATATCAAATATTTCTATTGAAAAAGGCATTAATATTGAAATTGGCGAATAACTGATGTAGAATTTACAATAAAAATGTAGGAGTTCCTAGCGAAATTTCTAGGATTTTATATTGATTTTTTAAATCTGAATTTGGAGAGATGGACTTTTTATTTCTGAATTCATGACACATTTTCTGTTATTTTTGAATCAGTTTTTGGTATAGAAAAACGACATGAAAATTGCAATTGAATGTTAAGAATATTCACCCACTCTCTCCAAATTAAATTTTTCCACGTCCGAAAAAAAGAAAAAAAAATCTGGTTTTTTCACATTTTGCCTGATGATTTAGAGGAAAAGAACTTGGAAGTAATTAAATGAAAAAATGGTTTTGTTTTGCAATTTATAATTCAATAACTAAAAGACTCAGATAATTGGAAGAAAACGAGAAACAATATCGGAGAGTAGAATTCAATGAAAAAAATAAAAATCCAGCGTGTCCAAAAAAATAACAAAGATAAGTCTCTTCACTTTCTATTATCTCGTGCTTACGCATATACATTCCGTAAATTTCAATCATTTCCTGATAATTACTTTGTATTGGACGATTTGAATAACTCGAATTTATATTTATCGTATTCAAAAATTTAAATAATAATATTTCTGATCAAAGTGTGAGAAGAGCAAAAATCAATATGTAAATTGTAAATATCAATAAAATGACAGAGTAGATTTAGTGAGCCATTGAATTTTCTACAGGAAAAGACTCCCTTCTGAAAGATATCCTCGAACAATAATTTCCATGTTCCGAAATATTTCCAAAAAATGTTCAAAGTATTTCTCAATGGTTTGATCAATTATTAATAATTTAATTGTACTTTTGTTACATTACCAGGAAACGACGAGAGTCCTCGAGTTTATTCCTCCTGTCCCTTGCCTCAGACTTGAAATTAGCATAACGCGCGAACACTTGTTCACGTCGTTCTTGAATCTCCTCAGGCTTCTCGAAGATTTTCACCTCCTCTGGAATTATTTGCTCCATTTCTCTGGTCTAAATCCCTTGAGGAGAATTTTTATTTTGCACAACTAATCAATGAAAATTCAATGTTAACGACTCCAAACTTGGAGTGGTACTAAATCTAATTGTGGCCAACTCGTCACTCGCTAGTCCGATAATGACTCCATGAGATAGAGGCGACAAATTTAGGCGCATTGGTTTAACCAATCATGGGCCAGGAAATTTCCAGTTCACTCATAGGGCGGTACAGGTAGTGAGGAGCGAGAGAATAACAAATTTATGCAATTCAAGGAAAAAAGGACTAAGTGTCTAGACTTGACGCTGTAGGGATTGTCTAGGACAACTATAGTTGACCACGCCTCATTCCTAATACAACTAAGTATGTAGAATAGCTATATCTATATTGCTCGGCATGTTATTTCACAAATTTATTCAATCATCATTTCCATGCAATGGATATCATTGGCATATTCACAATGAAAAACAATCAATCAATTTTCCCCAGTGTTGCCAGATTTACAGAAATTTCTGTAGATTAAAAAAAAATTAGGCCTATTCCCAGAACACAGAATCTTTGACGAATTTCAATGAAATTTCCTCAATTTCCAAGGAAATTGCCAGAATTTTGTACCAAACGAAAATTCAAATCTTATGGGTAAAACGTTAGGGTAAAATCATCCCTTCTATTTCGCTGATGGTGAGTATATACGCAGGTGAATATTTCTCAAGGAGAGTATATATCAACTATCGAAGCTAGATGTGACGAGACACATATTGAGAGTAAAATGTCGTTTGAAGAATTCAGAGCTGAATATCGAGAGCTAAATAGCATGCCAGAGAAATGATAATCCATGAAAATCCTTTATTATCAAACGAGAAAGAATCGAAAAGACGGAATTTTGGGTGGACCGGTTTGAGGGCTCAGCCATTCTCCAGTCAAAATGGCCAATTTTGCCATTTTTTCTAATTCAACTCTTTTTCAATTTTTTTCACGAGTTCTGAGTAGCCGGGACGTTATTATTAAGATATCAAACGAGAAAGAATCTATTACTTCCGGAACTAAAGTGAATTTTACCGCTGCTTTGATGATAGGCTATACTATATCGACGGGAGGTATAAATTATAAAGATTGATTTCAATGAAAACTCGGCACGGCCAATGATCATAAAATGTAAAAAAATTATTTCAATAACAAATTCATACGGAATATTCTTATTTATTCAAGAAATATGGAAGGGAAGGAATTCAAGGAAATCTCCAGAAATTCTGTCACGCCATCTACGTGTTACAATCGCTGTCATACATACAATGTTATTATTACTAATATTGCCGGCGTGAGGTGTTTTTTAGTGATCTTATATCGTCATTTCTTCCATATTCTCAACCAATTATGTTTTAATGAAAGATCGTCAACTGTGGTAACTGTAGTCTATTCGGACCACCAGTCCTCATCACATTCCTCTTCGTTATGATAATTATAGTCCTGGTATTGGTCATTCATATCCTGAATTTCTTCATCATAGCCGAGGAAGAAGTCGTCTGCATCATCATCACCATCGAATGGCCACATTCTCGCCTCGACAGTTAGAAGGGGAGAATGATGTTCGTCAGCATCCCAGAATCGTTGCACGCGATAGCTGACCACCACTTGAAGTTTGAGATTGTTGGTCCTTCTTTTCGTGATTTCACTTGCCTCGGTGAGGACTCGTTGACTCACTTCGCAGCCAGCTAAATTCAGATACTCCAAGTTGGGTGCGTATATGATCAATTCAATGATCCCTTGGTCATAGACATGGTGACAATCCTGACACTCGAGTTTCTTGAGATTATGCATTATACTCAGGCTCTGATCTGTGATTGAATCCATATTGCTCACGATCAGTTCTTCAAGCTGAGACAATTTTTTTAAAGTTGCTAGTCCATAATCATTGAAACAGCCATAGAGGGATTTACTGATATTTAAATATCTCAAGTTTTTGTTATTTTCTGACAGCTGAAAAAGGAAATAATTGTCGAGTTTGAAACTCTCAAGGTGAAGATGCTCTAGGTTCGTGAGGAGATTGACCTGAGGCATTTCACCGTTGATATCGCAATTTATAAGTGACAAGAATACGAGGCTAGCCTTCTGGCTGATGACCTCTGCGACTTCGTATTCCATGGAGAAGAGATTCAAGGTGAGGGCCTTCAGCTTTTGGAAACTCTGTAATGCCTGAAGACGAGAAGCAGAAGTTGGATTAGGGACATGGTGGTAATCTACTTTTTTATGGTGATCATTTCTACAGTCAAGTGATGGAGGATATGTGATGAAACAATAATTTTCGAATCCATTTCGATTCTGAAAATCAATGATAGCAGATCGAAAGAAGGAGAATACTTACAGAGAGAAATTCATGCGGAAGCTGGACAGTTTTCACCCAGCCCCAGAGGTGAAGCTCAGTCAATGTCTCGAGAGACAGAGTCTGGAAGAAATCTTTAGGAACCCAGCGTGTAAGCTTCTTCATCTCCAGATACGTTAATTTCTCCATTTGTGGAAGTAATTTGACACATTTTTCATCATAGCGTTTAAGATCAATCACTAGTCTCGTTAAATTACAGCAATGCTGACCAATAATTGGCAAGAGGCTTGAATCATAAGGGTACCCGAGCTTCAATTCCTTCAAATGATTTCCACATTTCATTAAAATATTTCCAATGCACTGAATGCTCTGAAATGTGGTTGGTAATCTGGATATATCATTCTCCTCTGAAGAATATGAGAAGTTGAGAGCTTTTATGTCTTCCCAAGCCAATTCAGCAACCTCCTTCCAACGTTTGCACACTGATAAGAAATAAATCAAATGCAATCTGATATATTTTTTGTGGATTGAATTGATTTCTCAAGTTTTTGGCTTCCAAAGGAAAGCTATGTAGACATGGCTTTTTATTTATTTGCTAATTTTGTGTGAAAAATAACTCAAAATGTCAAACAAGTAGAGATGTCATGTTTTTAGAAAATGTCTCTTTCTGTATATGTATGTATATGCATACATGTATATGTGGGCACATTTTCAGAAGTTGTTCAATAAATCGAGAACTTTCGTGGGGAAAATCTAAAAATCTGGCTCTTAGTTGGTATCATTGAGATATGATTTTGTGCTATATTTTAAAAATAGTTTTCTTTTAAATAGTCGAGAACTTAATACTGTCGAGTTACATAATTCGGACTCGATGGATTCAGTTCCTGAGGTACCATATCACATCGAAAATCAATTTTCTTGTTAATCCACATATTCATATTCTCATTTCATTATCAAACTTTATGTGACAATGGCTAAAAATATTGTCTGATATGAAGATATAATTTTTTCTGTAAAATGTATATATTGATGTGTTTGTGCGATGGGGGGAGGGGAACAGAGGCTGCGGAATTCGTTAACTTTGTAAATTCGTCATTAATTAGTATTATTAAAAATATAAAATTTTCATAATAATAGTTGAATGAAATAATTACAATGAAGAGTATGAAAGAAAGAGAAAAAAGAATGACGTAGATTCTCACGAAATCTTATTACCAATGTAATTGGTGGGATAAAATGACGAAAACATATTCGACGAACGCTTAGTAACGGTCGCATACTAATTTCTATCAACTAAATAGTTTCTATCAAATTTATCCTTCAATTATCGATTAATTGTACTAATTTTACCTGTTTCAATAGTGAGCCTTTGGTGCATAGGGAGGTGTTTAAATATCGTTACTAAACAATCGTTATTCAGATTATTGATCCAATCTGGAAATGTTGGCTCTTCCTCATTGTTGTTTCCCACTCGATTGTGGGACAATGCTCTTCCTACATTGAACAAAGTAATAAATTCTTACTAGTATCGAAAAATGAATTGAGAATGGAAGGAAACTGAGAAACACCAAATATATGGATTATAACCTCTCAACAAAGCTCACGTCATCATGCAAATTGACACGTATTTAAAAAATAATCGAAGTGATGTGATAAACGTAGATAATACAATTTTTCAAATTTTCAACTTACTCTTAGACATTGACATTGTAGGAGAAGACAAAGCAAAGAAAGAAGATCAATTTGTCTTTCGTGCGCACTGTTTTCTTTTCACGTCGTCGAAGTGTCCACAGCTGGCTGAGCAATTCTTGGGGGCCATCTTGAAAATCCACGAAATCTACAATATCGTGCAATATCGAGATAATTTGATCGGTTAAGAAGTGGAGGGAAGGAAATTCATAAACGAATTATTACAAGTTGATTATAAAAAAAACCAACATGCTGCTGCACTAATTGGTTGTACCACGAGACACCTATCAGGCATCGAGCAAAATGATATCGTTCAATCTTTCATTATAGGAATTTTGCTGACTATTAATATAATCATTTGATCGATTGAATGTTAAGCAGCCTCTAAGAATTTTTAAAATAAAGAAGATCACTTTCAAAGGACTGGCAATTCAGTATCGTACCAGAAAATTAAAAACTTCAATCGGTTCCATGAAAATAATTTGCTCTGAGAAAATTATTCTCTTTAATAATAATTTGAATTTTTCTCCTTAATCCCGTGATCAAAATTGCCATCACCCTCATCTTATATTTCGACCATGAAGGATGAGAGGATAATTTGTCTCTTTGTCTATAGAACATCCAACGCGTGTTCCAACTGTCGACCACCACTCAGATGCCTAATTCACAAGAGAAGAAAAGTCAATTCGAGACTCAACTTCAGCCGAGTCCCCCACTACTTGACTTTGAATTCTTCAAGTCACTCCAATAGAATCTGCTGAGTTTAAATACTTCACCTTGTTCACGAATTTCAATACAATCCTCGAAATCAATTTTTCTGATATGAATATAAGTCCAATACATACTTAGTCCCCCAAGTGATGTCACCCCACTGAGATACATTTCCTTTCTGACTGTTTTCCTCTAGTGCGTGCGCAGTTCATTATTTTTTCATATCCGATAATAAGAACCATGAATAACAGATTCCCGGTTCCAAGAATGTCTCCATGACTGTCACATCGATCCAATCAATGAATAACAACATAATATCAGATAGCTAATAATTCACAAAGAGTGGGGAGGAAAGGAAGCCTCAGTCTCTGTCTTTGGTGCATAAATCACATTATTGTTTCATGAGCAATACATTGGAACCGCTATGAATAACAGACCAGCTACATGCGAAACGCCATCATGATAATAATATTCTGCCGATCAATGCTGAATAACATAATGACGATTAGTGGATTATTAATGAAGAGTGGGGAGGTAGAGTAGGGTGCCAGGAACATTCGGTTTCGGAGAGAGTTCATAGTATGCTCGAGATACTCCAAGAGAGGTCAGAGTATGATTGACCAACAGTTTCCCCTGACTGAGTATTACATCGCATTCAACATCAAGTGTCTTACACTCGGCGGTGAGGATTTCAAATATTTTGCAATGGTTATAATTATTTCAATAATCCTCAGTATATTTTGATATTAAGGCTTATGGAATCCATACAACGACCATCGAAAATGGCTCTATTACTTTTATTCGGCATTCCTCATTTTGTTTGTTATGTTAATGAGGATAGATGGATTTGTTAAGCAATGTTGGGCAGTGCAGGATGATTTCCTGCAATTGACGTTGATATTATTTCTAGTGCTGGGAATAATATGCGGTTTCATTAAAAATGTCAATATTTTATTGCATCATCCGGATATTGAATTCATTGCTGCTGCACTTAATTGGGAGAGATCTGTTATCTGTTCAACAGAAATCGGTAATTTGGATTGTCAAACCGAATGAAAATTTGAAGCATTGGAAATAAAATGTATCTACAGCTCTTTATAGGAATGAGGTGATTACAAGGACTATGAAAATAGTGAGGCACTTTACGTTGTTATGGCTGTCGCTTTCAGTCTGGAATATGATGTTTTTTTATCGTGATAGTGTTGACAAAAATCGTAGGACAATCGATGATTTGCTCATAAGGTAGGAATTGCTCGATCCTCAAGGGGGATAGTCGAGCTAAATGAATTTTCTCACTCGTTTTAGATAAGGAAAATGGTATAATACCTTTGTCCTCTTCACTTTGAGAGATTAATAGAAATTGTTTTTCCCATTCTCAGGTTCACATTTCTCAGAAACTTATTAGAACCGTTGAATTTTTTTATAGTATTGGTAATTGACTACCTAACTTTCGCTATATGTTGTTTGATCATTATAACAAACGACTGCTTGTTTCTGAGTCTCATGCTCCACATTGCCACACAATTAAAAGTTCTCAATTTTCGACTCCGAAGATGTACGAATACTAATACTAATTGTCCAAACAGCTTCAAATTGAAGGATGAAAATTGCATTGATTTCGAGTGCCCTAGGAGAAACTGGAATGTACAAGATTTTCATCCTAATCAGGCACTCATTATTTGTATTCGACATTATCAAGAAATTGTCAGGTATGTATTAATTTTGTAAGATAAATGCAGATGAATTGATCAATTATAATTACAGAATGATGCGTGTACTGAAAAATGTGTATGGAATGATTCTATTACCACAATTATTATCAAGTGTAATTCTGATATCTTTCGTGGGAATTCACATATTCGTAGTGAGTAGAGCGTTGGATTGCTACGAAAGACTCCAAAACTTTTTCAATTTCCGATGTTTTCAGACAAAGACAATAGATTTCGGCGATCCAGGTTCTGCTGTAGTTGTCATTCTTGCACTGTTCAGCCTTGTGGCTCAATTAACAGCCTATTGTTGGGGAGGCGATAACATCATTATAGAGAGTAATCGTATTTGTATATCGGCGTATGCTTCAGACTGGTATCAGGAAGATGTGACATTTCGGATGGATCTCAAGATCTTTTCAGCAATTGCCAAAAAACCACTGTGTCTCAGTGTTCTCGGACTCTTTGAGCTCTCATTCATCACTTTAAAGGATGTGAATAATGAACATTTCTTCAATCCTGAATAAACTCAGCTTTATACCAATAGATAGAAGTCTTTTGTCAACTCATGGTTCAGTTTATTCTGAACAAATTCTATGAACTCCCAACTATGCCAAATTTGTTTGAAATGAACTGAGCGATGAGCTAACAAAAAACTGATCTGTTGAAGGCAGTACAGTTGAATGAAGTATTGACAGATAGCTTGAACAAATTTGGATAAAGAATAACAGCCAATCCCTAATGCCCAGAGTTGCTATCAGCTTAAACTGATTTTGGTTTCTATCCAATCTATAGGTATTGATGAAATCTTACTCGGCGATGGCGCTCTTACAGAAAGCCAATGAATAAAGGTACACGTAATAAATTCTTGAATTCCGAAGGATCGAGTTGCATTTATTCGAACACTAGTTCTTGCAGTTGATCAACTCACATTGAAGTTGCAAGGCAATCAAATAGGAGGCTATAGTCTAAAACGTGATGCTCACTCAGGGCCGATGTGAAGATTTACTGTTCACAGTGATTATCCGAGTCAAGGCAGCTCATTTTCCTCAGTGGTGATAATGCAACTACTCAACATTGATGTGTCAACACCAAGACTCGCGTACAACTGAAGTTCGATCTGTCTAACATGTATTTATAGTAGATTATGTCACTAGTATTTTTATAACAAATTGGGTGTTCATATTTAGTCCTCCGGCGCGGATTATGACACATTTGTCACAAAAATACTTATCGGGCCATGTAATATACGCTATTGTATGTCACGAGGCCCAACTAACCGAGTTCTCAACAGGCCTAGTCCCGGTAAGTGCACTTACCGGGACTAGGCCTGAAAAGCATGAGGTTAGGGCGAGCCGAATGACATAAATTACTTTTACTTACCTCCAAATTCTTATCGGAACTCATAGAAAATGCTTCATTGAATGTCTCAGGAAAATTGGGACTGTTCACTGTACCCGAGAGATTGATGGAATAGAAAATTCTTAATCAACCCTTTTTTTATTCTGATTATTTATACATAATGATTTATTTGAAATTCTGGACAACTGCGCAGATTTAAGGAAAAATCGGAATATTCTCCGCCATATTCTTAATAATCGTAATATCCCTCTTATAGTAATCATGAGCCCAATAATCCACAATTATATACATATAACTACAATTTTCATTTTCTTTTGTTTTGTTTATTCAGTACATACAGATCGTTCATATTTTAGCTGTATAAGCCAATATGTTTCGTGCTTAAATAAAAAAAAAAGGTCGTTCATATCAATAATAATTTTCAAAACGAGTTCAAAGACACTGAATGACTTGGGCCAATTAATTCAGTGAATTAATGATTTTCGAAAAATATTGGCAGCCTTTTCATAAATAAAAGTGAATAAAAGTTTTTTCTCGAAATAATTGCATTATTTCTATGAAAAAAAATTATAACTAAAACGAATGAATATGATCTGATAGTGATAAAATTTTTTTTTGTCATAAGCTTCAAGTCTCAGAGTTCAAAGTTTTCCTTTAAAACACAAAACTCTACATACTTGATCGGTTTCGGGGGAGTTTATAAAAATTAATTGATTAAAAAATGATAGATATAAAATAGAATGAAGTTCAGCAGTGAAGTAGTAAAATGGAATTAGTAAATTTCACTTCATGATAAGTTTTTGGAATTTTTATAAAAAACTTTTTCGTAGAGAAAAACGAGAGCTATAACACAGGTCTCTATGAAGTTTGACCTATATCCATAAAGTCCAGAGATATTGATCAAGAAATCGAATCAGAGTCGAGTGAACTGATCTCATTTTACCACTTTGCCTCTGAATTATGAAAATAATAATGAAAGTCATGATTTCTTACTCGACTAAGTCATCTGGCTTATCCAAACCGCAACAAATGAGGATGTGATTCCACCATGTGCTGGCCAATACTATCTCTGCGTCCAAGAGGGCATGGCTGACTATCAAGAGAACACGTAGGACATTCGAAAAATCCATTATAATGTGCAATCCACACATGATCCTCCATGCTCATGCTACTGTCTTCCATCTTTCCACAATTCTTACAAAAATACCTGTCATCTGCTTCCTGTATGTACTCATCCATCCAATTAATGTCAAAAAATTCTTGATCCGAGACTAGAACAGAATGATCTCCTACCCTGATTTCAAGATTTTTCTCTGCTGACATGAACTCCACTATCTCTACATCTTTATCAATGTCCATAAATTGACCAACTGCTGGAAACTCTTCATTATCATTTGAAAACAAAGATTTCTCTTTAATCAATTCGATATCAGCTCCTTCATCCTTCACGTCTTCTTGTATTTGTTCGATCTCTTCACTACTCTTTATAGATTCCACCTGCTGAGGAGAAGGCTCTACATCTGTCGACCCTGGGTATGGAGTTGCACTCTCTCTCACTTCGTATCCAGTAATTATGGAAGATAATTCTTCATTCTTCTCTTGCAGCATAACAATTATCGCTTTGTTCTCCAATTCCTTCTGCTTCAGCAATTCCACCTCCTTCACAACATCATGAAAAGTGGATATGGTGTTTTTCGATAATTTCAGTTCTTCTTCTAGCTCCAGCACACGTGCAATAAGTATCTTCTTCTGTTCACTTGCAGTTTTTTCAATTTTATATTTTTGATTCATGAGTTGTTGTAGCTCAACACCTAAGAGATCAAATTCAGTCTGAGATATCATATTGTCTTCTAGCTTTTCTTCCAGCTCGATTATCTTTTCTTCTGCAATTCTCAGCTTCTCCAGAAACTCTGTGTCCTCCAGGGGCTTTGGAGATACTGGAGTTGGTTCAGAGTCTGGAAGAACTGTATTATCTTCTGGTCTAGTATTTCCCATCGACATCTCCAATTCTCCAGATTCTTTGGCTTCGAGTGCTTCATGATTACTCCTTGTTGCTTCATCCAACTTCCCTCGTAGTTCTTCTATCATCTCTGTGTCCATTTTCACCTGTAGCTGGAGCATTATTCTCTCTTTCTCGAAAATCTCCTCAATTTCCCTTCGTATCCTGTGGAGTTTTGTCACAGTGTCTTCACACTCGGACAATCTGCCTTTTAAGGTCACGATTTCTTTCTTCAAACGTTCACATTCTTTCTCAGGATCGGGTACAAAGGGAACGACTGAGATGTTGAGACTCGGAGTGATTGATATATCGAATTTTCGACGTTTCAAGAGTTGTTCAGGGCCTTCTGAAGATACTGAGGGCCCTGGATGGTCGATGACACCGGTATCCATCTGAAGAATCCAGATTCAATTGTTACTTATCCAGAGATGAAAATTCCTAACCTCTTTAGTTGACTCAATGATTTTTCATCTCAATTTCTGGGACTTACCTTAAGGTTCTTTATTTGGAGCACAGCTCAGTTGATTCAAAGTATTTTTCAAATGATTTTGAGTCACTCGACACTCGACTAGTGATTGCCTCGAAATACAGTCGTTTTTATTCTCAATTTTAACAATCAAAGATTATTATTATTATTTGATGTTTGACGGCGCTCCTCTGACGCGCCGTTACATGAGAATACACAAAGATGCACATTTGCTGGTCTCTATTAGGGTCCCTAGATGATTCATTTCACTAGAAATAAGAGGTAAAATTTAAATTGAGAAAGGAACTTTTGTTTTCTACTGAATTTATTTTCTCATTGTCTTCCAATCATTTTATCAAATAATTTTCCCTATTTCCTAACACTACCTTGGATCAAACTTTATCAAAACTCCATTAACAAATTTTGTTGGGCATTTATCGATGTCGAAATGATTAACTGTGTATTCAGGAATGGAGATTATTAGATAAACACAATGAAAGATAGACATTTCAGGGAATACATTTTATTTCAACAGGTTATTTTACATGTACAAACTCTGCTTTACACTTCACAACAACAGTCTTCAACATTCTTCGAGGACTTGACTTATTATTTCTTTCGAAATTGGTAAGGACGTTCGATCGAATTTTGTCAGGCTTTACGGTATGTAGAATTGATTAACAATATCAATAAACAATTCTTCCTCCTCATTATTCTGCAGGATTTGTAGAAAAAATTGGGAATAAATGTGTATATTTTCTCTTCTAGTTTTCCTCTCTTGAAGATAATATTTGACGTAATTGATGAAAAGTAAATTCTCCAGTTCCTTGAACATCAGCTTACACAAGATATTCTTGGAAAATTTTTTACAGAACACGTACCTCATTATTTTACAATCCGAACTGAACCTTCTATAATAAATTCTCCAAACTTTCTCGAATGGCTGATGAAATGGTTCGTTGGAATCATTTCTCAGATGCATCCACAAGTTATCAATAGATCTAAAAAAACACGATGAAATTTCGTGCATCAACAGTCTCAAAGACACTTATTCAATGGTCAATAAACAGGATCAAAGGCGAGTGAATCAAAGACTTGGTGAATACGGCATAGGAGAAGATACAGAGCAAAGTCTCTCTCTTCATTGTTCTCACCAAATAAAGTACGATCTCGTCGGAGGTTTCCCAATAAGATAAATATTCGACCAATTGCTCTAATCCTATATATCATCTTCTCGCTGATTTGGAAGACACATGATCGCTGAGACAGTTCGTCCCGCTTTTGGGATGAAAGCATTACAAACCCTATTGAACATATGGCCCATAAAATTAAATCCTTTCCAAGCGCCTCTTTATCCCCACCATACTTATTAATACATCCACGCAAGCCACGTGTCTGCATTTCCTCCGTTAGCAATTCTCCATAATATATATCCTATGATACCAATAAATGGAAAAAACTGAGTAAAAGCATTTTGTACACTCCTTCCAATCGATAGTTTTGGAGAATCTTTCGATGTCGTCTTCCATCCAGTATACACACAACTGATTCCAAATTACAAAGTTAATACTTTCTCTCTTGCTGATGTAAGATTCTAATATCTTCCGACCATCAACACATCTAACATTGTTCCACTGAAGATGACTCACCAATTCGGATATTCTCTCTGCCCAACATTGATCTCTCAGTTGCAGGGGGCTGCTTCGAGCAACACTGAGCAACCACTGTGTTGCACTCTTGACCATCGGAACCAGGAAGCTCTTCAAATTAATTTTCAGTATTTCGGGCACTTGTAATCTATTTACATTTTTCCCAAGTTCTCCGAACATGTATTCCAGCTTCGGCTGTCTGAGATTTGAACAAACTCTGACTTGCGTCGCACGATTGACAATGAGTATATGAGATAGATTTGATGTGTCCTTGTTTGGTAACGATATTAGAACTAACTTGATATTACGATTGCCCTTCCTTTCAGGTACCTGAGGGTGATTTTAACGGAAGAGAGGGAACTTTGGTAAATCGACGGCTATGACCATATTTGGGCATCAAGGGCGGGCGTTGTTTGAGACGCCAGTCGATGCGTCATCCGAGGGATTAAAATGAGAGTAAGGTATATTCTGACGGTTGAGCATATTGGAAAGAAGTGAGCAAGCTGGTATGAAAAGACATGATGGTGTTGAATTTCAACCAAACTTATTCCCTATTGAAATGTGGGAATTACTTGGAGGATTCGGAGCTCAGGCTTCTTTGCGATTCAAGACTCTTGCTACTTGTTGTTGAACATTGCTACAATTTAACAGAACTCAAGATTGAACTCCATATGTATAATGATGATCCTAATCCTTACACAGATCTGCGTCGCAGGGCCTCCAAGTTAAAGAACATGATTCACGATGAGCCTGTGGAAATACCACAATCACTTCCCACGAAATATTTTCAAACCTTTTACTCCTATTAAATGAATGCGGAACGTCACAGAATTGTTTTGATAAGAGAAGGGGAAGGAATAAATTATGGAAATTCTACTTCTCAAATTTCCAAACTTAACAAGTGAAAAGGTGAACCTAATTTCTACAATTGCAATAAAAAAGTGTTCCAATAATGTTTTACTGAAAATTTTAATCGAAAAATGTTTAAAACAAACAAAAAAACAGGTAATACAGTTGTTAAGTATGATGATTTTTGAAGTGGCCTCTGAAAATGTGCCTTGACGAGAAAACATGAGTGCAACGAGTGCACTGAAATTCACCGCCATAATGTATTTTCCATACATGATCCTGAATAGTCTCCCTGTTACGAATCGTTTTCGCACAAGTTCGACATACCCATGCATTGTCTTGATTGCGTTTTAACTCTTGATCCCACTTGAGCTCTAAGAATTTTTGGTCGACTGAGACAGAATATTTCTTTCCAAACAATAGCGACACATCATTTTGTTGTTGCTGTTCATTCTCTGGTATCACTGATCCCTCGTCATCGTCTGAAAGGTGGGATGTTTCTTCTGATGCTTCTGATGATGTTTTTTCAGCTTCATCATTCGTATCATCATTATCTGGTGGTATTGATGAAGAATCTCCACTCAATCCTGTCTTTTTCCCAGATTTATGGGGAGACGAGATAGTGCTTTCTCCTACTCGTTCTTCCTCCTCAAGCTCATCAGTATGTTTCGCCTCTGCTCCAAGAATCTGCCTCTGTTCATGAGTAGATCTGTCTGGAGTCTTTGTTCGAATGGGAACCCTGGCGTCTTTGAATTGGATATTCTTAGGATCCAAGTTATTTCCTACATCAGCCTGCTCCTGAGACTGTGATACTGTTGAAGTATCCTCGGTATTCATTATCAGTGGTGTCATTTCTGTGATTCGTCCTATTATGGGCTCCAGTTGTGTCATTAGTTGGGAAAGCCTGACTTCTACAGCCTTCTGAGCTATTTTCGCCTCTTGCGTCTCTTTTCTTGATTCTTCCGTCTCTCTTATTGCTTTTTGCGTCTCTTTTTTTGCCTCTTCCATCTCTTTTCTTGACATATCCAGATCCTTTCTCAATTGTACTATCTCCATCTCCAGTTGATTCCTTCTTTTTTCAGACGATTCCTCGGTTTTCATTCGTATTACGTGACACTGAATGGCAATGGCTTCAGTACGACACACATGCCTACGAATTACTTCGAATTCTCCCCTGATACTCTCAGAGTCCCAATCAGTCTTGAGTTGAGGATCATTGTCTGAATTGTTGAGATCCGATGAGTTCGATGTATCAGCCCTTCGACGTTTCGGGGGTCTTTCGTGGTCTCCAGGCGATAAAGATTGTGAAGTGTTGATGTTGTTCTTATCCATCTGGAAATTTTTTTGAGGACATCTATTTTGTTTCACTCTACTCTACTCGTTTGGAAATAAACATTCCTAATCTCTATAACCTAGAAAATGTGCAAAACTGCACCTATTTACGTCAATTTTAATCAATTACCTTGAGATTCCTCTTCTGAAACACAAATCAACTCTGAGAGGACAGGTTTTCAGAGAGATTTAAGATGAATTCTAATTTTTCCTGATTTTTTCAAGATCCACGCATCAAACTCCAAGGGAACGTGGACTCGATTATTATGATTATACTACCATTTTATGATCATTCCCCATGTAGCACACTTGTCGAAAAATCATCTGAAAGTTATCTTTATCTCGTCAACATTTGGACAAGTCCGAAAAGACAGCGATGAGATAACTTTCTTGGGATATCTACAAAAAAAGTTATCTAAAAGACATCATTCTTATGATACCGTATTGGATATGTCTCCAAGATGCTAAAATGTTATCAATTATGATCCTCCCAGTTAGATATCGTTTTTTTGTTATCAACAAGGTATCAATTTTGCGATGACTTTCCGACAGATAAGAAGGAGACGACTCTAGGTTATCTTTCCGACTCTCTCTTATTGATACCATATTCCTGACACCTGAAAGATAACACATATTATGACAACTTTTCGAATGAATTGATCCAGATATCTATAAGTTGTCTTTTATTTTCTATCTAATAGATATCGTCCTTTTCGGCACCTAAATGATGTCCAATTTTGTGGATCATTACGACAGACTTGAAAGGCTAGGACCTGGAGCTCATAACAATCTAGACGTCGAAAATAAGATAACTCCGAATGAGCTAAACTCCGAATATACATAGACGCCGAATGTACAATTCTACGAATGCGTAAAGTACACGAATGATCATTCACCCGAAATTAAACAACTACTGTATACCTTGACCGGATGTGAAAATGAAAAAAAACCAATAAATTGTTCTTCAATCAAAATGCTGTATGAGTTATGTCGACGAAAAATGAAATAGCACGAATGATTAATTGCCCCGAACGTACAAATGCGCCGAACGGACATCTCAACGCATGTTACCGACAGCAGATAATTTTTGAAAAATTCCTCTTACCCTATGAGTAAAAGTCTCTTTAGATGAATGGAGGAACGATGGAATTTGGGCGATTATAAAACAAATTGTTATTATTTTTATTTTTTTAATACCAATTGGGAGAAGAATGAACTCTATATTTTTCAGTATTAATCAATTAAAGATTAATTAAATAAATTAATGTTGAATGATAAAAAGATCAATCAACTTCTTGGGATAAATTGAATTTATTTAAGGAAAGGGAAGAAAACAATCTACAACAAGTCTTTTTACAAAATGTGCAAAACCTTGAACTTTTTTATTTATTATATATAGTTAACTGAATACAAAGAAGAAAAATAATATATGTTATTATGATTTTAAAAAATCCTGATAATAAATTTTTTTTTTTTGTTTTTTCATTTATTCATTTATTTTTAATAATTTTTTTTCTTGGCGTCTATTCTGGTTCGCATAAATGGATAAATGAATGAATAAATCCTGATTTTGCCAATCTTCAGACTGGTGAAAATGACATTTATTTATTTATTTATCCATTTTAACAAACCAGAATGAAGCGCCCTGGTCCTCAATGAAAAAAAAAGCTTTATAATAGTTTTTTCTTCTGTTTTGTGTTTTTTTTTTGTTCTTTTTTTTTTCTTAAGATTTTTAATGAAATTGAAATATTCTCAGGGCGCCTATTCTGGTTTGTATAAGTGGATAAATCTTGATTTTACCAGTCTTCAGACTGGTGAAAATGACATTTATTTATTTATTTATCCATTTTAACAAACCAGAATGAAGCGCCCTGGTCCTCAATGAGAAAAAAAGCTTTATAATTGTTTTTTCTTCTGTTTTGTGTTTTTTTAGTTTTTTTTTCTTGTTTTTTTTTTTTCTTAACATTTTTAATGAAATTGAAATATTCTCAGGGCGTCTATTCTGGTTTGTATAAGTGGATAAATCTTGATTTTACCAGTCTTCAGACTGGTGAAAATGACATTTATTTATTTATTTATCCATTTTAACAAACCAGAATGAAGCGCCCTGGTCCTCAATGAGAAAAAAAGCTTTATAATTGTTTTTTCTTCTGTTTTGTGTTTTTTTTGTTTTTTTTTCTTGTTTTTTTTTTTTTCTTAAGATTTTAAATGAAATTGAAATATTCTCAGGGCGCCTATTCTGGTTTGTATAAGTCGATAGATAAATAAACAAATCTTGATTTTGCCAGTCTTCAGACTGGTGAAAATGACATTTATTTATTTATCCATTTTAACAAACCAGAATGAAGCGCCCTGGTCCTCAATGAGAAAAAAAGCTTTATAATTGTTTTTTTTTCTGTTTTGTGTTTTTTTGTTTTTTTTTTTTTTTTTTTTTTCTTAAGATTTTAAATAAAATTGAAATACTTTCAGGGCGCCCATTCCGGTTTTTAGAAATGCATAATTCTTAAGACATTTTTTATAGGGAATCACCTTCTCCGCAAAAAAGCTCTTCTGACATTTTCTTCAACAGGAGTGCATGGGCTTCAACAGGAGTGTTAAAATGTAATTAAATAACATATGCAGGTATTATATTAATAACTTTACGATAACAAACGGGGCACAGGGGACCATCAGGTGCAGGGTGGTTCTCTGCCTCGTGAGCGACGAAGAGGGTGACACATGAGTCACATAAGATTATGTGACCGCAAGGAGTAAAAATCCTATTTCTCCTTGCATTATAACAAATGATGCATGATATATCCATCATCCATTCTTCTGGTATCAACTGCTGCACTGAAGAAAAAAAAAAAGAAAAAAAGATTTAGCAGTCGAAAGAAAATTCTACTTATATCTTTGATATAATATAAAAAAAAAAAAAAAAATTTGATATAATTGACCATTACATGGTAAATCTGCTTGTTGAGCATCAGCGACTCCTCCCTCATTCTGGACCACTGATGGGGCTGCAGCAGCTGCCTCGACCCTTCCACCATGAGCCCTTACTGGCACTTGAGGACGAGCTGAGGGCAAATATATGAAAATATGAGAAGTAAGTTTGCTGGCAAATCGTAACACGAAAAGCCAATTTTTCTCGTTTTTGCGGGAAATGTCAAAAAACATTTTTCACTGTAAATTTTGTTAGTTACGAAAAAGGTTTTTAACATTTTCTTATTTAATGAAGTATTAGAACGTAAAAGAATAATTCGATTTTTTATGACTTGTAAAATATTGAATTATTTCAATTGTGACTGATTTTAGGAAAAAATTTCAATCAATATTTCTCGTAGCAAATTCTATCAATTATTAAAAATATTTTTGGATATTTTTTTCGAAAACCACTCATTATCGAGATAACTACAAAATTATGAAATAATTGTTAATTATTTGGATTTACTAACTTGCTACTAAATTCTATAAATAATAAATGGAATAATTTCATTGAAGAATTTCTAGTATTTGGGAAATCTACCTCGCATCCTGTAGTTATTTCTCTGTAGAATCTGTCCCAAATGCATGGGTGCAACCCCATCTTCATTCCATGGATACGCTGGTACTACTTGATTAGAATTTAAGAGTTGGAAATCTTCAGGCATTTGTTCATTATTCCATCTAAATTGATCTAACAGCCCTGTCAACTCGAAACTGATAGCAGCCAGAGCTTCAGCAATAGTCATTGATCTTGTCTCGAGGCTTCTCCATATGCCTTGAACAACAGTTAGGTGGAGAATTGGACGTACTCGAGGGACGTGATGGAGAGTCCTCGCTCCATCTCTCAGCCTGCCCAAGTCGTTATGTAGTTTTTCACAATTAACAATAATAGTTCCTGGAAGAATCAAATTATACATTTTCTGCATAATCATCTAATCATACACTTTATATTATTCCTCAACTTTTCCCATAGGAAAAGTTGTTCTATTTTTGTTATTTCTGACCGGCTACTCAGAACTCGCGAAAAAAAATGGACAAGACTTGAATGAGAATACTATATTTTATGAATGGCCTCCGGGCTCCACAAAACATGCAAGAAAAGCTGAAGAATGGGAAAAAAAATAATTATAGCTACACATGAACTTCACGAAATTCAATACAAACGAAATGATAATATCCTCGTAGTCATAAAAATCATTAATTGATCTATCGACCAAACGGAACATGAATAAAAAGTTTACAATAAATAAAATGAATGTTTCATTGTCAATTAACTTTGTGATAAAGGAAAAATTAAAATTAAATTTTTCATACTCAAATATTCCCACAAATTGAATCCTGGGGGATGATGCTGCAGGGTGTTAGTCGAGGCTCTCTGACAATCATATAGAGCAGCAATATTATTATAAGCTGTGAAATTTTGCGGCCCAATCTCTCTGAGCCAGTACAGCTCATAATAAGTCAAGAACAAATTGAATACGCGGATCAATGCCATGGAAAGGCCCTTCCTAATTGCAATGAAGGTAGTAATAACATCATTTGGATCAATGATGGCTAGACCCATTATTTTCAGAATGACGGTATCATTATCGACATTAATGGGGATCTCGTATTCAACAGCTTTCTGATAGAGAATCTGTGGGAGAAATGTATCAAAATGACTTCCAGGTCCAATGAGTACAATGAGAGGATGAGTGTAGCGACTTCACTACTAGAGTTATGCCTTGGAAGAAAGCAGACAATAGAAAAAGTGTCTGCTAGCTTGGAAACTCTGGTTCTGAGGGTGAGGACACCTTGAACTTGGGTATAAACATACTCAATACTGGAAATGGTTAAATAAACAATTTTAATCAGTCGATAATTTTTTTAATCTTTCTCGATGGCTGAGGTAGTCTTCTGGGGGGTTAAAGAATGTTTATACCCAAGTTCAAGGTGTCCTTACCCTCAAAACCAGAGTTTCCAAGCTAGCAGACACTGGAAATGGTTAAATAAACAATTTTAATCAGTCGATAATTTTTTTAATCTTTCTCGATGGCTGAGGTAGTCTTCTGGGGGGTTAAAGAATGTTTATACCCAAGTTCAAGCCTAAAAGATTAAAAAAATTATCGACTGATTAAAATTGTTTATTTAACCATTTCCAGTGTCTGCTAGCTTGGAAACTCTGGTTCTGAGGGTGAGGACACCTTGAACTTGGGTATAAATATACCCAATACTGGAAATGGTTAAATAAACAATTTTAATCAGTCGATAATTTTTTTAATCTTTCTCGATGGCTGAGGTAGTCTTCTGGGGGGTTAAAGAATGTTTATACTCAAGTTCAAGGTGTCCTCACCCTCAAAACCAGAGTTTCCAAGCTAGCAGACACTGGAAATGGTTAAATAAATAATTTTAATCAGTCGATAATTTTTTTAATCTTTTAGGCTTGAACTTGGGTATAAACATTCTTTAACCCCCCCGAAGACTACCTCAGCCATCGAGAAAGATTAAAAAAATTATCGACTGATTAAAATTGTTTATTTAACCATTTCCAGTATTGGGTATGTTTATACCCAAGTTCAAGGTGTCCTCACCCTCAGAACCAGAGTTTCCAAGCTAGCAGACACTGGAAATGGTTAAATAAAGAATTTTAATCAGTCGATAATTTTTTTAATCTTTCTCGATGGCTGAGGTAGTCTTCTGGAGGGGCCAAAGAATGTAATTAAAAAAATTATCGACTGATTAAAATTGTTTATTTAGCCATTTCTATCATCTGCTAGCTATTGTCTGCTTTCTTCCAAGGCATACTAGAGTTTCTATTATTTCTATCAATTTTTGCTTGATTAATTTTGCTATTAATGTGTATAACTTACCGTACAATATTTCAAAACGCTTCCTCTGGCCATCACAGGCTGAGGAATGCTGTTCATGAGAGACGTGTGTAAATTGTGTTCAAAATTGCTGAAAATTTGTCGAACTTGAGGAAACAATTGTCTAATTCTCTGGATAATGCTCCTGTATGAGTCAATGCTGTCACTTGCCATCAAAGTCCAGTGGTACAAGAAAGCCTATTCATGAATTGAGGATATTTATTCATTCATCTCGGTTTATATTTTATTTTCTTTTTGCTGCCGAGAAAAAGTGTTAAATTGACTGTCCTAATTTTCCTAATGATTTAAACCAAAATAACTCCATCTAATTAACCGTAGTTCGACTGTCTCTTTCTGGATTTTACAATTAATGTCGAATTGAGACGCGTGCAATTACCATTCAAATCAATTATCTATTGTAGACCAATTTTATGATAGAAGAGAGAGGATAGAGGATTCTGTACATTTTGTTTATTCTATATCTTGATCAATCTAAGATAGTGGATTTGAATTGTCATTGGAATTGAGAAAATACTTCTCTCAGAAAGAAAAAGTTTTTTGACTATTTGTAATTCAATGTAAATGTATTTGAGTACAGAACGATAAAGGAATTCGTAATATACTGGGTGTAATAATAGGCAGTTTATCAGAGAGAGTTTATGAATTTAGGTACATTAGAAAGAAAACAATTAATGGACCACCTGGATATATTCTTTCCAATCCGTACAAATTTACAAAATAGAACTTGAATTCTCACGTAATGATAATTATTTTTTTGTAGACCAATGAGGAATTTCTGAGATGAAAATCGAATAATTCATAAGATGGATCGAATAATGTATAAAGGGGAGGCTGCGATCTAGCGTTAATCATTATTTAGTAGTAGTGAATATGGAAAGAGAGGAAAAAATTAGTGAGTGCAATGGAGAATTTACTCACGTAATTGTTGTGAATTGCTGTGATTGTAACTGTTCGTCTGACATTATCCACTGCAGGGGTGAAAGCAGTTGATACGTCGATGAATACGATGTGGGTGTTCGTCAGTTCCACAGCCAGGATGGGATCATGTATCATTAGGATCTCCATATTCGTTCCACGATGTTGGATTTCTACTTCCACATAGCCACCATTGCAGTGACGGAAGCTACGGTATTGATCATTGTAGAGGAGATCTCTGAATTGAGGGAGACTTTCTGCAGGTGGAAGCACAACTTCTCTTCTCCAACGTCTCATTGACTCTCGTACATTTGCATAATTTATATCGTCGATCACGTCAATAAATCTTGGAATAAACGAAATTCTTTTTAAAGGAAAATTGAAATACAATGTAACGATTCAAGTCATATTGATTTTTTTTACATGTCACATTATTATCCTAATGAATTCATTGAAATAAAACAATTTTAACCAACATTGAAAATTTCAAACATAAAATGCAGGCTCCCATAGAAGGCAGAGAAGTAAAATTCTCGCATAGAATATTACAGAAAATCTAGAAAAACTACCATGAACAAAAAAAAAACGAAAAAATTCGGAAAAATCATGATCAATATTTGAATTACCTGAGAGAAACGTCATCCCAAATTCTTGTTAGATTCCTGAGCTCGGTTGTCACAGCACGATAAAGAGCTCTGCTGAACTGTTGCACTTGGAGCAATCGTGCTGGATTAATATGTATGTGGTGTATAGTGAGTCTGAATTGTCCATCAATCAATTCCCCAGTGCCTGGACACATCTGACTCCACCTCTCCTGACAATAGAGAATACTGAAATGATGGAAAAAAATCTTATAATAGCACCATGGAGTCGGTGAGTCGAGCCGAAGACGAATTGGGGCTGTATGGGGTTTTAAATACACGCGACGAGTGAAATAGTAGTTGTAACACACACTCTGGCAATAAATGATGTTCGACACATGTGCGCATGTCCCAGGTGCTTGAGCGGTTTTAAAATTCAAACTCAAGTGAGGTTCTGGCAAATTACAATTATTTAATAATCATGTGAATTGCGTTATGTAAATTTTTAATATTATGTACAAAGCTTATGCTCGTATTCTAGAATGAAAATCATTTCTTTAATTAATTCATTCAATTTGGCACTTTTTTTCCCTAAACAACTGAGGCAGCCTGCAACTCATTAATGAGATTGAAAAAAATTGGGCATTCTTCAAATTATTAAAGTAAAAGAAGAATTAATATTGAACGATGATTGAAGACGGGAATAATTTTCGTAATTATAATTTTTTTTTTTAAATATATCTTTGTAGAATAACGTTTTTTATCTTTTTTATCTTTATCTTTTTCGTTTCGTTTACAAATTTAATCTCTCAGAGATATTGATTTATTCTTTTGTTTGAAAATTCATACACGGAGAAAAAAATACAGGAAAAATTCTGGTGCTAGCACCGGAATTTGGGTGCAATCGACAAGCACCTGGAATTTTCCTGGTTACTACAGTAATTTTTCATATATTTGTAGGAATTTTTCTCGTATTTATATGAATTTTTCTCGTGTTTATAGGAATTTTTCCGGTGCTACATAGGAAAATTCCAGGTGCTCGGCGATTGCACCCATTTTACCGTGCTAGCACCCGAATTTTTACCCATATTTTTTTCTCCGTGTAGATATCACTTGAAGATTTAAGTGATATTTATGAATTTTCAAACGAAAGAAGAAATCAATATTTGAAATTCTAATTTTCTTAAACTGAGAATTGATAAAGCGCAATTCGCTGGGCTATGGGGGTTCCCCTAATTCTCTCTTCTTTCTTATGTTGAGGACTGGCTAGAAACATAAATACGCCGTAATTTCAGCGTTTTCCTCTCCAAAATGTACTGTTTTTACCCCATAAATAAATAAATAACTGATTCGCTATAAATTCACGTATTTTCAGAATATACGTGAATGTGACAATGTCTATTACTAATTTATAAAAAGGAAATGACTGAAAAACAAATAATATTTCACAATTTTTCGGAATGATGTTACTGATCCATTAAATTTTTTCCTATTTGTATCACGCAATTTATTCATATAAATAGTATAAATATTAGAAACTTACATGGTATTACCGACTCTCCTCCCAATAAAATAAGCCTGATCATCGATGTATGCATCAGGATAACGCAGCCTTCCAAAGGGGCCCTGGTGATTCGCCATCGTTAGATACACGTTTCTGAAATGAACTTCGCAATATCTCTTTTGGACTATATATCTACACGAGACCAAGGAGTGAGAAGGACTGAGATCCCATCATCATCAAAAACCCTGAAATCGGCGATAGCCGCGGGAGAGGAAGGGGGGAGGAATAAGTATCCAATGAGGAGACTAATATCATGATATCATGAGACGCCATTCGTGAATTATCTTCAAAATAATAAAAATGTTAATCTCAATAATTGATTTTTTAATAATAGAATTCGAATAATTTGGAAAAATGCATATTATCACAATGTGGAATATTTTTTAATGAATGAGAACCAGTTATTCTATTAGGTCAGTGACTTCTCTCTCAATTATGGCATATCCGATATTCAAAAGTCGCAATTTGTAATTTTTTTTCACTAATATCACGTTAAAAATTCAATAACATAAGTCGTCCAGTTAAATAACTTGATCCATGTAAAAAAAAAAAATATATCAAACTTTGACTAATTGCATAATTTTACAGTTAAATTCTCATTTCTGCAACAATTGCCACATTGACACTGTGCCAATTGCTACATTCAAGAGTTGAGGGCGCGCGGAGGGTAGAAGGCTCCAAGGCTAGTCCTTCCGGCTCTAACCCCCTGTCAAGACGTGTTTCGTGTCACAAAGTGTCATTTAGGTCTATAAATTGTTGAAAAAAAAAAAATAATGAAATAGTAATGAAATAATAATAAAAAAATAATAATAATGTTTCGGCAAGGTGCCAACAAAATTGCAAATCTGAAAGACAATTTTTTTCATGGGCATCATTATGCGTGCAACCGAGTGGTTGGATGTAAAGTGTGAGTATCAATATGTGAGTAAATAATTCATATTTATAGAAGGAAAAATATAGAAAATTTGATTCTATTGTATCACAGATATGTAGAGTGTAAAAGGAAATTGCTTGATCAGTGTCCAGCTCGAGGAAACATAACAAATGGTGTCTTGATTCTGACTAAAGCCCACAACCATGCACCTGACGTTGAAAGCGAAGAAATTCGCCAGTTCGAGACAGAGTTGTTCACTGCTGTCACTTCATCTTTGAAGAATTTCCGTGAGATTTATGACTCCATCAGCATTTTGTGAGTTTTGTAAAACTTTTAGTGTTTAACCAGCGTATTTTTGTTGGTTAACAAGTGCACCCTAGGTCAGTTACATTCTCAAATTCTAATTAAACCAACTGATGAGAACTTGGGACCACAGTCATAATTTTAGAGGATTGATGAGATGATTCAAATGTTAAACCATCACAAACCTCTGAGAGAGAATATTTAATCGAAGAAAGTGTCTGTCTGACAGTTTAGTTAACCTTTTTTCTTAACCAATATCTTGGATACTGTCAGTAGTGAAATGAATTTTCCCTTCATGATTATCTTCGCATTTCAAAAGGGCTTTGTTCGCTCAGTATATTCGATGAGACGAGCTGGAGGTGAGGATACTCCGGAATGTCTGAGTGTTAAAATCGATACTAATGAGAGACTATGCATGAATAAGTTCACTAAATAAATCAAAAAATTAGATAAACCGGGTAGATATTATCCCTAGATGTTAAATGAAAAATATTCCAGTATAAGCTGAAGTTTTTTCTCCATAACCTTCACTCATCTCCATTGGTATATACTCAAAAACTCAACTGGAGTTTACCTCTACTATTTTCAATATTTGTCACTTGAGGAATCCATGTTCCAGAAATCGATTATTTATTTATTATTTATTTATTATTTCTTTCTTTCCTTGATGTTACAAAAGTTTTCTTTTTTTAGCATCCTCAATAGCCTCCTCTTCTCATCATCATAACACAAAAAAAATAATATTATATATATAGACAGAAATCCATTAATTTTTAATCAAAAACTTGTTGATAAAAATAGCCTCATGGACGTATTATTTATGTGCTATAGGAATCAACGAGTTGCAGCACACGTACCCTTTGTGAAAGTGCATAAGAGGATGAAGAATTGGAGAAATCGAAATCGTCCACCAGCACCTCGGAATTTTCTGGAATATGAAGCTCTTATTAATTCAAGTACATGGCATCAGAAATTTGCACAATTCAAAAATAGTGAGCTCAATGTTAAAACAATCAGGGTAAGAGATGGGGCATTTGTCACGGTTTATGGGGATCAGCAATTTTTGCGTCAATTAAATGCCTCAGAGTTTTACATTGATGCGACATTTGAAGTTTGTCCGCGGCAGCCGAAGATGCGCCAATTCTTGACCATCATGGCCAAGGTGGAAGATGCTGTAAGTGTTGGACATGGTGGTATTCTTAATTTAATTTTATACCTCACTTTATTGACGTTGAAAAAAAGATATTATGGATTAATCATGTTCTGAAAGTCAAATTTACGATGGTGGATTTAAACTTAAAAAAAAAAAACAATTAATATTTTCTAGTATCTACCCATAACATGGGCCATAATGAGTTCCAAGTCTACAGCTGCTTACATTGCTGTCTTAAGACATTTTTCGACAGTTCTCGCTCCACAATTGCAGCCAGCTCAATTCATGGTAGACTTTGAAAAGGGTTTGAGCACTGCAATTTCTACCATTTATCCAAATGCGATCATTCTTCACTGCTTTTTTCATTTTTGTAAAGTGAGTAACTCTATTAATGATGTCCTAAAATTTCATGCATCGTTGGATGTTGTAATTATTATTTTTTCATACTACAGGCCTTAATGAAACGAGTGATTAGGAAAAAAGGAAAAAGTGCATATGAATTCATACGAAACTGGCCAGAAGGGAAATTATTCTTTCGTACACTCATGGCCCTAGCTTTATTACCTCAAGAAGATATCCAAACGGGGTTCGATTGGCTCATCTCAAATACATGCCTCGAGGTGGTTTGTTATTTCAGCGATTTAATTGCTTACTTTTCTCGCTGGTGGTTAAATACAGTTACTCCTCGTAAATTTACTGTTTATGGCCATGTCAATCGCACTAACAACGTGATTGAAGCTTATCACAGAATTCTACGTGAGAGGATGGGTAGTCACCCCAAAATTTGGAAATTCACTGGTAATTTTTCTTTTGAAAAATAGAAATTGATCAATTAAAAAAATTCACAATTCTCTTTACCTAGCCAGAAATTAATAGTAATGTGGTAAACTGTAATAGGTTGACTTCAGACTTTTGATCAACATTTACATTGATCCTAGCCAAAAATCATTTCAAAACGAGAAATTATTCAACAGAAAGTGTCTCTCGACATTTTCACCATTCGAAAGAGAAAAACATAAAATAGAGTTTGACCAAAATTACTGTTTTTTCAGACTATTTGAGGCTTATCGACATTTAAAGAATTAAATTGCTACGTTATATTTCTTTATCACAGAATTCATCAATGTAAAAGAAGAATTTTTATTCCATACTGTTTTTTTTTCCATTTCTCAGAGGATTTGCTTCATCTTCAACAGACTGTTTCCGTTGAATTCAGTTCGCTTCAACTCGGTTATGCCATTCGCCGTAAAGTTGAGAATAAATATTTGAAACAAAATGAGATGATAATGAGGGCATGGTATTTATATCAAAATCAGACTATGGATATTCCGAGATTCCTCACTTGCATGAGCCACGTTCTCAAGGGTTTTGGAAGGGATTTTCTCATTGAAAACGTCAGCCAAGTAGATGAATTTGCTAACATGGAGAACTATCATGACATAGGTCAGTTGAAAAATGAATAATGTATATTATATCAATGATAATACAACTGTATTCCTTGATAACTATATTTTTCCAGTGCCTCTACCTAATCGATTTGAACAAGTTGATCAAGTATTCACTGGTTTGTATAATTTGAGTTTTCTTACATGAATTATCGATTATACGTGTAAATCTGTCTACCCTTCTATTACAGTTCAAGAAATACCTCTCAGTAGATGTCCAACGTGTGGAGTGAACTTGGCTTCATTCATTTCTTTGCCTTGCTGTCACTGGTTTGCCTGCGAGCCATGTACATTGAATCTTCTTACACTCGCAGCATCATTGGGAGGAGCTGAGATAAGATGTAGTGATTGTGGCAGTATGAGTCAACTGTTCCGTAAAATCTTATCAGGATAAAATCTCTTTTCTTTTCCAAATGTTAATTCGATAAATCCTTAAAATAATTATTATTTGTGTTGGATGATATATTTTCTAAGTAATTGTCATTCAATTTTACTAATAGAAATTATAAATGATGAAATTCATTCTTCTCAAAAAAGAAAAAACACTATTTATCTCAAATGTCCATAATTATTTAATCTTCTTCAAAGCATTCATAACCATTAAAAAACTTTTTCAGAGATTTTTCAATAGTTAAGAATATTTTTAAGTTGAAAGTTCATAACTTCAAGTCAGTTTATATCAACTGATCCCCTACCTTTACGTTTTCCAGAGGCACCGCTATTTGCTCCTGCCCTCCCTCTCTTTTGATTCTATCCATCTTTGCCCGTCATATTATTTCCTCTTATCTCTAATTTTTATCTGCACATTCTCCTTTACGTTGTCAATCATTTCATTCATAATCCTGACGATACTCTGGCATCTACCATTTGTCTCCATTGTATTCAATTTTCCAAGTGTATTTGGTAAAGAAAAAAACTTAACTGAGGACATTAAACAATTTTAATGATAAGTATTCAGGTGATTCAATATCCATTAAAAATCTATGTGTTTTTATCATTTTTTACTTAGCTCAGATGAACGAATGACTTCAAGATCAATATAAAAAATAAAAATAAAAAAAAAGAATAAAAAACATGAATATCCATGCATTCAGCACAACTCCCTTGATGTTAGCACGACCAGCTGGTATATAAGGTGCATTCTATCGCTGGAGTAGTAGGCGTTCCTCCAACCTAATGCTCAATGCACTGACTGTCTCGATGCATTTTCTACTCCACTAAATGCATAGATCTGCCCTCCCACGCTAACATAGGAGTTCCAATCCAAGAGGGCCCGCCAATCGCATAAAGATATTCAAACACCCCCGCTGTCTGGGCAACTCACGATTGGTGCTGCTCCCTCTCCGTAGATAAACTAATGAGATATACAGGTATACTTTTCCTCACAATTTTTTTTTCTTTCAGTGTATGTACTGAACGGTTGAATTAATGGCGTATGTACATCCAACTAAAAAAAATTCCGAATAAAAAAGCATTAGTCAAGCTCGGGAGAATAATTAACCTCCAGTGTTGAATATCTCCACAACTATGGCTCACGGACCAAATTTAGCAGAACGTGTGAGATTTCCTATCAGGATAATCGATAATTATGGATATTTTTTTGAAAGTGAAGTTGCAGGTGTGGTGTACGTATGCCTGAGCGAGGGATTCTGTCAATCAATTTGCTTTAACTGCGCAATTTATGATTAATAATTATTATTCACGACCCATGCCTTCCAATTTTAACCATACAGATCTCCAACATAATTTATCGGTGGGCATTCACTGTTGCAGATACTTAAAATGTCGCGATCATGACACCAAACAATGTCGCGGTCGTGCAAAACTTGAAGGTAATGTTTTTACACTCACCCAGACACATCAACATGCTCCTGATGCCTTTCAAGACCTCAATGAAAACTTTGTCAACATCTTATACAGAACTGTGACTACTCAACTTCGCGATTTGACTGAAATATACGACAGTTTATCAACGCTGTATGTTATGAACTGATCAGAGTGTCAAAAAATGTTTTCCACACACAATGACATACAGCTAATCTAATTGGGAAAAATGATTTTACAGGTATGAAGATGCAGCTAATCGAGTTAATTATGAGAATTTACGGATGTCAATGAGACGATGGCGTAAAGGAATGCTCTTACCTACCGTGTCATCGTTTTCGGAGTACAAGAATATTGTTGAATCGATTCAATGGCAAACACTCTTACAGTGCAAAGAGGGTAATTTGCAAGTCCACGTCGGAAATTCAGGCCAAAGTGATGAAACACTCATATTTGTGGTGCCTACAGTTGCAAGGGCAGTATCAGGGGCAACACTTCTGTACATCGGTACTACTGGAGTAGTCCCACAAAATTTGAATGCCACTGAAGTTCTTTCCATTTCTGCAATTCATGGAAATCATGTGAGTAACATACATATAAGATTTAAAAAAAAATCTAAAGGTTACTTCGTATTATCATTATAATGAACTAGGACATCATATGTGCTATCCCGCGCGATGACGTTGCAGTGAGAGCTGTAGCGCATAATAATTCAATATTTTCTTCATGTTCATCCATTTGCTTATAAATAAGAAATAGGTCAAAAATTTGGAAATTGTTTCATGATGTCGCAGTTTTTTTCAATATCTCGAGATTGAGTCATCAACTCGCAGTCTGTCGCAATCAATTTGTGAGGTGATTTCACGTGTATTTTCCAATGTTTTAGCCATTAATAAGAGTCAAAAAATTGGAAATTATTAATCGATGCATCATCAATCCGTAGACGAATAAAAAGTTAACAATCAAATCAATCAGCCTTATCAATCAACTTTATCATCAAGAAAAATTCATCATAATCATAATAAGAGAGCTTGAGCCAATGACTCTTCTCAGAGTGTGAGGAAAAAAACAATTTCTCAATCTTCTGAATAAGAGACCGCACATATATTAACCTGAATTCTCCTCAAGTCTACAAGTCAGCAAATATTCTTGAAATAAGGATATCTGCTGTTTTTTGTTCTCTCTGTATACCTGGTAACTTCTCCAATTTTTCAGATAATTATTAGCTAAATCATTCTGGGTTTTATTTTTTTTTCAGAGTTTTACATTTTTGTGGGCATGTATGTCGAATAAGTCATTGGCTGCTTATAAATCAATTGTAACAGTATTGAAATCTCTCATTCCTGAACCTCAACAAATTTTCCACAATTTTGAGATTCGTCTTCATACTGAATTGGAAACAGCGTACCCGGATGCTAAAGTAAAAGGGACTTTCCTAGATTATTGTAACGTAAGAGATTTTTCTGTTTTCTTTTTATTTCAATATTTTAACTTAGTTATTCCAAAATCTGAAAGAATTGATGATATATTCAAATGTTACAGATTATTCTTCAGAAGGCGATGCAATTGGGATTGAATTTAACGAGTAACAATTTGATATTCTTGAAAAAATTAATAAGTTTTGGCAAATTGCCCTCGACTGATATTTCAGCCAAATATATCATGTTTCGTCGATCTATGACGCCAGCAATGCTGCAAATATTCGCTCCAGTAGTGGAATATTTCCAAAATACGTGGCTGACAGGTGTAGGTACGAGCAGAATGAGTTTCTTTCAAGACTTACAAGCATTATATGACTGTCAAAGATCTTGTCGAAATAATTTTGTAAAATTTGTTGGTCTTGAACCTACCATTTGGCAAATTACGAGTGAGTCCAGGTTTCATTAAACATATCCCACTGGTATATTTTGAAATATATCCATTCTTTTCATCATTCCAGTGTACATTGTCCAGAATTCTGCTCAATCTATGGAGGACATTAATAAATTGCAGAGGGGTGAACGTGTAAGACAAACTCCATTGGCTCGAACTGTCATAAATTCAGCTGACATTCAACGTTTCTGGGGAATGTACATCAACAATGATCTCAAGTATTCCGACATGTTGGCGAGGTGTAGTTTTATACTTAGAAAGCTCATCGATAATGTGGCATTCTCAAACCTGCAATTAGGGGATGATTTTCAACTGATCTTTGGTGAAAATAATTTTGAATATGGTATGTTCATCACAATTAAAATATTCAAATGTCATATTTGTAATGAACAAGGGTTGGATTAATTTAATTTGATTTTTCAGAACTGCCAGCCAATAATGAAAGATATGAAATCATCACTGAAGAGCAATTTTTCATGGAGATAAATCCGAATTTCAAACGTTAGTGGTATTTTTACATACAAAGAAAAAAAAAATTTTACATACAATCAAACAGACGAAAACATTGCTCTCATCCATGCATATCATGAGCCTACCATATCCAGCTATCCACCAGTTTACTGCCACTTTGTACTTGAGTTAATGCACTTTTCTACTCTGGATTAATATATCTCGATTAAGGATTCATTCTCTAATCTCTTCTCGCACACCAGACCTTGCAATGTTTCTAGATGAAACCTTATTCATGTGTTCTTGATGCCATTGACCACGATATAGTTAAGACATAATTAATTTTCCTTGTTTAGGTGCACGTCGTCGTCTCCCTGCCAGTAGAGCACAAGTTAGTCAGACCAACGATACTGATTGAAAGAGAAAAATTCCAATAGTAGCAGACTGGTAAAATCAAGATTTATCCACTTATACAAACCAGAATAGGCGCCCTGAAAATATTTCAATTTTATTTAAAATCTTGAGAAAAAAAAAACACAAAACAGAAAAAAAAACAATTATAAAGCTTTTTTTCTCATTGAGGACCAGGGCGCTTCATTCTGGTTTGTTAAAATGGATAAATAAATAAATAAATGTCATTTTCACCAGTTTGAAGACTGGCAAAATCAAGATTTGTTTATTTATCTATCCACTTATACAAACCAGAATAGGCGCCCTGAGAATATTTCCATTTTATTAAAAATCTTAAGAAAAAAAAAAAAACAAAAAAAAAACAAAAACACAAAACAGAAGAAAAAACAATTATAAAGCTTTTTTTCTCATTGAGGACCAGGGCGCTTCATTCTGGTTTGTTTAAATGGATAAATAAATAAATAAATGTCATTTTCACCAGTCTGAAGACTGGAAAAATCAAGATTTGTTTATTTATCTATCCACTTATACTATCACTGATGCTCAACAAGCAGATTTACCATGTAATGGTCAATTATATCAAATTTTTTTTTTTTTTTTATATTATATCAAAGATATAAGTAGAATTTTCTTTCGACTGCTAAATCTTTTTTTCTTTTTTTTTTTCTTCAGTGCAGCAGTTGATACCAGAAGAATGGATGATGGATATGTCATGCATCATTTATTATAATGCAAGGAGAAATAGGATTTTTACTCCTTGCGGTCACATAATCTTATGTGACTCATGTGTCACCCTCTTCGTCGCTCACGAGGCAGAGAACCACCCTGCACCTGATGGTCCCCTGTGCCCCGTTTGTTATCGTAAAGTTATTAATATAATACCTGCATATGTTATTTAATTACATTTTAACACTCCTGTTGAAGCCCATGCACTCCTGTTGAAGAAAATGTCAGAAGAGCTTTTTTGCGGAGAAGGTGATTCCCTATAAAAAATGTCTTAAGAATTATGCATTTCTAAAAACCGGAATGGGCGCCCTGAAAGTATTTCAATTTTATTTAAAATCTTAAGAAAAAAAAAAAAAAAAAAACACAAAACAGAAAAAAAAACAATTATAAAGCTTTTTTTCTCATTGAGGACCAGGGCGCTTCATTCTGGTTTGTTTAAATGGATAAATAAATAAATAAATGTCATTTTCACCAGTCTGAAGACTGGTAAAATCAAGATTTATCCACTTATACAAACCAGAATAGGCGCCCTGAAAATATTTCAATTTTATTTAAAATCTTAAGAAAAAAAAAAACACAAAACAGAAAAAAAAACAATTATAAAGCTTTTTTTCTCATTGAGGACCAGGGGTCTGATTCTGGTTTGTGTTTTGTATAAAAAAATAAAAGTTATGGTTTTGAGGTGATTCTGGAGTTGTGTTTGAAAAAATGTTTTAGAAGAAATTTCAAATGTTTCGAAGAATAATTCATTTTTTTTCACAACATTTGACAGTCGATAATTAATTGAATAATGGATTATTCTTGAAAACATTTGAAATTGATGCTGAAACATTTATTCAAACATATTTCCAGAATCACCTCGAAACCATAACTTTTATTTTTTTACACAAAACACAAACCAGAATCAGACCCCAGGGCGCTTCATTCTGGTTTGTTAAAATGGATAAATAAATAAATAAATGTCATTTTCACCAGTCTGAAGACTGGTAAAATCAAGATTTATCCACTTATACAAACCAGAATAGGCGCCCTGAGAATATTTCAATTTCATTAAAAATCTTAAGAAAAAAAAAAGAACAAAAAAAAAACACAAAACAGAAGAAAAAACTATTATAAAGCTTTTTTTCTCATTGAGGACCAGGGCGCTTCATTCTGGTTTGTTAAAATGGATAAATAAATAAATAAATGTCATTTTCACCAGTCTGAAGATTGGCAAAATCAGGATTTATTCATTCATTTATCCATTTATGCGAACCAGAATAGACGCCAAGAAAAAAAATTATTAAAAATAAATGAATAAATGAAAAAACAAAAAAAAAAAATTTATTATCAGGATTTTTTAAAATCATAAAAACATATATTATTTTTCTTCTTTGTATTCAGTTAACTATATATAATAAATAAAAAAGTTCAAGGTTTTGCACATTTTGTAAAAAGACTTGTTGTAGATTGTTTTCTTCCCTTTCCTTAAATAAATTCAATTTATCCCAAGAAGTTGATTGATCTTTTTATCATTCAACATTAATTTATTTAATTAATCTTTAATTGATTAATACTGAAAAATATAGAGTTCATTCTTCTCCCAATTGGTATTAAAAAAATAAAAATAATAACAATTTGTTTTATAATCGCCCAAATTCCATCGTTCCTCCATTCATCTAAAGAGACTTTTACTCATAGGGTAAGAGGAATTTTTCAAAAATTATCTGCTGTCGGTAACATGCGTTGAGATGTCCGTTCGGCGCATTTGTACGTTCGGGGCAATTAATCATTCGTGCTATTTCATTTTTCGTCGACATAACTCATACAGCATTTTGATTGAAGAACAATTTATTGGTTTTTTTTCATTTTCACATCCGGTCAAGGTATACAGTAGTTGTTTAATTTCGGGTGAATGATCATTCGTGTACTTTACGCATTCGTAGAATTGTACATTCGGCGTCTATGTATATTCGGAGTTTAGCTCATTCGGAGTTATCTTATTTTCGACGTCTAGATTGTTATGAGCTCCAGGTCCTAGCCAAAATGCTGCCTAGGAGTTATCCATTTTTCGTATCCAAAAGGTTGCGCGATTTTTGATGCCTAAAAGATGCTGACGATGTTGTTGACATCAAGACAGAGTGTGAAACGATATCCGAAAGTTATCTCTCATTCTTATCCAAAAGACGACGTTGTTTTCGGTACCTAAACGATCTCGATTTCATTGGTGACATTACGATTGACTGTAATAAGATAACTAAAAGTGAGCTATGCTTTGTATCTGAAGGATAACGTGTTTTTCGACATCGGTAAGTTGACCCTTTTGAGTCAACCATGTGTGGAGTTCCAAGAAGACATCTTAAAGTTGTCTGTTATTGGAACCTAAGGAGTCTACCTTAATGTTAGCGCAAAAGAGTTACCTCTGTGGATCCTTACGCAAGGATACCGGAAAGTTGAATATTTCGATAACAGAATGTTACCCAAAGGATAACACAGGGTACATTCTAGAGAATTTCCAAAAGAACATTCTAGAATCCCCCTTAATAAAAGGGGTTGACCGCCTAGAGAACTGCGCCATTCGTTTTTCGACTGTCATTGGGGCAACAGAGTGCTGTGAAGTATTAATAAGTGAGGTGAAGTGAATTGATAATTAAATTATTATCACATAATAATTATTATACTATATTATGTTATGTTATATCATATTATATTATTATATTATAATTATATTATTCGGAAATGAAATCTTGAGAAACAAAAAATAAATATAAGTATATAATGAAAATATTTCGTGTTAAGCACACTAAATTTGTTATATTTTCATTTGAAAAAGGTAAGAAATTGTTTTTATTTGCAATGTAAATGGGAAATTTATGTTTTAATCCGCTCTTCGAACAAAAATGAATTTTTAGCATTCTGGCAATTGAAAATTTATCATTGGAATCAATTATTTTGACAAAGATACATTCATTAATAATCCTCCTTTATTCGAAAACCGAATCAATTAAAACATAAATTTTTCATTTATGTTGCAAATAATAGCAGTTTCTTGGAATGAACCCTCTCCTCCTATTCCCATAGGTATCATATCGATAACGTTTCGAGACGTCCATAGGAATGTCGGAATAATGTCGAGAAGATGTCGGAAAGATATCTATTTGTTGGCTTATTGACAGTCGTTTCTGATAACATTTAAGATAGACTTTAAGTTAACTTTGTGTCAACTCTCCTCTCCACCATATTTGTCAATATTGTCAATAAAAAGTCATCCTTTTGACAGCTATAAGTACTGACGTGTTGTTATCTATTTTCATTGTCCAAAACGTTACTGACGTTTTGTTATCTATTTGTATTGTCCAAGACGTTAACAATCAGACCTGTCGAATCGTGCAGATATTTTCCATCTTTTTGGTGTACAAAACGGTAACTATTGGGACTGTCGAAAAGTTATCCGCTATCTATTTAAAGATACCGAAACGTCATCTTTTAGATAACTTTGTGCTACTTGGGATCGCCGCACGATGTCATGCGCAGACGAATTTTCAATGCGCCAACACTTATTTTTGAATGCCATCGTTTAAAAATAGTTCAAGAATCAATAATAAGTTTATAATAATAGAAATAATTGCTACTTTCAATGAATTTTAGTTATAAAATTATTCAGGAAATTTGAAAGCACATCTAACTGATGATGAAAAATTAATCTGATTGGTTCAATAAAGAATATTTACACTTGAAAAAATCATCAATAAGTTTTTTTTCATAGATTTATTACCCTAATAAATGAAAATAGGAATGACAATGCACACTTCATTTTTTAAAATTCATAAGAGATGATAGAAGTTCTATGAATACTTCTATCTTATTGATTTGAAAAATTCCATCGAAAACTCACTCTAAAGTTGAGTGGACTTATTTGGTGCTACCATTTGAAAAATAAAAATTGAAAAATTGCCATTATAAATAAATCAATCAAGCTTCCTGAGCTTCGTCCCGACCGTTATCTAGCAATGTGCTACTGTGATCTGGTGCAACCAATGGAAGACCTCCAATGAGAGATACACCTGACAAGTCTGCCATCTCCACATCCCCTGCATCTTCATGGAGAGACGAGATTATGTCTTTTTCCATCTGCTGTCCCTCCTCAGGTTCACCAGCACTTTTTACTTCTTCTCGCAGTACTACTCTATCTCTATCAGTGTATGTCCCTGGAGTTGTCGTCTGGATTTCAACCGTAGTTTCTGAAAATTGGATACCTTGAGAATACAATTCCTCTTGAGATATTGTATCATTATCCAAGGTCACTTCCACCAAAGCCTCTGGAACTGACTCCTGCGAGGACTCCTGAACATTTTCCTGAGATGGTGATGGTGTCAGAGTGCTTACAAAGCTTGAATCCATAATCAATGGTGTGATATCATGCTGTATTATTGTCTTCAGCTGTAAGAGCTTGGATTCTACAGATATTTGGGATCTGCGTGCCTCTTCTTTCTCTCTCATTGAATTATTCAGATCTCCCTGTAACTGTGCTATCGCCTCTTGTGTATTTCTCCTTGATGCCACCAGATCCTCCTGCAATTGTTGCTCATTTCTCTTTGATCTCTGCAGTTCCTCCTGCAGTTGTGCTTTCTGCATCTTCAGTGCATCTCTCTCTTCTTCCAGAGACATCTCCAGAGCCTGAATTTCACACAATTCCTTACGAATTTCCTCGCATTTTCTCTTTATACGTCCACAGTCCTGATCAGTCTCACGGACATGGTCATTGCCTGAAGTGTTCAGGTTCAAAGAATTGGATGTGCCATGTTTTTTACGTTTCGAAGATCTCTGGTGGTCATCAGGGATTGAAAATTGTGAAGCATCGACTTTGGTCTTATCCATCTGAAAATTTTGATGGTCCTTTTATCATTATGAAATGGGTACTAAGGAATTTATTGAGCATATCATGGAAAATATATTTAGGGAGTTGAATGTAATATTGGGAAAATAAATGGAAAACTAATGTCATAATACGAGACTGCAGAATCAGATTATTTATTTGACTTGGACGTTAGGTAGCCCATTCTTGTTTGGATCTAACAATTCCTAACCTCTGCAACTTGAGAAAAGTTTGTCGCGTTTGAGATTTCACCGGTTTTCCTCTAATTTTTCTTAATTACCTTGATGATAAGCTTCATTTGGAAAACAGAGAAACTCTTGAGGGATAAGTTTTTTGAAAGCGTTTCAATGAATTTCGATTTTTGTCAATTTTTTAGGATCAACGTATGTAAACGTCAAGGCAACGCGACTTGATAATTATTATCATTATTATAGTTCTCTGCCTGAGGTCATGCGTAGACGAATGCGCGTGAGGGGAGACCAGTCCCCACTGAAAAAATAATCTTCGTCATATACTCGACAACACCATATTTTAGATATTTTGCCGCCATGATATTCTCGTAAATAAAACAGAATGGAAATGCTAAATCAGTGGGTTCCGAAGATCGATATCGTACAGATGATATCATCTGATAATAAGTATAAGACCATTTTTTATGACTGCGCTTATTTGGGTATCGAACCTGAGGTTCAAATGAAGATAAGAACACTAATAATATACTGGTCAAACGGTAGAACATTAAATATCATGAAATAATTCATATTTTCTATGAAACGAGTGAATTACTTTTTCCGGCGAAGGTCTTTGTTACTGATAAATCATCAATATATGAACAAATGGATAAATTTATCTCATATCAGTGGAGTGAAGATTCATACATAATGACTGATATTTTTCACGTTTCAATTGTAGGTACTTTATTCACAACCATCTTACAAGTCTACAATTGTTTGCTTTATGAAGAAATCACTTCATCTTTAGTCTCTCAATCTTGAGTATTCTTTTAATTGAATGATTCAAAGAGACAAATGAACATTCTTTGTTGAGAGTGTTTATATTTCTCTCTTCCTTTTCTTTTTCTTTTTCACAGTGACACTAAATTTTTCGATTCTTCAAACTCACTGTGTCTCATATGTCGCTCAACAACATGATCATGAGCGATCTATAAAAATATAATAAATCATCAATAGAATAAAAACAATAAAAACTAGGGAAAAATTATGAAGGATTAGATGTGAATCCGGAAACACATGTGCAAGAGTTACTTGAATAAAATGGATTTAGATCTTCTTGTGGTGTTCAATCATTACTAGGATGGTCTTTTAAATAAATCAACAATTTATGCAGATATTAAATTATCCAGCCTTCCACAGAGATCGCAGATGCGATCAGAGACATCGATGACTAGATCATCAGCTGCTGGAAGGCTGACTAATTTTTTCGCCAGTTCCTTCACAATCTGCAGGTCCTTCACCAACGTCTTTATTTCTTCTCTCAGCTCCTGTACAAGCATGAAATAAGGCGTAAGAAAGTCGAACAAAAGAAAGACAGTTCAATGAAGAAATTCCCGATAAATCTGAAATTATCATCTCACCTTTATCCCATCCTTTGAGAAATCTTCAAAGTTCGTATAAAAAGTCTCATATAAGAGTAATCCAGTTCTAAGATTAGATAAACGTTTATTAAACATTATATAATCTTTGAGTGCTGGAAAATAAATAAAAAAGAATTAGTCTCAATCTCAATTCCCTCAATCCTACTATGCGAAAAGAAATAGTCTCACCAACAAAAAGCATTAGCCATCGATTCTCCATGTTTTTTAGTCCATTCTCAACAATATCTGTATCAATGTCACAGGAATTTAGAATGGTCTTTCCCAGTAACATCAAGTCTTTGAAAGCCTCTGAACGTTTCAAAACATTCACTCCAAATAAGTTCAAGGCCTGTATGTGTTCGTCCAATCCTGTATCACTGACTGACCCAGTGAGAGACTTGGGAGTCATCAAGTTTTGGAGTTGGACTTGAGTTTCTTGAACTGACGAACTCAATGAATTAAAATCTCTGTAATACTTTTGACAGTGTTCAGCACAAGTCTCCAGCTCGATTCTCTTATCAAAAATCATCTTTTTCAAAAGATCCAATTGGGTTTGCATCTTATCAAGATCTTCTTTTATAGCTTCTTTCTCAGTCTTGGAAGCTTTCATCATAATATCCTTGCCCTTATCCATCAACTCCATGACTTGATTCTTCTTTATCTTTACAGCATCATGAATTTTCTTATACTTGTCAAGCTGTTGCTGAATAATTGCCTGATTAGCAGAAATAAGAAGCTTCTCTGGAATATTCTGAAGCTCAGAAGCAAGCCAACCTAGTATTTCACTACAGGAAGTCTCAAATTCTCTCCTATCACGAAGATTTTCCTCAGTTTTTGTCTTCTGGTGCTGGAATTTCTCCTGCAACTCTATGAAAAGCTCCTCAATCTCTGTCAATTTACTCTGCATCGGAATCTTGACATTACTCAGCGCTTCACATAATTGAGTGCATGCAATTTCACCGAAAAGTGATCTTTGACTATCCAATTGACTTGTCAAGTCATCAACCTTCGATGTACTCGATTTCTCATGAGGAGCATTGTTCATTTCGTTCAGCCGAGTCTCAAGAACTCCAATCTTAGCTCTAATATCTGCAGCATCAATGATATTCTCTCTGTCAACTAGATTCTTTTCCTTTTTGATGACCATCTCAAAGTCGAATTGTTGCTCATCAAGCTTAGTTGTCAATTGTCCTATTCCAGCTTCACAATCTCCTAAATTGAGCTCCGAAGGCGTTCGGGACTTTGTTTGTGAGTACTCTAGCTCGTATTTTGTTATCTCTGTCAAGAATTCATAAAGTTCTTTAGAAATTTCCTCCAAGAATTTTCCCCTGTGGATGGATTCTGCAATTAAATTGACATATTCATTTTGCATCTCCTTCACTCTATTCTCGATTGTGTGGACAGAACTGGAATCACTGGATTCGAGGAGGAGAGCTGTGACGGCTTCGACCCTGGGACGAAGGGACTCAAGGTCTAACTGCAAGAGCCTTTGCTCCTTCTGCTGTTCTTCGAGGCGATTCTCATTCAAACTCACTGAGAACTTGATGCTCTTCATTTGACTCTTAATGCTATTCAAGTGTTTTTGTAAAGTATCCAAAGTACCATTCACCTCCTCACAGCTGCCTTCAGGGGCCTTGGACTGCTGTTGGTTTTCATCCTCGAATATTCTCACCAATTCCTCAGGGGGATCGAGAGAACTTGATTGTCCATTCGGAGAATCATTTAAAAATTCATTACTTTGTTGGTCTGATTCTACAATCAATTGCTCAGCGATGACTTTGTGAACTTCAGCCTCTTCCAGCCTCTGCTTCGCTTGCAAGAAATCATGAAGACAATCACTTTGTGGTTCATCAACTCTAGACAGTCTGTGAAAAAATGTAAGGGAAAAATTCATGTTGAGACAAAATGAATTTAGCAGTGGAATGGTGAAACATCACAATCAATTTTTCTTTTCGCATTTTAATGGAGATATAATTATCTCGATAATAATGAGTGATTTTTCGAGAAAATGTTAGTAGACTTTTGTTATTAACAATTTTGTCAGTTACAAAAATAGTCTCTTGACATTTCCTCGTGAAATCATTCATTGTCAAGGTAAACGAACGATCAACAAAAGTGTAAAAATCAAGTTATCACAGAATTCACTTACATCAGACTCAAGTTATTCAGGGAGTCAATAGATAGTGTAGGATCGTGAGATTTTGAGACAACTTGCTCATCATCATCGGATTGTGGTTGCACTGAATCCTCGCCAGACAACTCTTCAATGGAATTGCTGAGGAAAATAACTAAGTTTATCAATCAACCCTGGATTTCATGATAGAATTCAAACTATCAAACTACACTTTCAAAAGGACATGATAGCTCTAGAGTGAGTTGAAATGAATATTTGTAAAATGAAGTTTCAATTATGATTCTCTTACTCATTATCCAATTCTTCATTGTCGCCAATCGAGTCATTGGATTCTTCCTCTGAGGAAATATAGACTCTCCTCCTTCTCTTCGATGGTAAACCAAGTTCTTCATCATCACTTCCAACATCAGCTAGATGAGATCGTCGTCGTTCTCCAGAAAAATTTCTAGCTTGTTGAAACTCAACTATCTCGTTGCAAGTTATGGAAAAATCTGACTCAGTACCTGTTAGTTTTGCACATGTTCTCAGAATAGATATAACTTTTCGTGGATATGTCCTGCTATGCTCTGTTGCCAATTGTACCAACGAATCCTTTATTACTTGCGCATGAGCTAGTATCATAAGATTTGAGATAGTTAAATCTTGGTAATCATCGTTATCCAGTTTTTCCCACGCGATTTTCATCAATCTCACCACTAATACGATGTCATTACGAATGTACGATTCTCCCTTATCTAATCCAACAACCGTCGATACTGTAAGTCGATACTTGATATATTCCATGAGAGTTTTATCTCTTTGAACAATTTGTCTAATTTTTACATCACGTATACTATTGATCACACCGATCACACTATGACGACATTTTAGGTGGTCCTCTAGATGTACTTTGTTTTGGTTGCAAGCACAACACTTGTTTAATCTCTTCTCCTCCATTGTTTAATACCGACTTTTGTACACTTGACAATGCATTCGATAATTTAGCCAAGATTTTTTAAAGCATCAATCAAACAATAATCCGAGACGTAAATACACATTGAATTATTTTTTGCAGCTGACATTCGGGTGGATACTCAACGTCTTGTTTTTAATGGCGTTTTTCTTGGCGGGCTGACTGCGTCAGTAAGCAGCTTGTATTTCTTCGCGACGAGTTAAAAAATGATGTGTTTCTTGAGTTATAAAATAATAATGAAGTTATCAATTGTTTTACCGACGATTATCGACGGGACAAGAGCCCAAGAAACGAAGAAACACGTGAAAAATTGCTCAAGTTCAAGTTGTTGTAAAAAAACACGAGAGGCATAGTCAGCACCCCAAGAAAAACGACATAATATAAAAAAAATATAAAAAATTATAAAAAATTATAACAACAGTTAAAAATCAATATATCAACAATAATAACAACAAATTTTCGAAATTTCAAAAATAACAATTATAAAATTTTCAATAAACATTAATATAAATTTTGTAATAAATTTAGAAAGAGTTTCTGATAAAATCACATCATCAAAAAAGGGTATCACATTTAAAAAAATATCAAAATATTGCACATATCGAAATATATAAAAATAAAAGATATTCTGTCATCCCAAGTTATGTAAAACATTCTCAATACTCTGCGAATATTTCATAAATTCTTTCATCGTAGCATTGACTCTCTCATGCTGAGTCAATCTCTCCAGCACCTCAATGTCCGCCATAGCATCATGGAGACCATCACGAACACCAAGAAGATCTTTAGCGAGTGATGCTAATTTGTAATTCTTGCATCTGTACGGTCTCTCCGGCAAGTCATATCTGAACATCGGAAGAGTGTCACAAAATCCTAATATGAGACTTATAAAATCATGTATCATGTCGACTTCCTGTATCGTTCTAGTTATGATTGGAGCATCAAAATTATGAGCATTGTGAGCAATTAATAATGATTTTCCACCGAGACGAGATAAAAATTGTATAAAACTCGTCATAGCTTCTTCTTTCGTCACCGTCTCCACGGGATTTTGACACCTGTCATACATGACTCCGTTGGTTGCAGACAAACCAGTGATGACTGTCACTTCCGGTGGAATTGAATTTGACGGAATTATGTACTCGTTGAGTCTATTTTCACCGCATTTAGCTGCTATTTGGATTATTTCAGCGGTCAGAAGATCCAATCCCGTTGTTTCAAGGTCAAAAAACACTAGGGGATTATTCCCATAATTCCATACTTGATGACTAGAAATTGTAAACATTCTTTCAAAGTAGTTTCTGAAGGAAAACTTTTACTGCAACAAAAAATGGTCATTTTTCAATTTTTTTTTTTTTGCATAAGAAGCTATGATTGCTACTCACTCGAGATATTCATTAAATATTATATTTTTCAATAAATTACATTCAAAAAAGGAAAATTATCAACAAAAATGATAAAAACAATTATGATAAAGATTTTTTTCTTATGAAATTTGACCACAAATTGTTGAGAAATTTCATCAATTTAATTGACTTTTCAATGACCAAAAAATTTAATTCTAATCCTATTGAAATATTTCATCATTTTTTATTGACAATTCCGTGTTTTTCTCAGTTGAGTTTGATTTTTTCTAAAAACCGATGGAAATTACTGAAAACCAATTTCAGATAAAAATTCTTATGCACTCTTCCATGTGCATTATATGTCAAGGACTAGTTAGAACGCACATCGACGGTTTTACGATTTGCTAGAGGATCGCTGACCGATTGGCCGCGCTAGAAGAAACTAAACCAAAAATATACATTTTATTTAAAAGATTAATCAATTGTATATGACAAAAAAATTTGTTCACGTTGATGATTCATTTCAATCAATTTTCTCTCCCATTTCTAGTCACAATCAATTAAATTTCCATGATTATGAGTGAAAAAAAAAAATCGAATGATTTCAATATTCATTCTAATTTAATTGCACCCTCATTTTCAGTCCTTTTTTTGCAATTAAATGTGGTCATCAAAGCCATTTTTTGATCAAAAATTAATTATTAAAAACTTATATTCACCTATTCGACCTCGCGATATCGTGACACTCTTCGTTATGTCCAATGTACTTGCAGTCACTGCGGCAATTGAGGTGCAGTTAAATCGCGAGTGCTAGATTCCGCTGAAAATTTTGCAATAACTTAATCTTTGATGGCTCAGCCTGAAGTCCGGCACTCAATTATCATGATCGAAACAATCGAAAGGGAATTCATTAGACTAATTGGTCTTGAAACGGATTTTTTTCATTTTTTGAAATATCACCAAATGCATTATATTTGGCATTTTAGCAAAAGTTATTTTATGGCAGAAATGGATGAATCTGACGAAAAAATTTGACAAATTTTCAGAAATCATTTTCACGAATCGAAATTCGATCCGTGAATTATTGTTAATCAATTATGAATTATTTATGAACATTATCTTTATCATTATTATCATTAATTAATGATTATTTATGTTTAAAAAAATTAATGCGCTAATTATATGCGTAATAGATAAATATTGATCACTGAATAATAATTCTATCCTAAGCATACATTGGATATGATTTTGAATAGAAACCATCTGCTAAATATGTAGTGCTTTACGTATCCAACAGTCGGTAGAATATCAGCAGATTTATTTTACAATTATTGTGTTCCATCATTATCAATTGATGATAAAAGATAAATTTGAAAACCCATTGATAAAGTAGATATCTTTTTTATCTACTTGAACTTGTTAAAAAATCCACCATATTTTTTTTTATTTATTTTCTACGACAAGTCAAGACAGTCTGTATACCCACAATACAGAAGTTTTAAAAAATGACTGAGGAGTCTCAGCAGCCGGTGACAACTGTCACCAGTCCACTAGCTAACCCCCCAGCACCAGACCACCAGAATCCAGATGTTCTGAAGCCCAAGAATGATAACAAAAAGGAGAAATGCAAGCCAATGACCAAGGTATATTGACACCATAAAAAATATTGATTTTGAGGTTAGAATATGACAATTTTCTCTACATCATTTTCACCAATTAACTCCAAAAATTTCAGTATATTTCCCTCAATTACCCAATTAGTATCACCTGTCACTTCAACTAAAATTGTATAATACGAATAGTATCATTGAAGTATCTCTCCTCAATCCACATCTCTTAATACGAATCTCTGTATGTCTGAACAATTACAATAACATTGATGCTAGTGCACAGAGATTTTCCCATCACGAACACCTAAATTTTACAAAACTGATATTTCATAATGACAGTTACAATCTACCGTATGATTACGTTGATCCATTGCCACCTGATAAACATTTCCAATTGAACAATAATATTTTGAACAATTAATAAATGATGAATAAACAGTGTAACCCATTTGGTATTATTTATCAAGTACGTATTAATTATAATACATGATGTGGCAGTAATACAAATATCTCTTGGTCACCAATTGGCCAGAGACAAGTCAAGATTAACACTGAATCAGACATTGAGACTTGTTACAAAATAAGTTATGAATTATTAATAAATTTGAGTTGATTATTGCAACTGCTGATTGTTCATTAGCCAAGTGATGAAGCTATGAAAAGATATTAGTATAATTCATATTAATCAACAGATTTATTGAATATTTTTCGATGGGTTTTTATAAACTGCTCAGACTGACAATAATAGCCTATATTTGTTCAAACAAGAATTGCACTTTTCCAGTGATAGATTAATTCAGTCACTAATGCAGAATTTTAATAATGCAGGTTGTCATCAGAAGGCTGCCACCATCAATGAATCAATCCCAATTTATCGAGCAAGTATCGCCCCTCCCTGACCATGATTATCTGCACTTCGTGAAGGCTGATATGTCCCTAGGACAGCATGCATTCTGCAGAGCCTATATAAACTTTACAGATCAGAAGGATATCTTCATATTCAGGGAAAAATTTGATAATTATGTATTTGTCGATGCCAAAGGGACTGAGTATCCAGCGGTGGTAGAGTTTGCACCCTTCCAGAGGCTGCCGAAGAAACGAGTTGGACGGAAGAAGGATATTAAATGTGGAACCATTGAAACTGATCCTTATTATGTAACATTTTTGGATAGTCTGAAGAATTTGGAGGCTGATGCTGCGGTATCGCAACCAAAGACTGAATTCTCGTTTCAACCGTTTGATAATGCACAGAAGAGGGTTACGACAACGCCATTATTGGAGTATCTGAAGCAGAGGAAGATGGAGAAGCAGAGGGTGAGGGATGAGAAGAGGGAGGAGAGGAGGAGGAGAGATCTGGAGAGGAGGAGAGCTAAAGATGAACCGACTATTTCTAAGGTATTTGAGGACTTTTTGAAGGGATCGATATTTTATTTGGATTTTTACGAGTGTTGTAGAGGTTTTTATTGTTTTTTTTTTTTCATGTTTATTTTGAGAATTTTTGAATAACATTCAATATTTGATTCTAGAAGAAAATATTTCGATAATGGAGAGAGATAGCGAAATTTTTGGAGAGACATTTTTTTGTAGAAAATCATGAGAACTACAAAAAAGGTCTCTATGATAATTTTTATATATCTCTTAGATTCGAAAATATTGATGAAAAATGACTTTGACTCTTTTTTCGGCTCAATTTTATTGAAAATATTTTTATTATTTTGAATATCTGAAGAATTCTAGAGCTCAAGTTTTGAAAGAAAATTCAGTCAACTCTGGTGGGTCTCAATCGCATGAGAATATATCATCTGACACTTGCAAGTCGCTGTCCACCATGATTCTAACAATTGGTAATTTATTTACCATTTTTTCCCCCATCAAACAGATCAATTATCTTGAATGGAAAATTATGTAGATTTTTATTGCAGCGAAATCCAAGAAAAACATGTTCTTTCCCACTCACAAGAAAAAATGCAGAGATGTCATTGAGAATTCAATTTATTTCATGAGAAACATCACCTCGTGAATTTTAATTCAAATGCCAAATTGATTCAATGAAAATCCATGAAGATTTATTTTTCTCCCACAACTTGTCAAACTCGAGGGTGGAGTTTGAGTGATCTGAGGAAATTCACGTGCTCCAGCGCATTTTTTAAAAATTCATTTCATCTTTCAATATCTGAAATAAATAAATCGAAAATAATTTTTTGATTTTTTTCCACAAATTATTATTTTGAATAAACATTAAAATTGTTTAAAAATTACTCGTAATATATTCCTCTCATTTATGGAAAGATTAAACTGAAAATGATTGTTCATATATATCTAAAATCATGATTAAATTTAATAATGAAATCATAAAACAATGAAAAACCATTTTCTAGATCAAATATCTCAATATCTAGGGGAGATATCGAAATTTTTATAGAGACCTTTTTTGTAGCTCTCATTTTACCCTACAAAAAAGGTCCTTATGGAAATTTCCCTATCTCCCTTAGATTCCAAGATATCCATCAAAAACTAATTTTAAAAAATCAAATCCACTTGTATAATTCCTAAATTATCAAATTCTGTATTGAATTAAACAAAATATATATATATAAAAATCCTTTCAGGTATTAAAAAATCCAGATGCTGAACGTGAAGTTGCCCGCGAGAACAAAGAAAACAAAGAAGAGAGGGAGAAGCCCCCAAAAGACATGAAAAATCGTAGAAAAGACGAGAAAATTCGTGAAAAAGTTTTACGCCCGAGAGATCGTGAAGGAAAAATGTCTGGTAAAAGTTACAAAGACGACAGAAAACAAGAACGTGATAATAAACACCAGAAAAAATATGAAGACAAGAAATCGTTCAATCGTCGAGAGGATAATCACTCAAAAGAGGAGAAGAAAATTGATGGAAAAAATTCAAAAGAACCTAAAGAAGATTTTCGTGAACATAGGGAGAGGAGAACTGAGGAGAAGAAGGGGAAGAGTTATGAGAAGATGAGGCAGGAAAAAAGACGTCTTGCAGAGTTTAAAAGACAGGCGGAAGTAAGTGGAGAAGTAGCTAAAGATGAAGGGAAGAGGGATGAGGGAGAGAGGAGCAAGAAAGAGGCGAAAATCGAGAGAACTGAGAGTGTTCCTAATGCAGAAGGGAGTGGAGACAGTGCTGATCATAAGGTCCAGGGAGAAAAAAGAACTGTGAAGGATTCAGGTGAGTTTTCGAGAAAATTCTGGGGATTTATTGCGATTTTTGGCGATCGGAAAAGGTGAATTTGATTCAGGAGTTTTTTTAACGGGATTTATCGAGGGAATGAGGTGGTTTAGGGAGAAATGTCAAAAGACACTTTTTCTTGAAAATTTTGTCAGCTACAAAAAGGGTCTTTTGACTTTTTCGTCTAAAATCAGTCGTTATTGAGATAATTCGATGTTTAACAAAATGTAGAAAAATTAGAACATGTAGAAAAAACTATTTCATGTCATTAACATCAAAAACTCATTTATGAATACAAAATTATCTCGAAAACGAGTGATTCTAGGCTAAAATATCAAAAGACCTTTTTTATAGCAAATTTTCTCAGTTACAAATAAGGTCTTTTGATATTTTTCCCTGGGACCTCTCATTCCTGAGATAATACACAATTTAACAAGAAAAAAAAACGATTCATCATTCAATCTCTATCAATCCCCGATTAGTTATAATCATTAATATTTATTACATCACAACAGATTGTAGAGGAGAAGGGGACACAGTAAAGTGCACAGTGCCCCTCCCCCCGAAAAAAGAACCCCGAAATCATGAGCCAGAAGACAGTGATCATTCTCCCTCAACAAATAAAACCATTAAATCAGTCAGAAGGAGAAGTTCTCTAGAGAGTGGTGGAGATGGTGGAGGTGGTGATGGTGGCCAATTGCGTAGACACAAATCTCTCGATGGTGATGACCAGAATAATCTCAAGAAAAATGTTAACAATGACAAGCACAAGGAGAAGAAAGAGCCTCGAAAGGAGCGAAGAATAAGGAACAAGGTAGAGTGAATTACTTAAATATTATAAAAGGGCGGGAAAATATGTGATTTTTCAAATTGTTATTCACATATTCATGGGATTTCGGGTTACAGGATCGTCCGGCAATGGAAATTTATCGACCTGGTATGGGCAGAATCAGTAAACAGAGAATTGAGAGGGGAAAATCAACAGACGAGAGGGCCACAGGATCAGAAAGTCCCACTAATGATCGAGATAAATCAGAATTACGATCTATGACGTTTAAACGAAGTGCAAGTCGTGATGATCCGTAATTTATTTTTCTTTTATCAATTAATAAAACGTAAAATTGAAAATTAATTGGAATTTTTGGGATTTTTTCGTTTACTTATCTTGAAAAATTAATGTTATTAATTTTTTATTCGATTTTAATTCTTTAAAGAAAATTGATGACTTGAAAAATTATTAAATTTAATTAATTTTCAATTCAAATAAAAACCAAAAAAAATATGAGATTAAATTTTGCAGAATTTTTTCTTGAAAAAAATAATTTTAATGGAATGAAAAAATAATATACGTGAAAATTTTGGAAATTTCAACTCTGGGGAGAAAACAAACACTTTCAAGTTCTGGGAAAATAGAAGAAGAGAGAAGAGTGGAGAAATATGGGTCTGCAATTCCAGCAACTCTTGAAAAATTTTATTACCCTCAAATGTGGCCAAAACTCCTCCCCCACACTTTGGGACTGTTTATTGTACTTTGGGACCATCTATTTATTTCTATTTCCTATTTCCCCCTTTTTAATCCACATTGGAAAATAGTGTACCATTCACTTGTTAATCCTTGAAATTGTATGGCCCTGCACATGGTGCTAAATTCATTTCTATTACCCCCCCCTGTACCGTACCCTAAGCGACCTGAACCTTTTTTTTTTTTCGTTCCCCGAAGGGATCATTTTATTGCACTTGCGGACGTTTCCTCACAATGGAAATTTTCTGGAGAATTTATTCCTGGAAATATTTGGATATTACGGTTCCAGGTAAATCGAGGGTGATTACCCTTTGGGGAAATCCTATTGGAATGAGCCAATTTCCAAAAAAACGTCAGAACGGCCGATGGTGGCGCTGATCCATGTTAAGGGATAGGGGAGTAACAAACCAATTCGTGGTTTGTTACAACCAGAAACCCCGTACAAACCCGATTTGGAAAGTGGCTAATTATCTAACTCTTATTTAACTCTTGGAGTTTGCTCGATTATTATAAGCTGAGATAATCCCAAACGACAATTTTGTTTTTATTTTTATTTTATTTTTAATTCGAAGTTGTTTTTTTTTGGATTATGTGAGATATTATATCGGTATTATCACTTATTCATCTTATTTTAATTAGAAAATTAATTACGATTACACAATTTAATTCAGTAAATGAATAATTGTATTTTTTCTGCAAAAAAAAATAATCAATTGATGAAAATTTTGGGATAAATAATAAATTAATATATTTTTCATAACTCTGGGGGGAAAAAATAAAAAATGAAACAATATTTTCCTTTTTAAAATCAATCAAAACTCAAAATAATAAATAAAATTTATTCAACTAAAAAAAAATCAAATTTCAATACGAAAAAATTCATTAAAATCAATTTTCCTCAATTAAAATACAAAAATAATTGATTATTCATCATCAAAAATCAATTTATTATTATTAATATTCGATCAGAAAATCTCCCAATCAATTAAGACATTTTTATATTTTTTGGGGAAAATCAAAATAGTTTATTTTCAAAAGAAAAAGGGGGGGAGGTAGAAGAGTACAGAATTCACATGGAAAACAATTGATTGGTTGAGGTAGATAATCCGAGCAACCTTTCTAAAATTTTATTGCCCCAAGGGACCCAAGGGACCCCCCTTGACCCCCCCCCCCCTCCCTCCTTCCCTTAGACCATTCACCATCAAGTTTTTCCCCCCTTTTTATTCTATATCCATTCAGAAAACACTTTTATTCTCTTAATCCTTATGTCTCCATGTGGCCAGCATGTGGTACAGGGTTCTTTTGTTGTAAATACAAGGAATAGAAAATGAAGGTACGGGTAAGAAAATTTACCTGTTTCTACAATAATTTTTTTTTGTTTTCGCTCTTGAAAAGATTTTATTGCTCTTTCAATTGCTCTCAGGGTAATTTTCTTTCAGTCCTTCATCGGTTGGAGTTTCTGGAAAGGTGAGTTAATCCGGGGATGCCCCGTTTTGATTTATTCCTGGGGTAGGATTTTTTGGGGGAAAATTCTGTTGATTTATTTTCTGGATTTTTTTTTGTTATTTATTTTATTAAAAAATTGATATTTTTATGTTTAATTTTCATTTTTATTTTTCTTATTAATTTTTTTGATTGATTGGAGTTCTTTAATGAGTTCAAGGCTTTCGAAGGGGTCAATTAATTGGAATGAATGGAGAAATTGTATTTTAATTGGTAGAGTGATTTTATTAATCAATTAACGAGCAAAGTGATAAATCGTTAAAAGTGATATTTGATATGTCTTTATAATTGTTTATTTATTTCGGAAATGAGGGATTTTGAGAGAAAATGTCAAGAGAGCTTTTTTGTAGCTTATGAAATTTAAAACAAAAAATGTCTCTTTACATTTTCTTCTAAAATCACTCGTTATTGAGATAATTCGATATTTAATTAGACGTGAAAAATTAATGTTAAAATTTCACTCCTGAATTCAATTTCATAGTGAGTTTTTGATGAATATCTACGAATCTAATGGAGATATCTAAATTATTATGAGAACCTTTTTTGTAGAGAAAAATGAGAGCTACAAAAAAGGTCTATACCAAAATATGGCTATCTCACTCCGATTCAAAGATATTCTCTAAAGAAAGATTTAAATCCAAATTAATTAAATCAAATTTCATCTACAAGTTGAGAAAATATTTTTTTCCCAGAAATAAACAATTCAAAATTTTTCTCAAAACCTCGATAAATAATTTTCTCGAGTCATAAACAATTCAAAAAAAATTAAAAATGTTCACAAGACCTTTTCTCTCACTCATACCCCATGATATCACTCGTCTTCACAGAATCGCTATCGGATTAATCGTCTTCCAGCCGCCGGATGTAACCAAACACTTCAAATCAATTCAATTTCTCTCTAATTTCCTATGAAAAAAATTATTAACGAAAAAAAAAGAAATTGGAGAAAATTCACAAAAATAATTTTAATAAAAAAATTTTTAAAAAACAATTATTACGTTCAAAACAGACCGCGTCCTCACATCACGTGATCCTCAGTACAACTTCTCATTTGTTGTATAAATGCGCAAGCGTGTCTTCTCCCCCTCTACCTCTCGCAAAAAAAAAATAATTCACTAAAAACTCGGTTCCCTCCTTTTCTCCATTATCTAGACCGATGCACTCGTCAACGAGACACATCGGCGATAAAACAATTGCCGGATGACAAGAGAAAGTACCGCAATAGCACGTAAGTACAATATGGCTACTAGTAATACCCGAAAAAATTGGAAAAATAACTTTAATTTCCCAATTCTAACCAAATAATTTCGCAAAAACACGAAAATCCCTTCAAGATATCTCAAAAAATATTTTCAAACATTTTCTGACGTTTCCTCATACATTCCTTATAATTTCTCCTCCATCCCCTCCTCTCTTCAATTTTTTTGCATTGAAAAAACCCTCGAGAATGGTGAAAAAACATTTGTACCCACCCATTTCTCCTGATTCAATATTTTGGTAAATACCTCTGAATCTAATAGAGATAACGGAATTTTTATAGGGACCTTTTTTGTAGGAGAATGTTGGAGCTACAAAAAAGGTCCTTACGAGAATTTCCCTATCTCTATCAGATTCCAAGATATTTTCAAAAAACCTAGTGCAAAGTGAAATTAACTCGAAAATCACCCTAAAATGTCAGATATCTCGGAATCTAAGAATGATATCAATATTTTTGTGGAAACCTTTTTTATAGATCTCATTCCGTATTACAAAAAAGATCTCCTTCAAAATATCGCTATCTCCCTTCAATCTCGAGATATTTCCAAAAAACTATCTCATTAGTGAATTCGTTCATGTTTTTCCCATATATCTCTTAATCCAATCGAGATATCAATATTTTCATAACGATCTCTTTTATAGCTCTCATTTTTCTCTATAAAAAAGGTCATCACAGAAATCACGATATCTCCATTAGATCCCGAGATATTATCAAAAAAACTGTTTCAAAAACAATCCCATGTAAATTCACTCAGAAATATCTCCTCGTCTACAGTCCTCCACTCACCATTGGTCAATCCCCCAAAACTCCTCCCCCCTCTCCCTAAACACTAAGCAGAGCCGAAGAGAACACATCGCCGGCTCGTTCACCACAATATAAACACCGGCTCCCCCCGAAAATTCCATCAGTCTTTCGTCGTCTTTTCGTGAGTGAATATCGTGACTACAATTTTATTCAATCTTCAATAGAATTAAACCTCATCCAGTCCTTGAGCTAAATATTTTCTTCATAAATTCCTTTGTCCCATTGTATACATTTCTTCTTGTTTTTTCTTTTGTTTTGATTCCTGATAAAGTCGTAAAATAATTCCAAGAATTGATAGATTAAAATGTGAGAAATTTTTTTTAAAATAATAATATTAATAATCTTCAAAAACGTATCTGAAATAATAAAACAGTAAAAAAATTAATTAAATTAATTAATAAATTAATTAATTCAATTATTAATAATAATAATTAATAAATTTAATTCATTAATTAATAAAAATTAAATTCTTTTTGTTGTGAATTCAGAAGCTAAGAGAAGAAGAATTAAATTAAAAATCGAGAGATAATTTTTTCTGAAAATGGAGGAGGAAATGAAGGCTTTGAGGGATGAAGTGATGACGACGTTGAGAGCATGTTTAATGTCGACAAAGGGTGGAGTACCCTTGGACAACGTAAACAGGGACTACAGGTCTGTAGAAGGTGAGAATATCCCTTATCGGAAGTTGGGTTGTTCATCACTAGAGGAATTTATATCACAAGTTCCAAGGGTTCGTAAATATCGTAGAGGACAGGATGTTTATGTCGAGGTTGTGCCTGACGAGAGTACAGCACATTTGGCTGAATTGATAAGCAAGCAGAGAAACTCAAAGAGAAAATCATCGAGGATGTCGATGTCCTCTAGGAGACCTGTTATCAATAATAGATACAATGGGAATGGCATGAGTAATGGAAGAGCAGGATCGAGATTTTATGATGCAAGGGCACAACCTCATTCACCCAGAAGATTCGTTAATCCGAGACCCTCTCAAGGTCAAATGAGACAAAATTCTTCAGTCAATTTGGGACGAAATAATACAACAGTATATCCTGCTAAAACTGAACTCAAAGTGACTGTTTATCCTGGTAAAACAGAACCCAAAGTGACTGTTTATCCTGCTAAACCTTTGGTACAATCTTCTGAGCGTAAAGTAACGGTTTATCCTGGTAAAACAGAAGAAAAAGTCACTGTTTATCCTGGTAAACTTTCAATACCATCTTCTGAACCTAAAGTGACTGTTTATCCTGCTAAATCTGTTGTGAAAACGGAACCAAGTGTGGTAATTTATCCTGGAGGATCTTCAAAGGGGGAACATGGTCCTGAGGTGACTAGAATGCAGGAGAGGAGTCAAGAGTATCCACAGAAGGTCCAGAATGATCAGCAAGGAATTTATAATGGAAATTCAGGGGTAAATGGAGTCACTGGGAACTTTGTGGGGCCCAGGACACCTCCAGTAAGTCCAGTGTCTCAGGGATATGGTGGGCAGAGATGGCCCAGCCCTCCGATTGTTAAATCATCAGCAGGTAATTAGTAGTTATTGTTTTTTTTTGTTAAGGAGGGGAATTTGGTCAGGATTTTTATTTGCGAAAATGTTTATTTTTGGGTTTATTGGAGGAACGAGTGGTTTTAAGAGGAAATGTCAAAAGACATTTTTTGTTGTTGATAAAATTTTCTATAAAAACGTCTTTTGACATTTTTTCTTACAATCATTCATTCTTGAGATAATTAACAAATAAGTTGACTCTACTAATTCAATTTCTTCATTTATCATGTTTATGAATTATTGATTTATCTCATCAACGATTGATTCTACGAGGAAATATCAAGATATCTTTTTTATAGCTGACAAAATTCTCCATAAAAAAATCTTTTAACATTTTTTCCCAAAAATCAATTATTTACGAGATAATTCGATAATTAACAAAACAGTAAAACCCAACTAATTCAATTCCCATCTATCATTCTTCTTTCTCATTGAAGCAATTGGAGATTCATCAACGATGACCCTGAATGGATTCAAACCAATCAATGGTTACTTAACATCGTTTTCACAGTCTCCAATCCTCCCTCAAGCTCCAAATAACACTGCCAGGCTGCCTCCTCCTCTGAAAGCTGTAAGACCTCTGAGTGAGAGACTAAGAAGACCTTCACCAGACCCTCATCCTGAAATCTCCATGGACATCAACACTGCCTCAAAACCTCTCCCAAACCCTTCGAATCCGTTCACCTACTCAACACCACCAACTCCTCCACCAGAAGTCTCTCCTAATGATCCCAGAGAGGAATTGAAGCTCCTAGCAAGGAAATTAAATCTCCCTGAACCTGAATACAAGAACGTAAGGAACGTAGAACAAAAAGGAAGAGTCAGTGTCTTAAGTGTTTACTCTGAAGTACAAATTGGACCAAATCACAAGTACCTCAGTTATCCAGCCGAGGCTGACAACGAAATTGAAGCTGATAAATTTGCAGCAATAGAAGCTCTAAAAAAACTCCATCAACTCGATCGTCCCATCAAACTGAGAATCACCACTGATAAGAAACTCATTCAGCAGAGAATTTTGGCAATTGTTGACGATCATCCCAATGGAGTCTTTAGGGATAAACTTCCTGCTTATTATGAAGAGAAACATAATGAAGCTCTCCCTGATGACTGGACTAAAGTTATTGAGCAGCTTACAGAGCTTTCACTGCAAAAGGGAAGAGTGGACAATTCAATTTTTGTATGCAGACGTGTTCCTGATGATCCAAGGGTGAGTTTAGGGATTTTTATTGGATGTTTAAATTGATTTTTAAAGGTTTTTTGGGCCATTTCTTTCATTTTTCAAGAGTGAATTCTAGATTTTTGGACGTTTTTACGGGGATATCTTGGAACCTAGAGGAGATAAAGGAATTTTTATAAGGACCTTTTTTGAAACTCTCACTCTGCTCTACAAAAAAGGTGTCTATAAAAATTTTGATATCTCCCTCTATAATCTTGAAATAATTTACAAAAACTGATGTTAAAAAAATTTATTTCATCTCTTCACAATTCAAATTTGAAAATATCTCAAAATGGAAGAGAGATGAAGAAATTTTTGTAGAGACCTTTTTTATAGAGGAGAATAAGGGCTACAAAAAAATTCTCTACAAAAATTTCCCTATCTCCCCTAGATTCCAAGATATCGTTAAAAAAAATCTCTCTCTAATTCTCAAATCTCTTCTTTACAGATTCGAATTCCCCCACTCTCTCCAATACGTCAAAAACCCCTGTTTACCCCCACCAACGATACCACCCCAGTCCCTCTGAAGCTGCCCAATAATTCTCTCTGGCCTGTCTACGTCTCCCACATCTTCAGCACATCAGAAGTTTGGATTCGTCTCCTAGAAGATGAATACAACGAGAAATTCTTCTCAATGTCTCAAGACCTTACCCTCCACTACTCCGCCATCACCACTCCATCTCCAACAATCGAGATCACAAATTTCTACGTAACAAAAGTCAATGATGAAGCTCACAGGGTAAGAGTAGAAGCCCTAGATCCATTGACAGGTGATGCTGAAATATTTTTCATTGATTCTGGTGATAATGATATCGTTCATCCCACACAACTTTTCCCACTGGACAAAAAATACCTCAATGTACCTCCCCAAGCAATAAGAGCATGCCTCTCTACCCTAGAAGACATTGCAGACTGCTCTATTGTGTCTAAAGCAGCTGATAAACATCTTCTTGAAAAAACATTCTATGTTCAAGTATTGAATCTTCATGAAGATGAATCAAGTCATGTCATCACTGGAGTCTTCTACGATACATCAAGTGCTGTTGATGTCAATGTTAATGATCTGATATCAAAGGAGATTATGGTGTCATCAAAACCTGATGCCTATATCGTTAGAGGAAAAATTTCAGAAGTTTCTGTTAGTCATATTGAGGAGAATGGAGATGTCTATCTTCAGGTGAATAATGATGGACTCGAGATTGTCAAGGGTATGATTAGGGCAGCTATGGAGAATTCTGAGGATGAAATTATTGAAAAAGCTGTTGTCAGAGGTCCTCTGGAGATTGGAGAGGTTTATCTTGCTCAGAAACCTGATACTGAGTGGGTTAGGGTTGTTTTTGCTGAGGGAGAGGGACAGAGGGGGAGGATGATTGACTTTGGTGGGTGCGTTGATGTTGATATTGGAAAATTGTTGAGGTTGAGGGAGTTTTGTGGGTATTTGGTAGAATTTCCAAGGCAGTGTTTGAAGGTGGAGTTGAATAACATTGGGAAGAAGTTTAATGAGAGGATTAATAGCAGATTGAGGGAATTGGCTGGGTTTGGAGAACCTTTGTTGTGCAAGGTTGTGGGGGTGGTAAAGAGGGGACCTGTTGTGGAGCTGTTTAAGAGATCTCAGACTGATAATCTACTTATTTCTATTAATAATACCCTGGATTTGGAACCAGTTCTTGGAAAATGTGAGGATGGCCATGGGAAGAAGAAGAGGCTGGAGAGGAGGGGATCCAGAAGCAGTGATGAAACAATGAAAAGATTGAAGCAGCCCAGGATTGCGGGGGTTGGAAAATATTTTCAGGTTCATGTTGGGGATTTGGTGATCAATCCTGGCGATTTTGTGGTGCAACCCTTGGAGGAGAAACCGAAACTTCAGGTGAGAGTTTTTATTTTCTAAATTTTTTTATTGAGATTTTTTTTTGTTTTGATGGGATTATTCTAGAGAATGAAGAAATTTAGGGGAAAATTTGAAAAGACATTTTTTGTAGAGAATTTCATTAGCTACAAAAAAGGTCTTTTGACATTTTCTCTTAAGATTGACTGTTTATGAGATAAATGTGTAATTATAACGACATTTGACTCATGAAATAATATAATTCGAGAAGGAGCGATTCTAAAAAAAAATGTCAAGAGACATTTTATATAGAGAATTTTGTCAGCTATAAAAAAGGTCTCTTGATATTTTCTCCTAAAATCAACAGTTCATGAGATAAATGAAAAATTATCGATCAGCAAATCAATTAATATTAATCATCTGTAATTATTTTTCATTCAGGCAATGATGGAAGCTCTTCAAAATTCTTACAAGACACTCGATGGCTCAAAAATGTACATCAGTGAGTTGGAAAAGGGGAAAGTCTATGCTGTGAAGAATGACCATGGCTATTGGTATCGGTGAGTCTCAAAAAAATGAAAAGAATTGTCAAAATCTCTTTAAAAATGGGAAAAATACTTTATTCTATGGAAGATAAGGATACGAATGCATAAAAATCGTTTTATAATGATTTCTCTTCATAAATTCTCGATTTTTTAAGAGAAATCATCAATTTTCAAAGGGAATTTGGAATTATTCAACGAAAGGGATTATTTGGAATTGGAAATTTGCATGAAAAACTTGACATATTGAAATTATTTTCAGTGCATGTCTTGATCGAGTTATCGATGAACAATCGGTGATTGTACACTTTTGTGACTTTGGGAAGATCGAAGTCATCAGATTGAATCAAATTCAACCATTGAAAAAAGAATTCTACGATCTACCCTATCAAGCTATTAAGGCTAGGCTATTCGGTAAGCCAAATGGTTTAGGTTTCTATTTTTCTCATGATCATCATCTATTTCAATGAATCATTGCATCAAAATCTTTTTCATATTTTTTTCATAAAAATCTAAATTTTACGATTTTTAATGAAACTTTTCCTTTAAAATATTCCCTTAAACTCTTCAATTCAAACATTTGATACCATTTTTCTCTATTTAAAACAATTAAAACACCAGAAAAATTATTTTTTCATTTATTGAATCATCTTTTCTATCAAAAACTTGAGAATTCATTCCTTGAAATTTAGTTTTTATTAAATATCTTGAAATTAAAGGGACATAGGGGAATTTTGAAAGAGACATTTTTTGTAGAAAATTTTGTCATCTACAAAAAAGGTCTCTTGACATTTCCTCCTAAAACCACTCATTACCAAGATAAACCTTGATTAACAAAACCCTTTTTTTGTAATTGTTATAATTTTCCAGATTTCCAGTTTTTTTTTTTTCACTCTGTGCATTAAAATATCTTCTCATCTCTCTCATAAAATCATTCCCATTAAGTAATATTTATTTAAAGGTTTAAATGCTAATCAATATCTGATTTTTTTATTAATTAATCAAGGTATTCAGCCAATGAGCAGCAACTGGAGTCTTCAAACATGCATAAAATTCCGAAAATTAGTCGAGACCAAGGACTTCGTATCCGAAGTCAAGGACTTAGAGCACGATGATTCAACCCCTCCAAACATAATTCTCACTTTGGAATTAATTGATGTCAGTGGAGATGAAGACATCTACATCCACAAACTTCTGATTGACGAAGGACGAGTTCTTCCAAAATAGAAAATATTCTGTCCAAAAGATATTTATTATTTTATATCTACATGTGAGGATTAATCAGGTGATTAATTATTCCTAAAAATTAAAAATTCCATTTTATAAATCGATCAATCTCCAATTTCGTTAAAAAAAAAAAACAGTGAAACGTAGAATCTCATTTTTTCCATTTTGTTAATTTTTCAAAAACTGATAAAACTCTTGAACGATTGATTTTAGGAGAAAATATACAAATACCTTTTTTGTAGAGAATTTTGTCAGCAACAAAAAAGGTCTTTTGACATTTTCTTTAAAATCAATTTTTCAGGAGATAAATACAAAATTAATAATTATAAGAAATTGACAATTTGAGAGTTATTACGTTTTGATTATTCTTTCTCAATAAATTAGTATTAGTATTGAGTGTCAAGTCAATAGACTGATTAAACTTTCAACGCGAGAGACTACAGTTTGTAAAAATCGTTATTAGTCTCAAAGCCATTGTTAGATTATTTAATGATGAATTTCAGTAGAGAAGTGGTGAAATAATTCTCTCTCTATCAATTATTCAATTATCTCTTAGATAAACAATTTTAGAGAAAAATGTCAAAAGACATTTTATTTAGCTCCTTAAATTTCCCACAAAAATGGTCTTTTCACAATTTCTCCTAAAACGAGTTATTAGCGAGATAATTGAATAATTAACTCATTTTCACAACTTTTTCCACTAAAATTGAATTAGAAAATTATAAAATTATTATATTTTTTAATAACAATGGCTGTGGGGAGTTGGGAAGTGAATCAAAAGCTGTGGAGATTCATAAACTAGAAGATTAAGAGAATATTTTAGTTATGAAATTGGAACAAAAATTATTTCTTTATTTTTTCTTTTTCAACTATTTTTATTATTTTCAAACAGGCGCATATGAAATGAATTACATACACCATATTCCATTATTTATGTCTTTATTAAATTATTATTTCTTTCATTATATTTCAACATGAAACTGATAATTTCTGAAGCTAAACTAGTTTTTAGTTTCACGAATATTATTATTTTTTTTTAATTATTATTTTCCATTATTTATACTATTTGTAACTGGATTATTAGTTAATTAGAGTTGAGAATCCTCTTTATTATTATTAATCAATTAGGTGTAGAGAAATAAACTTATGATTTAAGGGAAAATGTAAAATAATTAAATAAAATAGTTTTGAAATGGAGAGAATACATTTTTATTGTTTATTGGATGTAAAAATAATCAATAGTAGGGGAAAATATTCAGAAAGCCTTTCACATCGAATTTAATTATAAAAAAATTCAATTTTACAGGAAAATTGTAAAATTTGATTAGTTGAGAAATTTTCAATTTATTGATTTCATGAATATCTTGGAAACTAGTGGATTTTGAGAAAAATATCAAAAGACCTTTTTTAAAGTTTACAAAATTCTCCACAAAAAATGTCTTTTGATAAATTTCCCTAAACCCCACCGTTTCGAACATAGCATCGAATTAAGTAACGAAAAATTTTTTATTCACATAAAAATCGCAAAAAAATGATAAAAAATATTTTTAAAAATTCCTATTATCAAAAAAAAATACTCACCAACTCTTTAATTATTAATTTATAAAAAAACCTTGATAAAATAATAAAAAATAAAATTAAAACTCACAATAGAGAATAAATAAAAATAAATAAATAAACCAACGAGAAAGCAGCACGAGAATAAAAAAAGAGGGGATGGAGCCAATCTGTGACGTAAATGGTGTGAGCGGGCCGGCCGGTACCGTTCAAAGTGTCCCCTCGAGTTAGTCGTCGAGTGACGATCGGTTAAAAAGGTAAACCAAGAGGCGAGTAAACAATCCCCGTTCCCAAAAAACATAAAAGAAAAAAATCTACAAAAATAATTAAATCCCAATTGGAATAATTAACATTATAAACCCTTAATTAATTAATTATCGAGGTTTTAGAAGGGCAATTAATCCGGCAGATTGGATACACATCATCAACAATTGGATTAATCGATAATAATCAATTGAATCATAATTTAAAAAAAAATGCTTGAATGGCTTTTGTGACTGAAATGTCACTGAACTCGTCGACTTGTTGCTTCATTTAATTTCCCATTCATCTCTTATGAAGTCATAAAAAGCGACAATTTGGTGACAAATAATAAATAACAAAATTAATCATGTGGATATGGTGAATTGTGCCAAAAATCCAACAATCAAAATTCTTCGTTAATTACAGGTGATAATTGAATCGAGGAGATTTTTTTTTTTTTTTAATCACAATAAATCAAATTTTTTTTTTTTCGTCGAAAAGAGAGAAAATGTCTCGTGCTAAATTGATGGAAATGTGAGGGGAGGAAAAATTAATTTTAAAGGAAAATTTTGTTAACTAAATTGAGAGGAATTGTTGAGGTATACGAGGAACATTATCGTCAACGAGAGATAATGATTACAGAACAGACGTGGACCATGATGCTGGAACCTGATGTACCAAGCTGCAATGAGTGAGTTATTAATTAATATTTTTTTTGTTTATATTTTCATTTTTATGAGGTGAACATGTGGTTGTAATTATTTAACTGGTGTTTATGGGTTTATGGTGATGATTGGGGAGGGGGGATGTTGTTTACTGAGAACTATCAATTTGTTTATCAATTTTTTTTACTTAAAAATGGTCAATTTCGGGGTGAAAATGGGAATTGAGAAGAGTTTAATTGATTTTTGAGTTTGTTTTTTATGGATATCTTGGATTCTGTTGGAGAGAGAGGAATTTTTGTTAAGACCTTTTTTGTTGGTCTCATTTTTATCTATAAAAAAGGTCTCTATAGAAATTCTGCTATCTCCTCTATCTTCCAAGATATCGCCGGATAATGAAAAAAAAAAAACATTTCTGGGACATTTTTTCTTGTGATTATTCCCTACAATTTCCTCTCTAGTTTCATGAGATTAAAGAGAATATGAAGTTGACTTTGATATGATCATAGGTTGCGCATTTCACCGACGAAACATTTATGGATCAAAGCGGTGAAGAAGCTGACGTCAGAGAGGCTCGGTCGTGAGGGTCTAGCAGCATGGGGTAGTTTGGCGACGGCAGCTGCCTGTGCCCAGGAGGATTCTGATCTACCGGATATCGAGGAAGAGGAACCGCAGGGCGAAATAAGTATCATCGTTGCCCCACCGGAAGCTGTCCCTGAGGAGAAAAATGAGAAGGAAGAAGAAACGCCGATTCAACCAGGTATCAGTTTTTCACGAATATCTCGGATTCTATGGAGTCAATTTCAGTTGAGACCATATTAGTGTTTGGAGAATATCTCGGAATCTAGAGGAGATAGCGAAATTTTTGATAGGACCTTTTTTGTAGCTCTAATTTTGATCTATAAAAAAGGTCCTTATAGAAATTCCGATATTTTTCTTAGATTCGGAGATATTCATCAAAAACTCAAGATGAAAATGAGGATTTTTTTCTTTCGTCAATTTTCTATTGATTTTGTTATTAATCAATGGTTCTATTTAATTATTAATGTTTATATTGTTAATTAATGATGAAGTAAACTTGATATTATTGTTCTAGATGTGTTTAAGAAGGGCCTGTTGTACAAAGGAATTTTTTGTCCATCGTTAACCACCAGTTTTCACAGTCCCAATCTAGAAAAATCTTATTTACAATATTCGAGTCGTCAGAGGCAAAAATCATTAATTATGTTGAATGTTGTTGATCTTGGATTAAAGGTAAATTAATGTTCATATTTTTTATCGAATGACACAATTTTGACATTTTCAAAAACAATCATAATCCATGAAATTTCACCTTTTCATCAATTATGCAATTTATCTTGAAAACGAGTGATTTTGGGAGAAAATGTCAAAATACCTTTTTTGTAGCTAACAAAATTTCCAACAAAAAGTGTTTCTTGACATTTCCTCTTAAAACTTCTCATTTCCTGGATAATTTCCTTTTTAAAAAGTATATCTTTGAAAAAATGAGTAAATGAAGAAAGAAAATGTTCAAAAAAAGTCGAAAAATGTCTTTAAAATGAGCTTTAATGGCTTTCAGATAGCCTTGATATCAATCTGGATATCTCGAAGAACAGAAAAGAGCAGTGGATTGGTAGAAACCCTGTCTTGGGTGTCCTGCTGCATGTTAGCAAACCTAATTGTCTGCATCCTAGGCCTCTGGCGTCTCTTCTCCAACAATTACCTCTACTGGGCATCTATATTTACCTGGCTGTTAATAAACACTCAAGGTCAGTGGCCCCTCAGCATCTCTGATTAAACATAAAGCTACAATATCACTCATTCGCCTCAATAACTAGACGTGGAAAAATACCAAAAATACAAGATCTTCACTGAGGAAGTTTACCTTGGTTACTGAAATAAATTCTGGCTCGTTATTTCATCAAATACATCATTAGATTTTTTCATTCCTCCAGTTGTCACTTAATCCTTCATCATTTCAGTAGAGAAATTACAGAATTGTTGGAGTCGATTTCGTAGCGCGGAATGAGAGCTACAAAAAAGGTCTCATTGAAAATTGCGCTATCTCTTCTAGATTCAGAAATATTTTGAAAAATTGATGTCAATGGACAACTTGGGGAATCAATTTTTACTCAATGATCATTTTTTGCTAAATATCTCAGAATCTAGTGGAAATGGCGAGATTTTTATAAGGAACTTTTTTATAGAGCGGAGTAAGAGCTATAAAAAATGTCTCTATAAAAATTCTGCTATCTCCTCTGGATTCCGAGATAATCAACGAAAACAGAATCAAAAAAATTTGACATTTTTTGTGTTCTAGGTTTCGTTGTTGCTGGACTAAATTTTTACTCCCAACAGAGAATGATGTGGTATATTTTATTTGTCGTTTATGCACCTTATGCAATGCTACCACTTCCATTGAGATGGTGCGTCGTTGCTGGCTCTGGAACAGTCCTGACGCACATGATTATGACCATTGCGACCATTTTTTTAAACCAGAAACATGTGAGTTTAGTATTTCATATTTTTTGTCAATATCTCGTTAATGAGAGGCTTTAGAAGGATATTAAAGAGGACCTTTTTTATAGCTGAGAAAATTTTCTACAAAAAAGGTCTTTTGACATTCCCTCCTAGAACCACTCCAGACCGGAATAATTCGTATATTAGCAGAAGAAAAAATCTCTGAATTACTTTTAATCATCTAGCTTCAGGATTTAATGTGCATCCTTCGAATGTTGACGACGAATATCCTTCTTTACGTCGCTGTCAATCTCGTAGGCATGTACACGAAGTACCTGACGGACAGGGGTCAGCGTCAGGCGTTCCTGGAGACCCACAGGTCCATGGAAACGAGACAGAGAACGCAGAACGAGAATAATCGACAGGAGAAACTTTTACTCTCTGGTGAGAAAAGAACATAATTTTTTAAAAATCAAATTTGAATAGAAAATGATCATTTTTATTCATTAAAAAAAATTATCATATTTTGGGGATGAAATAATTAATTTGAAAGGTAATTTACAATCAAATTCTCAATTCAACAATTAAATCAATTTTTTCATCCTCTAAAATGCTCAATTATCTCGTTAATTAGTGATTTTAGGAGAAAATGTCAGAATACATTTTTTATAGGAAATTTTGCCAGCTACAAAAAAGGTCTTTTGGCATTTTCTCCTAAACCCACTCATTACCGAGATAATTGCATAATTACCAAAATTGAAAAATTTCGATGAATTCAAACCATTTCTTAAAACTCATAAATAAACACGAGATTACCCCGATAATGAGTGATTATACGGAAAAATATCAAGAGACCTCTTTGTAGAGAATTTACAGAGGTACAAAAAATGTCTTTTGACATTTTTCAAAAAAATCACTAGTTTTCGAGATAAACGCAAAATTAAGAAACAATTCCAATCAGATTGGTTACTAAATTTTTGTAAATTGTAAATGAGTTAATTGTCACATCCGTTTTTACCTCGTGGAAAGGGCTCACTGGCCCGTGTACATCACTCATCCATGTGTTAAAAGGGTCAATCGAGGTATTCACAGTCGATTGATTCCCTGGACACTCCACGATTTATTAATAAAACTAAATCGATTCTAAATGAAATAACAAGATAGCTCTATTCGACAAGGACAAATAAACTGTGTCAAAAGGAATATGTTTATTTATTTTTCAGTACTTCCGGATTTCGTGGCTAAAGAGATGATCCGGGACATTGCCAGGGAGACAGCCAGTGGAGGAACTTTTTCATTCACTCCTAATCAATTCCACAGAATTTATCTTCATAGATATGAAGATGTCAGTATTTTGTTCGCTGATATCAAAGGGTTCACAGGTAATTCTAATTTATTTCGAGAATGAGTAATTATAGGGGAAAATGTCAAAAGATATTTTTTCTAGGGGATAAAATTCTCTACAAAAAAGGTTCTTTGACAAATTCTTGTAAGCCCTGTAGTTTCAAAGATATTTCGAAAAATCTAATGTATGAAATTTTGGACTTTTTTGGTTTCAAAAAAATTTCTTATTAATCATTTTTGTGAATATTTTGAAAACTAATGGGCTTAGAAAAAAATGTCAAAAGACCTTTTTTGTAGAGAATTAAATATTCTATAAAAAAGGTCTTTTGATAAATTTCATAAAACCTCTTCCTTTCAAAGATATTCGAGATAAAAGAGGTTGATTAATTTTTTTGGTGATGATTCTTCACAATTGTTCATTGTTGCTCATCAGCTGATTGATATTCATAAATAAATAGAACAAATGTTGTGATGATGATGCTGTGTACACACCAAAGTACACATCAGTCATGGGTGCTGTGACATTAGGAAAAACGTGTCGTATCTGAAAATAAACCTCCGTATGCTCTATAAATTCAATCATCTGTCTCTGTCGTGACAATGTAGCATGCATATGAAGTTGTAGAGATGTGGAATTTTTGTGGCTGTGAGAAACTGAAGAGACTCTTCGTCATTACGAAATTTCGGAAGAACATTTGGATGTTCTTGAGAATAGTTATGTTTTTGTGAATTTCTGTGCACTCGTATTATTTTTAGGAATTCTTCCATAATGTTTCGGGGGAAGGGATATTGCTTCATATCTTATTTCCTAAGTTCTGACTCTTTCTTCACATGTAATGACGAAATTTAGGACATTTTTTATTATTTTAATACAAATTTCTGTAAGGAAATGCGAGAAAGGGAATACTTTTTAGTAGAATTTTATGTTTTTACAATTTCTCATTTATCTCAATAATGAGTGATTTTAGAGGAAAATATCAAAGGACCTTTTTTGTAGCTGACCAAATGTTCTACAAAAAAGGTCTTTTACCATTTTCTTCTAAAATCACTCATTATCGAGATAATTCAATATTTATATTTAACAGATTGTGAAAAATGGGAGAGGGGCATTTTTTTTGTAAAGATATTCTTGGAATTAATGTTTATTGTCTTTGTAAATCAGCACTGGCGAGTCAATGCAGTGCTCAAGAGCTCGTTAAAGTCCTCAATAGTCTGTTCGCACGTTTTGACAAACTCTCGTCGGAGAATCATTGCTTGAGGATTAAACTACTTGGAGACTGTTATTACTGCGTCTCGGGATTACCAACAGCGAGAAGTGATCATGCTCATTGCTGTGTTGAGATGGGACTCGAGATGATCAAGGCCATCAGGGATGTTCGATATGCCCAAAAGGTTTTTTTAGACATTTTTCTTACGCTGATATCAAAAACAGGAGAATTAAATGACATGTGTTGTTAAATACGGAATTATCTCAATAACGACTGATTTTAGAGGAAAATGTCAAGAAACCTTTTTTGTAACTGAGGAAATTCTCTACAAAAAAATGTCTATTCCTTTTTTCTTCTAAAATCACTCATTTCTGAGTTAATTGCATAATTTAAAAAATGTTAAAAACCCATTTATTTGAGTCAAATCATGAACTCATTTATTAACAAGGAATTATCTCGATAATGAGTGATTTTAGGAGAAAATGTTAAAAGACATTTTTTGTAGAAAATTTTGACAGCTACAAAAAAGGTCCTTTAACATTTTCTCCTAAAATCACTCATTATCGAGATAATGCAAAGAATTAATGAACCTTCCAGGTGGATTTAGACATGAGAATTGGAATTCACAGTGGTTCAGTATTATGCGGAGTTCTAGGACTCCGGAAGTGGCAGTTCGATGTCTGGAGTTACGACGTCACCCTCGCGAATCACCTGGAGAGTGGGGGGATCCCTGGGTATTAGAAATTAATTATTTTCCTCTCTTAATATATGTGTTTTTCAAGATTTTCTCGTGGAAATTCGGAGTTTTCAGTGTTTCATGTCAAGGTATTTTATTCAAACTCCTGTAGTTAGTCTTCCCGTAGTTGAGCAATTGAATTTTAATCATTTTGAAAAACTTTTTGATGAGAAACAGCTGGTGATAAGAGGTATCGACCCTAGAGAAATGTTTATAAAATAGTAGTGAAGTAGTTAAACAAAAAAAAAATCAATTTTGTTGCTAGTTTTTGAAGAATATCTCCGAATTAAATGAAAATAGTGAAATTTTTATAGAGACCTTTTTTGTAGAGAGAAATCAGAGCTACAAAAAATGTCTTTATAAAAATTTTGCTATTTCCTCTAGATTCAGAGATATCCTCCGAAAACTGATCTCAGTAGAAAAGTAGTGAAACGTTGATATTCAACTCAGCTCCAAGGATCTTTTTCGATGAATATCTCTGAATCTAATGGAGGTAGCGAAAATTTCATAAGAACCTCTTTTGTAGAGCAAGATCAGAGCTACAAAAAAGGTTCATATGAAAATTCCCCCATCTCCTCTAGATTCCAAGATATTCAACTAATAAATAAATTCAATCGAATTTTCCCTTGTCAACAGACGAGTTCACATATCAGCTGACACTCTAGCGTGTCTGAACGACGTGTACGATGTAGAGCCTGGAAATGGAATGGACAGGGACAACTACTTGAAAGACAGGAATGTCGTGACTTATTTGATAAAACAGTTGGAGCCCAAGAGGTCCAGAAGAAGACCATCAGCGAAGCCAAAAGTCTTGAATGAGGATGAAACTGGAAATAAATTAAAAAAGAGTTTCAAACTTACAAATCCATTGGCATCAACCTGTAACAGCACCAACACGTCCAAAGATGAAGAGGATATTGGGGTTGATTGGACTCCAGAAATTCCTTTCGAAAATGTTAGTGAATGAGTACAATCACGCGATTATCTCGGAAATGAGTGATTTTAGAGGAAAATGTCAAATGACCTTTTTTGTAGATTGAAAAATTTTCGATAAAAAAGGTATTTTGATATTTTTCTCTAAATCCACTCATTCTTGAGATAATCGCCTGTTTAATAAAGTTTGTCTTTCAATTTCAATGAAAAATGATTTTCCAGTTGAATAGCGCCAATTCCATGAGCAATCTGGAGACAGAGTACTTGGAGGATGATGAGGATGAGGAAGGTACTGGAGAAAAACGACCGGGTGGTTACGAGACAGCCAGCAACAGAAGAATGAGATTAGCAAATATAAATCCATGGACTCTGCGTTATAACGATGACAGTCTTGAATCTAAATTCGGACAGCTTCGAGAGGACATGTTCAAGTCAAACATGACTTGTTGCTTTGCCATATGGGTATTCATCGCTGTTTGTCAAGCAGTAATTGTTTCAGAGTAAGAAATTATCTAAACAAAAATTTCTGATAATTTCCCTTAAGAATTCCAATTGTGTCATGACTAATTATGCATTTATCTCAAGAATGATTGATTTTAGAAGAAAATGTCAAGAGATGTTTTTTTTATAGCTGAATAAATTTCCTACCAAAAATGTCTTTTGATATTTCCTCCTAAAATCACTCATTAATGAAATAAATCAACTAAACAATTTCACTTATTTACAGAATTCAAACATAAATCGATATCTCGTGTAATTAAACATGCGATAATCTCGTTAATCACTGATTTTACAAGAAAATATCAAGAGGCCTTTTTTGTAGGGAATTTTATCAGCTACAAAAAAGATCTATTGACATTTTCCCCTAAAACCATTCATTTCCTCAATAAATCCAAAATTAACAATTCATTCTACATTCACTTCTTCTCTTCACAGCTGTATAATCCTCTGGGGATCTCTCCTCTTCACTTCCCTCATCTTCATCGCCTGTTCAATTCTAGTAATGGCAGAAGAATTCAAAAATCTACCAGACTACCTCCAACACGCCTCGTCAATGCTGGTCCACAACAAAAAGCACAGAACGATATTTACCTGCAGTTTAATAATGCTGATGGCCATTACATCCATCGTTGGAGTCTTGGCGTGTCCTTCAGGACGTTATCCACCCCCAGACCTCCCCTTTGTCAATGAACTTAGCCTTGAGACGTCAAAAATGACTTCAGAAACATCAAAAGTCACCTCAACACCTTCTGTTCCACAAAAAAGTGCCCTAAATACCTCTCTAGAACCAAAAATAATCCATTCATCGAATGAAGATGATAAAAATGTACCTTTGAGACATAAAAGAAGAGAAATATTCAGATTTCACAGATTTGAAAAACATTTTGGGCCCAAAAGGCACTACATGAGGTTTGTTCCAAGGCTCGAGGGCCATTTTAGGTCACGAAGGACCTTTTCTATGGTGGACGAAAGTTTTAACATCTCTGGAGGATCTTTCAGGGTCGAGAACGAGTGGAGAAGCTGTCTTCAACCAGAATATATAGTTTTTACGTGGATTCTTTGCTTAATTGCTCTAGCATCTGCTCTCAAGCTTTATTATCTTGTGAAAACGGCCCTGGCTTCTATGATCGTATTGATGTATGCGGTTTTGATTCTTTTTTGGCATGAGGAGCTGTTTATGACACCTGAAGACAGTGATGAGTGAGTTTCGGGGGATTTAGTGGGGTAAAATGGGTTTTACAATTTCTTAGGCAAAGAAGATGGATTTTTTTCGGATTTTCAATCAGTTTTTTTGGGATATCTCGGAATTGGTGGGAGATAGAGGAATTTGAATAAAGACCTTTTTTGTAGGGGAGGGTTGGAGGCACAAAAAAGGTCTTTATGGAAATTTCTGTATCTCTCTTAGATTCTGAGATATTCATGAAAAACTGAATGATTACTTTTTTGGTAATTAATTAGATAGTGATTATCTCGTTAATGAAGGGTTTTGCAGCAAAATGACAGAAGACCTTTTTTGTAGAGAATTTTCTCCCCTACAAAAAAGGTCTATTGACATTTCCCTATTGGATCCTGCATTTACGAGATAATGACATAATTTAAAAAAAAAAAAGGAATTTATGATCAAGAGTTTTTTTTCAGAGCTGCAATTCCACTATCTGCGCAGATGTTGATACTTTTGGTAGTCTTCTTGGTGGTCGTGACGTATCATGGAAGACTCGTGGAGGTGACTTCGAGGCTGGACTTCTTGTGGAAGCAGCAGGCTGAGAGGGAACTGGGGGATATGGTCGAGTCAAAGCACAATAATATGCAATTATTGAAAAATATTCTTCCTGATCATGTGGCACATCATTTCTTAACTGCTGAACGTCCCCCAGAGGTATATAAACATGAAAAATTTATTAAAAAATCTTTATTCCATTCAATTTTCTTTATGTTTTGTTCTGTTTTTTTTTAAGGAATTGTACTCTCAACAAAGAGCAAGAGTGGGAGTAATGTTCGCCAGTGTTCCCAATTTTACAGAATTCTACTCTGAAGATGTTAATAAAGGAATGGAGTGTATAAGATTATTAAATGAAATAATTGGTGAGTAATATTATTAATAAATAATTAGATTAATTAATCTATTGACTCGAGTGAAATCATTTTTAATTATGCAATTATCTCGGAAACAAATGATTGGAGGAGAAAATATCAAGAGACCTTTTTTGTAGCTATAAGAATTCTCTACAAAAAATATCTTCTGACAATTTTCCTCAAATCGCCTCATTAATGAGATAATCGGTTAATAATTAAATTTCAGCTGATTTTGATGAACTTCTTGATGAGCCACCATTCCACTGTATCGAGAAAATCAAAACTGTTGGTGCTACTTATATGGCTGCTTCTGGTCTCAATCCACGTCAAAGTGTAACTATCCCATCAATAATAATTAATTAACAATCATTAATATCTTTATAATAAACAAAAAACAATCTAATCAAATTGAAAATAAGTTATTGATAAATATCTCACAATCTAAACGAGATATCAAACTTTTTGATAAGACCTTTTTTGTAACTTATGAAATTCCCGACAAAAAATGTCTGTTTGAGATGGATACTAGTTTTTGCCGTGGATTTGGGTGGTGTGAGGGAAGCTTTAACGTTGCGAGTAAATCATTGATATAACACTTGTTAAAATCACTAACACGGAATTTATTAACGGTATTGAACCGCAGGTTATGATTATTATACACTATTTACATGATCGGTAATTTCTAATATCTTGAGTAATTTCACTAATAAACATGAATAATTGCTGATTAACAAAAAGATCTAAACTTGATAAATAATTGAAGCATTTCTATTGCGTTTAGTATTGAGAGTTGAAGCTAAAGTCGATACATTCCAATGGATTCTATTACTTGATATTAAATCTGATAAATTACAGTTAATTAGTAATTGTACTGAGAATTGTCTTAAATAATTCACTCATGATAAACTAGCTCGGTGAATAATATAATTGGAGATTTTACTGTATTATTAAACTGGACTTGAGAATTGTCCTTGAACTGTTGCTAGGCAAAATACTTGAATTGCTAACTCTAAAATGTCGTTACACTTGATAATTCACTAAGAAACAACTTGATGATTGAATTGAGATTTAACTGAATTGATAAATACTTGATTTGAGAGTTTAGTTAATTTATAACTCATTTGAGAACTGATTAAAATATAGATGAATATTACAGTGATACACATTTCGAGGTTTAATTGTTGAATTACGAGTTGATTAGCGTGATTACACTGACTCGATATTTAACTTGATGATTTACGCGGTGAGTTGCAATTAGAGTGCCCGAAAGCATGAGAATTGATAAAGTTCGATTATTAGATTACATTATGAAAAATGTTGAGACTCGAAAACTATTTGATACGTGCTCGCTGAGTGCTAGCACGAGACTCTAAAATTGATGAACAGTTTTAGAGTGGGGCGATTTTCTTTTGAACTGACTGTTGACCTGAACGGCCTTGATATTTGACGAATTTACTCGATCTTACTTATTAAATTGATAGAAAAATAGTTGCGTTTCAAACAATGTCTTTTGATATTTTTCCCTAAAACCCTCCATTCTCAAGATAATTCAATTTCAAACATAAATCCCTTACAATTTTCCTTATTCTTCGATAAAAAAAGGTCTTTTATATTCATTAATCAATTACTTTCGATGTTTATTCACCTCAGGATCAATCAAAAGACGACAGAGATCACCTCTGCAGACTAGTGGACTACGCAGTGGCAATGCGTCTTCGTCTCGAGGACGTGAATGTTCATTCCTTCAATAATTTTGATCTACGAGTGGGCATCAGTTGTGGTCCCCTTGTGGGTGGAGTTATTGGTGCTCGGAAGCCAGTCTACGATATCTGGGGGAATACAGTGAACGAAGCCTCACGAATGGATTCAACAGGTGTAATGGGCAAGATTCAAGTGCCAAAAGAGACGGCAAAATTCTTGGAATCACAGGGATATCAAACACAAAAACGTGGAATGATTGAGGTGAAGGGAAAGGGCACAATGGAGACTTATTTCGTATTAGGAAGAGATACACTGCAGCCCGAGGGACCACCAAGGGCTCGCAGTACCTGCAGAAGTCTTGCTGCTGTTGTTTATGGGGTTGTACAAGCTAGGAGAAAACAAATGACGTCGTCAATATCAAGAACGTAAATTTCATTATTTTCCAATTTGAAAAAAAAAATGAAAAATTCATGTAAATAAATTAAATATTAGTTAATTGATAGAAAATAAAAATCATCAAGTGTTGGAAAAATATTTGATGAATCTGCAATTGGAGTCAAATAAAATAAAATTTATAATAAATAAAACAATAATCAATTGATGAGCTTTAACCGATATATTACAACATAATGGTAAAACACAATATTAATTGCAATAATAGATCTCCCAAATTTTTTTTCATCTCCAACTCGAGAAAACAAAAAAATAAAAATGATAAAAATTTTGTTTTCAATCGACAAATGGAGAATTAATTATAGTTAATAAATCAGCATCACCATATGAAATTTTATCATCTTACTAATCAACTGTACAGTTTCACAATAATTCCACGTAGTAATTTACATTAACTATTTAGAATTAATATTTTATGCAAAACTTTTATTAATTTTCATTTTGAAATGGAAAAAAAAAATGAAGGGAATCGACTTATTTAATTTGTTGTTGAATCGAGGGGTTTTTTTTCATAAAAATTTTCATTTAAACTGTTTACTCGTCTTATATATTAAAGGCACTGTACACGTGAACATATATATACATAAAAAGAGCCTAGAGGCTGTTAAGAGTTGTGTGAAAAATTAATGTTTCTCATTATTATTTTATTTAAACTTGAATTGTTAATTATTTCAATCGAAAACTTGTTGAAAAATATCCCAGGTATTTTCTTATTTTCCACTTTTTTTTGTTTGGATTTTCCTCTATTATCATTAATATTTTTCTAATTAATTAAACTCTTGTTTAATTCAATAGCTAAATGATAAATGTGGATTTATCTTAAAAACTATTGATTTTAGAAGAAAATATCAAGAGACCTTTTTTTCTTGGAAATTTCATAATTCAAAAAAAAAGGTATCTTGATATTTTCTTCTAAAATCACTCATTACAGAGATAATTCAACATTTAACAAATTGCATTTTGGTAACTTTGCTCAATGCTGATTATAACGTGGGGGTAATGACTTCAGTGATTATAAAATTGTTTCTCTTTCTTTTTTTTTTTCTCTCTTCTAGGTGGGAAAAACTCGTGTATCACAATTTGGCAGTGTTGTTTATTTATTTTTTTTTTGTTAATTATTATCAACTTTGTGATTTATTTTTTATCTCTCTTGGTTTATAATTATGAGGTTCATTGTAGGGCCCTGCTAGTTTTATTTATATTAATTGAGTGAATTCGAAAATATAGGATCTTTTATATTTCCTCATTCTATGAAAAATAATTTTGTTTTTCTTTTATTTATTTATAAAGTGATTAATTCTTCCTTTTTTACTTTTATTTGTAGAAAAGAGATGATCAAGTGATAAGATTCAATTGTGTGATTTTAGCGAAAATATGTTTCTTTTATTTTTTTATTTTTCTGAAGTTTAGATTCAAATTTGTGAATCTCATTTTTTATTTTTTGTCTCTATTTTTTTTTTTAATCAAAATATGCCATTTCACGAGATCTGCATTGTTCTTAATGCAATTTAGGTTTTTTTTTTGTGTTCTCTGTACATTATCAGTTTTTTTTGTTGTAGATTAATTTGGCTAGCATTAACTACGCGTATAAAATTACAATCACGAAGGGAGAAACTCTTTTTAATTAAGATTATTCTGGAATTGAGTGAAATGGTAATGATAATAATGCAATTATCTCGAAAACTATTGCATTTGGGACAAAATGTCAGAAGACATTTTTTGTAGATTACAAAATTCTCCACAAATAATGCCTCTTGACATTTTCCTTTAAAACCTGTCATTATTGAGATAATTAATTTTCAAATTTTCAGTATTAAATTTTTCTCGTTTTAGGTAAATATCTGAAAAATGTCTCTATCTCCTCTAGATTCCAAGATATTCATGAAAAACTGTAAACTCCTCCTTTTATTCAACATTTTGGTATTTAAATTGACCCATTTTATCCCTCAATCCCAGGAATTTCTATTTTAATAATTGAAAACTCGTAGTACCGAAGAAAATATGGAAAAAAAGAAAGAAGAAATCAAAATTTCTCATTAAATCGTCATTAATTAATTTCTTTACCTAAAAATCTAACTTTTACATTTAAATATAATTTCAATATTTATTACAATTATTTACTCAACGAATTACTCAGTCCGAATACATTGACAGGTTTGTGTGGGAGAATGTGTACTTACGATTAAAAAAACAAAACTAGTTTATTATGCATTTGACCTGCCAATGTTCGTACATTTGAGATCATTTCTTGCTGCGGATCCATTTGATTCCATCATTAATCATTCCTCGAATATATAAAAAAAATGGTTCTTCCGCTCGTCAATTACAAGCTTTTAATTACTGACTAATTTGTCTAGATTGAAGATAATGATTTCAATCATTTCTCGATTCTCATCACAATTGCAGTTCGATTGGTGTTTATTATGCGGATTCAAGGGTCTTTTTCATTTTTTTTCCATTACTGAAGATAAAAAGAGTGAAATTAATAATTTTTGGTCATTTTTTAAAGAGTTTTTCAATAATAAAGAGGTAAACTCTCAATTTTCGTTCAGAACAGATGAGTTTTTTGAGAATATCTCTGAATCTATGGGAGATATCGAATTTTTTGTAATGACCTTTTTTGTAGAGAAAATTCCGCTCTACAAAAAAGGTTTTTATAAAAATTTTGATATCTCCTCTAGATTCAGAGATATTTCCAAAAAAATATTTTAGTTTTGTAGTGATCGAACGAAATGAATCAATTTCCGTTTGGAGCAGATCATTCTTTGGAAATATTTCAGAATCTAGGCGAGATAGGGAATTTTTCATGAGGACCTTTTCTGTAACTCTCATTCCGGTTTATAAAAAACGTCTCTATCAAAATTTCGATATATCCTCTAGATTCAGAGATATCGATTAAAAATAGCCATCAAGTTATCTCATTTCATCACTTTGCCATTATATTTGTATAAAAAATGTGAAAAATGTAAAAAAATGCATAATTTCACTCTTAAAAAATTACTAAAACCTCATTGTATCCATGATTCACATGATTCCATGTACAAAAACGAGTGAATTATTTCATACCAAAGACTTTTCAAAAATATGTCTCTTCAATTTTTCAGATGAGCCTTGAAAATAGCTATTTTCACCTCAAAACAAGATACTAGATGAATATCTATTGAAAAAACATGATTTTCGTTCAACTATGAGTAACTAAAGCAGCACACGAGTGCTCAAATTTCCTCAATTCCGCTAAAAAAGGTCTTTGATAAAAAAAAAAAATTCTCATTAAAGTGATAACAAGACAATTTTCCCTGATTATCTCGAAATCTAACAGAGATATCAAGATTTTGGTGGAGACCTTTTTTGTAGAGAAATTTGTGCTCTACAAAAAGGGTCTCTACAAAAATTCCTCTATCTCCTCCAGAATCCGAGATATCTCGAAAAAACATTTCAACTTTTTACTTCGATCCAATCACCTGATATTTCTCCCTTTGAGCAAATGTTTTGCACAAATAAATTTTACGTAATCATAAATTCACAGTTGGCAGTGAAACTAAATGACGAAAAAAACAATTTAATTAATCTACCCCTTAATTGAATTAACGAGTGATAATTCATTAATCACTACAACTTATGAGTTCACGATTTTATTTAAAGTTTTCAGAGGATAATTGAACAAATTAATTGACCAAATTGACCATCAATCTCGATAAATGTCCAGACAATTAATTTAATAAAATTTTTGTACAAATATTTTCTAACTAAAAAGGACAAAATCGAGCTCAAAATGGTCTTGAATAATCCTCTGAAAACAATTTAATTGTAAAATATTTTCTAAGTTGTTTTTTTTTTTTCTTTTAATTAAACAAATATGCACTCTCACAACACAGATATCCAGATTAATGTCCATTGGATGGTTAGTTTCACTCAAGTGTCCCCAAGTAGTCAAGATATCTGTGCTGCATGTAGCCTCAGGAGGCCTGACTGGATTGGGCTATTGACAGAGATGGTGATATTGTTGTGTGAAGATTAAAACTATCGTATACATCCATTAAATCACGCATTCTGTACTCCTCAAGGCATACAAAACCCTCGAGTGATGGTGATTGTTTACGAGCACAATCCATACAGTGTACTACATGACGTTTCTCTTGTTCACGGATGAATAGAATATTAAATACTTCAATCTGAAACAAGAATTTTTCAATTTTCATTGATTTCTTTCAAGAAGATACTATCAAATATGAGATTATCTCGGAAATGGATGAATTTATGAGAAAATGTCAAAAGACCTTTTTTGTAGAGGATAAAATTTTCTACAAAAAATGTCTCATAACATTTTTAGCTCAAGTCACTAGTTAATGAAGTAATCACGAAATTAGTCTGATTAATTTTAATAACTCACCTCACACTGTCCACAATAATGCGAAGCCTCATTTTTCCCCCTTCCATGAAACCTCACCTCCACCCCTTTACTCCTCACAAATTCCAGTATCAAACAACACTGCCTGATTGTTCTCATCAAACAATTTTTAATAAGTTCAAAGAGCCTTGGATCCGAAACTTTAATATTTCTCGCTAAATTCCATGAAAGATGTACCATGGGTACAATACTCTTAAAACTCTGCAATTTATTCCACTCATATCTCTCAATAGCCAACTGATACTGCCTAGCAGTAAGTGGTCCAACATTCCACGCAATATTATTACACCATCCCACAGCCTGTACCCAGTGTACACATCCAGCATTAACCCAAACAAGATCACCAGGTCTCTGTACAAACCTATAAACCGGTATATTTTCCTCATACAAATCCTCAAGCGATGGCCACCAACTGCCATGCAAATAATTAATATTATTTCTCTCACACAGTGAATGAATAACTCCCCAATATGCATCGGGCACAGCAAACCATTCACAATCACCAGGACCAATATTAATATTAATTGAACAAAAATTATTATTCTCCTGATGACCTGGTGTTCTACTTCCTGGTACTTTCATATACAATTGTACTGTATTCATACCCAATATAACATGACCAACATGACTTAGCATATTACCAGCTGAAACAACTCTAGCAAAAGCTGGTAATTTCATAAGTTCCTGAAGCTGTGATTTCCACTTTCTCTCGTCTGATAAATCCACATTAGTACCAAATCTCAACATTTTTGATCCAGGTCTACCAGAAATACCCCAAGCATTTTTTTTTCTCTTAACAACACCCGTAGAGTCTTTAGAATCAGAATCAGATAGATTTGCTGAATGAATGCCTTGAGATTTGTCTCTTTCAAGACTCAAACTCTCTTGAAAACTTGATGCTTGATATTGAGCATATTTAGCTATTGTTGTATGACTCCTGTGACTTATACAGCCCCAAACTTTTTTAGCCTGCGTTGGATCCCAATTTTCATCACTCGTTTGCTGCACCTGAGTTCTGACTTCTATTCCATGATCGGGATTAGCTTCTACCAGTGTTTTTGTGGAGAATAGACCCAAGTCGAGTTTTAATGCTGCTGCAAGACCCCTGATTACAGCTATTGGGTGCTTTAAGCAGAATTCTTGAAGTTGAGGGCTAAAAGCGTCTTTTTTATTTTCTAAATATACACTAGGTGCTGGTGGTGATAATTGCTCTTTAGTTAAACGCTGATTTGGTGGGTCTGGAGGAGTTGGTGGAGGTGATCTGTCACTCAGAATTGAACAATTTGGTACTCCTTTTAGACCCTGACCTCTGCAGGCTTCTATGAGGGTTTTAGAGTCCATTTCTATTGAGAATTCTGGCTCCACTGGTGTTTCGCATAGGGACTCTAGTTTCAAGACTGTTTCACATCTTGGAGAATCTATTTTATTTGTGCTGGATGTTGCTTCGCATTTTATAGTCTCGAATGATTGATTTTTTGGGTGATTTTGAGTGATTCTTGGGTCATTTTTGGAAATGTGGGAGTCTGATAGATCGACTTTTTCTAGTTTAACTTCTTTGATTTTTTCGTCATCTAGGTTTGATGGAGAGAAAGGTCCTGAGGATAGGTTTCCATTGTTCATTATTGGGGGCTTTGATGTGTCCTTTGGGTCTAGATCTTCAGAGCCAAAGTGCTTCAGGAGATCTTCAGCTAGAGATCGAGCAATGTCTTTTTGAGAGAGAAGGGCTGTGAGCTCTTGATCAGTTACTCCTAGGTCTTTGTTTCCTGCTGCTCCTTCCGGGTAGTTACTGGTTGTTGAGGTTATTTGAGTATAGCCTTGGGCACCGTACTGGTTGGGTTGGTAGGGAAATTGCGGACGCTGGGGGAAGCTCTGGTCTGAGGCAGATTTGTAGGGCATTCCTGGGGTAGATTGAGCATTTCCTGTTGCTGGGGTGTTGTAGGAAATGTTTGAGTCTGTAAAACCGGTCTGGAGGGCAACTGTACCACCTTGGGGCTGTGGGGGGATACCGTAGTTCTTTATTACACCGGGTTGAGGGGGTCCGTAGGCCGTTGGAAAACCTGGTTGACCTGCAAGTTGAAGAAGTTTGTTTTTGGAAGCAATTTTTTTGTTTTTTTTTTGTGGATTTGATAATTTTGGGGTTTCTTTGAATTATTGAGAAAATGAGGAGTTTTGGGGGAAAATATCAAGAGACCTTTTTTGTAGAGGAGAAAATTTTGAACAAAAAAGGTCATCTGAAATATTTCAAAAATTTTCAGAAATTCAATCAGCAATTGATTAATTAATTAATTAATCAAACTAACCTGGCCTTAATCCCCGTTGCAATGCAGCCTGCTGCTGTAATCTCAATTGTTGCTGATGTTGTTGCATCGATCTGTACTGCATCTGCAGTTGCTGCAGATGTGCCTGCTGCTGAGGCGACAAATTTCCATGATTTTGCTGAAGGAATTGTAGCATCTGAAGCTGCTGAGGATTCAGATAAAACTGAGGTGGACGCTGCTGTGGCTGTGGTTGTGGAGCACCTGGGGAGAGTTGATCTTCCGGTTTGAAACGCTTGGCGTTTATATTCGGCGGTTGATTCTGGGGATAGGGAGGTGGTGGACCTGCTGGTGGTGTTGTGTACTTGAAGCCTGGTGTGTTGGGGGGCGGTTGCTGTTGCTGTTGACGTGACGACATTTCTGCGCTTATTGGCAGATTCCACGCTTCTTCGATCGACGGCAGTTGCCGTCTTCTTAAAAACAAATTTAATGCACATTAATATTGATCATATTTGAGTTTTCTACAGAGAATTGAGCAAAATTGCGATTCAGTCTAAGCAGTTTATAAAAACCCAGCGAAAAATATTCAATAAATCTGTTGATTAATGTGAATTATACTAATATCGTTCCAAAGCTCCATCATTTGGCTAATGAACAATCAGCAGTTGCAATAATCAACTCAAATTTATTAATAATTCATAACTTATTTTGTAACAAGTCTCAATGTCTGATTCAGTGTTAATCTTGACTTGTCTCTGGCCAATTGGTGACCAAGAGATGTTTGTATTACTGCCACATCATGTATTATAATTAATACGTACTTGATAAATAATACCAAATGGGTTACACTGTTTATTCATCATTTATTAATTGTTCAAAATATTATTGTTCAATTGGAAATGTTTATCAGGTGGCAATGGATCAACGTAATCATACGGTAGATTGTAACTGTCATTATGAAATATCAGTTTTGTAAAATTTAGGTGTTCGTGATGGGAAAATCTCTGTGCACTATCATTAATGTTATTGTAATTGTTAATTATTGTGAGGAGAGACATTATTCGTGTTATACAATTTTAGTTGAAGAGATATCTGTTAAGTGCCGATCATTGACCGCTTGACACTAATGAGGACATTTATTTCATATTAACGAAATTGTGTTATACACGTCATGCGATAAGAATGGAAAGTCCATACACTATTTCAAAGCTGCTCAATGTTCTTTGATATGTTATATAAGATTTTTCAACTTGATGGTATGTGTGATGGATCATCATAAAAAAAAAAAAATTATTCTGTCATAATTACGATTTTTAAAACTTAATTGTAGCAAGTGTGGCATTCAAACATCCATAACTAATTTTAAAATAGATGAAAATAGATTCAAATACATACCATTAGAAAGCTTTCATCGAGTTTTTCAAAACTTGTGCGATTCCATATAGTATTAACTTGAATTTATTAGCAATTGCTGAAGATTATGAATTACCAAATTTATCCATGTAATCAGATATTCAAAATCATTAATTCTTTTTTATTTAATCCAAAATGAAAAGGCGATTAATAGTATCAATTATTCCATCTGTGAATAGGAATATGTGGGAATTTAGAGGAGATACCGAATTTTTCAAGAGGAACTTTTTTATAGAGCGAAATTAAAGTTACAAAAAAGGCCTCTTGAAAATTTACGTCATCTCTTTTAAATTCAAAGATATTTACGAAAAACTGATTTGCTCTAGAGTGAATCTAACTTTTATTTATTACCATTTCAAGAAATTGATTTTTTCATTGATCTTCCATGATATTGAAGTAGTATGATCAATTTAAATGGTCAATTGATCAGGAATTGCTCCAGTATATTCGTATTGATATAAACAATCATTTGAAATGAATTTTAGACATTTTCCTTGGAAATGGAGTTGTGATCATACTACCTTAATGCATTTTCTATTGAGAAGGGTGTGGGCAAAACACTCACAATACTTCAGGATAATAAGGAAAAATAATAAAAATGACTTACTTAGCTGCTATTGATGGCATTGGTGCTTGACTTAGATGGCTCTGGAGAAAATTAATTCGCTGCTGAAGAGATGGGTTCATCGGTGTGTTGCCAGTAGACTTGGCGCCTCCAAGTCCTGCCAGCGGACTCGTTGAACACGGCGTATTATTGTTTCCCCTGTTACAAAACAAAACAAAGAAAAACTATTCATAAAATTTGTCACTTGATTTCTGTCGTCGAGGGGCGATCAGCCATACATTTGCCACAATTGAGCCACAAACGTTTTGCCTGATTCAAGAAGAACTCACGAATTCAGAATGGATGATGGCGTCCAATATACTTACTGAATAGATAATGGATCATATAAAGTGCATTAAACGATTGTACATTGCATTAAAATTTGTATTTCAGTCATGAAATGATAAATCTTAACAATTTTATCTCGTCAATGAGTGATTTTTGGAGAAAATGTCAAAAGACCTTTTTTGTAGATTATTAAATTTCCTATAAAAAATGTCTCTTGACATTTTCATCTCAAAGCACTTGCTGTTGAGATAATTCTATTTTTTTTTTAATTAAAAAAATTAAAAGTTACGTTTTAACATTCCACTTCGGATTTTATTCACGAATATTGAGGAGAGTGAGGAATATGAAATGAGACAATTTTTATAACTAACTTTGTTGAAATTTGCTTACCTAGAGGCGTTGACGTAGCAAGCAAGGGCGTCTTTGGGCTGACTGACACTCTCGTACAAAATTCCAAGATTTGTCCAGGCTGCTGAATGTGATTTATCCAATTGTACCGCACATATGTAGGCTTGAAGTGCATCCATAGGCTGATTTTGTTGCTGGTAGAGAACACCTATGCTGCACCAGGTGTCTGCATTGCCTTCAGACTTTTCAACCGAATTTCTGAAATCATCCGAATGAGAAAAGAGATGTTATCTCTGTAATTAATGATTTTGGGAGAAAATGTCATTAGACCTTTTTTGTAGACAATTTCATAATCTTTAAAAAATATCTCTTGACATTTTCTCCTAAAATGATTATTTTCCAAGATAATCATCAATTTAGATTATTCTTTCATTATCTCACTAAATTACTTTGAAGAAAATGGTTAAAAAATTACCTGTACGCAATAAATGCATCATGAACCTTTCCAGAAGCAGCTAAACATCTACCCAATAGATACAAACTCTGTCCACTCTTTGGCTCAGCCTCGATGGATCTCTGCAAGCAATGAATAGCAAATGCCTGTTTCTGCTGTCTCGTTACACCAAGCACTGCACAATCAACAACATGGTACATCCATCCTGAAATAATAAAAATTTCCACAATGATTCAAGCTGAATACACAATCGAATCAAGTAATGAAACAATCGTTAAGTAAATAAAAACTATTTTAATTTGGATGTTTGATGGGATTTCATTCGTCAACCCCTCGAGGCCATTGACAGGCTTTAATTGATATCCTAGGGGAAGTTGAAATTGCTCTCAGCTCTTTGCCAATATCCACATTCCAGTGTTTTTAATTCATCTTCATTTCACTTCTGTCCTTTCTCCTATCATTGCAATCAATTATTTCAACAGTGAAATTGTAAAAAAAACATTACATCTTTCTATCTTGTTAAATATCGAATTATCTCGAGAACTAACGATTTAAGAAGAAAATATCAAGAGACATTTTTAGTTGAAAATTTTGTCAGCTAAAAAAAAGATCTCTTGATATTTTCTCCTAAATTCACTCATTTCCGAGCTAAATACATAATTAACAAATATCTCTAAATTCACTCAAATTAAAAATTTAATTTTTTATATTTCGTTGAATAATTGATTATCTTCATAATGAGTGGCTCTAGAGGAAAATATCAAGAGACATTTTTTGTAGAGAATTTTGTCAGCTACAAAAAATATCAATTGGCATTTTCCTCTAAAACCCCTCATTTTCCTCATAATTGTGTAATTAAAAAGCACAAAAATATTGTTTTGTGTATTTTTGAAAAATCCAGTTTAATATGGATTAATTTTAACCTTGAATACCAAAAATTACTCATTTGTAATTTGTCATTATTGACCATAATAAATGGTCAATTGACGAGAAATTTCACCAGAATATTCACATTGATATGAACAATAATTCGAGACAAATTTGATATTTAACTGTTCGAAATGAATTTGTCTCCACACTACCTTAAACTAAGAAGCAACAGTTTCCACTTTTATTCGATTCTCAAACCACTAAATCCCATGACTATGCAGCTGCTCCATCAAATATCATATGTTTACAAAGAGTGCAATTAATAAATAATTTATTAAATTATTATTATAATAAATTAAAATTAAAATAACAATTAATTAAATTCACATTTATATCGATTTTAAAAATCGAAAAAGAGTAAAAATTTGAGAATTCTCGACTGTGAGAACGAAAAATTGGGCCTTTGGGAGTCGATGAGAGGGGTGGGGACGTTGCCACGACACTAGACTACCGTCAAACTGAATAGAATTCTGCAGGTATGGCCTAGGGTAGGCCACTTTGGCTCAGCTAGGATGCCCTTCACCTCCCTTTTGCCCTTACTATTCCCACTCACTTCTATCTCGAATTACCAAAAATCTCCCCCCTCCCCTAGCTCCACCCGATTCTCCTGTCTCTCTTCCCTTCTTCACCCTCAGGCTCTCCACTGCAGTGTAAACATAGGCGTAGAATTTATTGTATTCTATTTAACATGAAATATGGTGAATGATTATTTTCTTCCCAGGTGAATTGAATAATAAATTTTGATTTTTTATGTATTTTTGAATAAAATAAACATTATTTTTATTGCAAATTTTGAGTTTATTTAATTTTGAAAATAGTTTTTCGGGGATATCTCTGAATCTGAAGGTGGGAGGATAATTTTTGTAGAGAGAAAATAGAGCTACAAAAAATGTCTTTTGACATTTTCACCTAAATAATAAATAAACCATGAAAAAATAATGTAAAAGAAAATTGAATTCGTTTTTTATTAAATCAGGATAGAATTCTGCAGTTATCTCGATAACGACTGATTTTAGAGAAAAATGTCAAAAGACATTTTTTGTAACTGAAAATTTTCTCTACAAAAAATGTCTTTTGAAATTTTCATCACCAACTGAATTATCTATTGCATTTTCAATTTATTTAACATAAAAAAAATCCTTGGAAGCCATTTTATCTTGTAATAGAGCAAAATTTTCAGACGAGAAGGATAAATCCTTGACAGTTCTCCTTCTTACACTTGATTCAAGATTTTCCCATTAAACCTGCAAGACCATTGAGCCTCCTAGAATGAACACCTGGCACAAGACCCAAAACTATCCCCTTCCCCCTCTTTATTTCTAGCTGTCTCTATTGGGTAAAAGCCACTTGGATTATACTCTCCATCGTGTACGCCATAAAGCCCAAGTAATTCCTCACGTAGCGACGAAAAGTCTGTGAACAAAATTTTCTACCTCCTCTCCCCGTCATGTTGTCATTGTAAAAGATGGTGAAGGTATAGGAAAGCAAGAAGAAAAAAAAAATTTAAGAAAATAGGAGGAATATTCGAGGGACAACAAAGGTGATGGTGAAATCGATTGGTATTGGGTATCATAAAGCAATTTTCAAGGTGAAGTTATGAGAGGGAACTGCAATAAAGATTTAGTCCTGAAATTACCTACGAAGGGTCTTTGGATATTGGTGGATCATAAAATTATTTAAGCAAAAAATATTATCGTTGTTAAATTTAATGGTTTTTAAGACGTTAAAGGTGAATTTTGGAAGAATAAGTTAGTTTGAGGATTAGTTTTTGAGGGATAACTTTGAATTTGAGGGAGATAGCGAAATTTTTATGAGGACCTTTTTTGTAGACAAGAGTCAGAGTTACAAAAAAGGTCCCTGAGAAAATTTTACTATGTCCTCTAGATCTAGAGTTATTAACCAAAAATTGATTTTGAGAAACTAGAGGAGAAAATTTCTCTTCAGGAGTCATTTTATATGGATACTTAACTCTGAATTTAGAGGAGATGGCGAAATTTTTATATAAACCTTTTTTGTAGCTCTCACTTTGCTCTACAAAAAAGGTCTCTACAAAATTTTCTCCATCTCCTCTAGATTCCAAGATATTCCCCAAAAACTAATTTTTGATTTTTCCTAAAATTCAATTCCCTTCAAATTTAATTTTTTCTATTGTCTCAAAGCACAATTCATCGATCCCTCCTTCAATTAAATTCTCTTCTCATTGTTTAAATGATTATTATTATTATTTTTCCTGAAATTGATGAACTTGAAGGCTTGAATGGTTCCAGCCATCGTCGTACCTATTGTCTCAACAGAATAAAGACCCAGGGACTCTCGACTGCAATCCATATCATAACGAAAACATAGAGAATCCTCCCACGAACTCTGGCATTGCCACTGAATTTCACACGGTTATTCTCATTCATTGCAAAATACTCAGTTGTTGAATTTCATTAAAAATTCTTGGGTTGAGGGTAAGATTGTGTGTTTATACGGGAGAATTATCGGGATGGTAAATGGGTCAGGTCGTTGAAGTGTATGACGACTAAATAGAGACACAATGGAGGGGTTGAAGGAGAATGTCTTCGTCCTCATTGTTGGGACATTTACTGCATAACTCTTATGAGAATATAATGATACATAATTCAATTCTCTTTCTTTTTATCTCATCGTATCTTGAATTATCTCAGTAGAGAAGCATCTTAGGAGAAAATGTCAAGAAATATTTTTTGTAGTTGAGAAAATTTTCAACAAAAAATGTCTTATGACATTTTCTTGTAGAATCACTCATTACAGAGATAATAATTGATATGTTCGTGAAACGAGTTCAATCAAAAGTCAAATGACTTCTCTTGAGTTTCAGAGTTCAATAAATACGGGATTATTTTGAGAATGAGTGGTTTTAGGAGAAAATGTCAAGAAACCTTTTTTGTAGCTGAGGAAATTTGGAACAAATAATGTTTTCTTACATTTTTCTCTAGGATCATTAGTTACAGAGATAATTAAATGTTTAACAAGATATGACTTTGTTATTGATCTTAAGAAAAATGATTTCATAATTCAATCAATTATAAATAGTAATATTTCAATTTAAGATATTTTTTGAATTTTTTCAATATGTAAAAGACAATCATTGGACAGTATAGAGTTTAACAAAGTCATTGTTGCGGTTTAATCAGTTGAAAAAGAAGGGGAAACATTGATAAGTGAATTTTCGATAAATCAATTCATTAGTCAAGTGACAAAATGAGATAACTCAATTTTCTTGCATATTCAGGCATTTCGTTTTCCGGTGAATATGTTGAAATCGGAGGAAGATAAAACGAATCTATATACTCGATATATCTATACTCGACTGGATCATTCAGTTTTTCTAAAATATCTCTGAATCCACTAAAAATATCAAAATTTTCATTAGGACCTTTTTTGTAACTCTAACTCCACTCTACAAAGAAGGTTATTACAAATATTTCCCCATCTCCTCTAGAATCCGAGATATTCCCCAAAAACTGATCTCAAAATTTGAGCTAATTGAAAAAATCACTGAAATTAATTTTTAATAATTAAAAAATTGATCTATCAATCTTCAAATTGTCTCAAAAAATCAATCAAAATTTGGAAAATTCACCTCAAGACATATAACAGGCTATTAAATGTTCAAATTCTAAAAAAAACCCTGTATTCAAGTATAGGATTCAGATACGGTATGTGCCATCTGTCAGGGACAGTATACTAGAACCCCAGTGTTTGGTCTGAAAGTCTGCTTCCCACAATCGCCAAGCCCACCCCCACCCTCACCCCTAGCTCTAGCCCCTCTATTGTCTCTCTCGCACCCCCTGGATTCACTGAGGAGTTTCATCCCCTGCGTTACCCCAGTGCCTTCCCCATCATTCCCCCCTCATTCTCTCTTCCCTGTACCCCTCCCTTGCCCCAGAATAAATCAATACACGTGTCTGCCACGCCGCATACTCGTTCAACCTTAAACTTAGACCCCCCCCCGAGCTTTCATTTTCATTGAGTATTATTATAATTTTTTTCTAAATCCATTTTAATGGATTTTTATTGATAATTGAAGTTAATTTTTTAAAAAACTTACCCAATTGACGACAAATATCAGCTTTCAGGTGTGATGGTAAGGCCTTTTCCTTCAACAATGTCTCGTAATTCTCTTTTGCAAGACGATATTTACCCTGGACTTCGTACAAATGGGCAATATGAAATTTTACTGTAAAATAGAAAATAAAAAAATAATTAGTTTTTTTTTTCAATAATTTTTTTAATTCCCAACTGTAAATTCCTCATTAAAAAAAAATAAATAAATAAATGAACTCGACTCATCTATTGAATCAAAAAATTCCAATGTTTTGAATTAAATTTCTTGGATAGAAAAAAAAAAACTTGCGGAAGTCTATCATGACTTTTAATGACCAATCATCAGGGATTTCCCTCGTCTTCACTCGATGATTCATTTAAAAAAATTATTCAATACAAATTCGATGTAACAACTGGAATTAAAAATATAAAATTATCTATTTTGCCCTCCAGTTTGAATTGCAAAATGTTTATAAATTTTTCTTTTCTCTTTTTTTAAAATCTATTCTCCTTCGTGATTGTAACATGTATTCTTCGTTGCAGAGGAACTCTTGAACCTTCTGAATTACTGTCATTACCGATACAGCCTGGGTAAGTCGATGATACGGATTATACTGCAGTGGGGGCCATCACTTTTGCTCCAGGCTAATACTGGAATCATCGGTTCCATTGTGAACTGCATTTAAACGTCGATTATCATTGGAAAATTAGTGAGAATTGAGGGGATTTGAGGAGCAGATGATTATTGAGTTGAGAATATGCAAATTTGCTGGTATATAAAACGTGGAAAATTCATTATTTCCATTTTGGTAAATCGGTTCAGGTTTATTTCATCCTGGCGTCAGTTATCAATGAATATCTCGGAATCTAAGGGAGATGGTGAAATTTTTATGAAGATCTTTTTTGTAGACTAAAATGAGAGCTACAAAAAAGGTTATTACAAAAATTATGATATCTCTCGTAGATTCCAAGATATCGATCAAAAACTGAGATTATAGGATAAAAAATGGACGTAAACTATTTTACCCATTCACTACTGATTTTTTAAAATATGAATCTGAGAGATTTGAAGGCTTTTTTGAAGGATTAATTTTTCATTGATCCAAAAATGCGCATTAAACCAATTTAATTGAATAAAACCCATTGAATGAACTAATTAATAATATCCTTTCCACTCAAAAACACGAAAATCCCACAAATTAACCGAAGAATTTCCTTTTAAAAATAAATAAATAAATAAAAAAACTTGAGTTACAGTTAACCAGTCTCTACAATACCCCCTGATATACTTGACCGAGCACAAAGGAAAAATGCCCCAGGTCTTCGAACCCTTGAAAAAGAAAGAGTAAAACCGGTACAACTTGTATATATACAGAGACCAAATAAAATGCCTCAGTCTTCTCTCATTTTGAATTCTCTCATTTTCCACGGTTCACTCATGCTGTTGACGGTGACTCATAGGTTAGTTTGAATCGTTACATAAATATCCTACTGTTTCAAGAGCCAGCCCAGACAGTCAACTGGGAGTCATTGGCCGGAGCTGTCACTGTACTGCAAGATTGCAGCAAAGTAACCGGGTCAAGTTCAAGGAAGAAAGTAAATCGAGAAAACGAGACATAACCCCCATGTATAGATGATCAATATTTACGTTTGTCATATTTATTCGAGTGTTATGATGATGATGTAGCGAGCAAATGAGCTTTTACAGTTATGTGATGGTCAGTCATGATCATGTGATGATTGATCATCATTATGAATTATAATCTATTGAGTCACATGAAAAAATTATGACAAGTTTAGATTTTTCATCGATATTTGGAAAATTTCCATGTTCAAAGTACTTACTTTCGAGTTTTGAGAACGAGGCTGGTGTACTGGCATCAATAAATGCTAACGTCAAATGTTTCAGTGCTGCTTCAAAGTCAGTATGTACTTTGAGCATCAAACCCAAACGAAGATGCACTTCGCATGCACGTGGAAATCCTGGATCCACCCATAGTACTTGTTGAAAGGCTTTTATAGCCCTGAAATATAATAATTGATACAAAATAAGTTTCAGTCTCTTTTTGTAGCTGATGTTTTATTTGTCAATTAATTATGTGATAAAAGTTTCATTCATTCATCTATTTAGAGGATTTTTTTTTTTTCAAAAAAATTGTTCGTATTGGAATGTTACGAAATAGAGATGGATAATAGGAAATGTTGTAAAATCAGGAATTTTGCCAGGATTTGAATCCTAGTCATCTGCGTGCCAGGCAAAACCTTTACTCATTGCGCCACTACGAGTGGTATGAATTTCATCAAAAAGAGAATATAAAAATTGAGCGATTTATTTGTACCTAACTCTAATTCCGCTTTACAAAAAAAGATCTTTATCAAAATTTCTCTATCTCTCTCGCATTCAGAAATATTCATCAAAAACTCAAATCGACTTTATTCATCTCTTTTCCTCCGGAAATTCCCAAAAAATTCCTCTCCATTTATCTAATATCAAGGATACCTTGAACATATTTATTATCCTGTCCTCTAAATAATCACAAAATCCCCAGTATTAACCATTTATTTAACTTTACGGAAGAGGTATAAAATTATAAACTTCAGTGATACACGTAAGAATTGCACAATCATGACCTCGTCCGGGTTTTAACCGGGCACGTCACACTGGCACACGTTTGCTCTTGATAAATGTGTTAAGACGATGGAGGAGGGGGGGGGGGGGGGGGCGAAGCCTTCTGCATCGGGTACAACTGCATATAAAAGATGTGCAGCCTTGAGGGGAGTAGGAGGCCGTGACAACTGGAACGAGTGTTTCTCAGCTGATGTAATTTGCATTTGCCAGAAGAAAGGTGGGCCAATTTAAATGGTCACATAATTCTTTCCTTCGTTCTTATTCCATTGTTTAAACACTGACAAATTGACCGATTGTCGGTTTTTTTTCTTTCTCTTGATTTTGTCATGAGAACCTTTTTTTTAAGAAAAAAGTCTTCATTAGGACTTTTTTTTTTTTAAATGTCTTCAAGAAAAATATGTTCATCTAGACCTTTTCGGAAAAAAGATCCGCAAAAGAAAATGTTTATTGAGAACTTTTTTTTTTCGAAAAAAAGGTCTCCATGAGGATTTTTCATATATCAATTGAAAAGTAAAATTTCATTCAGTCATTTCTCATTAATCGCAATCCACACTTTTATTTACTCATTTTCTGGGTTCGATAGTTTGAATGAGAGATGAGTCACTGGCCGCATGACCCTAGGAAATAAATGTCAGTGACTCTGGTGAGTCTGTTTGGTAGGAATGGGTGGAACTGTCTAGTTGCGAAATTGTTTTGTTTGGATGGATGAAAAAGAGAGGGGTGGGGATGGAGGTTTTTAAGATAGAAGAGAGTGCAGTCTTGACCCGGAAGTGGGGTGAGGCGATGGACGTTGAACTCAGGTATTTATAGAATTGGATTTTGGTACATCTCTGTTTTGTTTGAGAAATCCGTATTAATGGAGTGGGGAGAGGAATCTGTGGGTGAGGGGGTAAAACGTAAAAAGTAGATTGTGATAATTTTGGTACATATGACATTATTTTGATAATGAGTGACTCTAGAGAAAAATGCCAAAAGACATTTTTTTTTGAAATTTTCTCAGCTACAAAAAAGGTCTCTTGACATATTTCACTAAAATCACTGGTTTTAGAGAAAATTAAAAAAATTTGACGAGTCAATTATGATATTTTTGTTAATTATGCAATTATTTCAATAATGAGTGGTTTTGAGAGAAAATGTCATATGACCTTTTTTATAGCTTAGAAAATTTCCCATAAAAAATGTCTCCTGACATTTTCCCCTAAAATGACTCATTCTCAAGATAAATTGATTATTCACATGCATCATATTCTTCCATATGAAATAATAACAATGATGAAATGTTATTGCATAAAAACAATAAAAATAGTACATTAGAAATTAAAAAAAACTTCACATCATCAATAAATGCTCTGAATTAATGTAACAACCCCAAGAATTCCCCTCAAAATTCTAAAAAAAACTTGCTTTTCCATATAAAAAATAAAAATTCCCTCAACAATGCACCTGTGAATTCCATTTACGGATAGAATTCTTCAATTTCTTTTCTCGGCTTTAGCCTGGCAAATGCTCTAACGCAATTTCCGCAAGAAACACGTCGCTCGATATGGTAGGATGAGCCACGGGAACTCGACGAGAGTGAACGCATATACAAAAGAACGCGTTGTGGCATTCGTAATGCGTCCCGTGGCCACCGAAGAGGGTGGAAAATAAGCAGGAGGGGGAAAAAAAAAAAAAAGTATATACTCATTCGTTTTACTCATTCGTCTGGCAAAGTGGGTACGATGAACTGAGGGAGATTATTTTTTTCTTCCTCTAATTAAACGATTTATTGAACAATGAACTCTCTTGAGGTAATCAGAACCTCTGTTTATAATTTTTATATTGTGCTATAAGGAAATAGAAAAATTAATTTTTCGGTCGAAAAAAAAAAAATATTTCGAAAGACCTTTTTTGTAAAAAAGGTCTCCACGCGAAATCGCTTCATCAGGACCTTTTTTTCGGAAGGTCTTAAAAAAAGTTTCTCAGGACCTTTTTTCGAAAAAAAGGTCTTAAAAAAAATTTTTTTCTCAAGATCTTTTTCCTCCAAGAAAATCTCTCCATCAAGACTTTTCTTCAATTTTTTTTTTTTAAAGTCTTTATAAGAAGTTTTACCCTCAAAAAATTGATAAAAATTCTTCATGTCAAAGAAAAATGTCCAACGAAACGTTTACCCGGTCACGTGTCCACTAAATACTCCCCCAACAACCTCCGTCACCTCCTCACAACCATAAAAATGCACCCTTCCGATGTACTCAACACCTCATAAATTAATTAGCACTGATACCGAGAAAGGGGTGATTAATAATCCACCGCGAAAAGATGCAAGATAACCGTGTGCATATAGGTGTCCATCAGTTCCGGAAGTATTACCCCTGCACTTAAGATAATATTTAAAAAAAAAAAAACATTGAGCTAATATAAGAACTCTGTAAAAATGAAGCCAACAGAATTATTCCTCATTGTAATCTTGATCCTGTGGACACGCATGCACATATTCACCATGCAAAATACTCATTGAGACCAAACTCCCTCACCCCTTTCACTTTTTGCTTAGGCAATTTGTTCCATTATATTATTATACAGTCAGTGAAATTTTGATTTTTCACATTTTCATAAATGTTTAATTATCATCAAAATGAGTGGTTGTAGAGAAAAATAACAAAGAACACTTTTTATTGCAAATTTTCTCAGCTACAAAAAATGTCTCTCGCCATTTCCCCCTAAAATGCCTCGTACTCAAGATAAATGCACAATTAACAAAAATTCTGAATTTAAATTCGTTACGAAACGTAATATCTCGATAGTGAGTGACTTTAGAAGAAAATGTCAAAAGACATTTTTTGTTGGAAATTTTTTCAGTTACAAAAAAGGTCCTTTGACATTTTCTCCTAAAGTCACACATTTCCGAGATATCAGGCAATTGTTCAAAATCATCGAATTTCATGGTTTCATTATTTGACAAACCGATTTTTCCGTTGCAATGGACAACAGTAAACCAATACCGGAAGTTGTAGTTGTTCTGATTTGTTAAACAGCACGTGGCCAATGATTGCGCAAAGAGTAACAATTTGTTTTGTTGCATAATGCTCTCCTCCACCATTTGTATTTCCTCATTACTTGTATTTTTCATCACTCGTCCTTCTTCATGGTTTTTATATATATATATATATATAGGTATATACTCGACTTCCTCAGTCCAACTCTCTCTTTTGCTAATGGATGAAACGATATACAGCGTGACTGTAGACTTAAAACCGCCCGCGCAATCGACGTGTCTATTATGTAGGTCAGGAAGAATTTATCTGAGAGTATTTACAGAGCCGTGAGGTGTCGTTTTTTTTTTAGACAAAAACGAGTGGGATATCTCTTATCTCTTCGGTTAATTGTGGATTTTTGATTGAGAGACAGAATTTTTTTTTCATAATTTTATTAAATATGGAATTATCTCTGTAATCAGTGATTCCAGCAAAAAATTTCATAAGACCTCATTTGTAGATTTGAAAATTTCTGACAAAAAAGGTCTTTTGACTTTTTCTTCTAAAATCACTCATTACTGAAATAATTCAACAATTAACAGAATTGGTTTCACTCATTTATGGAATACCCATGACATCCTTGAGGGAGTGAGTTGGCCATAAGATCATGACATGTAATTTGTCATTATCAACCATACTAAACGGTCAATTGATCAAAAATTCTGCCAGAATGTTAATATTGATATGACCAATTATCCAAAACAAATTTCAGATTTTTCTCTCAAAAATGGAGTTGTGACCATACCACCTTAATAACGGACATTCTAAAATTGTCGACTTTTATTCAACCTTCCCATGATATTTACACGACTCAAGGTCACATCTAATAGTCCCTGGTAGAATGAATGTTGGAGAACCAGAGACTCGGCGAAAGTAAAATAGCAAAGACGAGAGAAGGAATAATGTCCGTTATGTTATGACGTTGATTATTAGCCTCTTCAGCTTTGATGTTCAGTTGCTTTACAAATTCCAGGGATAGATGGCGTCAATGCTAACTCAGACGAGTCACGTTTTTCATGGTGAGAGAGTAGTGGGTGTTAGACACTCAGTCATAATGTGGGTCACTGGGAAATGGCAATATCTCGTGATGTCATTCGTGACGTTTTTCTTTCATTTATGATAAAAGCCAATAACAATGAAATTTCAGTTTTTCCACGATATCTCGTAATCTGAGATAGTTAGACAATTTTTTAACATCAACGATTTTATAGCTCTCATTTTGCTCTACAAAAAAGGTTCTCATGAAAATTTTCCCATCTCCCTTCAATTCAAAGATATTCATAAAAAACACACCCTTCAATTTTTTTCTCAAACAATGACATCCTCAACTCCTTCAACATCTATCTACATCAGTAACACTAAAATGGCGTTTGTTAAATTATGAGTCATTCAGTTGTGTGCAGATAAAAATACTCCTACGGATAATTGCACCAGAGCTTAACCTCGCTAGACACTCTGTCGTAATCCCTCTGCATTACAGTGGGCATTCATTTTTTTTTCCTAACCTCAACAATTTTTCAATCATTTCTCAAAGACTCGTATAATCATTAAAAAAAAAACCTCAATAATGTTTTATTACTCTCAAGAATCTCTCAACGATTTCAGCTCTTTGTTCTCGTTTTTCTTCCTCCCTCATCATCAACATAAATCGTCCGATTATTCCGAGTCAAATGCGCATGCCCGGAGGACCCGGAGTACGCGCATTGGTCGACGACTGGTGGCAGATGCATCGCGCACGCGCCGTAAGGACAGGTGTTTATACACGATGGGCCCCAAATACGAAAAATCTTGAGTCACCTGTGTTGTCAACTATTGACACAGAGCGGTTGCAACAAAAATTCCTCGGTTAATTGCACTTGTGATAAAAAATTTAATTGATTTCTTCATTAAATGAATTAGATGATTAGAACTTGTTTTTCACTTTTCTCTTATTTCTATTTCAATCTCTATTAAGTTATCCAGTGAGAGTTGAAATTTTGAAAATGGCAGTATCTCGATCTATCGATTTCTTTCGATTAATCGATATATATCGATTCATTGCGATTAATCGATATATATCGATTCATCTCGATGAATCGATTTATATCGATTTATCGAATTCTCTCGACAATGAGTAATTAAAAAAAAAAATTCACTATCGATACAATTCCATCCTTCACAGCTTCATTCCCCAAATAACTCATTACATAGTACATAATACATCAATTGAGAAAAAAAAATTCAACCAAGTGAATGTACACATTTTCCATCCAATTAACCTCGAAGTGCAGCACGCGTTCACCCTTGGCGATAATATTTTTTATTCGATTCTTATCGAAGTGAACGAAAACATTCAACTGCCTCGATGTTTTCGATTTCAATCCACATGTCTCATGAGACTCTCCATAATGCATCTATCACACCAGTAGTGCAAAGCTTGGAGCATTAAAGTGAATAAAGAGTAAAAAAATGTTGTTGAAGAGATAATAAATAATGAATAAAAAGAGTACAGAAAGTGGTCGCGTGCCACGGCACACCTGTCCGCCATCTTGGGGCCTTAGACAGTGTTACCATTCTCTTTTATTTTTTATTTTTTCACATGAATTTTGAAGGAGTGGGGGAAATAAAAGAGAGAATTCACGGGCATTGAGAAGATGTATAGGTAGACAGGATGTGGGCAGCTGTTTACCAGCTGGACTATATGATACCGTGGAGTATTCGGTGTACGTTGGGGAGTTTTTAAAGAAAGAGAACCACGTCCGGTGGACGAATGGAAACTTGGATATTTTCTTGGCGAGGTGGAAGAAAACCAGGGCATTGAGACTTAATTCTAGATGTTTTTATCGGGGGTTTTTTTGTAAGTTTGGGGGTGGAATCGAAGGTTGTGAGGTGACCACTTCCGGTGAGCGATTGTTGGAGGGGTTTTGGTAATTTTGTGGGAATTTTGCAAGAGTTTCTCAGGGGTTGGATGGACGATTTTGTGGTTCAGTGAGTTTTTTGAGAATATCTTGAAATCCAGAGGATTTGGCAAAATTTCGATGATGACCTTTTTTGTAGAGCTGAAGTAGAGCTACAAAAAAGGTATCCATGAAAATTTTTGTATCTCTCTTGAATTCCGAAATATTTTACAAAAACTAATTTCTTCACTATTATTTTTTGATTATCTTGGGAATGAGTGGTGTTAGGGGAAATCATCAAGAGACCTTTTTTATGAAGAATTTTGTAATCTAAAAAAAAGATATTTTCACATTTTTTCTTAAAATTATTAATTTCCGAGATAATCAGTGATGTAATCAAATAATACTTTATTTCTAATCTAGTCTTACCGCTTCATTATCGAATTCTCCAATTATCTCGGTAATGAGTAATTTTAGGAGAAATTATCAAGAGACCTTTTCTGTAGCTGATAAAATTCTCTACAAAAAATGTCTTGTCACATTTTCTCTTAAAATCACTCATTCCCTAGATAATCACGTTATCAACAAAATAAAATAGTTTTTCATTCTTTTTCAATGAAAAAAAATTATTCATTCCTCATAAATCATATAAAAAAAATCATTAATTTCATCATTTATTCACTAAATCGACAATTTTAAAATTAAACCCATTTATTACCCTTGACATACCCTTTAATTCCACCATTTCCCCCAATATTAATAGATTTTTCTTACAAAATTTGAGATTTTGTGATTATCCTGAGCTATTGTAGACGAAATAACTCTCAAAGGACGAACGAAAATGCCTGTCGTGAGCGAATGGAGCGACCCAGACCTCAAGGTAGATGGAGGACTGACAAAAAGTTTGATCAAACCCTCTGAATATTTTTTTTTCCCTTCCCGACGAGTGCAGACTATTGGAGAAGTGTGAGGAGAATGAGATTCATTGTCATGGTCAATTGAATTTTTTTTTTTTTTTTCGTCTATTCAATAAATAAAAGGAAAAAGATGGCTCTGAATGAAATACAGAAATACGGAATTGAGGATAAGTTTTAAGTAAAAGTGCTTTCTCTGTTCATGAGAATTCATGAGAACCGTGAGTTTTGTTTGATTAATAGAATTCGAAATGAGAGTTTAAATTTTACTTTTCGTTTTTGAAATCAATCCTAAAATAATATTTGGCTAAAGAAAGTTCTTCTAGGGTGTTTATCCCCCTTGAGAACATCTGGGGACATTTCTTTCGCGTTCTTTTCTCTGTTTTGAGGGAAATTGATGGAATTAATACATTTTTAACGATTTTTCATTGGATTTTTTAAGGAATTAATGAATTATTGGAGGAAGTATGAAATTCAAAGATTCAGGATTGAGTTTTTTGGTGATATCTTGGAATCTAAGGGATATAATAAAATTTTCGTAAGAACTTTTTTTGTAGAGGAGAATGAGAGGTACAAAAAAGGTTTCTACAGAAATTTCGTTATTCCTGATAGAATTCGAGATATTTGGAAAAAACTAAACCCCAAAAAAATGCTCTTGGAAAACTCAACTTTTTTTCATTTTTCTAATTAGTGAATTATCTCGTGCGTGGATAAGTGAATATAGGATAAAATGATCCTTAACATTTTTAATCACAAATTTAATTGGCTACAAAAAAGGTCTCTTCATATTTTTTCCTAAAACGATCCAATTCCGAGATAATTTGATAATTAATAAAAGTGTAATTTACAAAAAAAAAAAAGAAAAAGAAGGATTGATTGGACAATTAATCAATTAATGACTAAAAAATTCAAAAGAAAAAGCTCCAAGGACATTTTCACTATCGCAAGCTCAGCGATATCCTTGAAAATGACCTTGAGGGGTGACTGAAAGCATTTCCACACGAAAGCCCGTGTTCTCGGCCATCTTCGTGAATTCTCGGTTGGCCCGGGCCGAGAGTAGGCGCGGTCGGTCATGTCTCTCCGAGCTAACCCACCCCCATAACTACTTTGATCCCTCCAAATTGAGAGACCCCTCCACTTCCATTCAAAAATCCATGAAAAAAAGGTCTCAACATGATACACGTCTTTTTTACAAGTAATTTATCATCCGGAAGCGATTGCCGCTTAACTGAATTTTTCGTTTCCTCTTCAGACTTCAAAGCAACAGAATATCATGTACAAGTGCAATTGAAACCATGAGAAAATCAATTTATAGATTCGAGTTCCACGAGTTCGTGAATTGTTTAATCCAGTGAATTATTCAGTTGAATGGAAAATTGCGATATCGCGAAGACTAAAATTGAGACCGGTCAATACTTGGAACGGAACATCGGCTTTAAGACGGCTGTTGAGCAATTTTCAGGGTATTATTCCAGTGGGGAAATATTCTCGGTTTGTTGTTGAATTTTTTTTTCTGTCATTTCATTGACAACAGGATTATCTCGATAATGGAGGATTTTAGGGGAAAATGTCAAGATACATTTTTTGTAGAGAATTTTGTGAGCAACAAAAAGGTCTTTTGACATTTTGGGATAAAACTACTGGTTTTCGAGATAATTGAGAAGTTTTCGGGACAATTTTATAAATTGATTTCTAATCCATTTTTTTAATTTTGTTAAATATGAAATTAACGGGATAATGAGTGATTTTAGAGGAAAATGTCAAGAGACCTTTTTTGTAGTTTACGAATTTTCCAATAAAAAATGTCTTCTCCCATTTTGTCGTAAAACCACTCGTTATTGAGATAATTCCAGAATTGTTATCGAATCTAGAATGAAAAAATGAATTTTGAAATTTTTAATAACAATTCACAATAAAAAAAAAAAAGCCACAATACTGAACACACGTCAATTAATTGTGACCGCATGTGTGATTTTCTGTTATTTTTATCATAAAAATATTTCTCTTAACGAAGTGAATTAACACCCAGTATGAAAAACCGCAGGTGATCGATCGATCCCTCGTGTTTAATGAGCAATTGACGATGACAAAGTCAGCGAGGGGAATTATTTGTCATTACTTTTTATGCACCACCTGCATGTGAAATCAAACTATCATTATCGAGACAAAGGATTAATTTATAAATTCATAACAATATTTTATGATTTTTTAAACAATAAAAATTATGATATAGTCATCGAATAAATTAATTCAAACATGTTCATGTACTTCCTCTGGCTATCTCGACAATTTATTGAGTCACTTGACATTAATTAATTACTTTTATCGAATTTATAAATTTACTTATTCAATTGAAAAAATTAAAAATTCGATTTTTTTATTATCTTGAATAAATATTCAATTATTTCGGAAACGAATGATTCTACACTAAAATGTCAAGAGGCATTTTTTGTTGGAAATTTCTCAATATACAACAAAGGTATCTTGACATTTTCTCCTAAAATCAATCATTAACGAGATAATTTAATATTTCCGAAAAGTCTTTCTTGAAAGTCTCAATTTTTGTATTTTAAACAAATACCTAATCTTTAATTATGCTCATAACTCTTAAACAATTGACTTTACGACAAAATATCAAGAGACCTTTCTGATAGATTACAAAATTTCCGACAAAAAATGTCTTATCAAATTTTCCCCTAGAACTCCTCCTTCCCGAGATAAACACCGCTAAAAAATTCAATAAAATCCCAAAAATCAGAAAAATCTCGAAATCCAAAATTGCAGATGTTCAATATATACCTCTCCCTCAATAAACTAAAGAACCGAATTAAACATTGAATATACAATACCCCAAAGAGAACAATGAACATGCCCCCGACGATTTCTCAGATAAAAACTTCTTTTGGAAACGAGTTCTATTCCCTCTCCAACTCACTTCATGCATGTGACATGTGCGCTTGTGTTTATCCACTGTGTGTACATGAAAAGGACATTATTGTAAAGAGAATGATGGTCGAGCCCACCCCTTGAACCACTTCATCGACTCTCAACCATTTCAATCACTCGAATAATTTTCTTTTCACTCGCACAAATAATTAACCGAGAAGAGTACATAGACAAGTGTGTACTCAGGATTGGGTACACGAGAAGGCTTTTTAACCATTCAAAATGTATTTTCAGATAAATTCAAAAAAAAATGGATGGTCGTGGAGTTCTGTTTCTACATTCAAAATTTTGTGCAATTTTTTATTTATTTTTTTCTTTAAGGGCATGGGGAACAAATGAGATTGCCGGATGTTGGATGTGGAGAGTGTCTAGGAAGACGAAGAAAGCAGGAAATATGATAGGCCAGGTGGGGGGAGACATTTCCGGATGTTTAAGGGACGAGTTCATCAGATGTTAATCGTAAAATTCAGTGGGAATAATTTGAAAAATTTTGGGACATTTTGGAGTTTCTAGAACTCTAGAACAATCGATTTTTGTTAAACGAAAATCATTTTTTGCTGAATATCTCGGAAATTAATGGAGACAGTGAAATTTTTGAAAAGACCTTCTTTGTAGATCTAGATTTTACCTACGAAAAAGATCCTCATAGAAATTTTGCTATCTCCCTTAGATTTCAAGATAATGATCAAAAACTAAAATTTTGATTGAATTAAATTATCCAAATTCACTATTTCACCACATAATTACTCGATTATTTCCTAAAATATTGATTTTATGAGAAAATGTCAAGAGACATTTTTTGTAGATCATAAAATTTCCCATAAAAAATATCTTCTATCATTTTCCCCTAAAACCCTCCGGTAACGAGATAATCCAACAATTACCAAAATTACAATTCCCGAAAATCAATATTAATGAATAAAAAAATTGATAATTCCTCAATAACAAAAAAAATTACCCATAATGTTCATCCTGAATATGCCCAACATTCCAACGACCCCAATCAATCGAATCAACGAGCAAAATATTGATCACTTCACCAAAACCGATAAATCCTCTCGAATTATTCGACAAAAATCATCGATTAATTTATCCACATAAACCATATGATGTATGTATAACCCATGCTCTCCTCAATGTATTCAACTTACGGGGTTTATCCGAGTATACATAACAGCAATTCCATAATTAATAAGTCATGTACGTATGGAGAGGCTAGGCCTTAGCCTTCAGAGAGGGAGACAGAATAAAACGCGTATGCAACTGTGTTGCATGCTTCCTTCATCGTTTACATTCAACCGGTAATTGTATACCAAGGACAACTATCATGGATGGATGAGGGGGGGGGGGGGCAGTCGTAGAAATGCATATCTTTCAAAGGAAAAAAAAATAATTTTCTGTCATCCTCGAAATAAAATAGAATCAAAGAAGAAAAAAAAAATTGTTTTCTCTTCATTTTCACAATTTAATAAAGCTCTGTTTCGCGTGCATCTTCCCCTCCCCCTCCCCCAATATTTTTTTTTTTCATTGATTTATTTACTCGCAATTTGAGACACGAAGAGGCTGCATTTGTGGATAGGAAATTCTTAAATCCGAGTGACAGGACATGCAAAATTGGAGTATTTTTCAGGGGAAAGGTTTGTCGAACCTGAGCTTTCCCCTTCTTCCCCTCCTTTGCAGTGTCAGCAAGTCTTCAATACTACATACAGGTCGATATATAATAATAACATCTAGTTACTCGAGGAGAAAAGCAACGTAAACAATTTACTCGGGTGCAACACGAGATTTCCATTGTATTGGTGTTTCTGAGAATTTGTGAGTGAAAAATAGAATGAGTTTGGATTTCCAAGAAGAAAAAAAAATTACAATTTTTTTTCATTTCAGAATTTTCATAAAATATAACATTTAATGTTTCTGATTTATTCGTTTATCTCGCTACAGAGTGATTTCTAGGAGAAAATGTCAAGAGACCGTTTATGTAGAGAATTCAATTTCCAAAAAAAAATGTCCCCTGACATTTTTCTCTAGAGTCGCTTATTATCGAGATAATTTGATATTTAATCCATGAAAAATTGAATTGTTCTGTTCTATTTCAGCTACATGAATTAGAGAGACTCAGATGCCCTACCCCAGACATTCCAAAACAATGAAACTCCAAGTTTGTCAACACGTCTTGACGACAACAACGAAGTGGCAAAACAAAGGCTTCTGGCACACGACTTGACTCATAGTCCGTAATAAACAGAAAGCGAATGAAAACCACGACCAAGACATTTCTACATCAGCTTATAATGACGCAAGCGCAATTGCTGTGCAGTTGCATCGAGACAGGCGTGCCAAGTTGTCCATGCAACAGACATTCACCTCCATATCCCCCCCCCCCTGCGACTCCTAAATCAATTTTCAGTGAAAAAAATTAAATCTACAAATTCATATTTTGAAAATATCTGCAGAAGGCAGCGATTTAGGTAAATTCATCAAAATACCTTTTTTGTACAGAATTTCATAATCTAAAAAAAAGGTCTCCTGACATTATCCTCTAAACCCAATAGTTTTATAGATATTAACAAAATAATCTTTATAAACTTTTTAAATTCATCTTTTTCTCCATCACTCAACAAATGATATTCAAAATATCAAATTATCTCATTAATGAGTGACTTTAGACAAAAATGTCAAGAGACCTATTTTGTAGTTCACAAAATTCCCTTAAAAAAATGTCTCCTGACATTTTCCCCTAAACCCATCCCCTGACCGTAAAAACCCTTCCAAAATCAGAGTTCACCCAAAATCTTCACTTAAAAAAAAAAAAAACTGCCTCCCCTACTCTTTCTACAACAAATTCCTCCTACTCCAGACTGAATCGCTGGATATTGAAGCGAACGACAGACAAAATAGAGTAAAAAGGTAAACAAAAGGAGGGTCTTGGAAAAAAAAAGGCCCAAGGGATAGAATCTTGGGGGCCTTAGGGGCCTGAACGAACTTGCGGGTTCACCGCAAGGAACACACACTGTAAAAAATCAGGGGGCAGGAGCGACTAGTGGGGGGGGGGGGCGTCGTGCGGAGGGCTGTTGAACTTTCAGGGTCACTTGGTTGACGGGGCCCACACGAAAATACCCAGTGGATATCACCCCAATTTCTTTTGTTCCCCAAAAACACATATTTTAACACAATTTTTCATTAAAATTAAATTATTAAAAAAATTAATTAATAATAAATTATCCATTACTCTCATTATTCACAAGTGAAATGAGTTGTTTAAATAAAAAACTAGTCATGTTGTTAAAGTGCATTGCGGATGAGATGGAAGAGACGAAGGTCATTGGACGATATATTATCTTGTGTCAATAAAACTAGCGGATGCCATCAATTTATTATATTGAGTTGAGATAAAATTGTGATGATAAGATGTATTAAATTTCATTTTTATGATAATTAAATAAATAATAAATTTAACAAAGAGAAGATTTTTTTTTTAACGAAAAATTTAGAGATTTTGATTTAATTTAAAAAAAGTGGAATTTTTTATTTTTTTTTGGAGAATAAAATTTTTTAAAAATCTGGTGGAGAATTAGTAGAAGTGGAATGTATCTATAGAACAGGTTTTGAGGGTATTTTTTGGTCCATTTATGGTCATCCCAGCGGCAGAATTCGTCCTAGACGAAAGGGTGAGGTTGAACAAAAATTGAGGAAAAAAAAAATGATGAGGAGACTGAAAAGAAGAGGTATAAAAAGTTAGCACAGCCAAGATAGCACACTTGAATTTGGCAAATTAGGATAGATAGCTTAAGTTTTTTGCAAATTTATTATGAAGTTTTTAAATTTTTTATGTTTATTTTTTTTTTGTTTTTTATGGCTGTGCCAAGTTTTTATTAAGCTAGCACAGCCAAGGGAAAAATGCATTAATAATTCTTTTTTCGAAATTCCAAGGGGTATGCAAACTTGGGAATGCTCTTCTGGAGTTTGCATAATGTAGAAAATAAGTGAATATTAACAATTAATAATTGTTGATAAAGTTATGAATGCATGCAAGTGCAACCGGGGGTCAAGACTTGAGTTCTGACCAGCGGAAAATTCTAGGAACCGGTAAGGACCTCCAGAATGTCCTTCTGGAGTTTGCATAGGTCCAAGAATTATACAAAAAAATAATAATTGATGATCTCCATCTGTTGCATTGATTGTTGCACTTGATTAAGTGCACTTGGGAGTGTGACTTGAGTTCTGACCAGTGGAAAATTCTAGGACCCAGTGAGGACCTCCAGAATGTCCTTCTAGAGTTTGCATAGGTCCAAGAATAAATAAATTTTAACAATTAATAATTGTTTATAAAGTTATGAATGCACCCGAGTGCAACCGGGGGTCGAGACTTGAGTTCTGACCAGCGGAAATTTCTAGGACCCGGTGAGGACCTCCAAACTGTCCTTCTGGAGTTTCCATAGGTCCAAGAATTATAAAAAAAAAAAATAATTGATGATCTCCATCTATTGCATTGATTGTTGCACTTGATTAAGTGCACCTGGGAGTGTGACTCGAGTTCTGACCAGTGGAAAATTCTAGGACCCAGTGAGGACCTCCAGAATGTCCTTCTGGAGTTTGCATAGGTCCAAGAATTATAAAAAAAAATAATAATTGATGATCTCCATCTGTTGCATTGATTGTTGCACTTGATTAAGTGCACTTGGGAGTGTGACTTGAGCTCTGACCAGCGGAAAATTCTAGGACCCAGTGAGGACCTCCAGAATGTCCTTCTGGAGTTTGCATAGGCCCAAGAATAAGAAAATATTAACAATAAATAATTGTTTATAAAGTTATGAATGCACCCGAGTGCAACCGGGGGTCGAGACTTGAGTTCTGACCAGCGGAAAATTCTAGGACCCGGTGAGGACCTCCAGAATGTCCTTCTGCAGTTTGCATAGGTCCAAGAATTATACAAAAAAATAATAATTGATGATCTCCATCTGTTGAATTGATTGTTGCACTTGATTAAGTGCACTTGGGAGTGTGACTTGAGTTCTGACCAGCGGATAATTTTTAGACTCGGTGGAGACCTCCAGAATGCTCTCCTGGAGTTTGCATAGGTCCAAGAATAAATAAATTTTAACAATTAATAATTGTCTATAAAGTTATGAATGCACTCAAGTGCAACTGCGGGTCGTGACTTGAGTTCTGACCAGCGGAAAATTCTAGGACTCGGTGGAGACCTCCAGAATGCTCTTCTGGAGTTTGCATAGGCCCAAGAATAAAAAAATATTAACAATAAATAATTGTTTATGAAGTCATGAATGCACCCGAGTGCAACCGGGGGTCGAGACTTGAGTTCTGACCAGCGGCAAATTCTAGGACTCGGTGGAGACCTCCAGAATGCTCATCTGGAGTTTGCATAGATCCAAGAATAAATAAATTTCAACAATTAATAATTGTTTATAAAGTTATAAATGCACTCAAGTGCAACCGGGGGTCGTGACTTGAGTTCTGACCAGCGGAAAATTCTAGGACCCGGTGAGGACCTCCAAACTGTCCTTCTGGAGTTTCCATAGGTCCAAGAATTATAAAAAAAAAAAATAATTGATGATCTCCATCTGTTGCATTGATTGTTGCACTTGATTAAGTGCACTTGGGAGTGTGACTTGAGTTCTGACCAGCGGATAATTTTTAGACTCGGTGGAGACCTCCAGAATGCTCTTCTGGAGTTTGCATAGGCCCAAAAATAAAAAAATATTAACAATAAATAATTGTTTATAAAGTCATGAATGCACCCGAGTGCAACCGGGGGTCGAGACTTGAGTTCTGACCAGCGGCAAATTCTAGGACTCGGTGGAGACCTCCAGAATGCTCTTCTGGAGTTTGCATAGATCCAAGAATAAATAAATTTCAACAATTAATAATTGTTTATAAAATTATAAATGCACTCAAGTGCAACCGGGGGTCGTGACTTGAGTTTTGACCTGCGGAAAATTCTAGGACCCGGTGAAGACCTCCAAAATGTCCTTCTGGAGTTTGCATAGGTCCAAGAATTATAAAAAAAAATAATAATTGATGATCTCCATCTGTTGCATTGATTGTTGCACTTGATTAAGTGCACTTGGGAGTGTGACTTGAGTTCTGACCAGCGGATAATTTTTAGACTCGGTGGAGACCTCCAGAATGCTCTTCTGGAGTTTGCATAGATCCAAGAATAAATAAATTTCAACAATTAATAATTGTTTATAAAATTATAAATGCACTCAAGTGCAACCGGGGGTCGAGACTTGAGTTCTGACCAGCGGAAAATTCTAGGACTCGGTGGAGACCTCCAGAATGCTCTTCTGGAGTTTGCATAGGTCCAAGAATAAATAAATTTCAACAATTAATAATTGTTTATAAAGTTATAAATGCACTCAAGTGCAACCGGGGGTCGAGACTTGAGTTCTGACCAGCGGAAAATTCTAGGACTCGGTGGAGACCTCCAGAATGCTCTTCTGGAGTTTGCATAGGTCCAAGAATAAATAAATTTCAACAATTAATAATTGTTTATAAAGTTATAAATGCACTCAAGTGCAACTGGGGGTCGTGACTTGAGTTTTGACCTGCGGAAAATTCGGTGACCGGAGTTTATTTCCCCAACAAAAATTTCCCGGAAGAAATTCCCCCGCCAGAATTTCCCCGGAAAAAATTTCTCCTGGAAAAAATTTCCGTGGGAAAAATTCCCCTGGAAAAATTTTTTCCGGACAACAGATTTGTACGGACGTTTGGGGTGGCCGCCGGGGGGGGGGTGGGGGAGGGGAACAACACACATTTTGATGATAAGCTGCTCCCGCCGTTATAGTCCCGGGGTTTGCGGTGAAATTTTTTTCCGGGGAATTTTTTTCCGGGAGAATTTTCGTTGGGGGAAATTTTTCCGGGGGAAATTTTTTCCAGGGGAGATTTTGTCCGGGGAAATTTTTTTCGGGAAATTTTCTCCGGGAAATTTTTGTTGGGGAAATAAACTCCTAGAAAAATTATCCGCTGGTCAGAACTCAAGTCACACTCCCAAGTGCACTTAATCAAGTGCAACAATCAATGCAACAGATGGAGATCATCAATTATTATTTTTTTGTATAATTCTTGGACCTATGCAAACTCCAGAAGGACATTCTGGAGGTCCTCACCGGGTCCTAGAATTTTCCGCAGGTCAAAACTCAAGTTACGACTCCCAGTTGCACTTGAGTGCATTTATAACTTTATAAACAATTATTAATTGTTAAAATTTATTTATTCTTGGACCTATGCAAACTCCAGAAGAGCATTCTGGAGGTCTCCACCGAGTCCTAGAATTTGCCGCTGGTCAGCACTCAAGTCTCGACCCCCGGTTGCACTCGGGTGCATTCATGACTTTATAAACAATTATTTATTGTTAATATTTTTTTATTCTTGGACCTATGCAAACTCCAGAAGGACATTCTGGAGGTCCTCACCGGGTCCTAGAATTTTCCGCAGGTCAAAACTCAAGTTACGACTCCCAGTTGCACTTGAGTGCATTCATAACTTTATAGACAATTATTAATTGTTAAAATTTATTTATTCTTGGACCTATGCAAACTCCAGGAGAGCATTCTGGAGGTCTCCACCGAGTCCTAGAATTTTCCGCAGGTCAGAACTCAAGTCTCGACCCCCGGTTGCACTCGGGTGCATTCATGACTTTTTAAACAATTATTTTTTGTTAATATTTTCTTATTCTTGGGCCTATGCAAACTCCAGAAGAGCATTTTGGAGGTCTCCACCGAGTCCTAGAATTTTCCGCTGGTCAGAACTCAAGTCACGACCCCCAGTTGCACTTGAGTGCATTCATAACTTTATAGACAATTATTAATTGTTAAAATTTATTTATTCTTGGACCTATGCAAACTCCAGGAGAGCATTCTGGAGGTCTCCACCGAGTCTAAAAATTATCCGTTGGTCAGAACTCAAGTCACACTCCCAAGTGCACTTAATCAAGTGCAACAATCAATGCAACAGATGGAGATCATCAATTATTATTTTTTTTTATAATTCTTGGACCTATGCAAACTCCAGAAGAGCATTCTGGAGGTCTCCACCGAGTCCTAGAATTTTCCGCTGGTCAGAACTCAAGTCTCGACCCCCGGTTGCACTCGGGTGCATTCATAACTTTATAGACAATTATTTATTGTTAATATTTTCTTATTCTTGGGCCTATGCAAACTCCAGAAGAGCATTCTGGAGGTCTCCACCGAGTCTAAAAATTATCCGTTGGTCAGAACTCAAGTCACACTCCCAAGTGCACTTAATCAAGTGCAACAATCAATGCAACAGATGGAGATCATCAATTATTATTTTTTTGTATAATTCTTGGGCCTATGCAAACTCCAGAAGGACATTCTGGAGGTCCTCACCGGGTCCTAGAATTTTTCGCTGGTCAGAACTCAAGTCTCGATCCCCGGTTGCACTCGGGTGCATTCATAACTTTATAAACAATTATTTATTGTTAATATTTTCTTATTCTTGGGCCTATGCAAACTCCAGAAGAGCATTCTGGAGGTCTCCACCGAGTCCTAGAATTTTCCGCTGGTCAGAACTCAAGTCTCGACCCCCGGTTGCACTCGGGTGCATTCATAACTTTATAGACAATTATTTATTGTTAATATTTTCTTATTCTTGGGCCTATGCAAACTCCAGAAGAGCATTCTGGAGGTCTCCACCGAGTCTAAAAATTATCCGTTGGTCAGAACTCAAGTCACACTTCCAAGTGCACTTAATCAAGTGCAACAATCAATGCAACAGATGGAGATCATCAATTATTATTTTTTTGTATAATTCTTGGGCCTATGCAAACTCCAGAAGGACATTCTGGAGGTCCTCACCGGGTCCTAGAATTTTTCGCTGGTCAGAACTCAAGTCTCGATCCCCGGTTGCACTCGGGTGCATTCATAACTTTATAGACAATTATTAATTGTTAAAATTTATTTATTCTTGGACCTATGCAAACTCCAGGAGAGCATTCTGGAGGTCTCCACCGAGTCTAAAAATTATCCGTTGGTCAGAACTCAAGTCACACTCCCAAGTGCACTTAATCAAGTGCAACAATCAATGCAACAGATGGAGATCATCAATTATTATTTTTTTGTATAATTCTTGGGCCTATGCAAACTCCAGAAGGACATTCTGGAGGTCCTCACCGGGTCCTAGAATTTTTCGCTGGTCAGAACTCAAGTCTCGATCCCCGGTTGCACTCGGGTGCATTCATAACTTTATAAACAATTATTAATTGTTAAAATTTATTTATTCTTGGACCTATGCAAACTCCAGAAGAGCATTCTGGAGGTCTCCACCGAGTCCTAGAATTTTCCGCTGGTCAGAACTCAAGTCTCGACCCCCGGTTGCACTCGCGTGCATTCATGACTTTATAAACAATTATTTATTGTTAATATTTTCTTATTCTTGGGCTTATGCAAACTCCAGAAGAGCATTCTGGAGGTCTCCACCGAGTCCTAGAATTTGCCGCTGGTCAGAACTCAAGTCTCGACCACCGGTTGCACTCGGGTGCATTCATAACTTTATAAACAATTATTAATTATTAAAATTTATTTATTCTTGGACCTATGCAAACTCCAGAAGGACATTCTGGAGGTCCTCACTGGGTCCTAGAATTTTTCACTGGTCAGAACTCAAGTCACACTCCCAAGTGCACTTAATCAAGTGCAACAATCAATGCAACAGATGGAGATCATCAATTATTATTTTTTTTTATAATTCTTGGACCTATGCAAACTCCAGAAGGACATTCTGGAGGTCCTCACCGGGTCCTAGAATTTTCCGCTGGTCAGAACTCAAGTCTCGACCCCCGGTTGCACTCGGGTGCATTCATAACTTTAAAAACAATTATTTATTGTTAATATTTTCTTATTCTTGGGCCTATGCAAACTCCAGAAGGACATTCTGGAGGTCCTCACTGGGTCCTAGAATTTTCCGCTGGTCAGAGCTCAAGTCACACTCCCAAGTGCACTTAATCAAGTGCAACAATCAATGCAACAGATGGAGATCATCAATTATTATTTTTTTTTATAATTCTTGGACCTATGCAAACTCCAGAAGGACATTCTGGAGGTCCTCACTGGGTCCTAGAATTTTCCACTGGTCAGAACTCGAGTCACACTCCCAAGTGCACTTAATCAAGTGCAACAATCAATGCAACAGATGGAGATCATCAATTATTATTTTTTTTTATAATTCTTGGACCTATGGAAACTCCAGAAGGACAGTTTGGAGGTCCTCACCGGGTCCTAGAAATTTCCGCTGGTCAGAACTCAAGTCTCGACCCCCGGTTGCACTCGGGTGCATTCATAACTTTATAAACAATTATTAATTGTTAAAATTTATTTATTCTTGGACCTATGCAAACTCCAGAAGGACATTCTGGAGGTCCTCACTGGGTCCTAGAATTTTCCACTGGTCAGAACTCAAGTCACACTCCCAAGTGCACTTAATCAAGTGCAACAATCAATGCAACAGATGGAGATCATCAATTATTATTTTTTTGTATAATTCTTGGACCTATGCAAACTCCAGAAGGACATTCTGGAGGTCCTTACCGGTTCCTAGAATTTTCCGCTGGTCAGAACTCAAGTCTTGACCCCCGGTTGCACTTGCATGCATTCATAACTTTATCAACAATTATTAATTGTTAATATTCACTTATTTTCTACATTATGCAAACTCCAGAAGAGCATTCCCAAGTTTGCATACCCCTTGGAATTTCGAAAAAAGAATTATTAATGCATTTTTCCCTTGGCTGTGCTAGCTTAATAAAAACTTGGCACAGCCATAAAAAACAAAAAAAAAATAAACATAAAAAATTTAAAAACTTCATAATAAATTTGCAAAAAACTTAAGCTATCTATCCTAATTTGCCAAATTCAAGTGTGCTATCTTGGCTGTGCTAACTTTTTATACCTGCTGAATATCTCGTTATTGAAGGGATATGGTGAAATTTTTATTGATACCTCATTTGTAGCTAACATTCAGCTCTACAAAAAATATCATTATGATTATTACCCCATCACCCTCAGATTCCAAGATATTCATCAAAAACTCATCATCAAGTTGAGTTGACTTGTCTCGTTTTATCACTTCACTAATGAATTTCATAACAATTATTCCTGCTTCAGGTGTTGACGTGATTGGAGATTGCAATTGGTGTCATTGAAGTGACAGGGAAATTTCACCCTGAATTTAATATAAAAAAAACGACCCATTTTGCCCCAGTGGTTATAAAAATACAGATGAAAAACTCTTTATTCGATGGAATCAATTTTTCGTAATATTTTACAAAGTACTGTGGCAAAATGGGCCATTATTTTTTTCAAATTGAAGGTGAAAATTTCCTCGGTTTTCCAGTGACACAACAATAATGAAATATTGTCGAAAACACCGAAACAATTGCTTCGAAAATCACTCTCACCACAGCCATCAAATGCACCAAAACGACAGTGAAATAAAACCCCAGGAAAAAAAAAAAGGTTTTTATGACGCAAGCCGTTGAGTAAATTGAACTGGGACAGATTTTGATTCGAGACTCATACCGCAGGTAGTGAAAACCGCAGTGTAATAAAAGAGGATGAAGTCAAAAGGACATGAGATAAAAAAAAAAATCACGACACAGAGAGATTTTCAACTTTGTCGGCAGTGCATGTGGATGCAAGGGCAGTTGGTAATTCTAGTAAGCAACTGAAGGCTGATAAAAATGGTGGAGAATAATTTGAGACTTGAGCCAGTCCTAATAACAAACTAATAATAATAACTGTGTTTATAATTATACTGGTGTGAGTGCAAGGGCAAATGGATGTAATTCAACTGCATTAGTTAATCGGTGACTGGATGATGGCGTAATAGTTGGGTTGGTCGATTCTAGTTTCATTATGTAGCTTGTGGATAATATGTATTATGTCACAAGTTATGAATCATCGTGACTAAATGTTAATTGGATCACTGATTATATTGAAAATCAGATGATTCATGACTAAAAATTAATTTTTGTTTCTTAAATATTGATTTATCTCGATAATGAGTGATTTTGGGAGTAAATTACAAAAGACATTTTTTGTTGGAAATTTTGTCAGCTACAAAAAAGGTCTTTGAGGTATTTACCTTGAACCAAGGGTTTTCGGGGTTGATGCATTTTTTTAAAAAAGTATCAGAAAAAATTCAAAAAAATTTTTAATAAAGGGACGAGTGACGTAAGTATCCAGAGTCTGATCAGATTGTACAATATTTCCTCAACTTGCTCAGTTTGCGCTTGAGTTGCCACTTCAATCGGAGCTAGACTTTTTTTTTTCTCTCTCTTGTACCGCCTTCACAGTCTGTTGTATTCGATATAAACTCCATTCCTCCTTGAGAAACTTTTTATCCAAGAATTTTTCCACATTGTAGGGGAATAAGAGGATGATTGAAATTCTTGGAAAAATGGTTATAGCTGTACTTTAGCATTATTCATGGTATCGATAGATTGTGGGGCAGAATGGGTATTTGGAAAATTTTTAAGATATCACGAAAAATTAATTCCATCAAATTAAGAGTTTTTCATCTGTATCTTCATATACATAAACTCCAAACATGGTCACATAGACAAGAATATTCACAATTCGAGAAATATTTAATTCATGCTTGATACCCTCAATTGAACATCTTCTCCCTGCAATACTCTCACACTGCATCTGGCATTCGACATTGGCCAATCGACAAGTGATTCAGTTTGATTTTACCTTTTGAGGTATGGGGCATTCAATTGCCTATGAAATTCAATCAACGGACGAAATTTTGCATGGCAGGGAGCGACAGTCACTCGTGTGTGGAAATTTGTACGAAAGGTGGATAATGCATACGGTAGGATTCACTGAATACTGGGATTCAGGGGTTGACTGGGGGATTTGTGAGTTAGAAATTTTGGGAGAATGGGGGGGCATTGTAATTTTCGGGATAATATACATATTTCATAGGTGATTAATTCAGTGGATAATTAATTAATCATCATTTTGTCTATAAAAACTTTAATTAATCATCAAAAATAAATATCCAAACATTCACCAAGATCGTGAGGGCAGAATGAGTTCGATTCTTCAATTTTTCAGAAAAAATTGATTCTGATAATTCTGTTCATTACGCAATTACCTTGTAAACAAGTGATTTTACATAAACATATCAAGAGACCTTTTTTTTAAGCTGACAAAATTTTCCACAAAAAATGTCTCTTGTAATTTTCCCTTAAAAATCCTCATTTCGTCTACAGAACCCTGAGAAAACCATCACAAATAAACCTTCAAATCCCCAAACTTTCACCCTATCAAAGTACATGATAAATTTCTACACAATTCAATGAAATTCCTGGCAAATGCTCCCAGAATTTATCTGCCAAAGCCCTCAACAAAGCCCCAAACTTGCAAATGTACGGAAAATCCTCAAAGAAAATTCACCTCAAACTCTTAAAACCCTAGAAACATCAAATTCACTTAATCAGAACCTTTTAAAAATAAAATATGTATGCATAAAAAGTAGTTTGGGTTATTAGTATTAATAGAAACACAAATGTCGAGATGAAGTGGATTTGAAATGGGTTTTGTATACAAAAGAGAATAGCATAGCTGGTGGTAAGCAAGGATTATCAACAAAGCTAATGAAATTACCAACTCCTCCTGCTTTCTGCTGTCTTTCTAGCTGCCTGGAATCACTCCCTCCTCCCACTCCTTTGACTACTTGGTTTTACCCCCACGCTCATTCATCCCCACCCACCTATCCCCCCCCCCTTCTTCGATCCGAGGCCCGAGCAATCTGTTGGCAAAGTAAATTGAAAAGAAGACAGTGCCTCCTAAACTCTGGATGACTCTGGATCGTGTGCTCTGGTAGCTGAAGGTGTTATTTGACGTTGTGACTGCTATTATGGCTGGATGCATCAAGGACTTTCTGGAGTTATGTGTTGTGAGTGATGCGATAAAGTGTACTGAGGGCATTCGATGGGATTCTGGGGAGGGATTTTAGAGAGTTTTGGAGTTATTGGAGCTTGTGGAGTTAGGGATTTTGGGATGAAGGTAATTTGTTGGAGTTTTGGATTATTTATGGATGCATGGAGAGATATTTGTCTAAATGGAGGAGTTTATTGTGGATAAAGTAGTGAAGTGGTTGACTGAGGAAAGTCAATTAAACTCAAACTTTAGTTATCGCTGAATATCTTGTTATTGATGGTAGATGGTGAAATTTTTATTGATACCTCATTTTTAGCTAACATTCAGCTCTACAAAAAATGTCATTATGATTATTACCCCATCACCCTCAGATTCCAAGATATTCATCAAAAACTCATCATCAAGTTGAGTTGACTTGTTTCGTTTTATCAGTTCACTAATGAAACTCATAACAATTATTCCTGTTTCAGGTGTTGACGTGATTGAAGATTGCAATTGGTGTCATTGAAGTGACAGGAAAATTTCATCCTGAATTTAATGAAAAAAAAAAAACGATCCATTTTGCCCCAATGGTTATGGAGATACAGATGAAAAACTCTTTATTCGATAGAATTAATATTTCGTGATATCTTGAAAACCACAGGGTCGTTTTTTACTCTACATCTCCACTAACAATCATCAAGTTGCACTTTAATCCCCTTTTGAATAAACAGACTCACCATGCAACTTTATTTATAACTAAACAAAATACCAGGGAGAAATAAGTAGACGGAGTTATATCCTGGAGCGTCTGTTTTCACTCAACAGATAAGACCATAGTCTACTTGCACTCTGCATGCATATATATGCGGGTATTTTCACGAATGTCTCAGGAGTATTTCCAACTGCTGAGGGTGGATTTGTAAAAATAGACTACCTGATGAAAATTTCTTTATTGTTAAATTTTTTTTCGGGGTGAAATGGGTCGTTTTTTTTTTTTGTTAAATTAAGGGTGAAATTTTTCTGTCACTTCAATGACACCAATTGCAATCTCCAATCACGTCAACACTTGAAGCAGGAATAATTGTTATGAAATTCATTAGTGAAGTGATAAAACGAGACAAGTCAACTCAACTTGATGATGAGTTTTTGATGAATATCTTGGAATCTGAGGGTGATGGGGTAATAATCATAATGACATTTTTTGTAGAGCTGAATGTTAGCTAAAAATGAGGTATCAATAAAAATTTCACCATATCCCTTCAATTACGAGATATTCAGCGAAAACTTAAGTCTGAGTGTAATTGACTCTCCTCGTTTCACTTCTGAATTAGCAACAAGATCTTCCATTTGAGAATAGCAATTATGGAATGCAAATTGTTCCTCAACTCACATGAAAGAATCTCAATTTTCTTTGTAAAAAAAAAAAAACCCAACAGCCAAAACCCTCAATTAACATTTTCAAGAGTCATACATTTCACTCCAATCTTCCCCCCCCCCCCTGCCCCTGGAACCAGCTGACAAAAGAGAACAAAGAAAAATTTGTGACACGTGCCCTCAGTCGGTCACCTGTTACCGGCAGGTGGCAGGAGGTACGGATCGTTGGTTTAACACTCCAGGAAGGCACAAACCTCTGGAAAAACCGGAAGATTGTGACCATGAAACTTGGCTGAGGTATTATCCAACCTGAAAAGCTGGGGAGGAAAAAAAAGTGGGACAAAAAACAAAGAGATAAAAAATTGTTTTAGTTGGTGAGGTTGTGGAGGGGGTTGGGGGGCGTGAGAGAAGGTCGGAAGGAAGAGAAGTAAATCCAACTGGGCACAGGTGGTCACCCTGCGGTTGGATTCCACGTATTCTGGAGATTGTAGACTCCATTTTTTTTCTTTGGTTTAAAACCCAACCTCAATCTAGGTCTATCCGACTTTCTCTGTTGGTTTGTGAATAAATCTGAGGGGATAAGACGAATGGATTATTTGAACTCGCAATTGGAACATATGTATTGAGGGTTTGAAGGTCAACAAGGTCAAAGGGTTTATTGACCCTTGTTTAAGGTTTGAGAATAAGGAGAATAGATAGTTTTAACTTGAAATTGGAATAAATCCATTCACTCTTCTGCCCCTAAATTTAGGGTCTAAGGGTCAAATAGGTCAAAAAGTTCTTCAACTCTTGATTGAAAACAAAGAAGGTTAAAACCAAGTTTTTTCGCCCACCATTGAGGGTCAAAAAAGATCAAAATAAGGGTCATTTGACTCTCAAATATTTGTATCATGAGCGTCAAATGTCCGTTAAAATTCCTAAAAAATAATAATCGTACTAAAAGTAGAAATTCGAGGTCACTTCCGGGTACGAGTGGAGGGTTTATTACGAGGGGTAGGAGCCTGGGCGAAGGGGAAGGGGGGGCGGAGATTAGATTAAGTCCCGGCTTACCGATCCCCGGATGTCGTTCCGGGGCGATAACTACCGCTAGTGTAGACCCACTGGTGCACACTAGTATTTGTATTTTCAGGTTAGATATTTCAACTTGATATTTTTTTTGGTAAAAGTCGTTTTAAAAATAAACACATCTCACTCTTTCATGCAGAAGCCTTGGCCAAAGTCAACTACTTCATGTATTTTTCTAACTTTCACTGGGTTATTCCTTATCTACTGTCGGAACCTCGCACTTTTATGGGACGTTCGTGCTACGAATGAAACCTTACATCACGCGAATTGTATGAAATTCACAGGGCAATGAGGATAAAATCATTGTGAATTTTTGGGAGAATTTACTGTTTCATTTAATCATGACTAGAATTTCCATTTAGATACTTTAGGTTTTGCTGACTGAATACGTCAAATAAAACCAAAGAACGAGATAAACAAATATACACAAATATAATTGCAATTATTTAATTACATAAATTACCAGCGATATCGATAAATAATGAATAATCAATGTTAAATAATTCTTGAAAATACAATTACCAGAAATGAATAATATTAATCCTACTGTATGATGCATGAGCCATTTGTTCTCATCCCTCCGACAACATCCAATCAGATCGTTTGCAGTGAATCATGTAATATTAATTAGATAACCGTCATCAGACTGGGATATCAGTATTTCTATTTTGCATAAATATGGTTCTGATTCTGATGTGAAATCCTAGTAAATCCAGGAAATCTGATCGGTTTGATTTGAATTTTGATGGAGCAATTTTTCATTATTTTGAAGCTTTTGGAAAATGTTGAAGATCCAAGGGAATCATCATCATCATTATTGAAAACTTGACTAGATGATGCTCTCATACGTCAACATGAGCAAACCTAACCTATCAGTCCTCCTCCCTCTTCAAAATATTACAGCACAGGGCTCTCGTTCCACTGCCTCTGATTGGTCAAGTTGACCATGCATATGCAATAGAGAATATGCAAATTTCCTTCAACTTGTTGGTGCATTGGTGCTCACTCATGTGGATAACTGAATATTGTAGTGGATCTGGAATTTATCGGATACAAACCAAAATGCATTTGCCACCTGGTACAGATTTACAAAAGAGGTCCATAAATCAGTATGAGAGCTGGATGTGAGGATATTGGAAAATATTGTATACTTTGATTACGACTGAGAAGCCAAATTGACCAATGATAATTATACGGCTCAAAGGAAATTCGAGAATCTCTTGCTGTTCTGTATACCTTTGTTTCCGCAGTCGAATTCAAATATATCCGGGGTTTATACCTCGAAAATGGTTCTAATTTCATGCGTCATTCTGGGAAATAGAATTGGGGCAATTGAGGTTGGCTTTGTTCAGATGACTCTGTTGAGGTTTTCTGACCGAGTTCTATGGGCGGGTGGTGGTTAACCTTGTAGAATAATTTACAATTGAAATTGGTTCTTGATCACTAATTTTATTGTTTCAATAGCTTTGATTTATTTTGTATTTTTTACAGTATTTTTGAGACATTTTAATTAATCAATTTGATTTTTTTGTTGCAGGATTGGGATATGTGGAGAGAGTTGAGGCATTGGGCTTTTGGTAAGTGATTACAATTTCTTATCTTCCTAATGATGGTAATTAGTGTGTAATCTTTGAAAATATGTCTTTATCTGTCATTCTTCAACTTGGAAAGTGGATTCTTTCAATTATTTGGAGCTAACACTTGAAATGTCAAGAGTTTGGCAACGTTGCATATTCTCAAATGTTGGAGATAGTGGATCCTCAGTGGTTACTGTGCTCTATGATCAGACTGCCATCACTTGCAAAGACACTGCAACGTTACCAAGTCTCAACGACGATATCTCCCACTCCAGCATTTTCACAAATTCCAATTACATCAGCTTAATGATGAAAAATCAAACTTCAGTGGAGTTGGATGTATGAATTCAGTCATGTCCAGCATGAGCCCAATAGTTACTTCGACTTCTTCACGAAAGTCCAATTGGAGAAAGAAATCGATCCACTCCAACCACTCAGCCACATGGAATCCACTTGATTCATGTAATCCAATGAACAATGAACAATAATTTACTCTAATTAAATCAATCAATTAAATCATCAATCTAATAATAATTCCAAAAATGATAACTTTAACGATCCCATTAGTCCATAACGACAAGTCATTAAAATTGCGTGATGCAGGCATTACCAAGAGATTCATATCACATTGAGAAAAATAACCAGTGGAGAATTGAAAGAAATTAATGATATCATCGATGATGGGAGACGAATTAACAGTAATTAAATTAAAATATTATTATGCAACTTGTGAGGACTCATAATTTTTTAACCTCTAGGATCTAGGGTGTATTTTAATTGTCGGATATCTCGTTACCGATTAGAGACGACAATGAACGAGAATTGTACAATAATTATTGCTCTCCTGTCTTCTCTCTCTCTCTCTCTTTCTCTCTCTTCTACTCTTCCACCCCTCCCCCCACCCTACCTGACCTCATCCTCCTCTCTCCTATCGTTGCACCTTAATCATCACAAAATGCCCCTATCTCGTCTGTCGGGCACAGAATCACGTGTACAAATTTCCATTCTCTACCCTATCCCCTCCCCCCACCCCCTTCTCCTATACCAATTTATTCCCCAGTTATTTTCCCGTTGGGTATCGGTTTACCAATTCAACAGTGGCATTTTGTTGTAAAAACAGAGAAATAATAAAAACCATCAAACTAAAAATTCAATCCTTCAGGAATATAAAAGAGGGTGGGAAGGGGGGGGGATTTACTGGGGTGTTCGAAGCGTAAAATGGAAATTTGATTGGAAATAAAAGTGAGTGTTTTAGGATATTCGGGGCGGTCAGTGTGAGCCTTGTGGTCGAGTACTGGAATATTGAGAGGTTTTGATTGATTACTTATTGGTTATTAAGAATTCATCTTGGATTCTATGGGCATTACGACGTGAATATACTCTGTAGCATTGAATAGCCAGGAAAATTTACCATCAAATTTAAAAAAAAATAATGCCTCTATCTCTTTCAGTTCTTGAGTTATTATATATAAAAACAAAATTCCTTTGTTCTACTCGTGACGTCATAATTAGGGAAAATGTTTTGTGAGTTTTCTCGGAAACTAGGGGAGATAGAGGGGTTGTTTTTTTTTTTAATTTGATAGTATTTTTTCCAGACTATAGAATGGGGTCATTATCGACCCCCTCGCACTCTTCATTCTCAAAGACTAGGAAAGTACTAGTGCAGAAAAGTTTAAATTTCTATAATTATTCTTAAAATAAGGGAAAATATGTTTTTCCCAAGAATTACCTAAAACGATTCTTTTGTTCCGGACAGACCATGCGCGCACATCCGGCACCATTCGAGGTTAAAATACATAACACGTGTGTTAGTTTCTCGCACCGTTTGACAAGCAACAGTGATGGAATTGAAAACAAGAAGCACAGAGAATATTTCGTAAGATGTAATTTTCACAAGAAGTACAAGAAAACAGTGAGTTTTTATCATTCAAACTGAAAAATGGTTTATGTCGTTGGTTTAACTCCACTGAGAACAACAAAAATTGTTGTGACTTTTTCCGTTACAAGCATTTGCTTTCAATGATTTCCTTTGTTCCGTACACGTTTATATTTCAGTGGGAGTTGTGACGATCCTTTGTAACCCGCTTGCCCCTTCTTCCCTCTCTCTCTCTCTCTCTCCCTCTCTCTCTCTCCTTCTCTCTCTCTCTCTCTCTCTCCCTCTCTCTCTCTCTCTCTCTCTCTCTCTCTCTCTCTCTCTCTCTCTCTCTCTCTTTCTCTTTCTCTTTCTCTTTCTCTCGCTCACGCTCCTCCAAAGCTTTTGTAGATGTTTTCAGACGTTCTATTTATGGAAGAGTTGGGCATAGAGGTTACGTACTAAAATAAGTGATGGAGTTTCTTTTATTACATAAACCATAATTTCATTTTATGTGACTTTGAAACTTTATTTTCATTCTCCTTTTATACTTGTAGCGATGATAAATTTTTTTTTAAATCACTCATTGAAACTGTATTTTTATTATTCCGCTGTTATTGTATTATTATTCATTGTTAATGAATAATTGGAACTGTTCAAATATTCAATTATCCCATCCTTCTTTCAGCGGAATAATTTTTTTTCAATTTCTTAAAATTTATCACTCCAAATGTTCTTCAAGAAACATAATTGTGTCATGAGAAAGTATTATATAGTAAAGGCTCAATGGTCTAGGGGTATGATTCTCGCTTTGGGTGCGAGAGGTCCCGGGTTCAAATCCCGGTTGAGCCCCATTTTTTTCATAATGGAAATAAATTTTTTTCTCTCATTAATTAATCCTTTACACATGGACAAAAATAACGGATGTCAGAAAACCAAAATTTATGTGAAATTTTCACAATAATTCCACCATGAAAATAATCATATGATGAACATGGGGTCAAAAGTGATCCCATGAGACAGTCCGAGAAATTTACCACTGAATTAAAAAAAACAACCTCTCTATCTCCTCTAGTTATCGAGAAAATTCAAAAACAATTTTTTTCAAAATGTGACGTCACAAATACAAGAATTCATGAACACAATGTCAACCTCGTCCATTCCAACATGACTGGTATGCATATTGTCAGTACAAAATAATCCAAATAAATATCCCGAGCAAATGCAAAAATACCGGTACGGGGATTCCCCGCGGGTACGTAGATGGCGCGCGCAAGGGGCTGAGGGAGTCTGGAAAGCGCACGGGGAATCACCGGAACACAGAGAATAACTGATCCATCCAGAAATTTATACGAAATTGCAACAGTGACATTGCAATATAAATTTAGACAACATTACGTACTTATAAAAAAACATATAACAAAATTCTGTGCATCTGACGCACACAATTGCGATATATACCACTCAATTCCCTCGATATCACTCGAAAATTCAGTGCGTGTCGCCATGCCCGTGGGATTATATCATTAATACATAATCCCACTGTGTATCCGGAATACAATTCACCATCTCTTGCATATTGTTATTAATTTGCATATTAAATTTTATTCAATATTAATATTTTCTCATTCGCATCGAAAATCTCCATTATTTCACCAGCATTTGATTAAATTTCAATATTAATTATTTTTCCAAAATTAATATTCTCATGTTAAAAATGGTAATTTATTATAATGACAGTTGGATGGGGAAAAATTCATATTTTTTTTTTATTACATTTTTCATACTCGAATCAAGTGGCTAGATGTTGAATTTCATCAGAGATAGAGGTTAGAATGGAGGGGGAAGGGGCGACTGCTCATGGCGGCCAGGGGTGAGAGGATATTTTAATTGGATTTAAAGCCGGTCCTCACTTCCATTGGAAATAAAACCTCACGTCTTTCTCGAACCCCTAAATTTTTTTTTTTTCACGGACCTCCCTCTGATCCACTAACACCACCTTGTCAGCAGCGACTCGTTCTCTCTACATTTTTCAATGTTTTTTTTTTCACCCTCATGTCTCACCCAGGAACAAATACTCTTTGTTGATTTTTTTAAACTCTTGGAGCACTTGAGGATTTTATTTTTTTCGCTGGCAAAAAGGGGAGGGAATGTAATTTCTTCATTAATTTTGTCATTCCGAGTTTTTCCTCCATCTGTCGGCTCATGCATTTTAATTATTCCCACGTTATTCACGACAACAGTGGCAGGAAATTTTATTACCCTCGCAGTTTTATTGGCGATGAATTTTTTTTTTTATATTAAATACGTAATTATGAGTTTACAACTTCCGGTGGAATTTTCTTTCTGAGGACTTTGTAGAGCGTGACCTTGAATGCATCTAATTCATCATCTTTTTATTATTCATAATTATCCTAAAACTGATAATGAATTTTTTAATTGATGATAATAATTTTTTTTGTTAATAAATTATGATATTAGATCATCCGATTGCATTTATATAATTGGAAAAAAATAAATGTCAAGACAGATGAATGAAATAACTCATATATCAAGATACATAAGGAAATCATCATGATAGATATGCATAGTATTAGTTCATGGTGCGTGGGTGAGGCATTAAATTCCCCGGGACTGAGATATCTCGGTCGATGCCAAAGATTGCGCAATCTCCGGCACTGGCGCAACCAACATCCTCATAGTCGGATTATAATTCACTTCAGTAGTGTTACAACGTAGACCAAGGGGACATCTTGCATTTTAATTAATACCAGACACTATTTCTGTCAGTCTGAAGGTTCGTAAAAATTTCATCAAAGAGAGAGAGAGAGAAAATTTTTCTTGGTTAAAAGTTCAACTTGTGAAGGGGTAAAATAGATTGACACATGAAATATTCATCATCTCTGGAGATGAGGAAATTTCCCAAAAAAGAAACATCATTTCTTCTGGAATTTTTATGTAAAAAAAAAAATGGAAATCGGTAATTTTTTCTGATTTTTATCCCCTCCCCTCACCCTCTCAAATTACAATCAAAATTAATGAAAATACCTCACGAAGATTATGAAAATAAATTATCTAGTTAAAGTCAAGACTCAGCAGAATGAAGGTATGTGGCTTTAGCGGTACAACTCCAGTGGGATCTGCCACGAAAAGCGGCCAGAGAGGAATTTCCGTAAAAACTAGAAAAAAAAATATACGAGTATCCTTCGTAGGTGGAAGTATAACGTCTAGATCATAAATAAAAGAAAAGCCCCCAGTATGTGAGGGGGGGGGGAGGGAATAGATGTGAGGGGATCACCCTTCAAGAGCCGTAGAACAGAGTCTTGTATCGAATGATTTCACCTCTACACGTGACGGGTCATTAGACGCACCTTTTCACAATATGGGGAGCCAATAAACCCACAAAATGCCAGATGAAAACACTGGGTATGAATTTGTACGCCATGACTGTGACTGAATTCTCGATAAATGATGTTCATTTGAGGATATTGGTATGTCTTCAATATTGTTCCCTCGTTGTAACGAATATTGCTCCTTTCTTGTTGACAGTGGTAAACGATATTGCTTCGGACAAATACGACACGAAGAATTCATGTTGAATTCATCTGATTGGGAGATGATTGATATTGTTCTCAATCGAAAGCCACATAAATTTACCATCAAATCAAAAAAAAAATCACCCCTGTATCCCCTCTCGTTCTCGACTTATTGCAAAAACAAAAATCCTTTGTCTTTGTGTGACGTCATAATTTGGGAAAATGTTTGTCGAGTTTTCTCGAGAACTATAAGAGATAGAGAGGTTCTCTTTTTTTTAATTTGATGGTAAATCTCCCGGACTATCGAGTGGGGTTATTATCGACCCCCTCCCCCACCCCCTTCTCATAATCATTGGATAAATAGAATTTCAACATATCGCAAAATTATTTTTCATCGGTCCGAGAGCCTCACCGAATGCACCCAATGACTCACCATTTCTTATTCCCGTGATTTTCATCTCAAAAGGATCACTTCCTGTTCTGTCATCCACCTCCCACTCACTCCGACTGAGAACCGTTACACCACCTCTCACTTTTGAATAAAAATAAAAAAAATAAAAATCATCTCCCTGGATTCGTCTTACACATTTGAGTGCATAAAACTCGTTCATTCTCTCGTTACCGTAACCCAGTCACTCCCCAGGTGACACTGAAAATAAACATTTAACTGTTTCACGGTAAACCATAAAACTGTCATACAACTGAAAAGAACTATTAAATTACAGCATAGAGAAATAAACCGTGCATGAAACTAGTTCCCAGTGTCTGATTTTTCATTTTTCGACACTCAGATCTTGAGATTTTATCATAAAAGAAAAAATCAAATATTCTTTATAAAAAAAAAAAAAAAAAAAAAATGAATGCGCGTGTCTCAGACACGTATTGGTGGAAGTCATGTATAACGTGCACTCTGGAACAAGATTGGGAGCAGACAGAGCGATAAAGACCTCCCCCCCCCCCCGTGAACTCCTGGATAGAGCACGAAGTTACATTTTCCCCTCTTGATCCTCAACTCCACGACCAGTGGGATTACCAACCACTCGAGACTGGGTACTCCAACACCTATTGGAAGGGCTTCTGGTCTTCATAGAGCCTCTTTGTATCGCCTGGAGGTTAACAAAAATTCATCCACCCAGTGGGGAAAATTCATCAAGACTGATTAATCCAATTTATGGAGTGAAAATTGTATAATTTTCGTGCAAAACTTTTTGTTAATTTCAGCATCTTGAGGCAATCTAGTAGAATTCAGATGTATCCAGCAGACCAGTACGAAACCGGTAAGCGGCTAAAAATAATCCATTTCTGCCTTACCCTGGATCCACTCAGTTCTGTTAAGCCTCAAAAACTTTGACTGGGTTACGTCAGTTCTCATTCTCACTTCCTGATTCTGGAGCGTCTCAGAAACATTTTTCATTTATGACTTTGAGACGTTTCTGATGAATATCTTTGAATTCAAGGGAAATACATGTATTTTCATGGAGACCTTTTTTCTAGCTCTCATTTCGCTCTACAAAAAATGTCTTTTGACATTTTCTCATAAAACCATTCACTACCGAGATAAATGCATTCTAACAAAGTGTCTAATTTGACTCATCATATTATTGTTATTTATTTAAAAAAATGAGTTTACAGACGCGTAACCATCCAATCCAATAAATAAAATAGCCAACAATACAAATGAAAAACACTTCCGTTACACAAAATAACATTGCTCGAGGGAAGAGTATAAATCCAAAAAAACATAAAATAAAAACTACATGAATCTGGCGAGAAATTTCGTTTTATTTTCATTAATAAAACGTAAAAAAAACTGGGTTTGGTCAATTTTATTTTCATTGACAGCACTCAAGAATCACCGGAGCGTAGATGTAACCCGCCAGGGATGGCCGAAATTGTTGGGATACAATGGCGATAGAGTGAGAGAGACAGAATACTTCTATATTTGAATTTAAAGCGCCCACGGGCGAACACATTCGAAACTGAATTTTCAATGTTTTCCCCCTCGGGTTGTATTGCCCCTCCGCCCCCTCCCCTCATCTCCACCCCCTTGAGACCAATCGAATATCTTTTCCCGGGAGGTACTGGTGTGAAAATGGGCCACGAGACGGCTATACCACCCCCCCTTTGGATATTCCCCCAAATGTCAATAATTTGTTTTTTTTTAACTTCATAAAATAATGAAATTTATTCAATTTCAATGAAATTATAGCTGAGAAAATTGTGACGGGGATTGAATTTGAAAATAGATTGAATGTCTTCTAAATTCAATTTTTTATTTAAAATATCAATCTTATCTGTTTTTTTAACTATCGGGGTAAAATGGGTCATAATGTGGATATTTTGGTCGAATGAAATATTTTAATTGACTATAAAGTTGAAAAAATGATAATTAAAATTCAAATCCTCTTCAATTTCCCGCTAAATAAATCTTCGATAATCGAGCATCGTTCATCATTAAATCCTAATTACCCGTGAATCCTTTTAATCTATTCACTCAACTCAACTAAAGAATTAGCAGCATTGAAAATTCAAGCCCTCATAGACCATTGGTAAATCCCCTTAGAGAGCATTCTGTAGAAATCTTTGAATGCCAAATACAATTCATTTCTTATCGGGAGAGGTTAGGCGATGAAAAAAGGGGGGCGTTTACGAGAAGAAGAGGGAAAAGAAAAAAGTATCACCGAGTGAACAACAAGAAGAAGAAATGCATTGGTAAAGCTTCTTATACGATATCTTGGAGGCATAACGGGGTGAGATAATCACCCTATTCCACCCTCACCCCCCCTCAACAATAAGTTTCGTCGGCCATCTTCGGGTGGCAAAAGTACCGGGCATTGCTGTTATAAAAATATACCTATACATCGGAGTGTAAAAAAAATGGCAAATGGGATTTGGGTGAGAATATAATGGTTTCAAAGGGGTGGTGGGGGTGAGAGAGAGAGAGGAGTATGATATAAAAATGGTGGCTATGCTCACGGGGTACAAAAGAGGCATTTCATCGAAATGGAAAATCGTTTCGATGAAGACGCTGAGGATGATCCTTGAAGTTTCGATTATTCGGTTGAAAACTTTATTGAAATGGATTTCTCATGAAAAAGAATTTGAAATTGTTGAAAGGATTAATATCGGGGCTTATTGGAAAATATGATTTTCCATCAGTTTATGAGAATTCATTGAGAATAGTGTTACTGTTTCGTGTATATGAGATTTTAGATTAATTAAGGCTGATTTTCATAAGAAAAATTAGGAAGAAAGTAGGGGGGGGGGGGGGGTCGGAAACTCATTTCATTGGATAGTTTACCAGATTTACCACTGAATTAAAAAAAAAAATACCTCTCTATCTCCTTTAGTTTTCAAGATAAATCGAAAAATATTTTCCCAAATTATGACGTCACGCGTGACAAAGAATTTTTATTTTTGAAATTACTCGAGAACGAGAAGAGATTCAGAGGTAATTTTTTTTTAAATTTAGTGGTAAATTTCTCGGGCTTTTCAATGCTTCCAATTTTATTCAGGTATTACTCGTAGTATCCAAGATGGATTCCTCAAACATTTCTGGGAAGCCATTATTGATCGCATTGATGCTTTTTTCCTCTCTCGTTAAATCGATCAATCATTTCCCCCCCTCCAGCATGAAAAAGACTGTAAAAGCTTCCTGCGGGTTAAATGCGTTGGAGACGATACAAGAACTCGGAAAAATGGTGGACGAAGAATGAGATAGAAAGTAGAGATTGGGCCAACATCCGGTTCTAATGTACTTCCGGCTGATGAAAGGGGTGAAATGTCAAATGTTATCCAAATCTCCTGGCTCGACATACCCCAGAGACATTCTATCGTTCTGCGCTCTCTTTTTCTAAGGGAGGTAAAGAGATATGAAACCAACAAACTGCTCCAAAAGGAGAGGAGTTTTGTTAGACTATCATGACGGTAGTCTTGGTATCTTGATGGGATGCTTGGTTATCCTACAACGAAAACTTGTCCCCGGGGCACGATTAGAGCCGTTTGTTCTTACTAGGAAAAATCTCCTACTCTCCTTTTCTCGTTTCCCTCTCCCCCCCCCTTGCTTTCTTCAGATAGGAAATTGGATGTACTGAGAACAGTGACAGCTGGAGATGGGTCCTTGGAGATTGTTGGTGGGATTGCGGTGAGGATAATTACACATTTGGGCTTGATATTTCTTATGTTCAGTGATATATCTACGATGGACGAAGCCTCGAGCAAAATGGATTCCATCATAAAATGTCGCCGTACTTGAGAGGGCGGCTTTAATGGGATTTGGCGCGAAATTCAAATTGATATATTTGAAAAATATTCACTCATACAATTCCTCAAGAAATACAACATTTTTGGCAATCTCCAGCATTAAAACTACCACAAACTTCTCATTTTCCAGCTGTAAAAAAATATTTTAATATCAGAGTGGCAAAAGTAGCCCTCACCATCTTCCAACCCACACTCCTGGAAACTAATACTCCACTTGCTTTTTTAAAGTATAAGTGCAAGGGAGAGGTGGTGTCGGTGGTTTGAAGTGAGTAGAAAAAAAAAAAAGTGAAAAGGGGAGAACCCGGAACAGAGACCCAGGGGCTACAGGAGTAGGGTGGAGTGAGGGCACCGGGGGTGTGGGTGGTTCTTTCACTCAGATGGAAGTCCACACTTCTCCACGGTTACGTTGTTCGTTACTGGATATGGTGTATAACCCAAAACCCGGGAATGGGTTTTTGGCCTGAGGGGGGAAACCCTGGCTAGTGTCTCCGTGACCGATAAAAAGCCTCGATTCCCACGAGCCCTGCAGACCCGGGCCTACGATGAAAACCTCTCTTTTTTTTTCCAAGTCTATATTAGACCGACGGAATTAGGACACTCCAATGCCAGAGATTTTTCATAACGCTTCTTGCCACTCGGACTTTTTCATTTCGCCACTTTCCAACCCCCTTCTCTCCTTTTTTTTGGCCTATGCCACTTTTGTTCTGAATTTAGAAAGCTTTTTCAATTTTTTACTCTCTTTGTTACAGGGTAAAAAGGTACAGAGGGACAGAGTAAGAGCCAACGGGTGAGTGATAATGTTTTTTTTTATAGGAGCTGGGAAAAAATGAATTATATTTTTAGGAAGCTTTTTAGGGCGTATAAAGTTCATCGGATAGTGATATATCCAACCGTTTGACATTCATCAACACTCATATGCACTTGTTGGCCACTTTTTGTACCTTCCATCAGTCATTTATTTGCCCACTATTGGCACGCAAAACCAATTCTCCCCTTCAAATATTTTCCAACTTACCAACAGTGAAAAAAAAAAAAATCATACACAAAAAATATTGTTTTCATTCCCATATATATAGGAAATTGCTAAAAAGTGTCCACTCCATCAATGAAATATAATTTTTCATCACTGGCTTTGTCTGCGGGGTTGGAAAAAAAATGCCATCTATATCCCTTTCGAATGAACACGTCATGCCGAGCGTCAGTTCTACTCTTGCAATTCTTCTTTTTTTATTCAACTCCCGTGTTATTTTCATTATTCCCTTTCCTGGCTAGTGTCCCACTCCCGTGGTGATTCCCACGGGTTTTCATGGTACGCGTCGATACCCACCGCACCGTCACGAAAATCGCACCGGGGAATTCGACCGGCCGAATCGGACACGCTGGAGCCCAAGCCCTCCATTCCTCTCCTACTGTCTGCTCTCTGTCCCCTTTAGTTATTTTTTATTGCATTTTTTTACATAAAACCCAGCAAGCAATTGCACAACATTCACCATAGCCGCGGAAACGTCGAGCATATCGAGTACTTGTCGTAGTTCACCCGAGCTGAAGACCACCTCTGTTACACTTCATTGATACAGAATGGATTTCAGGTGGGGAGGAATGGAAGAAGAGACTCGATTAAATCATTAAAACCCCTCCCCATCCAGAAGATCACCATCAAGATAATTTACACCTACCATTTACCTTTCCAACAATCCAATCCCACGAATTGTGCCAATTTTTTATCAACTCCCCCAGACCCATCCACACACCGAGAATAAATTGAGCCGTTAAACAAGTGATTGGCAAGTCTTGGTGAATCGATGGCAACCTCCTCTCTGTTAACATCGATAGTGGACAGTATCCAAATCCGTAAGAGCAGTTGGCAAGAGTTGTTTAATGGTGTTGGATAGTCACTGAGACTGCCATTAAATTGCCCATCCAAGTAGTCTAGAATAGGAAGAATACGATGAGGCCAACAATTGCTGACAATTCCGAGGATTTTCCCTAGTCCAGAGGACAAGGCAGATTTCGTAAACATTGACATACGATGTTCATCATGGATGAAACACCACTGGGAGCCCCCTATACCATGGGATTTTACGATGGCCTCGTTGGCACACCAGAACGATGTCTCTCACAGTGAAACCTTATGGACCACACAGACATATACACATGAATATTGTGCATAATGTTGGCTTGAAGAGGCACTTTTCTTCTCCATCTACTTGGTCTGCCACTTCGGAACCAGAAAGTCTTGTATGTATATCCTGGAGAATGACGCCAGGGTCTTATAGTACCTCCACATCCTTATGACCCACTTGGGATAAACCAAGAAGCCTGAAAGAGCAAGGGAATCGTTTCGTGGTTTACCGAGAAAACTCTACTGCTTACGACTGATTACTTTCTGGAGGCTTTTGGTTCTCTTTGTTATGTGCAATAGAGTCTTGGTTTATTGAATTTTTTTTTGCAAGAATAAATTCAGACGGAGACACAACTTGGTCAACTTGACATTCCCGTCAAACATGACATTCATCTTGAAAACAAGGGATTTCCAGTGAAAGATGTCCTATAACTAGTACAGAATTAATACCAAAAGGTACCAAGACACAAGTAGACGATATCTTCGTTCATTTCTGACCATTGAATATAAATGAAAAAATTTAAAAACCTGTTTAAAATATCAATATAGCACTGAGTATGCAGAGTAAGACGATGACATGAAAACTCGTAGTCTTTCTGAGCCCTGGAGTACTGCCCTCGGTAGTTTTCATTCCCTTGGGAAGTCAACTCTATCCGTTCTCTGGTACTTCTGTATATTTTTCAATATTAGAGACCTGCTAGCAGACGAAAGCCAGAATAAGCTTTCCAGGTAGATAAGGAAAAGCTATTCGTGGATGGAATAACCGATGCGTTACAAGAGAAAAAGGAGGACCTGATGATTTGTTTTCTTTCTCGGTTTTTTTTTTGTTTTTGGAAGAGAGAGTTTTTGGGATGCTAGTCAAGTCACGTACAGTATCAACATATAGACATGGCGAATGGAGACAGATACGTGAATCTTGTTGGATGAAGCTGGATAAATCTGGGAATTTTGGCCCGTTTGGAGATGACTTGGTCTAGGTGGTGAGATTTTGATGAGGATGGAGAGGAGGGAGAGGATCTGTGAAGAGATTTATTTAGGGTTCTGGTGGTGGTGGTGGTGGTGATAGGAAGGGACAGGAGTTTTTTGGGCTTCGGTGAGAATATTTTCAATCGATTTACTGGCAACATGGAATGGGAGTTGACGTGAACGGGAAGGAGGTTATGAATGGATGGTATACTCAGAAGGTCCTGTTGCTTCCGCAGGAGTATAATATAAATTGAATTTTTGATTAAGGACATTCCCTCGTAAATTCTACAAAATCGTGGTTTTCAACGAATTCATATTGAATACTACAGAGTAAATACGGATGGTACTGATGTCATCGAAAAGCAAGGAAAATTTATCTTCAAAGTGAAAAAAAAGGTCTCAAGTTATTAAAAAAGAAAAAACGCGTGGCGTCATAATTTGGGAAAATGTTTTTCGAGTTTTCTTGAGAACCAAAAGAGATAGAGAGGTAGTTTTTTTTTAATTCAATGGTAAATTTCCCTGACCATCCAGCGGAATCATCATCAACCCCCTCCACCACTTTATTCTCTACCAGAGAATTCCACGGATGGAGAACGTGTTGAATTACAAATCCATAAAAATGTAAAAATATTAAATAACAATTTTAATACCAAAATCGATACTCTGACAACCAGTTTTAAAAATTTTTATAATAAATTTAATAAACATAAAATCACTCTGGCATGTGCATCAGGTGACACCAGTGTGGTACAATCGGTATTAATTACTTGAAACCGCTCCCACTTTTGCCCATAATAGAGGTTATCGAGTTTCATCATCGGAGTATGGGCTTTATGAAGCCTAACAACTGCTTCTCATTCACTCAACTCAGTTTGAATATTGAAGGTAGTACCACTGGTTTTACCATCCAATGAAAATCCAGATAAATCAAATTCCACTGTACATACCCTATCTTCAACACCATTCAGCCCACCCTTCATTGGTTTTTGAAATCTCATGTACTGGTTTGGTGTATTATTTTCAGTAACAGTTTCCAATTCATGGCGGTTGGTCACCAACATCCATCAGTCTCTATCCCTTTCCCTCTACCAACGAACAAAAGAACGTGGCCAGGACTATTACACTGCATAAATGTACCTGGAGAACAAAAAGGCGATAGAAGAAAAAAAAAGGGAAAACATATTGTGGAAATAGGAAATTGAGTGGGTACTCTATGGAGTTGGGGAGTGGCAGTTTTTGTATAGGAGTGTAATACATCTTGAAGGAATAATGGTATTTGACAGTTTGATTTTTCATGGAAATTGTACATTGAGAATATTCTCATCAATTCTGAATGAATAGCAATCGTTACGTAAATGAAATTGATGAGCATTGGTGTTTCTAGGATTGGTCTAGTACTCACTGAAAGCAGTGACGAAAATGGTTTAATTGATTGGTGAAGAACAAATCGTTCATTCGAAAGCAATAAAGTTCTCTCGAATAACATGGAATCATTATGGTGAGAAAAACATTAGTATTTTATCGTAACTTTCATCAAAAAAGCATCAACCGAAACAAAAGGATCAACTGAGTACACTCATGGAAGAAATACTTTGGGTAAAGCAATGTTAAAGACCAGGAAAAAACACAGAGTAGAGACACAGACCGTTGATTGCTGTTTGAAACTACGAAATAGAGAGAAAGAGAGGGAGAAAGTTTGGTCCGTTAGCTGTTACTCCGCCCGTACAAATCCGTGGAAAATTCGTTGAGGCAACGAAATTATTTTAATTGCATACTTTGGAAGCAAAATGGTGGCTCATCTGGACAATCCAAGGAATTTCTCCATTCTAAAAATCTCGGAAACTTAAAATATTCTCGAATTAATTTCACTCGCTCACCATATACCTGACATTAATGACTCTGAAAGGAATTTACTGCTCTTCAAGTCATTTTCACTTCTCCATAAAAAAAATGTCATGGGTTTTTCTTATAGACGGAGTGGAAATAGATCCGACGGTCCAGGAGTCGTGATGATGATGAAAGAGGATTAAAAATATCTTCAAATACCATTCAAAAGTGAAGACCCTTTGAAGCGACTTGGATAGTCGATGGGTGTTCTGCTGAAGGTTTTGATGCCTCGTCCCGGAAGTATGTCTGGCCCACTTTGATCCCCACTGGCAGTACAAAGAAACCTCAAGCTCACTTCTCAACTCCTCCATGCTTCAAACCCTAAAAAAGAAGGAGGAAGAGAGGTTGAATAGAACCTGGAAGGCTGAGACCAAAACCACTGTGTCCAAATGACTTGCTGCTGTGGTTTCATCTCCAACATCTTGAATATTCCAAGACTGTCATGACGAAAAAGATGATAAATTCTCTTTCGTCAAAATTTAATATGACTGGTGATTAAAAAGACACAATTAATATTCAACTGCATTCACATCCTCAGGTATTTCTCCATCCTTTATATTTTCCTTGAGACAACCATTGTTCAGTCTTTTCCAACTCATTGTTCCTCGTCTCACTATTCTCATCTCGTTTTGTCAATGAGCAGGATCTCAATGTGTACAGACCACACACTCGATCAGCTTTAAACACTGGAATTCATCCAGTGGAAGTGGAATGAGACAGAGTGGGGATGGGTTATTGATTCCACTTGGTGGCTTCTTCTCTATGTACCTAGGGGTTCTGGCACACACCCGTAACATGACAAAGGACTGTTTCTTTAAACACGTGTCGAGGTCTTTTGTTCTTGTTCTTGTTGCTTCTAATCCGATAATTCAAATCAACTTGGAATAGATCATTCTATTCAAAATTTAAACTACTACTTTACCAAAGCCATACCTCAAAATAATTCCCTCAAAGATAACAAAACTATTCCATGTACATTCCTCAGTTATCAAAGAAATATTTCCTTAATTGATATTAAATGAACTACCATGTATGACTCACGCGATGTCATGAACTCACGTAAACAAGCCCATGGGAGAAAATGATAATTCTGTGAATTGAAGACAAAAAAAAAGGAATTATAAACATGTGGTAGGAAAAAAATAATATGAGAGGGCACGCGAACGACCGGTTTCCGGTGACGCCTTCTCTCTCCGAATCATGATGTATTAATTAACCATCCATTTGGCTATACCCCTCCCCCTCACCCGTCTCTCATCATAACAAACTAGCCTCATATCCCGTCAACAACTCAAAGTCACATTGATCAATCGTTAATAACAAATAAATATATAAATCTGGCAATTGAAATGGTCACGCAACAGTGCATCGATTTCCGTGTCACGATATCGAGAGAGGGTGGGGGATTCTCAACTGTGGGTATGTGTGGGTGTTGAGCGCGTGCGCAAAACGGGATCGTCTCCTTTGTCGCGTGCGTGACGAAGAGAAACCCGTTTTGATGTTGTATATGAAGAAGGTACCCCATAACCTGTTTTTATTTTTCAATGGGCAATCTTTCTTTGTTCCTTTGACACTTTCTCTTGTTAAATTCATTCTTTTTTTGAATCAACAAGACCCACACATTTTTCTCACATGAACAAAAAAGTTCAAATGTATGAATTTTAAATATTTTATCGGTAGTTTAATAGTAGAATGCTTTTTTTTCAGAGAAAAAAATGTTTTCTTTTAATGCCACAATTACACAATTTGGTCCATGAAAATTGTTTTCCCGGTTAATTGAACGAGGAAATTCAACAGATCGCTTGGGCAAATTAGCCCCAGGTTTGCCAGTTGCCCGAGGGTGCTACTATCATATTACTGCAGAAGGTATTTATACGGTAAAATTGACTTAGTCACGTGAAATTAGAAAATCCAACATAGGCTCGAGGGATAACAGTGAACAAGGTAAAGATACAGTAGAAATAGACTGAGAGAGAGAGAGATGATGATAGTTTGACCTGAACCGTTAAACGTACAAAGAGACAACTGTAGCGAGGAGAGGTGATAGAGAGAAAGAGATATGCACAACCGGTTGCCCCTGGGTTTTTGGGTCGTAGGTCAACTCGAACCAATTTCAGCAATGCCGGGCATTTGAATTGACTCCCTCCTCTGACGTAACCTCCCACCTAACACATACGGTTATAAACTCCCCCTATTGCTACTACACTTCTGCATTCCACGAGTTGTCCCCCTTCACTCAATTCCATTTTTTTTTTATTCCCTCGTTCTCCTTCTATTTGTCCTTCCTACCCCCTCCCCCATTCGCTCTTCTCTCTTCACTCGCTCTTTTTTTTGTGTCTCGTTTTAGCCTTCTGGATACCCAGAGCACGTATTAGACTAAATGATCCATATCATACTTGGACAAAGGAGACGAATTCGTTAGATTTGATTTTTTTCTTTATCTGATTCCCTTAAAGACTAACCATTTCTCATCTGTTGAATTTCGTATGAGAGGCAATGGTTTGAAAGAAAAATTGTATTTACCTCACCTAAGGGCCATAAATAATTCATTGTAATTGTATGACTCTGTAGATCCGGTAAATTTGAAATTCAGTTTGAGGCTGAATTTAGTTTATGTTGAATTAGTTTCCTAGGTTAATCGAGAAATTATTCACACTTAGAATACCACAAATTGATCATCCTCCTGTCTAACTTGAAAATATTATAATGAGATTCTTTGTTCTATTCATTCAAAAAGAATATACTTATCTGACTAATGATATGATATTTATTTATTCTTGTGTGTTTTAGCTCGTGGCAAGTTTGAAGGAGTCTGTGATGCATACAGTAAGGATGTAAAAACACAAGACAGAGGAGGAACAAGTCAAGGCAGTGGTGCAACGACTCTCGGGGTCATGCTCCGGTCACTGACATCCAACGATGCCCTCCAACGCTGGTCAAAGGAAAAGAAGAAATAACTCTCTCACCATCCTTTTCACTCTTTCATCTGCCGCCAGCGGACATGGAAAATCAACTTTGCCCTTTCTCTGGTGCGACGTATTCAAGATGCTGAGGATCATTACATGAGGGAAAGACTCGAGTCAAAACTCAAAGTGGAACATTGGTGATATATAAAGTTTAACACAGTTGAGTTTGTTTCATAACCAAAATTGTGGTTTCATAAACGATGGAACAATTTTCCGCATGTCAAACTATACTCCTACCGGTTAGTTAAGAACCTTGGAGAGTACTGGAGTTTGGTGATAAGACGAGCAAGTTTTGATGGCTGTGGTTTAAGATCATCCCAACAATTTGAACATCATCATTCATGAGTTAATCATGGCGAGAGATGAATTTGAACATTTTGATAGAGTTTGACTTCTACGGAGACATCTAATTTCAAAGATATCTTCCAAATGAAGTGATTTAAAGAAATTCTCAAGAATACCTTTTTTGTAGAGAATTTAATTGTCTACAAAAAAGATTACTTGACATTTCGTTCTAAATCCACTAGTTTCGGAGATATTTACAAAATATTAGAATTCATCTCATTTCTATCACCTCTCAATGACTTCATCACTCCAGAATTGCATCAGAGCCGAGTGGAATCCGTGCAGAAAAAAAAAGTCGAGATAATGCTGAAAAGTAGCCCTCGTTTCGCAGATCCTTTTTTACTCAAGGGCTTTTCCCATCGTTTGTTTCAGTCGAAATGCGATGCAAGCCCTGGCATGAGTCAGAGAAGGGAGAGCAGTGAAGAAGGATAATCCGCCTTGACGGAACGACTAGCACCGGTTGAATTGAGATCAGGAGAGTGTTATATACATTGGGTAGGTTTTTGAGTTTGTAGGGCTCAAATGGGGGCTGGTAGAGTGACTAGTATGAAAGAAGGGAGGCAGAAAGTGTTTGAGTGTAGAAGTCGTCAAAAGCATCAAAAGGTGGCTTTACCATTGTCGCCTTAAACCATGCTTATCGTTTGTACTGAACTCCTAATTGGAGTTGTAAAACTTCTTCAGTCAGCTGAATACCTTTATCAAGTTACTTATCCATAAAGCCTTTGCTGTAATGGTTTTATATATTTATGAAAGTTTGTTGAGTCCAATAAAACATTGGAAAATCATCATTCGTTATTCTATTGTTTGTGAATTGTGTCTTTGAATGTATACAAAGAGGATTGTTGAGAGTGTCTTGAGAATTTCAAAGTCATAGCATTTTTACGAGCATACCATCAACGATACAATTGTCTCTTGCCTACACTCAAGGCTTTCCCATTCCTTACATTCATGAATGATGAATTTTTCAATTCATAATAACTGGATAAAGTAAGATGGATTGATACTATCTACTTTAGACCATCAAATTTAGAAGCTAAGAGTTGTCAAGAGCCATAGAAATGACAATAAAGGAAAATCCAACAAGTCAGGGGATAATCCACTTATGGAACCAGTGGAGGAAAGAAGAATGATGTTTTGAGTGCTACGTACGTGCCTGACTCGTTGCTCCTTCCCGTGTATTTTAAAATTCTGGGTGAGCAAAGTTTCAGGTGTGTTTGTGACACTTTATGTCAACTGTAACATAAATCAAAAGGATGGAAATAAAAAAATTGCAACTTGGAAGAAAGATGGAGTCGGTGAAGAATGAAGAATTATTGATGTTGGACCAGAGGTACTTGACCAATTTCTTCCTTTTTCTCTACCTTCCCTTCTTTCATACCATCATTTTCAGCTAATGGCCACTGATTCGTTCGAGGGGAATAGGACAATTGGTCGATCCACTGAAACAACGGCCTCTGTATTATTGACTTTTCTCCTTCACCAACTTCAAATCCTTAAACCGGTCTTTTCTTCTTCGAGTGCTATTCACTACCATCTTTCTTATTTAAGGGTAAAAATGGAAGAATGGGTGGGGTTTTTTTTTTCTTTTCCACCTCCTTTCTCATTCGGATCTTTCTAGATGAAGGAGCATGATGATACTCTTACGCCTGAAATTTGCTTTTTACCTGGCCAAATTGGCTCCCTCATTGTGGGGTTATTTAATGAAAAGGTGAGCAAAGTTTCAGGTGTGTGAGTTAATCAGGGTGGCAACATGATGAAAAGATATTTAATGAGTCAAGTTTAGGTATCCAACGGTTGATTAAGCGCTGGACTTGATTATCAGAAAGCGATGACTAAATTTATCAGAACGTCATTGCTTTATTGAAAAACTTTAAAGAATTTGTTCTAAAAATAGAGTTTGTCTCTCATGTTTGATGATTGCAGACAGCTGGAAGCATGTGGGTAATGGCTGAAGTCATACGTTTTATTGAAATCCTTGAAGTCAACACTTAATTCAATCAAGTCAATTGCATTTTGTAGGAGTGCGTAGTACTGACTTTATGCATGTATTCTGATGTGTTTTTGCTTCATTACACCTAAAATATTTCAACAATAAAATTACATAATTATTGACTTTATTCTGATCTTTTAGTATCAATTGCTGTCATTCGTAACACACATCAAGGAAATTATCTTCGTGAGAATGATTAGTTATCCTCACCACAAGAATGTACATAGAATACCAATCCCAGGATTGAACATGCGAAATAAAAAACTCTTGTGGATTGAGCTTGATACCGAGATATCCAAGAAATCCTTCATTTGTCCAGAGGTAACGAGGTTTATCTAATACATGACGTAATCCATGTTGTTATGTGAAAATGAACCAATTCACGATATGCGATATTCATAAATAGGTCAGCGTAATAGTGACACCTTGTTTTTTTTTTTTTTTTTAAATCCTTTTCACAATCTATCCTCCTTCTCCTAACCTCCTAGCTCACACGCAAAATTGCGTGACCTTAGAGGCGCGCCTGCGTCTCAAACCGCAGCCTCATATTTCTCATATATATTTTTTTTAATCACAGCATGTCTTCACAATTTTTTCCTCTCCCATCGACCTCATTCAGGCCTTTATGTGTGCTTTTTCCTCTCCTCAACTACCACGGTTTAGTTTCCACTGAATAATTGTTATGTAACTTCTAGGTTATACGTGTTTCTCTCCATCTTTTTTCCTTCTCAAGTCCACAGGGAAATGTGTGATTATATTTGATTTATATTTTTCCCAAGGCTTGAATGAAAAAAAAATATTCTGCGGGGATGAATAAATTCCGGTGTATGAGAGATTCTGTGTTAAAGTATTTTATGCTCATGCAATTGGAGATACTGGGAGTTACGTTTTAATAAGAAATTATAGTTTATTGCGATTTTGATGATTTATTTCAATGGATTTTTTTATTTCATGAGACATTTGTAGCGACGAATCGTGCAATAATGAAGAAATAATTTTATGATTTTTTTTTTTATGTGAATTCTTTGACTTTTCATGGTAGTACCGGATCAATTTAAACGTAATTTTTCTTGGTGCTCACTTCACTCCACAGCACGCACCTAAGGAAAATTACTGAGGCTATCGATTGATTCCAACTCCCCCACATCCACCTCAACTCTTGCTATCCAACTATAACCCCCTTCTCAACTCCTTGCCGAAGATATTTCCAGTCAAATCAGCCATCTTGCCCGAGCCCAGAGTACCATTAAAGTTAAACGAACGAGGAAAGTAATCCATTCGACTGTTCACTCTATTCCACTCATTCTTTATGACGATAAAAATATTCCAACTTCTCTGTTAAACTCAATTTGAATCAAACTCCATTATTTTCACAGGTTATCGATAAAATTTTTGTTCGATAAACCACAAAGTTGTCTAATGACATTGAGACTCGTTTAAAATTCCCGCCATTTCAGCTCCCATAATAATTTATCCACCATTCAAAAAGTTTATCATTTTTCTCTACAATTCCCCCAGAAAAACCGTTGCATTTCATGACTAACTTCTGGAATTCCTCAATTACAATTTGAATTACCCACGCAATAAATATGTCACGTGATCCTAAAATTCAATACAGTGTCTCTGGGAATCCCCTAAAGCTCTGAAAAAGTAGTCTATTATTCACTTCCCTCATTCAAGGACTTATTTAAACTTTGAAATAACAGTTAAAATGTAAATGGCGAAACTAAGATGTCGTCAGAAAGTTTCAGAAAAACTAGAGACAAAAAGACAAAAAAAAACACCTAACGACTGTAGAATTGAAGAGTGGAAGGGAGAGTTTCAAATGGCCTCACTGGACGCTGGCAAATACTCAGACAGTTTACCTGACTCTTTTCAGCGCGTAAAACCGGCATCTGGAAAATAAATTGTGAAAATGCAAAGCTTCAACGTTATAGCTACATATATACCTGACCATGCACTAGGTAGACAACCCGTTGTACTGTCATCAAAAGTGTAGGGGGTGAGGGAGAGGGGGGAGAGAGAGGGGAGGCTTATGAATAAATATGGAACAAGTTTTGTCGTATGAATATTTTGTCTACTTCCACTGAAAATATGAACAGCAGCGAGAAAATGATAAAAACTGAGTGAATCCAACTTATTTTAAATTCAATATTAATTTTTATTACTTTAAACGCAAATTACTTCAGCACAGACTTCTTCAAGCTCATCACCATAACCGAAAAGAATAACCCAACCTCAAATTTTTTATTTTTTCTCCTCAAATTGTCTGCATGAGAAAAAAAAGAGAAAAAATGAAGTTGTAATATTTTCCATCATAACCTCACATTTTCATGTTAAATCCCTATTAAATCAAATTAGCCCCACAAAAGTGCTTACCACATTCTACCTAACCAACAGTCACAAATGACAAAGAAGAAGAATTTTATTTTTATTATTAATTTGAACCCCCTCCCCCCTCCCCCCTCCCTTTAACAATAATAGTATTTATTTTGCCTCGTCACATCTCCATCCTCTCTGACCTCGAACATAATCATTCTCGTAATTTTAATTAAACTGTGAAAAAGACATGAAATTTGTTGAAACTGCGGTTTTTGTGGTTATACGTGAACAAACCCCCCCTTTACCCCTCCAACACTCTCGTATACTTGAATAAATTCCAATTTATGGATGGCATCGTTAATTACGTACTGCGAAAGAGAGAATGGGTTGAGAGGGAGATAGCAATAGTTGAGAAGAGTGTGGGGGGAGGGGGGATGGGGTGGATGATGAATTAATTGTTGAAATGCTTTAATGGGTAACGATCACAGAACAGTTAGAAGTACAATCGTAGAAACGTTATGAAGATAAATTTAACTCGTTAAATTTTGCACTCAAAGTGCAATTTTTTTTTTTTGCCATTTGAAGTAGAAATTAGTTGCGGCAGTTTCAAGTTGACAATTGGTGATGGAGAAAATCGAATGCCCTCCCCCCCTCCACCCTTAGTCCTTTGTTTGTCAACCCCCTCCCTTCCTCCACCCACCGTCTTAAGATGAATCGAGAGTAATACATCTATTGGGTGAAGGCTCTTTTAGGTTATTGAAGTAATTCGAGCGGATTTAAAGAGCTCATTCGGTGGTTGGTGCTGGGTCGGATAAAGTTGGTAGGACTGTCTTTGGGATAAAATGGACGATGAAAGTATTACATGAAGACTAACCTAAAACTTTGCAACTGTAATTTTCTCTTCATCGATTCTTGAGACAGGGGTGAGGGGGGATGGGGAATTAATGAATAATCTTACAGGGATATTGAAAAGTTTTGGTGAAGATTTTTATCAAAAGTTTGATAATACTCGTTGTTATGGAGATTGGAGAAATGAAATTATCAAATTTTTTTTTGTGGTTATCAGAAATTGAAGTGACGCCATGATATCATTACATTGCATTCTCCAGTTAACCTAACTTATATCATAAAAAAAATTCCCTAGGATATAGGGTTGTGACGTCATAATGTGCTAGAGTGCTTTTTATCAGTCTAGTTTTAAATTTAAACGATGAAAATTGGATTGACATAAAATAGCCTAATTTCTTGAGTAATATCATAACCTAAAAAAATTTACAATTTTCCTCATAATTCTTGTATAAGGTATATTAACATATTATTCGCCTCCATTATTCTTTTCTTTCGCCAAGCATATTTTCGACCGTTAACAATGACCAGAGTTTCTTGTTTCATTGTTATGGTAAAATTCCCCCTCCCTCCCCCCTAACCTAGCAATAACATTGGGAAGGAACGCGCTTGAATCGTTTGGACGGGCTTGCAACATAATAGAATACATAAATGTGGAATCAGCCCAGTGGCATTTCTGTGATGCAATAACCGCAGTGAAAAATAAAATATAAGCAAAAAAATAAAAATAAAAAAATTTCATGTACATAGAATTTGTGACAGACGTGATAGGAAAAAGGGGAAGTGAATCATGATGGGAGGGTAAAAAAAATTACAAAAATGGCAAAACCAATTCACGCCTACCGGTGAGAGGTATTGTCCAGTCGACCATTTGCATTTTTGAGGTACACGTGTCAGTGAACTTACTGAACTCTAGATCCTTATCCCCTGTATATCTTGAAATATATGACTTTTTTTTTACTCGAGAGAATTTCAAATGAAAAAGAAAATAAACCTAGAGTATAAATTTTTTTTATTTCTTCTCTCTCTCTCTTGATGCTTTCTTCGTTGTTCGTTACTTGAGAGAAAAGTGCGCCCTCTAGTTCTACAGTTTCGTCCTTTTTCCGTCACTTTTCAAGTGCCACCAACGGAGGTGGAGGACTTTTACGTTTCCGCAACTGTGAGACCATGGTTTTTACCCCAACTATTGCCGTCTCTCTCTCTCTCTTACACCCACTATCTCATCTACTTTTTTTCTTCCTCTGTTTTTACCTTCATTTCCTATAGTCCTCGTGGGTGGCCACGGGTACAACCAGAGTAACGGAACTCCAGCGTTCGGATATACCTCAGTTTGCACTTACGATAACTGTGTGGGACAGCTACGGGCTGTAAATCGATTTAGATTACGTCAGTACTCCAGACTTCTCTGGATGTTTCTAATATAAATGAACTTTGAGACAACTGTAACTGATGCCCTGTCTCATATCATTGTTTTTTTTTTATTAACAAATTATAAATTATTATTACATAAAACGAGCGAAATAAAAATCTGTCTATCATATTGAGAAAAAAAAGCATTCGATTTCATGAATTTTAAATTTTTTCTTCATCTTTAATTTTCAAAAAAAATCTCTTCGACATTTGAGAGAATATTTTTTTTACCGACTGTTGGCAAAACAGGGATTGCTCCTCGCGTGGTCGGTACCGACAGTCGGTAAGGTAGGCATTTCCTCCAAAATAAGGGTGGTAAGGCTGGAAATTGTTTTATCGACACCGTCAAAGGGAGTTAGTGGATATTCCGCAGTCCCCATCGACGCCATATTAGTTGGTTCGTCTCATGTTATTCTGGAGAGGTGTCGAACGTTAATTCGAAACAAATTGGAATAATACGTACGTAGAATTAAATATTAAAAATGCTGTCGCAACAATTGGTGAGGAGATTTGCTACCAGTGCCCTTCGCAGGTCTGGACATGAGGAAGTTGGAGGTAAACCTGGACGTGTGAGTAATATGTGAATTTTTCTATTGCATAACCCATTTTTTTTTAATTACGAATTTTATATAAATTATAAAGTGGTTATTGAGGATTCAAAGACGAGAGTTTCTGATTTTAGAACCTGCCATTCAAACTTGGTAATAGGTACAAGTTGACGGCTTATTTCATGCTGTTCTTTGGAAGTGGATTTGCAACACCTTTTCTCATTGTTCGTCATCAAATGCTTAAGTAAATTGTAAGTTTAATTACCAAAATTATCAATGAACTAATAATCAAATTTGTGAATTTTATTAATTATGCAAATATCTCAATAACGAGTGATTTTAGAGAAAAAATGTCAAGAGACATTTTTTGTAGATGACAAAATTCTCTATAAAAAATGTTTCCTGACATTATCTTGTAAAATTGATAATTAATGAGATAATCAGATAATATCATTTTTATATGAAAATGAAATCCTCAAAATTCTTGAATTCCAGGTAATTCTTCTTGGAGTATAGTAGAAAGGCGCCCCTAGAGAACTTCAAAATCTTAAACCATGTATATACTTAAATGTTAAAGAAAATCAGTGTTTCTGCGCCAGGAAAAATCATGAAACGTAATAAAACTCTCTTTATTTGATAAAAATCAATAATTCATCATTATTATCTAATATCCTTATAAAAAAAATTATATCATACTCTCCCCCTTGCTTAAGAAAAAAATCTAAAATTAAATTTCTACCATAAAAAAAAAAAAAAAAATTATAATAAATTCATTTTTCCCTCAAATCTCTCAACTTTCCTCAACTAATAATTTTTTTTTTTCGATTTACTTCACTTAAAATAATTTTTCACTAATAGATTATCATCTCAAGTTTTTTTTACAACTGACAAAAATTATTTGAACCCTTTTTACACATCACAAAGTCTTGGAGAATAATTCAGGAATTGTTTCTCACTGAGAAATATTTTTCCTTCAATTCTCGATTAATTATTTGTCATCTGTCAAAGTCTGGAAAGGGTACTGGTGGCCTATGTGCCTTTCTAGGTCCATAATTGGTCACATAAGGATGTTTACACTCTGGACAATGGCCACCATGTGATCTGTATGAGTCGATGCAGCAGACTGGAATTGTTTTTAATTTTTCGCGTTCTTTTTCAGTTTTTTTTGGAAGTAAATTGATTCCATAAACAAGAGGTTGATCATCGTCTCTAGTTCTTAAAAAACGTTTGACTAATTTTTTTTTCTTCTTCCTGGGCCTCTCGAAGATGAGATCCTCGTCGTCTGATTGACAGTGATTGTGGAGGGGAGGAATTAAGGGCTGTTTCAGGGACATTTCTATCTCGTTTTTAGGGGAAATTGAGGAATTTTGAGATTTCTGACGTTTACCACAGCAGAGGGTCCATAGGACTATCAAACCTACTAGGATCACTGCTAGGAGGGATGCCAGGATTGCTAGGAGGACTGATGATGTCGTCCAGAGCTGGAAAATTGGGATAATTGGGTGATTCAGTGGTAAAATTGATGATAAATCAGACGTGATTTATAGTTATTGATTTATCTTGAAACTGAGTGACTTTAGGTGGAAATATCAAGAGACCTTTTTTGTAGAGAATGCAATTTCCTACAAAAAATGTCTTATGACATTTTTCCATAGGATTGCTCATTCTGGAGATGAATGAATAATTAACGAGAATAATTATTTCATGAATTCACCATATCATAACATCCATCTACAAAAGGATTCGTGCAAGATTTGCACACTCTCGAGCCAATACTAGGCTGATGGGTCCCCAGAGGACATCTTTTACATCTAGCTGATAGATCTTGACTGTGATAATGAGGAGAACAAGGAACTGGAACAATAAAAAATGTAAAAATGTATTAAAATCGCAGTCAACTCAACTGGAACCTTAGTTCTTCATGAATATCTCTGAATCCAAGGGAGATACAAGAATTTCTCAAAAGACCTTTTTTATAGCTCTTATTCCACTCCATAAAAAAGGTCTTATCATAAATTCTTCTATCTCCTCTAGATTCAGAGATATTCACCAAAAACTCAAGTCTCACATGAGTTGAATGTCATTTCATTTGATTAAAACTAGAATAAATCAAATGAAATAGTGAAAAAAAATTCATCAGTACCACAATGACTATATTCAAGACCATATCCAGCAGGACACCCAACAAGTAGTCCAACTTCTCCATCAGCATCTCCCCTACTCCTCTCAAATCTCCCATAGGCTCTTCTACCTCTTCCCCCTTCACTCCTCCCATAATCCAAAATTCTACTCTGAATAGGTACCAATTTATCCACTGGACGATTGGGCAACCTAAAAACAACTGTTGTTAAAGTTTTCTATAGAGATAATCGTCTGAAAATATTCCAAAAAATTTGTCAAAACAACTCACTAGTTTTTCTCAAAATAATTCGTAAATTTTGAATCAATAAATATGCAATTTTATCTTGTACAGCTTTACGACACCTGAGGCCACATTGTGATGAACTAATGGGAAATAATTTTGATGGATTTGATGGTACAACTAGAACTCTTATTGACACCTGAAAAAAACTTTGGAATTTTTTAATTCATTTTTTAAAATTTTTAATAAGGTGAATTTGAAGTAAAATAGGGGAAATTTTCTATTTTACTCCATCTTTCCTTATTTATTATTTTTAACAATTGATTTATTTATAATTTCACTCACTTGATGACTGTGACAATGAGGTGCAAATATAAAAGCATCACATATTGAATTTTTGCATAGGATTTGATTCAATTTTGAGGGTAAATAAACAGATAAAATGTCGAGTTCTTGTTCTTCACAATTTTCCATCTTGTAACGATTACCACCACGCAGTGAATAACGAGGTAGTGTTACAATCTGAATACTGTGCTCATAGATATTTTCAACAAGTTCTTCATTATCTGGATCAATGTATGTTACAATGCAGGAGTAATTCCCTGCGTCTTTGGCATCAACATCGTATAATTCGAGATTTCCATTTTTTCTGATAGTTCCTAAATCGAAAGAAAGATACAAAATCATGAATATCTCTGCATCTAGAGGAGATATCAAAATTTTGATAGGAACTTTTTTTGTAGAGCAGAAAGAGAGGTAAAAAAAAGGTTTTATCAAAAATTTCGTTATCTCCCTTAGATTCCGAGATATTTACCAAAAAGTGATCAGTTTTGAACTTATATTGATTTTAATAAACCAACAATTATTCTTTAATTACCAGAAATTGGAAAAGTATCGAGTCTAGTCCACGTGTAATTGGGTCGACTGATACTCATGACCCAAGTAATCTCCTCGCCCTCATGATTGCACGGAATATTCAGGTCTGATCCAGGAAATGACAGGATCTCATGTTCTTTAATAATGATACATGGATAATTAATTTAACATCACTCAGGCCTTAATTTAACCCTTACCATGACCCCTGACCTCGTCGCCTCGAAGTAGATCCTCCAGGTCACCAGGTCTGATGTATTTCAGACCCTTGGCTTCAGCAATCTGACGACGAGAGCGCGGGAGAACATCTCCAAGAACTCCAGAAGACGTTAGAATCAATTCGTCACCAATTTCATTGAATTTTCGACAAGAATAAGTCGATATTCTGTCCAAGAGGTCATACCTCATCAAAAGCATCTTCCGGAGGTTGGATACAGCGTCGTCAAGATCACAGAGACATCCCTCACAATTTACAGAACTATTTCTGACCACTGAATGATCGCTTCTGGATGAATTCTGATATTTCACCTCTCGAATATTTTTATTGTCATTTTTACTCCCTTGTTTTGACTTTTTCATTCCATTTTTTGAGGCAGATTTAGACTTTTTGGAAGCAAATTTTTTTTTAGGGACTGAATGATTTTTTTTATTCAATGATTTTGATTTTTCAGATTTTTTTGACGTTTTCTTATGCCGATTGATATTTTTTGAACAAAGATGACGACCAATTTTTATACTATCCGAATCCTCAGTAATTCCTTTGAGCGTTCTAACTTTTCTACGATTTATCCTCTTTTTTTTATTTGAAATTTTTCCCTCCCCCTCCTCCTTCAAAATCTCCTGAATCTCCTTTCCAATTTTGTCTACCTGCTCATCACCATAATTTTTTTCAAGTTTTTTTTTAGATTTTTTGGTCTTTGATTTTGGAGATTTTTTATTTTTCGGTTTAACCACTTTTTTATCCGGTTTTTTCGTCGGTTTTTTCTTCCTTGAATCATTTTTTGATGATTTCTTCTTTTCATTAATTTTTTTTTTATTTTTCTTGGGGACTTTTTTATTAGAAATTGATCTTTGTTCGATTTTTGTTGATGAAGACGAGTCTTTTATCATTCTCTGAGTTAAATTTTGAGCAAATTTGTTGGAGGAGTCATCTAATTTCTTCCTAATTATCTGAAGAGTGGTATTAACATTTTTTTGGAGGTTAATTATCTGTTCGATGAGACCCCTCAACGATTTTTTATCATTCTCATTAGCAAAGATATTGGACTCGAGATAGTCTAACCTCCAATCATCTTCTCTCTTCGATCTTTTATGATTTTTCACTGGTACCCTTTTCTTCTTATTACTCACCCCACCCTTTGCCTCTTTCTTATGATGCATAGCATACAAAATCCTAATTTTCTCATCCAAATCATCTAGATGATGCGGTAGTGGCCTATCAGAATCCTCTAAACTCATAACATCAACTTTTCTTCTCTTCCTACTCAATTTCTTCTTCAACTCCTCTTCCAATTTCACCCTAATCTTCTCCACAATATTCTCCCTCTTAATTTTATCCTTCCAGAGATTTCTCTTCTTCCCTGGAGTTCCTCTCAAGTTCATTTTCCTTTCACTGGAGCCAGAGGTCAATCGAGTTGAAGATGATGATAGAGAAGAAATATGATTTCCAATTGAATTCCGATTTTTTACTGATTTTTTAATTTTTTTGAGGTTAGAATCTGATAAGTCTATAGAGAACTCTGATTTTGTCTCCTCGTGGGGCTCACCAGCGCTACCAGGTACCTCTTGAATGACCTTGACGGATAGATGAGGGTCAAGGTCATGAAGAGATGAGCCAGATACTGAATTGAGGATTTTATCAGCAACGTGGGAGATCATGTCGTCCAGACTCTCACCATCGAAATAAACATCATCGAGATATGATTCATCTGATGATTTCGATCTCTTTGACTCTTTCTTCTCTCTCTCATGATGTTTATCATTGACCCTCGAAGATAATTTCTCAGCTGTACGTTTCTTCTTTCTCAATCCTTCAGTCTTATCAACATAAACAATGATCTTCTCCAGACTCCCCAAATTTTGATTTTCCACCAAATTCTTCACTGTTGGAATTATACTACTGAGATTAAACGATTTTTGATCATTCTGATGGATCTTCAAGGGCTCCAGGACATTTGAGGATGATGACGGATTAGGTTTTTTGGAAGATATATCCGCCATTTTAGATTTCAAATGTTCAACTTGATTAATTTCTCTGGAAGGCTTTGAACGCAGATGGGGCTTGTGATGAGGTTTCGGATGAGTTTTCGGTGGAGGATGATGCATCTTTTTGTGGTGATCATGGATCCTTTGATTCTGATGATGATGGTGATGATGATGATGATGAGGAGAATGAGACTCTTGGTGATGTCGATTTTTCTTCCTGCGATGATTCTCATGATATTCATGTCTATCCTCTTTGGGCATGAATTTGGCTGCCGATTGATGGACAATCTCGGTGTAGCCATCATCTCCATTTGCTTCATCATCATCTGGATTAACGTTGATCCTTGGTTCAGGTATTGTAGAGTTGCCATTACCGATGACATTGTTGATGACTTGCTTCATCTTGTCAAAAATACTTCTAGGATTTTTCGTCTTGGATTTAGGATTGGAATTTCGTGGATTTTTTATCATGCTAAAGACCTTGTTCATCAGTTGAGGAGTGTTACCAGAATGTTTTACACTTTTTTTTAAAGGTTTTGTTTCTCTCTTGTGGATTTTTTTATCTCCATGTTTTTTAGAATTTTTTCTTGATTTTTTAGATTTTGGTTTTTTCAAGGGATGAGACTTTTTGTGGTATTTTGAGGTTTTTGCTTTTCTTTTTGAATTATTGATGGATAATAGAGACCTCCTAAACCCCTGAATGAGTTGTTTATCATGAGAAATAGGTAATGAAGGTTTAGAATTATTTAAAGACATCTCTTTATTCAAACTGAAAATTCTTCTCCTTTGATGTCTGTGTTTTCTTCTTTTGTGACATTTCTTTTTCCTCTTTCTCCGGTTTCCCGAGTTCCTTTTGATTAATTTCAAAGAACTGTTGAGTTCTCCATGGACATGAGCTTCAATCGTGGCATCAGTGGCTTGAGAAATTTGTGCATAATTGAATGGAAAAATTGTTTTGTATTTGGGAGTTGTGGAATTATTAACTTTTTCATTCTGATTGTCGTTGAAATCATCAGCAGTTGCTGATGGCATTATGACAAATTGTTTTGAATTTTTTTCATTGGAATTTTCTGATTCTGGAGGGTCAAACACAGCTACTAGCTCAGGAGGTTCACATTTGTACATGACATAGAGTTCCTTCGGTGGAAATTCAAAATTTACCATTCTGATGAATTTTGAGTTGTTCATTTTGATGAGTAACGGAAGATTCTTTATGTCTCGAAGAGAATTCTGTGGTTGAACCTGTCTGTCTTCATGTTTTTTAACATCCTGATGCCTGAGTAATGGCACCTGAGGCTTGCTGATCGATGGATTAGCATTTGAAGACGTGACATCATTACGAATCTTCAATCTACGATTTTTATCATTATTCTTACTGTCTCTTGGAGACTCTTCAGCAGACAATCGAGTTATTGACTTTATTGTTCTCAATTTAGGCTTGAGAGGTTTTAAATTCTCATCTCCAACATCTCCAATACCTTCAGGTCTTGGTATCTGATCTTCAACACTTCTTTTATTCGTAAATACATTATTGTGTTCTTTTTTGAGAAGCAATGTATAACAAGTGGTTCCAATGGCATCAACCTCATCAGTAACATCCTCAGATTGTTCTTCAATATTGTCATCAGATTCTCCTTCATCAAAATCAGGTAACCCATCATTCAATCCAGCATCCCCTCCATCATAGTCAGATTCCCCTTCATCATCCTGATCATCATAATAACCCATACCCCTAACATTCCTCCTCTTATAACTACCACCATCAGGAGTTCCAGTGAGTTCTTTGTCCCAAGATCTTGTCCCTCCAACATGATATTTCGTTGTCTTCTCAGTTGGCCATTCTGTACCAGGTGGATTCCAGCTTTTGGTGGTCCTCCTCGATCCTCCAGATTTACCAAAATTCTTGTCAACAAATACATCCGAAGGTTTCTCATCATCAACGACATTCGCTTCAACTTTTGGATCATAATAGAGTTTAAATTCTTTCGTCGTAGTTTCAAGATTCACTGGAGTTATCTTCATGGTCGTATCCTCAATTTTCCAAGTCACCAGCCCCTGATTGACAACGAGATCATCCTTATCTGGCTCTTCACACTTGAGTTTATGGTTCTCTTCGTTCTCGTCATAGTCCAATCTAAGAACATTGACTGTAAATGCTTGTTTATTCTTCTTGTAGTCCTTGTGAACATCCTCAAGAAGTCCAGAGTCCCATTTGTCATAGCCCCCCAAGTGGTATCTACCAGTACCTTCTGTCGGCCATGATGTCACCTGTTTGTTATTTTTTTTAGCCTTTCTCTTTGATCTTTTCTCTTTCAAGTGCTCGAGTTGAGCCTCTTCTTGCTTTAGGACCTTCTCTTTCTCGATCAATAAATCTTCTCGTCTCAACAAGGATTCCTGCTTATTTTTCAGGATTTCCTTGGTGTCCATCAGGGCTTGAAGAGATGTTAAGAGTTTCCCCTCGCGTTTTCGACTCTCACCACTTTTTTCATCACTAGTCTCGCCATAATCCTGCCAATCACCTTCGGGGATCTCTTCATCATAGCCTTCATAGTCGTCAATCGATATACTATCGTCAGTGAAGTATTCAATGTCTCCGTAATCACCATTGGTGGTTTTTGGAAGGGATTGAGTTGTTTTGGGTTGTTGTGATGCTTTTGAAGATGATGGTATAGGTTTTCGTGTTGTTGGAGGCTTTTCAGGTTCAGGTTTATCATTTTTTGACTTATCTTCTTTCGGTTGAGGCTTATTTTCTCTATTTTGATCATTAGAAGGACTTTCATCATGACCTTTTGGTTCCTCCTTGTCTTGATCATCACTGGACGCAACTTTATCACGATTTTGTGACTCATCCTCGTCTTGACCATGATTAGAAGAACTTTGGTCATGATTCTGTGGTTCATTTTCCTCTTTGCCATCATCAGAAGTACTTTTATCATTATTTTCTGATTTATCTTCATTGATTGGACTCTTGGAATTATTTTCATCACTTGGACCAGAAACTCTGTCATGATTATGTGGTTTGTTCTCGTTTTGACTAGCATCAGAAGAATTTCCATCATTATTTCCTGATTGATCTTCATTAATTGAACTCTTAGAATCATCTCCTTCACTAGAACCAGAACCACTGTCATGATTCTGTGGTTCATTCTCGTTTTGACCAACATCCGAAGGACTTTCATCATTTTTTCCTGATTGATCTTCATTAATTGAACTCTTAGAATCATCTCCTTCACTAGAACCAGAACCACTGTCATGATTCTGTGGTTCATTCTCGTTTTGACCAACATCCGAAGGACTTTCATCATTTTTTCCTGATTGATCTTCATTAATTGGACTCTTGGAATTATCTTCATCACTAGAACCAGAAACACTGTCATGATTCTGTGGTTCGTTCTCATTTTGACTGTCATCAGAAGAGCTTTCATCATTATTTTCTGATTGATCTTCATCAATTGGACTCTTAGAATCATCTTCATCACTAGAACCAGAAACACTGTCATGATTCTGTGGTTCGTTCTCATTTTGACTGTCATCAGAAGGGCTTTGATCATGATTCTCTGATTGCTCTTCCTCAGTCACATTACCAGAATCTTCATCATCACTTGGAGGTGGAATGGTTCTCTCTTCATCATCCTCAATACCAACATCAACAGTATCTTCATCTCTCTCATCACCTTCATTTTTTTCCTCTGGCTCAACAAAAACTTGATCTTCATCATTTCGATCTTCATCTTCATTCTCTGATGCGTCAGTATCTGGACGTTCACTCTTCCAGGGTCCATGTTGTCGAAGAAGACAATTTTCTTCATACTCCGGTGGATATTCAGTCGGACGTCCAGAGTCATCGTCGTCATCCTCCCCACGCCACTCTCTCTTTCGTTTCCGTTTTTCTCCATTATCACTCATTTCACTCTGGACATTATCCGCTGTCTCATCATTATGATCTTCATCCTGATCAGGTCCAGTTGTACCACGAACCGTAGCTTCACCTGGAGCTTCCGTCCACTCATCATTCGCCAATCTATTAACCTGGGTAGGTTGAATCCTCTGATCAAATTTGTTGACCTTGAAATTTTTCCGCATGAAGGTTTCATCTTGAACCGGAACTCCCTTTCTCGTGAAATCCTCCATGAATGTGAATGGCTCGAAGGGGACTTTGGACCAGCTCTCATAGACCCTGGTAAATCCCACAGGTGTGTGGAGAGGAATTGTAGTATCATTGTTAACCCATTCACCGTGCATCAGGTCAAGAGAAGCAATGGGCTTGATCTTCAAGTCCTGAAGAACTTCCTTTGACCTCTTATCAACATCAACTCTGTTCAAATCCATCGAAACTGTTGATGTCTCCTCAGAATTCATCAGTCTTCGTCGTCGAGAGTTGCGATTGCTTGATCGTTTTCGCTGTTGATGCTGAAGCTGATGATAATTTGGCATACACATGACTTCAGTGACATACTCATCACTGTCAACAGTCACGGAAGAGTCCTCTGTGTCCAACACATGAAGACAGATTCTTTTCGTGGCTGATTCAGGTGCAACTTCAGCCTGTTTACTCTCCTCAAGAGCTGGCTCTTTCTCAGATTCCTCCCCTCCATCGTTCTCAATAATTCTCATTGCTAGAGTAAAATTTGGCTCATCTTCACACTCCTCATCAGACCCTTCATTAGTGTCTCGATCATAGTCTGGGGGTGGCTGTGACTTCCAAATGTCTTCATTCTCATCAAAAATATAGTCACCCGATGACTCATCCGGCTCTTCATCCCCTTCACCCCGAGTTGGTGTTGTCTCACGTAATTGAGGTGTTGATGAAGTTGATGTTTCGGAAGTAGATTGAGTGATTAATGTTGATTCAGTTGGAGGAATTCCAGTGGAGATTCTCTGAGAAATTGTAGACATTTCTTCTTCAAATTTTGCAGTTGATGAGATAATTTCTGCTGTTGAGGATTCTTCATAAGTTGATGATGAATATTCTTCGGTTGATGATGATTGCCCATGAGTTGATGAGAATTCATTGAAAGTTGATGATGTTTCTGCCTCTGTTGATGATGATTCTGCCTCTGTTGATGATACCTGATCAACCGTTGATGATTCTTCTGAAGTTGATAATGCCTCAGTACTCTCTGTTTTATCACCAACATTTTCATTATCATTCTTTTCCCCCAATTTTTTCTCCTCCTCCTTTAACCTTTCTTCCTTCTCATCAAGTTCCTTCTCCCTCTCCTCTATATCTTCTTCTTTCTGCTCATTCCATAACCTTTCAAACTCCTCTTTCTCCATCTTATACTTCTCCTCTTCCTCGTTTAAAGCTTTCTCTCTCTCCTCAAGCTGTCTCTCCTTATCAGCGATCTCTTTCTCCATTCGTTCGAGTTCATCATTCAACTCTTCCTGCTTTCGCTTCATGTCCTCAAGCTCCTGAAGCTTTGCATAATCAATCGTTGTAGTGGGAATTGTTGTGGTGGTTGGTCTGATTGTCGTTGTCAATTTTTTACGACGTTCCTCCTCAAGACGCTCTCTCTCACGCTGCCGACGAGCTTTTTCACGCTCCCATTCCTCCTGGAGACGCCTGAGCTCAGCTTCACGGTCCAATAGAGCTTTCTCTTGGTCCTCGAGTTCTTTTATTCTTTTTTCAAGTTTCTGGCGTCGATCCAATTGCTCTTCCTGCTCGTCCTTCACTTTTTCCTCGTCTTCCAATAATGTTTCTGGATTTTCTGTTATACCTTTGTCAGAGTGAGGTGATGATTCTCCAGTGATTTCTGATGCTGATTCTGATGCTTTGGATGTTGTCATAAGGGTCTGAAATAATCCTGGAGATGGTGTTTGAATTCCAGAAGGTGATGTTTCCACAGAGCTGATGAAAAACATTGGAGTTTCTGGACTTTGATGACTGGACAAAATGCTTTCTCCAGATGTCGTTTGGAATTCAAATTTTTCTACTGTAGATTCCTCGAGAGGAAGAAAAGTTGATGAGGCAATGAATTGATTTTCTTCATTAAACTCTGAAGATATTTTTTCTCCAGCTGGAATTTCAGGTATCTCTGGTGAGAAAGTACTTTCAGTTGGTAATGACTCAGTGGGAAAAATTGAAGAGATAATTATTTCCGTTTCTAGACTCAATTTTGGAGATGTATCTAATCTATTTGTTGAAGATTCTTGAGAAAACGATTGAAAATCGGTTGAGAAAATTTCTCCAACAGAACTTGCAGTTGTTTCAATTGGATTGATCAATGGAATCGGCGTTTTAGGCTCAGGACTCGAAATACCTTCATGATAATCATTAGAACCCTCTTCAGGCCTTTCCAGAATATGTGGCAAAGTATTATCCACCACAAATTCAGTAGTTGGTTCACCATTAATTGCTTTCGCTCCAAATTTTGGAGTTGTTGACCCTTTCACGAAATCAGGGAGGAATTCACGGCTGATGTGAAAAGCCTCAGTATCTCCCAAGGTGAAAGCCTCAGTTGTTCGTTTAGTTTTTCCTCCTACTTGCACTGAAGTTATTTCAAAAGTACTCGATTCATATTCCGTTATGATACTCGTTAATTGCTCAGTTTGACCTGGAGTCTCCCATGGAAATGGAGATGTTGATAATTCAGGGACTGGAGTTTCAGAAATCTCTGAAGTACTTTTCGAACTTGTGAAAGAAATTTCTGAAGTACTTGCCGATGTTGTGAGAGGAATTTCTGAAGTACTTTCTGAACTTGTGAAAGAAATTTCTGAAGTACTTGCCAATGTTGTGTGAGGAATTTCAGAAGTACTTTCCAATGTCGTGAGAGGAATTTCTGAAGTACTTTTTAAAGTTGTCAAGGCCTCGAGAGTTGTTTCAGAGCTTTGGAAAACCTCGGAAGTTGATGGAAAAGTACTAAATAATTCTGAAGTCGTTTCAAGAGCTTTTGATGAGACTGGAGAACCTTCTGTAGGTGTTGATGTTACCCCTGAAAGCTCCAAGACCATCTCTGAACTCTGAGAGATCTCAGATGTTGATTTAGAAGTCTGAAAACTCGCAGAGGGTATTTCTGGTGTTGATGATGTCTCCAACACTTTCAAAGTACTTTGATTGGGATTTTCTGAGGGCTGAGTTGCTGTTTCAAAGCTCTGGAATATCTCAGCAGCCTCGGAGGTCGTCCAGGGTTGAGTAATTCCCTCCTCTGAGTACTCGAAAAAATCTGTCAAGCCTTCAGTTTCAGTTCCAGTTTCATCCTCATATTCGTACTCGTTATCTTCAACAGGCGGTTCAGTCTCGGTTTCTGTCTCATACTCTTCAAGTCCCTCATCGAGTCCCTCATTTTCTGGGGTCTCAGGTTCTTGGGTAGAGTCATTAATAGGTGGAGACGTGGGAGTTTCAGGTGTTGGGGAAGTTTTTGTCTGGAATTTTTCTTCAGTGATGATTGAAGTTGTGATAGTACTTGAGATTGATTCAAAAGTTGGAATGAATTTTGTGTTTATGAGAGTTTCTGATGATGGATTTGTCAACATGGGTGAGACTGATGAAGATGACCATTCAGTTGAAACGAAAGAAGTTGTTTCGGGTGTAGTAGATCCAGTGGAGATGGTCGATGTTAAAGTACTCGCTTCAGATAGTTGTCCCTTTGTTTCAGTTAGTCCCAGAGTGATTTCGATGAATTCAGTCGTCTGCATTGGAGTTGATGACGTTGGAATTTCTTCTGTAGTAAATTCCATTGTAGATGGAACAGTGGGAATCATAGAAGTCAAAGTACTAATTTCAGGTGCTTCTACAGTCGTTGAAATATATTCTCTCGTTTCAGTAATTGTTGAACCTGAAGTACTTGAACTAAAAAACGTTTCAGTGGTTTCTGAAGTGGGTAAAGTACTTTCGGACGTACTTTGCAAAGTAGAGGAGGGCGAGAGAGAAAGTGTTGTTAATTCTTCTGTACTTGATTCAGTCACGGGAGACGAAATCAAAGTTGTTGAGGTCAAAGTACTAATTTCAGGTACTTCCACTGTAGTTTCAATCGATTCACTTGATGGAATTGTTTCCGAGGTTGGGATACTTATACTAAAAAATTCGGTGGTGCTTTCGGCTGTGGTAAAAGTACTTTGGAACGTAGACGAGTGTAGAATCGTCTCTGGAGTCTCTTTTGCTTTACCAACAGTCGAAGTCTCGTAGTAATCTAGATCTTCTGCAATTGCCGTCGATATCTTGAAAGTACTAATTCCAGATGATGTTCCAGTGGAAGAAAATTCCGTTGTCAATTCTTCAGAGGCTGTTACGGTTCCAGTGAACCCTGACGTTTGTTCCGGATTCATCTCAATTTTCTCTGATGTTACAAAGAATTGAGTAGAGATTTTTTCAGGTGTTAAAGATGTAGAAAGTGTGGATGTCTCTTCAGTCACAATTGATGCGCTGGAAGACTCTGGAATTCTCACAGATGTTTTTTCAATCCCTCGAGTTGTTGAAGACATTTTTGATGTTGAAAATTCCTCTGGAGTTGTTGCTAATTCAACAGAAGATGAGAATTCTTCACTCATCGCAGAAGTTTCTCTCAAAGTCGATGACAATTCCTCAGAGATTGATGAATATTCTCTTGTAGTTGAAAGAAATTCTCCAGCAACTCTTTCAGTCGTTATTTCTTCTTTCGTAGTTTCAAAAATTTCCGTGGATGATGGTTCAGCAGTGGATTCTGTTGGATACGGAGTGATTATCGACATCAACGTAATTTCTGGAATTGCACTCGGTATATGAGTGACTTTTTTTGGGGTAGTTTTCCCAAGTGTTGTTGGAAATTCTGTTATTGACTCGAAGGTACTTTCAGGAATTGTCGTTCTCGTGAATTCAATAACCGTCCGAGGTTTCTCTGGAGTTGATAATGTGGATTCCTCGGTCTCTGGAATTTCAGGTGGTGCTGGAGTCGACTCGATCGGAGATTCTGAAGTTTTTCCTTCTAATTCCGTAGATGTGGGAAGTTCAGAAGTTGCTGTAGTACGGAATGGAGTTGTGGATGCTGCAGATGAAATTCCTTCTACTGGAGATGAAGAAGATGGAGTCGATTCTGAAGTCATCTCGAGGCTTTCTGAAGTTTCCTGTGAAGACTCAGATGTTTTTGTAGTGGATTCAAATATCTGTTCGGTAGCTTCCAAAGTTTCAGTTGTTTTCGTTGATTCTGATGTTGTGGTTTTTTCAGGTGGACGGGTTACAATATTTGTAATCGTGGAAATTTCTGCAGTACTTGACTCAATGGTACTTGACTCTTCCTCTACTTCAGTAGATGTTGGAGTTATAGAAGTATGAGCTGGTGTTGTAATTTCTTTCGTTGTTAATGTGATGATTTCTGTACTGCTTATTTCCATTTCTGTTGAAACTTCGGAAGTTGAAGGGATTTTAGACGTTTCTTCAGTCCTCAAAGTTGGGGATGTCGGCGTTGGAATTGTCACTATTTTTGTTTCTGTTTGTACTTCCAGTTCTGGAGTACTGGTTGTTGTTTCAAGCGTAGATGGAGGTGATGACAATTCAGAAGTTTGTTCACTTCCAGAGGGAGATGATGATTCAGAAGTTTCAGCCGATGGCAACTCTGAAGATTCTTCATTAGTAGTCATCTCTTCTGAAGTTGATTGAGTTGAAGTAAACTCTGTTGTCTCTTCAGCAACTTTGGATGTTGGTTTATGAGTAGATGAAATTCCTGATGTGATACTAATCTCCGTTGTCACTGATGATGACTCTGAAGTCTCTTCAGGCTCCAGTGAAGTTTCGCCTTCCGTCGATTCTGAAACAACCTCTGAAGTTCGAGATGTAGGTGTTGTGCTCTCAGAAGTGTCTTCCACTTCTTCGGTACTCGGAATTGTTGTCTCAGTTGATGAAAAACTAGAAGAGGATTCTGAAGCTTTAGTGGAGGGAGTCATTTCTTCTGAAGTTTGGGTAGTGAGAGCCTCGGTTGTCTTCACAATGATTTCAGCAGTTGTTTCCATCTCGATCACTGTACTTTCTTCTGAAGTACTAGTTTCGACTTGAACAGTAGTTGACGAAAAAACTTTTGAAGTCTCTTCACTCTCAACTTCAGATGAAGTTGTGATTTCTGTTGACTTCAGAGAAACTTTTGGTGTTGAGAATGATGAAGTTGTCGACTTCACGGATGTCGGAATTTTTGTAGCAATCGTCGGAGAAATAGAAGTGGATTCTGAAGTCTCGGTAGAGGAATTAATTTCTTCTGAAGTTTGAGCAGAAACATTCTTCGTCGTCTCTTCAGTGACTTCAGAAGTCTTTTCCGACTCAGTTTGTGTTTCTTCATCTGAAGTACTGGTCTCCAATTGAACAGTTGAAGATAAAGATTGAAGGATTGAAGATAAAGATTCAGAACTCTCCTCTTCTTCTTCAACTTCAGACGAAGTTGTGCCTTTCGTAGATTTCAGAGTGACTTCAGAAGTCGGAGATGATGAAGCAGTTGATAGAAATGTTGATTCTACTGAAGTTTTCTGTGGCTTCTCTGTATCAGTAACTTCCGCTTCAGATGTTTGAGTCGAAGTATTCTCTGATGTTTCGTCATTGCTTCCTGAAGATGTCGAAGCCAATGACATTGAAGACTCAGTGTTTGGTTCCACAGGTGTCACTTTTTTTTTCTCCGTTGACATTTCGTCTCTCACTGTAGTAGTTTGTAGTTCAATTGTTATTGAAGACAATACTTCCGAAGTTTCTTCCTCTTCAGTTACATCACCTTTCATCGACTCTGACGTAACCTCTGAAGTTCCGACAGGAGTTGTTGTTTTTTGAGAAACTTTTTTTGATGTTTTGCTTTCGACTGTTGAAGTTGAAGTAGACGACTCGATATTTTCTTCTGAAGTTTTTTCAGAGGAGATCAATGTTGAAGTCTCTTCAGTGACTTTTGTTGTTTCAGTAGGAGTTTCCTCTTCAACAGAACTAGTATCAGTTTCAGTCGTTGAAGATGATGAAGGTGACCCAGATGTCTCTTCAGTGACTTCAGAAGTCGACTCTATAGCGGATAGTGTAGACTCAATATTTTCTTCTGTTGAAGACTGCAATTTTGATGTTTCCTGAGTTTCCAGGGTTGAACTCCCTAAAAAAGACTCTGTAGACGTCAAAGCAGAAGTCGTGATCGTTGTACTACTTATGGCTAGAGTTACACCTTCAGTTGTTGTCTGAATTGAAGTGCTGGAAGACTCTGTGACTTCACTAGTACTTTGGAATTTGGCAGGGATTGAAGTTGAAGCTACAGAAGTTTCTGATTTTTCTGTGAGAGTTGATGCCAGAGATGACGTTTCTATCATCTTCTCAGGTGTTACTACTTCGGTACTTGTTGTACTTGATGGTGAAGTTGAAGTAGGTTCAATTGTTGAAGTTGTGAGTGTTGAAAAAAAATTTGAGACGCTTTCTAAAATTGTAGAGAGAACAGTTGTTTCAGGAGCTGATGGAGTTGAGGTGATTTCAGTGCTTCCTTCAATTTTCCATTCGGGCCATGTAGTCTCAGAGGACGACGCATGACTTGAGACATCATATTCTGCTAAAGTTTTGTCTAAAGTTGAGAGACTATACAACTCTGTGATGGCCTCTGGAGTACTTCCTGACGTAGAAGGATATGAAGTGCTCTCAAATTTTTCTTCACCCTCTGTGATCCGTTCTCCCACCTCTGTAATCCCATTCTTCGGAACTTCAGATGTTATGAGAATATTCCCTTCAGTTTCTAATTTTTCTGTGGTTGGAGGAGTCAATGAAGATGTAATTTGTTCAAAGGAAGAACTTAATGTGATAAATTTAGTGGTTTCACTCATTACTTCTTCTGTTGTTGAAGTATCCAAAATTTCTGATGTTGAAATAATTTTTTCCGAGAATTCTCCAGATGTCTCCAGCATTTCTGTTGAAGAAGAAACAGCTGTGGATGTTTCGGTCAAAGAATTCTCTTCAGAAATTTCCATTGAGGCTTCTGATGTTGAAGGAAGCTGCTCAGATATTCCTGATGTTGAAACAGAAGTTACGAACGTTTGAAGACTCTCTACAGAGGTACTAGTCATGACAGAAGGAGGCTGAGACTTTTTTTCAGTTGAAATAATTTTCTCTGAAGTTGTCTGAGTTGAAATGGACTCTGTGGATTCCTCGATAACTGGCTCTGGTGTCGTTCCAGTCGAGATACCAGGGATGGTAGGCAATTCACTCGTTGAGAAAGTTGTTGAACTTTCTGAATTCATTTCCTCATTATTCTCCAATATTCCTGTTCTATCGATAAAGGAAGATGATGACATTGTGATCGTTGCTGTTGTCTCCAGTTCTCCAATATTTTTTTCAGAGACATCTAAGAGCTCAACTGATGTTGATGAACTGCTCTCTGAACTTCTTTCTGATGTACTCAAGATAGAACTGGCCAATTCAACAGATCCACCAGTTGTAGAAATTCCATCAGAGGAAGCAGACGTAATGACCTCTGGAGAAGCCTGAGGTGCTCCAGTAGTCCAAGTAAATCCCAACATTCCCACCATATTTTCATAAGCCGTTGCCTCCCCCACAGCTGTCCCAACACCCTCAGTAGTCTTGATGACTTGCTCAGCATTATCAGGATTAAATGCCCCTGGAGAATCCAGAAGATCGATTTCACGTGCGAAACGATCTTCAGGCTCTTCAGGTTCATCCATCACCCACATCAAAGACCTCCCAATTCTGACATTCTGCTTCGGTGCTTTTTTAATCATTTTATAATCATATTGCTGTCTCTTCTTATCGTGTCTCAACGTCGAGGACCTCTTCAGGACATCTGATGGCGCTTCATTGGTCTCTGGAAATCTCAATCTCAGGACTATCTTCGGAACACTTGCTGAAGAGCTTGGAGATACCCCTGAAGACTCATCAGACCTTTTCTGATTGTTTTTGAGATCCTCTTCCGGCTCTTCATCATCATAATCCTCAAATTCGCCATCATTCTCTTCCAAATCATCCAGATACTCATTACCAATTTTTTCGATATTTCTTTTTTCAATATTCTGATAGTCCTCATCATACTCTTCATCAAGTTTATCCACTGGTTCTGATCTCTTTGTCAAGGTCTTCTGAGGGAATTCTTCAGGTTTGTGATTAGATTTGTCATTGACACTCCTCTGGACTTTCTGAACAGTATGAGCGGAATGACCTCGATTTGGCAATCGCAATCTGATGGTCAATTTTGTGTCACCCTCCTCCTCATCATCATCTCCTACAGCAACTAGAGCATCACTTCCTCTGGATTTAACACTGCCATCACCGTCTGAACGACTCTCCACAGCTTTTCTACTCTCTTGAGGGGTTTTTATGTGCCCTTGACCTTCAAAAAGCCACAGAGAATTCTCTTGGATATTATCAGAAGCGCTGGATGTCGATGGACCAGGAAATGATGATTTTTGGAGGTTAGTGTCTCCTGGGACTCGTACGATAATTCCATTATCCGTGATATTCTGAATTATCTCTGGTGGTAATAGTCTCATCAATAAATCCTTGGAATTAGTCCTAATTAATTGGTTAGGAATTTTATTTTCGTATGAGGAATCTGGCTGGGGTTCAATAGCAACTCTGATTGTCTCTAGATCATCCATTGGAGATATTGTAGGGTTGATCTGACCTCTTGCACCTGCAACAGACTCCACAGCCTTCAATGTCTCGTAATTCGAAACGCCCACCATTTTCTTTGGGGTCTCTGGGGTTCCCAGATTTGTTTGAGGCGTCGAAGTCTTCTGAAGATTATCTTGTTTCATTTCTGATTGTTGAGCAGTCGTTGTTGGGGGATTCGTGAAGCCTGGAGTTGTTTTGATCATCTCCTGCATCTCGGGCACTCTTGTCTGCTCCTCTTCAGGGTAGAGTGGAATTTTCGAGGTTATGGGCGACTTTGTATTTTCATCTGAAACTAGTACAGTAGTTTTGCCTGCCGCTTCACCGACGTCGTTCATGAAACCAGGATTGACGAAATGCTCTCGATATCCCGGGGCTATGGTAGTCTCTTCAGGATCTGTAGCTAATGACATTGACATTGAATTCCAGGTGGTTCTTGATGGCACTGGAGTGGTCTTCTCCATACCAAAGGTCTTCTGGAAGAACGAGACGATAGAATTGTTCGATTCTTTCTGATTTTTTCGAATTTCCTGGGGATGAGAAGTGTTCCTCGAATTATTTGGAGAGTCTTCAGCTTCGAAATCTATTTTTTTATCACTCTCCGATGGTTCAACATGCGCCTGTCGTTGCGCATAACATCTCTTCCCATTTCTTGAAGATCCAGGTGGACATGAGATGGTATCCTCATCCTGATCATCATCATTAGATCGCTCTTCTCGAGTTTCCTCTTCATCATCTAGGTCATCATCAAGGTCATCATAGGCCTCATCCTCAGGGACAGAATCTTTATTGACCCCTCGTTTTCTACGGAGAGTGTCCATCTGGCTGGAATTTTCCTGAGTATTCTGATCATTCATTAGCTTCTCGTTGACTTGCTGGATCGATGAGAGCAGCTTCTGCAGTTGAGCTGTTAGTGGCTCTATTACCATAGCCAATGACGTGCTGTTCACTGGACCTTCTGGAAGTTTTGGTGCTTCTGAAGTCTCCACCTGTCCATTGACTGGAGCAGGAGTTTCACTGACAGTGTCCGCTGATGATGAATCACCCCCATCTCCAATTTCTTGAGCTAAATTCCAGTTATCGTTGATGGAATTCACTGCTCTCGCGTATTTATCCAAATACCCCAGGTGGCTGTCTTCAGGGACCTCAGAGTCTCCTCGAGGACCTCTCTCAAGGTCGTCCAAGTTGTCCCCAATAACGCTGTTGTACTCTCCAGCAAGGTTTTGTTGACTAACCCCTTCTAAAGAATTCAGTCCAACTGAATTCAGGTAGTTTGGGTTCCATTGATTGGTCTGAGCTGGTGGAAGGTAGAAATTGCTTTGGAGGTTGGGATTGGGTTGGTAGAGGCTCTTGGTGAGGATAGAATGTGGTTGGTAAGGGTCAAATCCTGGGTTTGACCCTGAGTAAGACCCTGAAGAATCCATGGGATTGTAGAAATTTCCGCTGTCGTACATCCTCAGGTTTTGGGGGTAAGAATCCAAGGGATTCAGGAGTGGATCTTGGTACTGAAGTTGATGGGCTTGGACAGGGTCCAATGAACCCTGAAGACCACTACTGAGATCGTCCGGAGGCTGTCCAAGTGCTGAATCCAGTGGATCCCAAGCACCATCGAGACCTGAATTCAACGTGTCCACATTATCTCCAATGGATCCAGCACCAGAGGACATCACATCCTTCTTTATTGTTCTCTTCAAAAATGTCTTTCCAATGTCATCAACGCTGTGATGAATGTGAGCTTTGAATGACAATAAATCCGCTGTTCCATCCTCAAATTGGGGATTTGAACGTTTCAATTCTCCAGTCTTCTGATTGTCGTTGACATTTTCAGCTTCAGAATACCCAGGGTCTTGTTTCAGGACATATAAATTATTTGATACCGGAAGTAATCGAAATCCACGTTTGAATTTTGATGAAGGATCCATTGGATTTGAATTTTCTAAATTTTTTATATTTTCATTTTCATCCAAATTGATATTTTGCTCTTGATAATCGGGAGAATCTACTGAACCGATACCATAATTATGGTAGAGGGGCTCTTGGGGACTTGACTCGTCAGGCACTTGCCAGACTGGAGCATCTCTATTCTGGATATTCAGGGCATTGTAGTCATCATTTGAGGGTGTGAGGGGGGGAGCATTTGTGGAGGAATTTGAATATTCTCCAGTACTTGAAGAACTCGTTATGTTCTTCTGTAACTCTGCAGAAGTTGTTGGAGTACTTGGTGCAGTACTTGATGAAGAATTGATTGGGATTTCAGTTTCGTGATGAAAAAAATTCCATCTCTTTCTCAATGAGGGGTGGTGGTACCCCTGATTCTGAATTCTGGGGTTATAATACGGGGAAAAACCGTTGTTTCGACGAGAAAAATAATTTTCATTGTTGATTTGTCGTCTTTGGGGGATCATTGGGATCCTCCGTGGATTTTGGTAGGTATTCCAAGGGTATAGGTACTCACTCGGTTGGTATTGCAGGAGAAATCGATTATGGTGATGTTCTGGAGGGATTGGTGATACTGGTGAAGGATTCAGAGGATTTTTTATGATTTTTGGGACATCTGGGACACTTGGGATTTCTGATGAGCCTCGGGATGTGTACATGACAGTACAGAAGAGGCTAGAATAATTTAAATTGATCATTATATTTTTTAAAATCAATATTTAATATTTTTGGAGCAATTGGAGTTTTTTTTTTGGGTCCTAACTCACCAGTAAATTATGTAATATCGCATTTGAACTTGTGACTGATTCCAGACGTCATAGTATGAGTGAATAAGGGTTATCCTAAGCACTTTACGATTTTTTGACACTTGAAAATCACTGGGTGTGTGGATGAGAGAATATCAGAGATGAAAATTCTGTCAATAAGATCCTCTTCATTAAAATAGTATATTTATAATAAATTATTCCTAGTGTTTAATTATTAATAGTTTTTGGTAGAAATTTTTGACTTGTTTTATGTGAATTATGACACAAGTCAATTTTGGTGGGTCAAGTGTCATTTGTTATTAAAATGTATCGAAAATTTTTTGAATTTATCTCAAATGAAATGATTTTTTTTTTTATTATTTTTTCTCCCATCAAATTGGGAAAAAAAAAATTATTTCATGAGAAAAAAATGAAGATTTATATATTCAATGACAGATAACGAGAAATAATGAACAAGTTTCTCTGAATCGAGATAAACTCGAGTCTATATTTTCTGAAATAACGTCACAAATACAAATATACATAATTATTCTATCGCAGTGGATATACCCAAGTTTTTCCTCATAGGATTTGTTATATAGACGGCTGTTACTCCGCAGATATCCTCAGTATTTATTCAGACATCAGCGATAAACGTGATGAGAATACATTCTGACTACAATGGCCCGACCGTACTCGATTATTTCTGCATGCATTGTTGGACTCATGTTGAGTTTATTGAATCTATCTGAGGCGTCTGATAACCCTGAGGTGACTTTTAGCCTTGGCAGGGTCAAGGGTTCGCTCTTTGAGTCGCGTTTGGGTAAGAAAATTTACGCATTCAGGGGACTCAGATATGCTGAGGGGCCTATTGGGTCCCTTCGATTCAAGGTGAGTGTGATTGAAATAATTTAATTAATTTTTAATAAAGATAGTTTCAGTTTTTGGATGATATCTCAGAATCTAATGGAGATAGCAATATTTTGAAAAGAATCTTTTTTGTAGCTCTTGATTTTTTCTACAAGAAAGGTTTCTTTATCAATTTCGCTATCTCTCTTAGATTCGATGATATTCATGAAAAACGATTTCTCTTGAGTTTAATTTTCATTATTACTCGTCAATGATGATTGATCGATTAATAAATATGATGCAGCTTGCAGTTCCAGCCAAACCTTGGACCGGTATTTTTGATGCCTCTGAAGAGGGGCCATCTTGTCCAAGACAGATTGGACAGAACAAGAGTGATGATTGTCTTCGTTTGAATGTTTACAGTACCAAGGTATTCTTTCCATATGGAATTAAGCCAAGGATTTTTCAATATCAATAATTCATCATCTCTTAAATCAATAATCACTGAATTTTATGAATATCATGGTTAGTTGGGACCTGAAACAAAAAGACCAGTCATAGTTTTTTTCCATCCTGGTGCATTCGTTACATTTTCTGGCCAGAGTTATATCTTTGGACCTCAGTACTTACTGGATGAGGATGTGGTTTTAGTCACTGTGAATTATCGTCTCGGTGCAATAGGTGAGAAAAAATGGATACTTGTTATTCAGTGCTGAGTTGGATTCACATAATCAGTTTTTTTGAGAATATCTCTGAATGTAATGAGGATGGAAGAATTTTTATAAGAACCTTTTTTGTAGCTCTTATTTTTCTCTACAAAAAAGGTATCTTTCAAAATTGTGATATTCTCATTATATCCAGAGATATGCATGGAATAAAATATAAAAATCTTGTAACAGGATTCATAGCCACTGGTGACGCCCTAGCCCCCGGCAATTTGGGCCTGAAGGATCAAGTAGAGGCCCTCCGTTGGATAAAAAGAAATATAGCTCCATTTGGTGGAGATAATAATTCAGTGACCATCGTTGGATACAGCGCAGGTGCCTGGAGCACAGCTCTCCACATGCTGTCACCAATGTCAAAGGGTCTCTTTCACCGGGCAATCTCCATGAGTGGCGCCCCCACCAAACCTGCTCCAATGCCCTATGAACAGACAGAAATAGCTAAGAAACAAGCCACCCTTGTTGGATGCCCCAATGACACTACGGAGAAAATTCTCTCGTGCATGGAGAATATTCCACATGAGAAAATGGTCTCAACTTTTGGAAAATTTATGGAGTGGCATGATAATCCCATACGTGTCTGGGGTCCAGTGGTCGAGCCTGATATACCTGGAGTCGAGAGGTTCATTGTTGGACAGCCTGATGAATTAATCAGAAAGGGAAAATTCCACAAAGTTCCTTATATCGCTGGAACGACGAGAGACGAATTTGCTAGTTTGGCCAGATGTGAGAATTTTCAATTTTGGAAGGAAAAAAAAATATTGAATTGCGGGGAAAAATTTTGCTCCATGAATTCTCAGCCAGAAATGGATGCTGAGTGCCGCCATCTTGACGAGAAGGGACGGGGTATCCAAACAAGATGGCGGCGTCCTGATTCGTCTACCATCTCGTACCTTTAAGCATTAAAAAAAATTATTTATCCTTTTCAAATTAATTTCAACTCATACCATCCTATTCTTATAAAAAGAACAAATTTTTTGACGTGTTTTTCATATTCTTTAATTCTCATTTGACTGAGAATTCAATTGTAATTATAGATATTAATTTTTTTTTTGTTATTTACAGTACCTGTTATTGAAGCTAGAAAAGGAAATAATTCAGTTTTCGATGATTTAAATGACAATTGGTATAAAATCGCTCCAATAATCTTCAGTTATGAGAGAAATACAACAAAGTCGAAGAAGATAAGTCAAGAGTTGAGAGATTTTTATTTCAAGGGAGAGAGAATTGGTCTTGATAATTGGGAGAAATTGGGACAGGTGAAGTTAATTAAGATATTCGTATGAGATCATCAAGAATTAGGGAATAATTCGTTTTTAAATAATTTAGTTGTATTCCGACGCCATCGTAAAATTCCCAGTATATCGTATGGTGAATCTAGTAGCTGCTCACTCGGATCAGCCAGTATACTATTACCATTTCGTGTACCAAGGACGAAGAAGTTATTACATTTGGCCTGATACTAGAAAGCCAGTGGGTAAGAGTCAAAATTGTTATTAATGTATATATAGATAGGTACGATAATTACATTTTGTTCCAGGTGTTGGTCATCACGACGAGTTGATGTACCTCTTCTTCATGAAAGTCTTATTACCCTCTTTACAACCTGATGCACCAGAAATTCCCACACTCAAACACTTGACTGCCATGTGGGCAAATTTCGCTAAGACTGGACATCCAATTCCACAAAATAATCCATTATTCAGAGGCATCAAGTGGAACAGATTGACACCTGAAAACAAGAAATACTTGGAGATTAATGGAACACTCACTATGAAGACCAATGTGAATGGTGCGAGAATGGAAGCGTTTGACAGAATTTTTCCCTTGACACCTCTGGAATCTGAATGCTAAGTCGTAATAGTTCACCAGCTGTTGTAGTAATTGAATAAATAAATTCACTTTTCAGCTTCAAAATCATGAGAAAGCACATATGAAAAATTATAGATTCAAGGAAATGTAGAATGCACTCAAGTGGCTATCATGACAGCTCCAGAGAGCTCTCTAGAAACTACTGCTTCCAGTGACAGTTGAATGACGACTGCTTCCAGCACATCTAGCTCTAGCACTCCGACCCCCAGAAAATTACCCAATGTCATCCAATATTCACGATCAATCGCTCCCTGTTATTACCCCTCCCCCTGAAGACTGAAAAATTCTCAAACTGCAAAAAAGTTCTGACGTCTATCGAGGGGACAAAGAACGCACGCAATATCAAAATAGCATGATCCATCATATTTCTACTGATCAGAATTATTTTATTATTCATGGAAAAACGTCTAGCAGTGACGAAGAAAAAGAAATTCTGGCACCGATCAACAGCAATTGATGTTTTGACCAAGGGGATAACTTTACATCTCCCCTCATACTGTTTTATTGCAAGAATTGATGGGAGAGGTATGAGAAGGGTCATTGACCCTCCATATGATCATGAATGTATCACTAGGTTATAGGTAAAGGTGAAAAATTTTACATTTATTGTTTTTCAAACCTCTCTCCTTTATGACGTAAATTACTAGCATTAAATATACCCCATAAGTACCATAATTATCTCAATTCTAAGTACTCATATTCTTCAGCACAGCCACGCCAGAATAAGCTTTGCTCAGAATCTGTAATCATCAGATACAATCCATCAATCCATGAAATATAAAAATAATAAAAATTGATGATTCTGTACATTTTTGAAAGTAATAGCTGACAAATCATACAGATTACCAGCATTAAGAATTAGTGGTTTCCTAAGGGCACCAATAAATATTCCCACATTACCACGAAATTTTTCATCTCCATCGTACCAATGCGACTCATAGAGTGAATTACTTGATTTATCACTCTCAACAAGAATAATATTACCACCCCAGCAGAATGTTAACAATTGAAGTATAACTGGAATCAAGAATCCCAATGCAATTATAGCATCAGCATGATTACCTTCCTTGCCCTTGGGAAAAATACTGTAGAAAATGATGATTATCCAATTAAATTAAATAGTAAATTACTCACCAGAATTATTTGTAATAGGAGTACTGTAATTAGTATCATACTTATGAATAGCTGGGGTAGAAGTGCTGTGCTATAAATTTTTTTGAATAATTTCACAATTCTGCAAAAAAAAAAAAAAACAAATTAACTAAACATTTTTATATCGTGATGTATATAATTAATAATTACCTCACAATTTGTTGATGAAATTTTATACAATTTATTAGCTCTTCATTTGGATCAAGAGACAGAGATTCAATAGTCATTTGCCTTTCAAAGCATTCGAAAAATATTGTACGTGAATTTTCATTATTTTTGTCATCATTCTGAATTACAAAATTTGTCATGTGACATCTTCTCAACCGGAAATTCAATATTTTCAGTTGGGCCTTGACATTTATCATCACAGCCATGATAAAAGCATCATGTACAACGGCAATTAAGCCGAGAAATGTGAATGTTATGAAGTCACAGATGAAAGAAATCCAAAAATTTGTTAATATAAAATGGTATTTCATTGGTGAACTTCTGGAGAAAAAATTAGAAATGTTCCATAATAGAAATATTGTAATTTTTCTACCTATATAATGATATTTTTTGCATTACCCTATGGGCAATTTTTCCACTCTATAATCAGCCTCACTAAAGGTTGTATAGAATAAAAATGTGAAATATTGTATGAGAGCTACTACAATGGCAATGGTGAAAGTTTTTGACGAGTTTAATGCACTGGTTAGCACTCTGTTACGATATTGTGCTGAAAAAAATAATGAATGATAATGATTTATTCTTTCTCCCTGATGGATCAGTCCCAGAGCATCCCATAGATATTCCCATTACGAGAAGTTTCCTCGTTCCCAGAGGGGAATGAGATTGAACCCAGAGCTGGTTATTCTCGTTAATAAAATCGATTTCAATTCATCTATTATTTATATATCTATATAGAGATCATTGAATATTGTGAAAATGATCACTTAAAATGTTCAATTATATGTTGATTGATTAATAACAATTGCGGGGGTCATTAGACGTGGTCTAAATGATTTTTGGACTATATTCATACCCGTGGGGGGGGGGGGGGGGGATCTGACTCAATTCCACCCTCTGGGATTACCTCGGGGATTGCGTCGCGGGTTTGAATATACTCTTAAAATCATCCAGACAATATTATCAGACATTAAATAATTGATTTATGAAATAAATAAATACCTCTGGGATGTGCTCTGGGATTGGACGCAATCTCAGAGATAATCCCAGAGGTGATCCCAGAGGGACGAATTCCGTCACAATCCCCTCCACGGGTATGGATCCTTTCCTTTATCATAAAGTTGATTGACAATGAATGATTGTATTGATTGTCAACTTTCTATTCGCCTCCCGATTGGTCGATGAATCGATCAATGATTTCCATGACTACGAGGATGTTATTTTCTTATTTGAATCAAACTACGCGCAGTTCACGTGTAGTTAGAGCCTTTTGTTTCGAACAAATCATTGGAAAGCATGTTCCGGGCGTGCCAGACTCTGGGTTTCAGACCTCCTAGAGATCAAATCATCTCAGAAATCGATTGCAAGAGACTAGAAGTCGCTATCTTCTCCGGTTTTTGACAAAATTTGATTTCTTGGAATTTTCAAAACTTTGACTCCACTTCTTGGCCTAACTATCATCGATAAACGGGTTTTGGCCTCTCACACTCTGGCTTCTGCATCTCCCAAGCTTAAATCATCTCAAAAATCGATTGGAAGAGGCTAAAAGTCGCTATCTCCTCAGGTTTTCGTGAAAATTCGATTTTTTGAACTTTACAAAACTTTGACTCCACTTCTTGGCCTATCTATCATCGATAAACGGGTTTTGGCCTCTCACACTCTGGGTTCCGCACTCCCCAAGCTCAAATCATCCCAAAAATCGATTGGAAGAGGCTAGATATCGCTATCTCCTCTGGTTTTCGAGAAAATTTGATTTTTGTCACTCAGTCCGTAAGACGACGTTTTATGGCCGCTGCGCGGCCATAAAACCCAACCTACGGACTAAATAACAAAAAATATTGTTCGTCACTCGGCCGCAAACAACTTTTCTGGCGATTGTGTTTGTAATCCTCGGCTTCGCCTCGGCCTACAAACTCACAATCGCCAGAAAAGTTCTTCACGGCCTCAGTGACGAAATCTACTATTCTTGAAATTTTCAAAACTTTGACTCCACTTCTTGGCCTATCTATCATCGATAAACGGGTTTTGGCCTCTCACACTCTGGGTTCCGCAGAGGTGGCCCCAGAGATTCGAATTTAGTCAGAATCCCCCCCCCCCCGCGGGTTTGAATATACTCTTAAAATCATCCAGACAATATTATCAGATATTAAATAATTGATTTATGAAATAAATAAATACCTCTTGGATATGCTCTGGGATAGGAGTCATTCCCCTCTGGGAACGAGGAAACTTCTCATTTCTGGGATTGATCCATGATTGCTTCTGGGAATCTATGAGAATTTAGAGTGAATAAATTGCTTACTGATTTCATATGTGCTCAACAAGTGTCTCTCCCAATTGAATGCCTCAGATAACTTGTTAACGTCAACTCGATGAAATAAAAATGCCATATAGGTGATTGTATCAGCTGCTTGTACAGCTAAGGTTGAAAACTCTTGAAGAAATTGTATTGAAGTTTCAGCATTGATACCGCGGACAAGTGTCGTTGTTAGTCTCATTGCTGTTATTACGTGCATTACATAGGCCCAGTATGCTTGGTAGAGCCAGTACTTGAGTCCTCTCTCGTATGGATTCCATATACCTTAATTGTCATGAACGGTTATTGCATCAAAAGAAGAAAGGCGGGATTTAGTTCAGGAAAATTGGTTTGATCCAGGATGAAAGACGTCACTTGAATCAAATCGGCACCCTACGTGACTCAAATCACTCCCAGCTTGAATTGACTCAGGCTCTACTTGAGTCAAGTCACTGAATTAATTTGAAATTTTTTATCACGACTTGATTCAAGTCGGAAAATTCAACTTGAATCAAAACTATTTTTTCAACTGATTGATGTGTGAAAATTAAATCGCAATGTAGTGAAATGATTCAACTCGATATATTTTACCGAGCACAGTCAAACATTGAAAATTGAAATATAAATAGCTCTTGTCTATTGAGAAGACTTCCTTCTTTCTCATGTCAGTTCCTACAGACGTCATGCGTGCGCCAAATGTTCTGCAGTACTGACTCAAACATCGAAATTTATTATTCTGCATCGCGTGTCTCTCAGGCGATATGCATGAAATATTTCAGCAGTATGGGCACTTTCAAAGAATCTCTCATGAATATGATATCACTAGTCAGTTAATTAATAATGAGATTACTAAATTATAAATAGCATAACTGATGTTCTTTGGGTGAGTTCAGCATGACATGTGTACGAAGCACTCAGTGGTGAATTGAGCAGCAGTGATGCTATAGTCTAGAGACAGTGAAGGTATAAGGATTTTTTTTTGATTCTTACAACGTATGGGTGATCAATTCAGTGATTAAGTTTTTGATGAAATCGTCTCAGCGTTTGTATCATAATTTATTTAGTATCTTCCATCAATACAAAATTCTATGAACATGACTAGATGAATAACATATGATGATGTCTCTTCGGAGTATGATAATTCTAAAATTTTACTATTACTACGACAATCATACGTGAATCCTCAGTCATTCATGTTTTGTAGAACAGCCACTCCTGAATAAGCTTTCGTCAGAATCTGTAATCATAGATAATCATTAGTACAAACATGACAATAGACTGAAAAGAGAGAAAATGAATCAATTATTCTGTACATTTTTGAAAGTAACAGCTGACAAGTCACAGAGACCACCAGCACTGACTATCAGTGGATCTCTCACAGCACCGAGAAATATTTTCACATTATCCCGAAATTCTTTGTTTCTGTCGTACCAATGTGACTCATAGAGTGAATTGCTTGACTTGTCACTCTCAACCAGAATAATATTGCCACCCCAGCAGAATGTCAGTAATTGAAGTATAACTGGAATCAAGAATCCTAGTGCTACTACAGCATCAGCATGATTACCTTCTTTGCCCTTGAAAGGAATATCAAATACAAATGACGATTAATAAATGAAATCAATTCTTGGATGAAATAGAGTTTAAAGTCACTTACCAGAATCATTTGTAACATGAGTACAGTGATGAGTAACAAACTTATGGATAACTGGGGTAGAAGTGCTTTGTTATAAATTTTTTTGAATATCTTCAATGTCCTGAAGAAGAAATTAATCAGTTAGAATTTTCTATATGCTGAGTATTACAAAAATAATGAATTACCTCACAATTTGTTGATGAATTTTTATACAATTAATGAGCTCTCCATTGGGATCAAGAGACACAAATTTATTCTTCATTTGTCTTTTGATGCATTCAAAATAAATCATATGCGATCTTTCATAATCTCTGACATTATCATGACTATCAGTAGTCATCATGTGACATCGTTCCAATCGATAGTTAAGTATTTTCAATTGTGCCTCAATATTTATCATCACAGCCATGATGAAAGCATCATGAGCTACAGCGATCAAACCGAGTAGAGTGAATGATATGTAGTCACAGATTAAGGCAATCCAAAAATTTGTTAATATAAAGCAGTATTTCATTGGTGCACTCCTGAGAAAATGAAACATCTTGAATCAAAATTTATGCTAAATGAAAATTTCTGTTTCAAGTTAATGATTTACTTCATTACCCTATGGGCAACCTCTCCACTTGATAATCAGCCTCACAAAAAGCAGTATAGAATGAAAATATGAAATACTGTATGAGGGTTACTATAATAGTAATGGTAAATGTTTTTGACGAGCTCAATGCACTTGTGAGTACTTTATTACGATATTGTGCTGAAAAAGAAAGCAATTAATAATCATGATTTATGTTCTCTGCTGAGAAATTTTCACTCACTAATTTCATCCGTGCCCAGCAAATGTCTTTCCCAATTCAATGCATCAGATAATTCCAAAATGTCATCACGGTGAAATAAAAAAGCAATATACTTGATTGTATCGGCTGTTTCCACAGCCAGCAATGAAAACTCTTGAAGAAATTGTGATGAACTCTCAGCATTGATGCCTCGCGTAAGTATATTTGTTAATCTCATTGCCATTACTACGACAACTACCCATATCCAGTATACTTGATAGAGCCAGTATTTAAATCCTCTTTCGAACGGGTTCCATATACCTAAATCACAATCATCATTCATCAGATATCAAATAATGCAATATGAAATAAGTGAAATGAGTCATTTCGGAGGAATGATCAGAAGAAATTATTTTTATGATTTAAATTGTTTTACAAAAAATTTTTTCTTTACCAAAAACACTCAAACACCGGAAATTAAAGTGCAAATAACTTTTGTCCATCGGGAAGACATTTTTCCTGTCCATGACGAATTCCACAATACTCATGCGTAGTTGAAATGTTCTTCAATACTGAGTTGAAATTCATCATTTATTATTCTGTATTGCGTGTCTTCCAGTATCTACCTGAAGCTATAACTTTACAGCTGTTTTTTTATTTCAAAGTCTCATGTGAATATTCTATGAACGAGGGATTAATAGAGAATCAACTCGAGTTTTCTGCATCACTCTAACTTCACATCAGTACATTATTGATGTTTCAAGTGAACTTGTGAAGAGTGGAATTGATGGTATTGACTAAGTTTGAGTGAATTCAAAATTTATAAAAACAATTATTGGAAGAAAATTTTTAAATAATTTACCGACAATTGGTATCGATACATCTCCTGCTCATATGGACTTTATGACCAAAAAAATAATTTTGATTCAAGTGGGATTCCCCGACTTGTCTCATTTCCCCTAGGCAGTGCTCGAAGTATGAATTGCATATTAGTGACTCAAGAAATTGTAATGTTGAATGAAATTTATTTGTGATTCTATCAAAGAATGAAACTAATTGTAAATGTCTGAGTTATGAATTATATATCGTTAATTTATCATTATGATCAATTATCTTGTGACATTATTCAATACAGCTATTCCTGAGTAGGCTTTTATAAGAATCTGTAATCAAAAATATGCAAAGGGAGAAACTAATATAATTATAAAAGTAAATTAATTAAAATAAAATCATTAACGTTTTTTAAAGTGATAGCCGATAAATCGACGAGACCACCTGCAGTTACTGTCAAAGGATTTCTAACAGCTCCAAGAAATATCTTAAGATTATCACGAAATTTCCTGTTTTTATTGTACCAATGTGCTGCATATAGTGAGTTACTCATTTTATCACTCTCAACTAATATAATATTACCACCCCAGCAAAATGCTAGTAATTGCAGTATAATTGGGCCCAGAAAACCAAATGCCACTAGGGAATCGGCGAAATTTCCCCGCTGACCCTTTGATAAAAATTTAAATGATGAATTTTTAGAATTAAAAAAATCAATAATCTTCCTCTATTTACCAGAATCATATTTAATCCGACTATTGTTATTAATAATAAACTATCCAGCAGCTGTGGTAGAAGTACTATGTTGTAAATCTGTTTAAATATCTTCACCATTCTGAAAAAAATATTCATTTTAATCCTGTTTTTAAAGAAATTTTAATGAGAAAAAATTACCTCACAATTTTTTGATGAAATTTGATGCAACGGAGGAGCTCTTCATTGGGATTAATAGCTACAGATTCACCCTTTATTTTTATCTCGACACATTCAAAATTAATAATATCTGATTTCTCTTCATTTTTAATATTATTGTCAATTGTGTAAGATGTCATATGACATTTTTCCAAACGATAATTGAGTAATTTCAATTGTGCTGTTATATTTATCATCACTGACATGATGAATGAGTCATGACATACTGCAACCAATCCGAGTAATGTGAATGATATATAATCACAGATAAAAGCTACCCAAAAATTGGTCAATATGAAACAATATCTGAAGGGTATCCATCTGAAATAGAGTAAAGTTTAAGATACATTATTCAACAATTTGAAAATTAAGAGGCCTCGGGATTTGAAAAAAAAACTATTAAAATGCAGGGAAAACTTTGCTCTACGAATTCTCCGCCAAGAGAGCATGGAAAATTATGAAACATACTTTAAAACATTGGTTTATTTTTTATTCACAGGATGGAACAAGATGTGGATGCTAGGAAGAGGATTAATATTTTTTTTTATGCTTAAACATACGAGGTGGTTGACAGGTCCTCGGGCCGCCATCTTGGAGTAAAGAGAAGGGGTATCCAAGCAAGATGGCGGCACGAGGACTTGTCAACCACCTCGTAAGTTTCAACATTAAAAAAAATTATTTATCTTCTTCTAGGCATCCTCATCTCGTTTCATCCTGTGAGTAAAAAATGAACGAATTTTTCAAATTATGTTACATAATTTTCCATGTTCCCTTGGTGGAGAATTCGTGGAGCAAAATTTTCCCCCACATTTCAGTAGTTTTTTTTTACTTCCGAGGCCTCTTAATGGAAAAAATTGTACTATATTACTCGATTGGCAAATTTTCCACTTTATGATCAGAATTACATAAAATCACGTAGAATTGCAAAGTGAGAAACTGTATCAGAGTTATGATAATGGCAATGGTGAATACTTTTGACGCATTCAAATAATTGGTGAGTACTTCGTTTCGGTAATTTGCTGGAAAAAAGAAATTATTAAATCATGATAAAGATTTTCCTAAATTCAAGAGATCACTTGACAATTAAGAACTTACCCATTTCTGTTGTAGCTAACAAGTGTCTTTCCCAATTGAATATGTTCATTAATTCCACAACTTCGACTCGATGAATCAAAAATGAAATGGTTTTTAATGTATCAGTGACTCCCACAGCGCACAGTGGAAATACCTGGAGAAATTTAGATGCATTTCTAGTAGTAATCACCCGTACAAATTCACTCATGACTCTCGCTATCATCAAAACACTGACATAGTACGTAGAATAGATTCGATACAGCTTGTATTTAAGTCCTTCTTTGTATGGGTTCCATATACCTGAATGATCATAATTATGTTTATTAATGGCTCACAATGATTTATGTGAACAATCATCATGTGCTGGGATTGAAAGAGAGTTTATTTGGTGAATGAAAGATTATTGACTACAAGAAGAATATCATCAAATAGTAAAGAAGATAACACGGGTCTCCGCTCACAAACACTCACAGACGCTCACAGCACGATAGATTAAATGACTAAAAATTTAATCATGACGATTGTACCTAATATAGTTAAACACTTGAGATTGAAGTACAAATAGCTTTTGTTTATCGGAAAATTCCGTGTCTTCTTCATTCCAGAATCAGGAGTACTCATATCTGGTCGAGATGTTCTTCAGAACTGAGGCTCTAGCTATCATTTATTATTCCACGTCGCGTCTTTCGATGATACCATCGTCTCCAATAGATTATTTTTGCAACAGTTACATGAATTTCTTATGACTATTCCATGAATATTGGAACGGTTACATGAATTTCGTATGGCCATTCTATCAATAATAGATGAAGATACTTAATTATGTATAGCATCATGTTGCATGGCTCGAGTCGACAGGGAACAGTGACAGAGCTGTTTGTCAGGTGTTGATCCACAAACGATCCATGAAGAAGTTGAATCAATATCTAGCCGATGGGAGATTCGAGAGGTAAGTTGAAGTTGAAGCCGATTTTAAAATCTGTAGCTTTATACTCCATCGATCGCAAGTGATACATCTGAAGTATTATCATGAGTGTATCACTAGGTCAATGGCGAAGGTCAAAATTGTCACATTTATATTTAAAAAAAGGGAAGAAATTAGACAAATTTGAAACGATCTCTGACTTTCATTCTAATTTATTCAGCGTTTTTCTTCCATGAAGACGACTAGATGAATCACATATAATGTCTCTCACAAGTATTATAATTCTGAAATTTTACTAATATAGCTACAACAATTATACGTGAAACCTCAGTCGTTCATGTTTTGTAGAACAGCCGCTCCTGAATAAGCCTTGGTCAGAATCTGTAATCATAGATAACTATTAGTACAAATATGAAAATAGACTGAAAAGAGAGAAGATGAATCAGTGATTCTGTACATTTTTGAAAGTAACAGCTGACAAGTCACAGAGACCACCAGCACTGACTATCAGTGGATCTCTCACAGCACCGAGAAATATTTTCACATTATCCCGAAATTCTTTGTCTCTGTCGTACCAATGTGACTCATAGAGTGAATTGCTTGACTTGTCACTCTCAACCAGAATAATATTGCCGCCCCAGCAGAATGTCAGTAATTGAAGTATAACTGGAATCAAGAATCCTAGTGCACCTACAGCATTACTACGATTACCTTCCTTGCCCTTGAGAAAAATTATCAAATACAAATAAAGATTAATGAATGAGAACAATTCTTGGATGGAATAGAGTCTAAAGTCACTTACCAGAATCATTTGTAACAACGATACAGTGATGAGTAACAAACTTATGGCTAGCTGAGGTAGAAGTGCTTTGTTATAAATTTTTTTAAATATCTTCAATGTCCTGAAGAAGAAATTAATCAGTTGGAATTTTCTGCATGCTGAGTATTATAAAAATAATGAATTACTTCATAATTTGTTGATGAAATTTTACACATTTAATGAGCTCTTCATTGGGATCAAAAGACTCAAATTCATCCTTCATTTGCCTTTCGACGCATTCAAAATAAATCATATTCGATTTTCCATAATCTCTGACATTATCATCATGACTATCAGTAGTTATTATGTGACATCGTTCCAACCGATAATTAAGTACCTTCAATTGTGCCTTAATATTTATCATCACAGCCATGATAAAAGCATCATGAGCTACAGCAATCAAGCCTATGTCAGTGAATGTTATGTAGTCACAGATGAACGCAATCCAAAAATTTGGTAATATGAAACAGTATTTCATTGGTGCACTCCTGAGAAAATGAAACATCTTGAATGAAAGTCTTAACTAAATAAAAAGTTCTGATTTTAGTGGATGATTTACTCCATTGAAGTAAACCTCACGATTACTGATCCTCAGGGCCAGACTCAAGCCTTGGTCCGGAGGCTTGGCCCATCCTCCCACCAAGTTTGGGCACCAAGGCTTGGCAAACCCAGGCCTGTGCCAGACTCGACCCGTTTCCCGAGCATCAGCATTCCCTACCATCACCATTGGTAGGAAGTCGGATTGATTCAAGATAAAAGACATCATTCCCTTTTTCGACTTGAATCAGAACTTTTTATTTTTTGAGTCAATAGTTATTATCTACATTACCCTATGGGCAACTTTTCCACTCGATAATCAGCCTCACAAAAAGAAGTATAAAATGAAATTGAGAAATATTGTACAACAGTTACCATAATAATAATGGCGAATGTTTTTGACGAGCTCAATGCACTTGTGAGTACTTTATTACGATATTGCGCTGTAAAAAAAAGCAATTAATAATCATGATTTATATTTTCTGCTGAAAAATTTTCACTCACTAATTTCATCCGTGCCCAGCAAATGTCTTTCCCAATTCAATGCATCAGATAATTCCAAAATGTCATCACGATGAAATAGAAAAGCAATATACTTGATTGTATCGGCTGTTTCCACAGCAAACATTGAAAACTCTGGGAAAAATTGTGATGAATTCTCAGCATTGGCTGCTCGCACAAGTATATTCGATAATCTCATTGCCATTACTACGACAACTACCCACATCCAGTATATTTGATAGAGCCAGTACTTGAATCCTCTCTCGTACGGGTTCCATATACCTGAATCACAATCATCATTCATCAGTTGTCGAATAATGCAACAGAAAATGAGTGATATGAGTCATTTCAATTGGGGGAATGATCTGCCGAGAATATCTTTTTGATTTGACTCGAAGAAGAATATCATCAGATGGTAAAGAAGATAACACGGGTCTCCGCTCACAAACACTCACAGACGCTCACAACACGATAGATTAAATGACTAAAAATTTAATCATGACGATTGTACCTAATACAGTTAAACACTTGAGATTGAAGTACAAATAGCTTTTGTTTATCGGAAAATTCCGCGTCATCTTCATTCCAGAATCAGGAGTACTCATATCTGTTCGAGATGTTCTTCAGGACTGAGGCTCTAGCTATCATTTATTATTCCGCGTCGCGTGTCTCGCTCATGCCATCGTCTCTAATATATTATTTTCGCAACGGTTACATGAATTTCTTATGACTATTCCATGAATATTATGGCCATTCTATCAATAATAAATGAGGATACTTAATTATGTATAGCATCATATTGCGTGGGTCGGGTCAACAGGGAATGGTGACATTCGGTGTTTGTCAGGCGTTCATCGACAGTCGATCCGTGAAGAAGAGAAATCAATATCGAGGGGATTGGAGATTCCAGAGGTGAGTTTGAGTGAAAAATGATTTTAGTTGTGATGAAAAAATGTGAATAGGAGAATCAACAAGTGACTTTAATTCACATTCATTCATTCATTGTGTAATTGCTCAGAACAATGTGATATACAGTCATAGAGAATCAAATCACTCTCATCTCGATCCCATGCGTTTATTGTCTCTAACATAATGTACCATTCATGCCTGTTTCTCCTCAAATTGTGAATAATTATTTAACCTAAAGAAAGACTATCATAATTCCAATCCATTTCCATTAATCTCCCATATTATGTAACACAGCAACACCTGAATATGCTTTAGAGAGAATCTGTAATAAAAAATTTTGTTCCATCAGTTGTAAGAAATTTTTTACGGTGATACAATGAATTAATAAAGTATTGGGTACATTTTTAAATGTCACAGCTGATAAATCAAAGAGTCCACCGGCACTGACAATCAGAGAATTCGTCGCAAGACTGAGGAATATTTTGATATTATTACGATATACAATATCACGTTCATACCAGTGTGATGAATAAATTGCAGTGCTTGTTTTGTCACTCTCAACGAGAATTATATTTCCACCCCAGCAGAATGCAAAAAGTTGTAGGACAGCTGATAGCATGAATCCTAGAGCTACCAGTGTACCATCGAGACTTCCACCTTCTTGAATCTTGATATTACGATTGTAAATTATCAATGACAATTTGATAAAGTTATGATAAATAATACTCACCAGGATCATTTGTAAGCCGCAAACAATAATTAATATCAAGCTAATAGATAATTGAGGTAAAAGCACTTTGTTGTAAATATGTTTGAATATTTCTAATATCCTGAAAGAAAAAAAAATCATATCATTGGACTTGAATTCCCAATGAATTGAAAGATATTACCTCAATATTTGTTGATGATGTCTTATACAATTTTTGAGCTCTTCATTGGGATCAAGTGCTACAGACTCATCACTGGACTCTCTCTCAATGCACTCAAACTGCGTATACTTGTTATTCTCCTCAATTTCTTCATCAGTACTCGCAATCAGATTCGTCATGTAGCTCTTCTTCACCCGAAAATTAAGTATCTGCAACTGTGCCATCAGATTTATCAATACCCCCATTATAAATGCATCATGACAAACTGCATTCAGACCCAGTGATGTAAATATTACAAAATCAATGGTAATAGCCACCCAGTAATTTGTTAATATGAAGCAATATTTCAGTGGTGGTGAACTGAAAATAAAAAGCCAACTTTATTCAATTATAAAATAATTCAATAATTTTTTTAAAAATATACATTACCCTATCGGCAAATTTCTTATTTCATAATCCGAATATTTCCAAATAACATAGAAATAAAACATGAAGTATTGTGTCAGGATAATTGCAACTGCGATTGTGAATAATTTTGATGCCAGCATGGCAGTTGTCAGGACTTTATTCCTGTAGTATCCTGAATAAATTTAAACAAACATAATTATTAATTAATTCTCATTCAATTAAAAAAATATCATTAGAAGTTAAATATTTTAATTGAATAATTAACTCACTGACTTGCTCAGTTCCTAATATGTGCCTCTCCCAATTGAATATACCAAGAATCTTCAATACATCAGATCGATGAAATAAAAATGTCAAACCTTTAGCTGCATCGCATATGAGTACCACTAGTAGTGAAAATTCTTGTGAGAATTCAGTTGAATTTGTTGTATTGAGTGCCCGCACCCATACAGTTATTATTCGCAGAAACATTATTACAGTTATGTAGTAGAATGTGTAGGCTTGATAGATCCAGTACTTGTGTCCTTTCTCCATGGATGGATTCCAAATACCTGAATCATGATCAGATATATCAGATAAAATAATTTAACAATTGAATAATTGAATATTTTACCTAGACAACTCAATACATTGAGAGTAAAGTATAAATAGCTTTTATCTATTGGAAAGACATTTTTATTCCTAACGTCAGTTGTTGCAGACGTCATGTCTGTTGAAAACAGTCAAGAATACTGAAGCCACAGGTATCATTTATTATTCTGCATCGCGTGTCTCCACAACGATATAGTTCATCATTATTGCACAAGTATCATGAATTTTATATAAATGCTCTGGGAATTGTGAGTGTGGATAGTTTATTTTTAGTTTTATTCATTTCTCGTGAATTTTGCAGAAACAATCAGGAAACAAATTGGAATGCTGGGAGCTTCATCATTTTTTGGTAAATGAATTGACTCAACAAGTGACATTTATTCACATTCGTTCATGGTGTAATTGTTTAGAACAATGTGATATACAGTCATAGGTAATTTAATCACAATCTCATGTATTTATTGTCTCTAACATAATGTGTCATTCATACCTGTTTCTCCTCAAATTGTGAATAATTATTTAACCTAAAGAAAGACTATCATGATTTCAATTAATTTTCATTATTCTCCCATATTCTGTAATACTGCAATTCCTGAATATGCTTTAGCCATAATCTGTAATAAAAAAATTTTGATTCATCAATTGTAAAAAAAATTTTTACGGTGATACAATGAATTAATAAAGTATTGGGTACATTTTTAAATGTCACAGCTGATAAATCAAAGAGTCCACCGGCACTGACAATCAGAGGATTCGTCGCAAGACTGAGGAATATTTTGATATTGTTGCGATATACAATGTCACGTTCATACCAGTGTGATGAATAAATAGCAGTGCTCGTTTTGTCACTCTCAATGAGAATTATATTACCACCCCAGCAGTACATAAAAAGTTGGATGATAGCTGTTATTATGAATCCTACAGCTACCAGTGTACCATCAAGATTACCACCATCTTTAACCTTTAGGATATTAAGAATATAAATTATTATTAATTGAGTCATTTGATGAAATTGTGATAGTAAATACTCACTAGGATCATTTGTAATCCAGAAACAGTAATTAATATCAAGCTAACGGATAATTGAGGTAAAAATACTTTGTTGTAGATATATCTGAAGATGTCTAATACCCTGAAAAAAAAACAATTGTCAAGATAACTCAATTTTTAATGAGTTTCATGATTTTAATTCGTTAAAAAATTACCTCATAATTTGTTGATGATGTTTTATGCAATTATTGAGCTCTACATTAGGATCAAGTGTTACAGACTCATCACTGGACTCCCTCTCAATGCACTCAAACTGTATATACTTGTTATTCTCTTCAATTTCTTCATCAGTACTCGCAATTAGATTCGTCATGTAGCTCCTCTCTACCCGAAAATTAAGTATCTTCACCTGTGCCATCAGATTTATCAATACCCCCATGATAAATGCATCATGAATAACTGCATTCAATCCCAGTGATGTAAATATCACAAAATCAATGACAAAAGCTACCCAGTAATTTGGTAATATGAAGCAATATCTCAGTGGTGGTGAACTGAAAATGAAAAATCAACTTCAGTTAAGAGGCCTCGGGAGTAAAAAAAAAACTACTGAATTCTCCGCCAAGAGAGCATGAAAAATAATGAAACATAGCTTAAAAAATTGGTTCATTTTTTACTCACAGGATGGGACGAGATGAGGATGCCTGGAAGAAGGTAAATAATTTTTTTTAATGTTCAAACTTACGAGGTGGTTGACAAGTTCTCGTGCCGCCATCTTGCTTACCCCTTCCCTTCACTCCAAGATGGCGGCCCGTGGACCTGTCAACCACCTCGTAAGTTTGAACATTGAAAAAAATTATTTATTTTCTTCCAGGCATCCACATCTCGTTCCATTCTGTGAGTAAAAAATGAACAAATTTTTTAAAGTATGTTTCTCTTTGTTATACCTCTTTTCTAGCTCTCATACAGCTGTACAAAAAAAAGGTCTTCATCAAAATTTCCACCATTCATCTCTGATTCAGAGATATTCAATAATTTCAAAAAAAATATACATTACCCTATCGGCAACTTTCTTATTTCATAATTCGAATATTTCCAAATGACATAGAAATAAAATGAAAAATACTGGGTCAGTGTAAATCCAACAAGAATTGTGACAAATTTTGTCGCTGTCATTGCTGTTGTTAAAACTTTATTTCTGTAGTATTCTAAATAAATATAATAAACAATCAATATTTAATATCAGAAAGATAATTTTAAATTAAATAATTCACTCACTTATTTGTTCAGTTCCTAAAATATGTCTCTCCCAATTCAATATATCAAGAATCTCCAGTACATCGTTACGATGAAATATAAAAGTTAAACCTTTTAGTAGATCACAAATTAACACAGCTAGCAATGAAAATTCTTGGGAAAATTCCGTTGAATTTGTTGTATGTAATACACGTACGAATATTGTTATTATTCTGACCACCATTATTATACTGAAGAAGTAAACAACGTAGGCTTGATACAGCCAGTACTTACGATTTTTCTCCATTGATGGATTCCACATACCTGAATTATGATTCATTAATAGCAAAAAAAAATTTTTTTTTTCATTTAAAAATATTTTACCAAAACAACTCAATACTCTGAGTGTAAAGTCTAAATAATTTTTATCTATCGGGAAGACATTTTTCCTCTCATTTTTTGTATCTCTACGACTCATGGTATGAACAAGCTGTTGTACAATACTGACTCAACAACTGTCATTTATTATTCTGCGCTGATGATGGGAGATAAGTTTCAGTAATCCAAGTTTTTTTTTTCATTTCTAAATTGCACGGGAGAATTTAAAATGACTTTACAGAAGCCAAGGGGGGGTAATGGTACTTGATTATTCATGATGTGATGGGAGGTATTGCTTCCGCTTTAGAGTGACAGTTGGAGGTGGTCATACTGGGGTGTACGTTCAATGTTGAGTGAGTGAGACAGGTTTTCTGTCATCTGATGAATGAGTATTGTACATTTTTATCGTTGATCTGAACGTTATATTCAAATTATTGTATACAAACATCTACATGACATCGGGATGATATGATAATGATTAAGATATTGTGCTGTGACGCATGAAGAAGAAAGGTTTGATCATCAAAAATTTTTTACAGTAATTTTTCATTGACCACTGGAATTCTTGAGTATGGCCATGAATGAATATGCTTTTGTGAGAATCTGAAAAGTAATAAAATAGATTATTGAGTCATAAAATTGTTAACGGGTATAACGTACATTTTTGAATGTAATTGCTGACAAATCGACAACACCACCAATACTTATGGCAAGTGGTTTCTTCACGAGTACTAGGAATATTGATAAATTTTCCCTGAATTGTTTGTCGCTATTGTACCATTCGGTATTGTAAGCAGAGTGACTTATCTTCTCACTCTCAACGAGAATATTGTTACCACCTTTGCAGTAGATGTATAATTCCAGGGTTCCCCAGGTCACGAATATTATTGGATGGATCATCTCATGTACATCTTCATCGGTATCATATTTCGTCTTTGGAGAATTGTATGAAAAAGGTGAGGATTGGACAATTGAAATTAATAACTATTTTTATTTTTATTTTCATGGAATCCAGACTCACCAACACCAGTTGACAGCCCATTAACGAGAGGATGAGTAAACTGCTGAACAATTGTGGTAAAAGTATATTGTTGTAGATTGATTTGAAGGTTATGAAGATTCTGAAGAAAAGGTGATAATAATTATTTTTTTTCATAATGATTGTCATTTTTTATTGTGTCTAGTAGTTATTATAGCCTGATAAAAGCCAATATATGGAGATCAGCTGATTCTCCAAGATCCGCCATGAATGATGCGCAGACCATGAATTTTGATGCACTGCGCAGATTCAAAAATCAGCTGATCAGCCGGCCCATAATTGCGCGCGCATATCATCACTCCGTAGGAAGTGAGAATAGGTAAAAATGACAAGGAATATTTACTCTCTCATTTTTCTATGATTCTCTATGCACTTAATAAGCTCCTCATTCGGATTCAGCACCCGTTCCTTCTCCGACATTAGACGACATTCGTAATGATTTAATTTCAGATTTTTCTCCTCCTCAGGAATGACCAACTCTTCCACAAATGTTTTATGGCAATTCTTCAATCTAAAATTGAGGATTTTCAATTGGACTGTAATGTAACTCATGACGGCCATTAAGAAGCTGTCGTTAATTATGACATTTGCAGTTGCAAAATTGTGAACGATGTAGTCGGCAAGAGCAACAGTTTGACAATTGGCTGGTGTGGAGAATTTTTTGAGTGGTAAATAACTGAAAAGAATTATAAATTCATAATATGTAAAATGAATCGCTTAATTGATTGATGGATTAATCGAGTAATTAATGGGGGAGACTGTGAGCTGGAGAGACTTAACTGAACAGCAGAGTCCCCCCACTCCTTAGCATTAGAGTCTGAGAAACACCCACCTCCCACTCTACCCTCTCTGCGCAGCCAGAATGCGCAGCAGAAGAATTCCGGCACCATGCAGAAGGGGAGGGGATCTCCGTATTCACTGAATTCGTATAATAGAATTTTTTTAATGTACCTGAGAGGATAATCAGTAAGTGTACAATTTGTAATAGTCAATGTCGAATATAAATCGGCCATCGAATTCATCATAACAATTCCAGTTATCACCAATGCTATTGTTCGTGAAGATGCCGAAGCTTTCGATATCACAACATCTCTGTAATGAGCTGAATGATACAAAAAATTTAATTTAAGAAGAAAATTTAATTATAATTATAATTAATTCTAAAATCAGTACTTACCCATTTGCGGTGTGCACAATAAATTTCTCTCCCAATTGAATAATCTCGTGAGTAATGATATTTCAGCCTGAGCATGTACAATACTAAATGTTTTAATACCTCCAGTTACATGAACAATAACTGATGCAAATGCTTGGGTAAATTGTGGCAATGTATGTGCATCCAGTGTTTGTAATAAATCAGCTATACATTTAACTGGAAATATTACATAATTGAAATAAAATATGTAAATTTGATAAATCCAGTATTTAATCCCTGCTTCGTACGGATTCCATGCGCCTTAAAAATTATTCCATAGATATGATATTTATTAAAAAATGAATTTATGCAATTTCAAGATCATGATGATGATGTATGAATTTGAAATAATTTTTTTATTTATAAAATTCAATTTTATTTTTCTTCCAATTCATCTCAATTTTTCACTCAATTCAATGGCGAAATTTTTGATGACTAGTGATATCGAAAATAATTAATCTCTTACCCACAGCCGCAATACACTTAACATTGAATGATATGTAACTTTTGTCAATGGGAAAAAAAATTGTCTTAGCCATATTTCACAGTTTTAATCGAGATATGTCTTTACCAATGGTCTCCAATGTTCTAACAATCATTTATTATTCTGTGTGACGTGTAGGGTACGTAGAACAGAGTAACTTGGGTAGAATAAAAAAAACTACAAACTCTGAGAATTGAGTCATAAATTTTTTATGACTCTGCAGTTTTCCACTGAATAGAAAATTTGTTTCAGAGTCATGCGTAATGGAGGGAACATCTTTCATGTTATTTTAGATTCTCTTTGCGGTGAAGAAAAATTGAGAATAGTGAGTGACCACCATTCGTGAGAGTTGAAAGCGAGAAGACGAATTGTTGAATTACTAGTGAATTTATTCATTTTCATTACTTCCATTAATCACAATTCGTTGTCTATTTAATATCGGAATAGCTTTAATCTCAAGGTCAAATGTTGCATGTCTTCCACCAAATAAAATAGGCCGGGATGACTCTGAAGAAATCTCAAGATTTTCTTCACTCGAACTCTCATAAACCGTGTGATCTACTCCGTGATCATCCGGAATTTTTGTTGTGCTCAAATTTAAAAATGGCCCCGACACCGGAAGTATCACTTCAATCGGACTATTATTCATCGTAGTGCTCTCAAAATGCTCAAATTCATCTCCATCTAGTGGTGATGTTTCTTGATATTTTTCGGTTGTACTTGACCCTCTCAATCTGAATTTCTTCAGGAATTTTTTTATGATACTTAAAATACTCGTGGAATTCTTTCTCTTGGGCTCAAATATTTCACCACCCCTCTGATCTGCTGATTTTCCCTCTCGTATTAAATTCTCAAAGAATTGAGAGTCAGAGTGAGGAACAAAGAAACCATAACCTTTAAATGCACCTCGAGGTCTTCCATGTTTTCTAGATTTTCTTGGAATTTTTCCACATCTTCGGAATTTTTTTAATTTCAATTCCTCTTTTGAAAGACTTTGAGTTTCTTCATCAGTCATAGAATCTAGGAAATTCAATTTTTTTTAAATTTTTCTCCACCTGAAAATAATTTATTTAATCAATGAATAAACATTTTACTCACTTTTTCCAGCTCTCGACATCTCCTGGGATTCCCCCAACTCACTCATCACCATCATCATCATCAAAACTATCGCAAAGAGATTTATTAAAATTTTCATCCCTCTCCATGAATTTTACAAAACAAAATTGAGGTTAATAAAACCGTCGATATTGACAATTGATTGGAATTATTCGAAATTAATTGACTTTCAATGTTCCAGGAAAGTTGAATCGAGATAAAAGCTACTCCAGTCTAATCCTCTTGATAAACCCCAGAGATAAATGACCGATGACGTGAATTGGTCATTTAATTGAAGGCAAATAATAGAGAGAAAGGGGGAGAACGAAGATGGTGGGATGGGGGTGGACAAGAGGGATGAGTAAATCTTACCTTCGACGTCCGTTTGTTATTCTTGCTGGCTGTCGCAATAAAAGGGAGTCCTGGTACTCTCCATCCTTCAATTTGTCTCATTCAATGCCTCGAGAGGGGACACAGGGACTCGAGTGAAGCAATTAAATTAAGAAATGTCTGAATGTACGTGGGGTAAATAAAGAGTTTTGTCAATCTCATGAAACAAAAATTTACTTTGAGATGTTTTAAAATCCACTGGGGCAAAATGGGTCGTCTGAGCGGCGGAATCATAATCATGGATTCATCGGTTCAAGTCCCAAAAAATATTCACCCTTCCCTTCAATCTTCGATAACTCGAGATCGGTAGAGTGGAAATCAACGAATTTTGCGCCATTTTCAAGTATTTTTTGTATTCTTCAAAATGCGTAAAATTTTATTTCATTCACATTGTTTGATCCTCCATTTTGCCCCACCTTTATCTACACAGTTGTCTCAGGAGAACCCGCGAGCCCCTCCAATTCGTTCGATCGTCGAAATGGCTTCTAAATACGAGGGGAAACTACCCCTCCTCCCTCACCCATTACCAAGTAGATAAAAAGTCGACGTTCACCACTTGCATCAGTCCATTCCGGAAACCGTCGCGTGTTTCGGAGCATCGGAAATAAAATTATAATTCACTTGAAAAAAATCATAAAATTTCACTGATGAATAATGATGATCATTGACATTATTTTCTTAATTAATTCCATTTATTTTGTCCAGTGCAATGACATCTCCAGTACTCATGATGATTTTGAGATATTAAACACTGAATTATTGAAATTAAACGAGATAAATGCAATTTTGGAGTGGGAATCGGCGACTCGACCTTCACCAAATGTTTCAAATTTTAAAAAAGAATTTTACAAAATGAGGGCACAATGGTGGGATAATTGGTGTGATAAATTGAGGGCACATGGACCATTTAAATCGAGGGAGGAGAGAATGATTTATCTCTTCTGCAGAGGACCAAAGTACTCACCCGAACAGGCGAGACTATTGTCAATAATGTCAGATGAATTGTTGATGAATTATCAATCAGAGGAAATTTGTGATGATGATGGACAGTGTTATCATGGAGAACATGAGGTGATGAAACTCATGATGACTTCCAGGAATGAAGGGGTATTGAGGTGGGCATGGAGTGCTTGGAGGAATGGAATTCGATCGGTGAAATCGTTGTTCATGCAATTTATTGAGCTGGAGAATTCTGGAGCGAGAAGAAATGGTGGGAGATTTAATTGGGGGCGGGGGGGGGGGGGGGAGAGCTTTATTAATTTCATCGATTTAAATCAATTCCACAGGATATCGAGACACTGGAGACATCTGGAGGGAAGAAATAGGAATTCAAAATGCAGAAGTAGTAATGGACACTATGTGGTCAGACCTGAAGAAACTCTATCATCTTCTCCATGCTGTTGTCAGATTTAGATTGCAGAGAGTCTATCCAGAAATTGTCGATCCTCACTCACCGATTCCTGCACACATATTAGGTGACTACAGCTAAATTTCTATAATAAAATTAATATCCATAATTTTATCCATTTTCCAGGTGATCTCTGGAGTCAAAATTGGGGGGGCCTGATTGACCTTATTCTCCCGAAAAATTCAGTAAAATTGAATATCACAAATTATCTCAGAAATAAAAATTACAGTGTTTTGGATATGGTGAAGAGGTCTGAGGATTTTTACGTATCTCTGGGTTTTCCTCGATTGCCAAAAAGATTTTGGACCCATTCAATATTCACTGGAGATGATAATAATGGAAATTGTCATGGTTCTGCTGCTAATATGTACAGAAAGGGGGATTTTAGGATTCTAGGATGTTTTGATGTCAGTGAAAAAGATTTTCGAGTGATTCATCATGAAATTGGGCATATTTATTATTACATGGCTTATGAGGATCAAGACACCATCTTCAGGGTAATTAAATGTTTTATAATCTCTTATTCATTCATCTCATGAAATCTCTAGTCGTTTGGCCATAGAATGGAGTCAATTCAGTGTTTCATGAAAGCATTGGAGATGCTATTCTGCTTGGAGTTATGACACCTCAACATCTGCAACGTCTTGGACTAGCTGATGACACCATATTGACTCATGATTTTCCAATATTGCTGAAGGAAGCTCTCGTTAAACTACCAATGATAGCTTCTGCGCTAGTCATGGAGAAATGGAGATTTAGGATTTTTGAGGGAAAGCTGGAGTTTACAGAGTTGAATGATTACTGGTGGCAACTTCATGGGGATATTATGGGCATTACACCACCAGAATCAAGACCTGATGAATTATTTTTTGATCCAGCAGCTAAATTTCATGTTATTGCAAATATTCCGTATTTGAGGTAAATTTTATAATTAATTTTACAATCAAAAAATCTTTTTTCTTAAAAAATTGAGAATTTAATTCAACTTTAAAATCAAAACAGTTTGTAAATTATTTTTTTTTCAGATATTTCTTCTCAAGTTTTCTACAATTTCAGATATTTGACTCAATGTGTCAAGCGGCAGTGACAGGAAAAATTAATAATATTAATTTCAGCCTTCCTCTTCACAAATGCGATATTTATGGATCAAAAAATTCTACGAAACGTCTGAGGTAAAAAATTCATTCATCAATATTAATTAAGCAGAGAAAAAAAACAATTTTTGGCATTTAAATTGAAAAGCGTATATAATTAATTAAAAATTAATTTTTCAATTTTTTTATGTACAAAATTCATTTAAAAAAATCACAATTTTTGTTCAGTTTTAATAATTAAGAAATTATGAAAAAAAAAATGCTTCATTAAAACTTGACAACAAAAAATAAATCATGTTAATTAGTTATAAAAAAAAAATCTTTTCTAATTATCAGAAGCGTGATGAAGATGGGAAGTACACTGGACCATTCCAGGGCATTGAAAAAATTGACAGGAGTAGAAAAATTACGTATAGAGCCACTTATGAAATATTTCAAACCAGTCTATGATTTCCTGAGGAAGGAAGTTGAGAATTACAATATTCCCGTTGGATGGAGTTGAAGTTATTCGCTATTTTGTGTCCCAAGACCGTTATCTGTGAAAATATCAAATTGCTCTCGATTGAATATAGCAGCTCGTACATCTTCTGGAGTAATAGTATCTGGACAACTGGAAAAGAAAACCAAACTAGAGATATTTTCTTTATGATAAAAAAAAAAAACTTTCTGTGAAGAGAAATATTGATGTACTGACCTTCCATGTCCACATCTTTCAAAGGCTTGAGCCAATGAAGACCTCAAAAGATCCTCCAATAAACACTCAGCAGTCTGGAAAGAGAAAAAACATCATGAATTGAGTAATTTTATAATTTACCATTATCAGCAAACCCTGTATAAATATCAAATTCCTCACCTTAGCCAACAATCGTCCAGCAGCTCCATGCCTCACCCCCTCCACCACCTCCTCCTCCACCAGTTTCACCCCATACTGTCTCACAGTATTACAAACATACGAATACATCGGCTCAGCCGATTTCGGCACCTCCATCGTCACCATCTCCCTCCCACTCTCCTCACCCACCCCCTTTTCCCCCACCTTCACCGTCTCCGCCCCCACCACATCCACCTCCACCTCATCCTCCTGATAATCCTCACTCACCTCCTTGCATCCCTGCATCCACTCAAGGAATTCTCCAGGCTCTGTACATGTATTAAATTCCTCATCCCCTTCACCCCCCGATACTTCAATCAACTTCTCAGACTTTACTCCTCCAGCCACTCCAGAATTTCCAACAGGTGTGTAACCGTGTAATCGACACCAAAGCATTATTTCCTTAACCGTCCACATATCATCCTCACTTACTCCTCTCTTCTTCAATAAACCATGGACTTGCTTAGCTCTGTACCACTCCAGCGCCCTCTGCTTTCCAGGATTAAATTCTAGGAATTCCTCAGTACTCATACAAGCATAAGGATGGAGCCTCCTGTATTCAACATCATGTGAGTACGGTGAGACTAGAGGAATTCTCTTCATTATGTAACTCATAATTCCTTGCATATCACTGGAAATTCTAACTTCTTCCAGCTCCCTGAGAATTCCAGCGTAGAATTCCTTCCTGAATCCTAATTTCGTTTTATCCTTTCCAATTGTTCTTTTTGTCTTTGAATATTTACCATTGGGTTTGTCACCATAATTTGGTGGTTCAGGAGGTTTCATATCAGGTTCAGCTATTTTTAGGATTGGAATGTTTGAGGAAGAATTCAGGATTACGCTCTTTGATGGATCGAGTTTGAGGTTAAATATCTTTTTAGGATTTTTTAGGAGACTTACGATCTGTTGACTCCCATGCTCATCAAGTTTTGTTATCTTCTCATTGTTCTTTCGGAGGAGGATTTTTTTGGCTGAAGGATTATCAGGATTTCTTTGAGACTTGAGGGACTCAAAGTGTGAGGGAATGGTGATTTTTAAGGGTTGTAATATTGAAGATCCATTATTGAAGATTTTAGGGAGAGTTTGGACGTTTGATATCAGGATGGAATTATCATTTTTCTTAGGGGATCCACCATTTTGAATTATTTTAGGAGTATGGACATCTGGAGTCTCTGGAGGCTCACTGGAATTTCCATTTTGGAGACTAATATTACAATTGACCTCTTTTTCAGATGGAGAATGAGCAATAGTCACATGACCCTCTTCAGGTCTTCCAAAATTTGCATAATCATGTTCAAAATGTATATGCGAAAGTACTTCAATATCATCATCATCAGTATTTTCCTTTTTCACCCTGGACCTTTCAGAAATCCCGGAATCCTCGATATCGAGGTCAATTTCCTGTTTTATAACGGTCGGAAATCGGTCAGAATTGGTTATTTGACGGTCAGAAGTGGTAATTTTGTTGTCAGAAAGATCACAGTTTAGAGTATTTATCCAGATGTCAACGACAGTCTCAGAACCTAGGGTCTGGAGTCCAGTGTACGTTCTATCCAGTTTTAAATGGTGAATAATATCCATGGGTTTGTTATTCTGATTCTTAAAGTGAAGTTGAACTCTCAGAGGGAACTCACCCCAGCCTCTTCGACACAAGTGAAAAGGTGGAGAGGTGACGTCGACCACGTCGTTAGGCCGATAGCTTGGATGAAGGAAAAAACGTACTTTTGCAACAAATTCAGAGATATCGGATTCTTCTTTTGAGGTTCTGACGTACATCGTCCACTTGTGAGACGCTTCGTCTTCCCGCCAATCTGGGGGAATCCATTTCGAAATATTTCCAACTACAATTCTCTTGCGAATTTTGTGACGAACACCTCGGGAGGGGATTTTCGGAGCTGGATCAGATATTTTTGGGGGTATGTATCTAGGGATTTTTCTAGGGGGTTCAAGGGGAGTGTTAGTCTTGTTTGGAGATCTTCTGGGTAGATTTTGGAGGTCAGGATTTTGAGGGGTTTCAGGATTCTCGGGATTTTTTGAAACTAGAGAATTTTGGAAGGAATTTCCAGGGGAAATGAAGGGAACCGATAGTTCTAGGGGGTCTTTTACGAGCGTAGAGGGGGGAGTAGAGTGGTGGGAGGTTGAGGGAAGGTTCTGGTATTTTGGAGACTTTCCAGTGGATGATCTCACTGCTGGATGGAGTCGAGTTTGTTGTGAGGGGTCCGAGGGAATTGTGAGACATTGTTTTCGATTGTAGAAATCTGAGATTATCACGTAGCGGAGAAAGTGGAGGGTTTTTAGAGCTTTGTCTAGCTTTTCTTGGATTTGGAGGATTTCTCTCTCTTTAGCATCAATTTCCACGGAGAATTCACGGTCGATTACAGAGGTGATTTTTCGGGAGGCGTTGGTTCGAGCTGAGAAAAATTTGAATATTAGGGGATTGATCGCAAGTCGATCTCAGGGAAATTTTCTCTCTCAAAAATTAAATTTTTCTAATTATTTGTATTGACTGATTAATTAGACGAAAGGGTATAGAATATTCATAGACAGAACAATTTTTCGATTTATATCAAATTAATTCTTAATTTAATTAATAATCCAAACATTTTATGATATTTTATATCCACAAAATTGATATAAAATCAATTCTTCAATAATAATTCGTTGTAAAACCCAAAGATAAAATATTTAACTAGCAAATATTCAATTTTTCCTAATTTTCTCCTCTGTAAAACATTTTTCCCCAGAAATATATTCTAAAAAATCCACTTTTTTTATAATTCTCTCACCCGTTTCCTCATAAATTTTTTGTTGATAACTAGTACTTGGTCCAGGTACTGCATAATCAGGATCCTGATCTTCAAGATTACCCGAATTATTCATCTCATTCAAGAATCAATTATTTTCCCTGTAAAAAAAAATCAAATTAAAGGTTAAAACACATGCAAACAATTTTTAATTCCACAAAATCGAATGATTGTCATCATAATACTCACCAGAATAACTGGAATTAATAATTAACTTCATCAATGTTATCCAAATAAATTATCAATGTTTATATCCAATAATTAAATTTAAAAAAAAACACTGATACGACAGTGTAATGACATGAGGTTATCTCTCCCACAAATTGACAGTTGATTTGACAATTACCGAAGTGACAATTTTCTTATCAAATAAATTATTCAATTGAATTATTACTGACGGTGGTTTGTCTTTTATTCTTATCAAAGTCGTCGGAATTTTATAAAAAATCGAGAATAGTGAACATAATGTTGTGCCCGGTGCCATCACTTTTCACACACCCGTGGACGCTATTCAGTCCCAGGAGCATTGATAATCATAAAGTCCCTATATCTAGTAATCACCCCTAGACCTAGGGATATTAATGATTTTTTATCACCAAGACTGAATTTAAAATTCAAATCAAATTCGAAAAATCACAATTTATTTTTTTTTTTCCATCAAATATTTACTGAAATGAAATCACAAGACTTTTTTAATGAATACAGATACACATGCCTTCTTGAAGGTCTTGGCCCTATTCATAATCGACAAAAAAACTCATAATACACAACATAAAAATCGATGATACATCAGTTATTCCTGTCCCTCAAGGATCTGGCAACATTAGAGACTGAATATGTCAACAGCATTAACTGTAACAATAAAAACGGATTAATAATTTTTTTTTTCTAGTCATCCTGGTATACATAATACTCGATCAATAATGTTTCGTACATCCTTGAAGAGCTCGTTGGAGAGAATATAAAATAAACCAAATTTTATTTTCATCGGTATATTTTGGGAATAAGTCATTATGATCAAGCATGACTTAATTTCACTCTTTTTAAAATTGTACCACTCACAATTGAATACAGCATTGGTAATATTCAAACTCTGTAATTAAAAATTTATCAATACCTTAAATAATTAAATAAAAATAAATAAATACCTCTTGAATCAACATTTCACCAACGCAACAATACAGAAATACTCCTACTTTGTCCATAATAAAATAAATCCAGCAGATTGTGATGAAGAGATTGCTGTCAGACGTTATGGGCTGTAATTATATAAAAAATTATCTTATAATTATTTCAATTCATCATCGAATTATCATAAAACAGTCTTACCTTCCAAATCATCATGACAGCCATATTTCCATCAATAATAGCAACAATAATATTTAAAAATATCAGACGTGCAAAATATATCTTGAGTCCTTTCGAAAATCTGTGAATCAGAAATTCATATTTTCATACATTCTATACAATTTTCCATATTCTGAAGATTAAAAAATTCACCTGATTATATCCCAATGTGTCTGAACAATACACTTAATACATGAACACTGGTATTGCCTCATTCCATCATTATGTAGAACAACTCCATTAGTATTTTCAATTATATTTGATAAAATTCTCAATTGTCCACAACAGTGCAGAGTTATGATGAAGAAGCACGATTCGAGGGAGAAAAAAATTAAAATTGCGTACATACCAACAATTATTTGACCAATCATTGCTAATTCAAAATTAGGGGATTGTGTTGTGAGTGAAGAATACCACATTGATGCATATAATTCAAGTGGTTTTCCTGTTGTACTGGATGTTATCCATGGAAGTGGTAGAGCACCTGGAATTTATTATAATTATCATCATTATCATTATTATTATTATTATTATTACTTACCCATAGATACAAGACCAAGTGTAATCATCCATATCCTAACAATATATCCTGATTTATTCATATAATCATACATGATCTTCTGATTATCATCAGTAAAATATTGCTGACGTTCCCAATTATTCTTCATCCAATTAAAAATTTGACAGAGTTCACTCTCCCATATTCGAAACATGAGGGTTTTGACAGTAGTGAAGAGAATAAAAAGTGCAAATAAACACTGATATATCCCCTCATTTCTCCATTCAACGAAGAATGATTTAATTGAAGCGAGACATGCACTGATACAGAGAACTGAGGCAATTGTAAAATGGAGTCTTCTGTTATTTGAAAATGGCCAAACACCGAGAATAATCATGGGTGTCTTGATGAATTTTACTTCCATGTCAAATTTAATTTTTTTATTTTTATATTTATTATGATAAATCAGAAATAAATGGGTAATTGATTTGTGGATTGCACGATATAAATTCATTTTGTGGTTTTTTTTGAGAATTTTCAGGAGAATTTGTGATTTTATACTGATGAAGAGTGAGTGGGAATCGTATTAGAGTCGTTGCTGGGTTGGCCATGGGACAAATGTCATCAGTGAGAATCACTAACGAGTATTTGGAGAACAATTTACTTTTTTTTTTATGCAGGATTGATGATCGAGATAATAAGAAAGAAAACAATGGATAAATTATGTATTTTAGGGGAAAAATCCCTCTATTTTTTTTTTTGTTAACATAATTATCCTTCAGAGTGGATCATCATTAAGAAAAAATCAGAATAAATGGATTCTTCAGTTATTCTTATCCCTCAGAGATCTGGAAACATTGAGGAATGAATAAGCCCACGTCATGCACTGAAACAATAAAGGTAGACATTATCACTATCATCAGATACAATGAAATCCAGTGTGTAATCATCAATATTTCATACCCCTTTGATAAGTTCATTGGACAAAGTACAGAAGAGACCGAAGTTTAATACCATCGGTGTATTTTGTGAATAAGTCATTATGATCAAGCATGACTTAATTTCCCTCTTTTTAAAATTGTACCACTGACAATTGAATACAGCATTGCTGATATTTAAACTCTAACAATAAAGATAAATTTTATAACACAGTCATTAGGTAAAATAATTACATTTACCTCTTGTATCAGCATTTCACCAACATGACAGTACATAAATCCCAGGATCATAACCATAGAGAAGTAAATGCTGGAAATGCTGGAGAAGATAATGCCATCAGGTGTTCTGGTAGACTGAAATAGATGTTTCAATTGGAAAAATTATTATCATTGATAATTAACGGAGCATCTCACCTTGTAAATCATTATGACAGCTGTATTTCCATAGATTCTTCCAGCAATCAAATTCAGACACAGTAGGGGAACAAAGTATCTTCTGAGTGCTTCGTAGAATCTGTAAATTATGAGTCAAAATAAGTATTCTAGACTTAAGCCTGCAAATATAATGTGCATGGATAAAAAAACTTACTTTATTATTCTCCAATGTCTCTTGACAATGCAATTGATGTATGAACAATGATATTGTCCAGATGAATAATCATGTAGGATAGGTACATTAAATTTTGCAATTGTATTTGAAAGAATTTTCAATTGTCCACAACAATGCAGAGCAATAATGAAGAAGCATGACTCCAGTGAGAAAAATGCCAAAAGTGTGTAAAGAGCAACAATTATTTGGAGAGTCATTGCTAATTCAAGAATAGGTGATTCTGTTATAAGCACGGGATACCATACATCAACATACAATTCAAGAGGCTTTTCTCTTATAATGGATGTTATCCATGGAAGTGTAAGAGCTCCTGGAAGGTTTTATCCAGAATAAGATATATGATATTTTTAAATAAATTATCAATTATTGTAGTTTACTCACCCATGAATACCAGACAGACTGTCATCATCCATATTCCAACAATGTATCGTGATTTTTGTGAATAATCATACATGATATCTTTATTATTATCCATCAAATATTTCCCCAACTCCCAATTCTTCTTCATCCAGTGAAAAATATATCCAAGTTTATTTTCACGAAATCGAAACATGAAAATTTTTATTGTAGTAAAGATGAAAAAAAGTTCAAACAAACACTGATATATCCCTTCATTTTTCCACTCAATGAAGAATGATTTTGTCCCATTGAAGCATGCGATAATACACAAGGCTGAAGTAATCGTGAAAGGGAGACGATTGTGACTGGCAAAGGGCCAAACTCCGATTATAGTCATGGGTATTGTGATGAGTTTAACTTCTGCATCAAATCCAATTTTCTCATTTGAATACCAATTCTTAATGGAGATTGAAATTTCTCCAAAAATGACTAAAAGATGGTGAATTAATCTCTGAATTGTACGATATAAATTCATTTTCATTTACTATCAAGTTATTCAATGTTAAAATGCTCATCAGATAATCTATTTAATTCTTGGTAGATTTGATAATGTCCTGAGCCAAGTCTTACACGTTATCTGAATGGAAATAATTTTTTTTATTTATTTATTAGCACAAAACCAATGGTTTATACAGCAATGGAAATAATCATACACGAATAGCTCCATTCATACTCAACGAAATTGATTTATTTATTACAGAGTAACGTGAATCCGTTCATAGTTAATGCAAATCTATTTGACCAGAACACCCACCAAGAAACGCATTATTATTGGATGTTTATGAATTATAAATTGATGCTTCGAGCGATGGTATAATTTGATGTCATTTTTGGCCTCTGCGGTCAGATTGTGTTGCATTACGTAGTCAGGGGCGTGAATAAAAGACACCCCTGAGGATGACCTTGCAGAGGAGGTTGAAAAATTGGGCAATACCCAATGATTTTTTAATATCTTGGATTATTTGAATTATTTCTCCTTCACATCGAGTCAGCAATAGACCCCAGAGGCCAAAACAGTAGGTGATTCTCGTTGGGAGTGAATATTACACAATCGAAGCAGAAGAAAACATCACGTATCAATGATTCATACCAGATTGATATCTTCTTCATCGATATCTAATACTTTTTTGATAAAGACGGACATTTTTCATAACAGAATCATCCAGAAAAGCGATAAATTGGTATTTCTCATGATAAGATTTTCAATAAATTGACAGCTGACAATATAATACGCAGCACATGATCAAAAATCATCATCATGGTGAGTGTAATATTTTATAGTGCATTATTTTTCATCGCTGGAGTAGAATCAAGATTGCTGCTAGACAGATATTTATCAATTATAATCATCATGAGTGAATTAATTAATGATAATGAAATTATATTCTTTCAGAATCTGTGACTACGACCTGACAGATCCACATGGCTTGATAACATCACCAAATTATCCTCACAGCTATCCATCATCAGTGGTATGTACCTACAAACTGCTCCAGCCACGTGAGAGAATCATATCCCTGAGTCTGTCCCACATAGATCTAGGATGGAATGATACTGATAGCTGCAGCGATCGTTTGGAAATCTACGATGGAGAGGACGATCTTGCTCCCAGGTTGGAAACCTTCTGTGGAACTGGCTATTTTATTCCATCGCGTGTCATCAATTCCACTGCAAATGCGTTATTTCTGAAACTCGAGAGTTACTCGTCATCACAGGGAAATATAGGCTTCCAGGCACTCTACAAGACAACTGATCTCCAATGTGGTGGACTCTTCAAGGGGAATAATGGAACAGTTAGGCATCCTACTTATGGTACATACTATAGGAATAATGAGAACTGTCATTGGGTGATTCAGGCACCACCTGGACACATAATCAGGCTCAATTTTACGGCATTTCAAACTGAAAGCAGTCATCATGATTATTTTAGAGTTAGTGAATTGTATGGAGGTAGGATCATTGATCTTGCTACATTCAGTGGATCAACATTGCCGTCAACTGTTATGACACGAGGCAGAATTCTTTATCTGTATTTTAGGAGTGATGTGAGTAATGTTTTCAGTGGATTCAGGGCTAATTATACTTTCATTGATACATTGGAATTTAATGGAAGATTTTGAACTTGTTGGAGATGATTAAATTAGGATGATTATCCAAATTATTTGACAATTTATTCCATGACCCTCCGTTTGTTGTGATTATTTTAAATATATTACTAGCTTTTGTGACTCAAATTATCGAAGATCATCGGAATGATTGGGGATTATTGATAACAAGTTGGAGATCAGTGTTGATGCTACTTGTAAATTGTAGATTTTTCCAGCATTATGCGTTATCTAGTATTGATTGGGGAAATTATTACACCGAGAAAAAAATTTCGTAATAATTGCGTGACTTTTCGTAATCAAGGGGCGAAATGCACGTTCAGGAACTTTTATGGATTCAAATGTATTTTTCACGTAAAATTACGGAGAAAACACGAGAAAAAACATAAATTTTTCGCTTTTTTCGTAATGTTTTTGTTCTTTCAGATAAAAATTACGTGTTTCAATCCATAAAAATTCCCGACCGCACATTTCGCCTCGCGATTACAAAAAGTCACGTAATTTAAAAAAAAAAATCCTCAGTGAAGGCAACCTGAAGCGTGGGGATAAATGAGGTTCCGGAAAATGATGGATTTCCTACAATGAAGATTCTAGATTCTATAAAGTTGTTCAGTTTTTCTGATAATTTTTTGGCCAAAATTCAAGAATTTTCTAAAATAATTGATTCTCTCAATACATATTCTGGCGCTTCCAGGGAAGATTGAGGATTCTTTCAGAAGAGTTCAGCGATTTCAATAACGATTCTCCACTGTACTATTTTCTCTCTTCTGCTAAGCACGCTGAAAGTCCTGCTATAATACAATTTGCATTAATTCATGTTTTGTAACTTGCTCCAATTTTCATGATTTTTTGAAAGTTGATAATTACGAAATTACGTCTTGGTTCTGTTGTTTTGTACTACGTCGAATTCCATTCTAATGATTTTTCGTTATCATTAATGTCAAGGGATGCCCTCCGGCATTGCTGGGGTTTGAGAGATAAAAGAAAATGAATAACAAAATCAAATAATATCAAAGTATATTCACTTATTTGTTTGTTGTTCACAAGAAATTCGAATGCTCGCTATAGATAAGGAGTACTGCTTGAAAAATACGTGATATCAGAGTAGACGTAATGGTCATTAGTTCTATTTTTATTTAAAAATAAACTGCCTCCAACGAATCGAATAGAGACACCTTCACCCATTTGATAACGTAATTGGTATTTTTCACGATAGGATTTTCAATAAATTGAGAGCTGGCAACATGATACGCAGCAAATCATTAAAAATCGTCAGCATGGTGAGTGTAATATTTTATGGTGCATTATTTTTCATCGCTGGAGTAGAATCAAGATGGCTGCTAGACAGGTATTTATCAATTATAATCATCATGAATAAATCAATTAGTAATAATGAAATGACATTCTTTCAGAATCTGTGACTACGACCTGACAGATCCACATGGCTTGATAACATCAGCAAATTATCCTCACAGCTATCCATCATCAATGGTATGTACCTACAAAGTGTTCCAGCCACATGGGAGAATCATATCCCTGAGTCTCTCTCACATAGACCTAGGATGGAATGACACTACTGATAGTTGCAGCGGTCGTTTGGAAATCTACGATGGAGAGGACGAAATTGCTCACAGATTGGAAACCTTCTGTGGAACTGACTATTTCATTCCATCGCGTGTCATCAATTCCACTGCAAATGCGTTATTTCTGAAATTCGAGAGTTTCTCGTCATCACAGGAAAATACAGGCTTCCAGGCAATCTACAAGACAACTGATCGCCAATGTGGTGGACTCTTCAAGGGGAATAATGGAACAATTAAGCATCCTACTTATGGTACAGAGTACGGGAATAACGAGCAGTGCAATTGGGTGATTCAGGCACCACCTAGACACATCATCAAGCTCAGTTTTACGAGATTTACCCTTGAAATCTCTCATGATTATGTTAGAGTTAGTGAATTGTATGAAGACAGAATTACAGATCTTGGTAAATTCAATGGAACAACTTTGCCACCAACTGTTACGACACGAGGCAGAGTTCTTTATCTGTATTTTAGGAGTGATGTGAGTAGGGTTCACAGTGGATTCAGGGCTCATTATACTTTTATTGATACATTTGAATTATTTTAGAGGAGATCGGCATCGTTTATTTATAATGATTATGTATACACTTGTCCAATGACCATTTGAAGAATAAATTTCCATTAAAGTATTCACTTATTTATTTATTTTTTCACAAGAGACTCGAATACTCGTTATAGATAAGGAGTAGTGCTCGAAAAATACGTGATATCAGATTAGACGTAATGGCAATTAGTTTTATTTTTATTTATAAAATAAACTGCCTTCAACGAATCGAATAGAGACACGTAATTGGTATTTTTATTGCTTGAACTACCTCGCAGTGTCTTGTACATTTTGGTGAAAGAATAGGTACGAAAAGACACCGATCATGAAGCTATTCATGCTGCTGATGCTAGTGATTGCAATAGGAATGTAAGTTTATGATTAAATATTATCATAAAAAAAATTCTCCCCTCCAATCTCATGATATTAATTTTTTGTTTCAATATTCTGATTTTATTTCCAGAAAAATCTGCTACGCAATACCTATGAGACCTCCAGACAAATTGCCACAACTAGAGCGAATTGGTAAGTTCTTGTTGAAAGTGAGAAAAAATGAAATAGTGCAATTTTCGGATAAAATTGTTTATTCAAGAACATCTGATAATTAAATCTCTCAAAAAAAAATTTCTCTCTTCTCAGAGAATCAGAATTTTCCACCTACTCTTCCACCACCTACCTTCATATTAGAAAACGAACTAGACGACGATGAGTCTTTCCAACGCCACCCTCGCGAGAAGCGAATTTAATCACGTGGAGCATCTATGAGTATAAATATGATAATTAATATATCCACTTGCTTGTTATATACGTGAGAATAAATACCATATTTTTATATGAATATTTCTCTTCGTGTAAAATAAAGGTTTCGTAATAAATAACGAAAGAACGTGCAATTCAATGATTTAATAAATGTATTTTTAATCAATACAAATGATGAAAAAATTGAAAAAGTTGGAATACAAGTTATTTAACTCAATTTCTTTATGAGTGTTGATGAAATTTGATTTATCTCTCAATCATCGTCAACCATAGCGTCCTTTGCCCCCTTCTAAGGCTTGAATTGTCAATGAATTTTAAAAGGAGAATTCATCCTAATTCTCAGAATTCTGTACAAATGTACGACTCCGTTGAATACCTCCCAATTTACAATTAGTAACGTTCCTAGCGAATTGCAATGCCCTGATTGTCTCATCATAGCACTCATCGAGAGGTGAAATATTCAGCAACATGAGAGTCTTGGAATTGTCTCTCAATGATGGCATAAGCAGATGAGTAAGTTTGGACTCTCTGTAAGGAATGTGATCCTCTTTTTTGAATAATGCCAAAATAACTTTGCTGAGATGATGAAGACTCTTGTTGATATTCTGCGTCTCAGCAATTCTCACCACTCCCTCACTCTTGAATCTCTCCGAGCCAGCAAGATCCACAAGATTCAAATTTCCAACACAAATCTCCTTCTTGACAGCATGAGTACCAATGAATTTGATCCTAGTAACTGAATGAGACCTTGATGATCTGTCATTAGCAGCTATTGCAGCAACAGACCTATTCTTCTGAGCAGTTCTCAAGCAATTATGGAAATCCTCAGGACAATGAATCTCCTTGACACAGAGATTAGTCACATAGACATCAGTTCCCTCACTATCCACCATCCTGATATCATGACTCTTTCCAGTAGCACCAAGCAAATCAATAATATGCTCATTATAAATCTCCAAGAAGCTCACCTCAATCTTGTACACCCATCCCAGCAGCTCAAATCCCTTCATCTCCTCGAAAATATGACGGACAGTCCTTGGAATTATACCCTCAGACTCTGTATGACATCTTCCCTCCATTGTATACGTCTTTCCTGATCCAGTCTGTCCATAAGCAAACACACAGACATTGTAGCCTTCTAGAGCTGACTGCACCAGCAGAGAAAGCTCCTCAAAGACATCAGCCTGTGTTGCAGTTGGTGGAAATATCTTATTAAACGTAAACTTTGTATTTGCCTCCCTGAGCTTGCCACTGCTATTCATACCAGCTGATCCAACAGCTCTTCCTATTGCCATCGTGCACTCGTTGATGTAATTGATAGAACAAAGTTTCTTGCTGGACTCCTTGGAGATCTTGGGACGTACTCTACAGAATACTCTTATATTTCCCTTCAAATCTTGAATATTATTATGCAGCACTCGACGATTTTTATCCATCTGGTGTAGATGATGTTTTAGTTTTCTCACTTGATCATCCAGCTCATTTATCATTCCGTCGCGATCTTTCAGGCTCGCAGAAATTCTCTTGTAATTCTCCTTTGACTGATTAAGCTCAAACTGGAGTTTGTCAACCTTTGCTTGGAGTTCAGTGGAGGTGTACTTGGTTTTTGATATTTCTTCATTGAGTTTATCATTAATTTCTTTCAACTGTTGGGCTGCAGTGGTGCTCTTGGACTCACGTGCCTTCAAATCATCAATAGTGGATTTTAATTGTCTGTTCTCCTCGGTGACAGTCTTGAGTTTTTCCTTAAGAGTTGCTAGTTCTCCAGAGACAGATACAAAGTTTCCTTGCCAGTCTTGTTCAATCGTCTTTGGAGATACTTCAAAGGCTGTTATGAGACTCTGAACTCTTCCGGAGGCTATTGAGGTCGTCAATGGTCCATGGCGTTCACCATGGATCTCACCACTCTCCCCATTATTCATCCTCATCTTTTTCCCACCATTTTCTTCCTCAATGCGAACTATTTCACGGACAACTGATAGCTTCGATTTATTCAACGATGCTCTCTCTTTTTCCTGAATTTTTTGCCTCAGTGCCTTCATCTGGGGTGTCTCCTGGGATATTTCTTTCATCGGTGAGGCATAAGATTTTCTTGAACGCAACGTCAATCTTCGCTCTTCATGGCTGCCCTCAAACTTCTGTTTCTCCATTGATTTTCACTGATTACTGTCGAATAAGATAATTTTATGAATTACCATAGTTTAATATTAGTTAAAATAAAAAAATAAAAATTATAACAAACCGTTTTTTCTCCAGGGGTTTTTCTCGTTTGTGAACAGCAATAATTTAGTCTATTTTCTTTGCTGAGTCTCTCTACAATTCACGAGAGATATTATTGAGTCGTATTGACTGTATATAAATCGTTAAATTACTGACCTGAAAGTTAGAATGCTCCGATATTTATGTTAGTTAATTGTCTTGTGATTGGTTGAGGGAGTGGATGCCCTTCCATTGAATTTGATTGGCTCGACTGTGCTTACGGATATGGACTATTTGTCCGATGAGTCATCAAGGATTAACGGAGAACCTACAGGTCGTATACTAGGAATTGGGGTGAATAAAAGACACAGCGGGATATCATCAGGTGTAGATGGAATATTTATGATTTTCATTAGTCGTTACAGGAAAAAAAAATTGTATTTAATGATAAAATTAATTTTTTTTTTAAACAATTTTGTAATAATATTGTGACAATTTTATTATGTAGGACACTACGATGAAAATACAATGAACAGTTTCTTATATCTTCATAATCGTCACTGCTGGATGATGTTTCCATTACTGCTGGAGATAAAATAAAAATAATGAGGCATTTAACTCAGCTCGATGGAAGAATGGACTCAGTCAATTCATATGAGAATATGAGTATCTAATCTGACATCAGTGCAAATCACAATAGATAACAGACTTGATCTTATGACAATGCAAATGAACATTTCTATTTACAATCTCATATATTCTTTGCATATTTATGATTATATCGTCAGTCTGATGAGCACGTCATTGATGATATTTATTCATTGATAACGATGCTTTATAAATAAGATTCGAGTCAGACGTCTGTGAGATTCCAAGATGGAGAGTGCTACGATAGAGACAGGTACTTTTTTAAAATAAATAATACACTTGAATAATATTTACTTACTGGATATGACAGTTCTAGGACCGATAGACATCTCCAAATTGAGAAGGACTCTTACTCACGAGCATCTAGCTCTAAATTTCAACCATTTTTATGTACCTCCACCGGAACCACTGGCTAAGTATCTCCACAAGAAGATTGAACTTCATAATATCGGATATGTAAAACAGTATCCGTAAGTGATGATTTAACAAAATATTGTTATGAATATCTAATTTACCCTTCGAATATATTCCATCATGTATGCATTCGATCTTTCATTTGCTTATCGATCTTATTTTTTTAAATAAATAATTTATTTTAAACCCACGTGCACTTCAATAATGGAGTTATACCTAATTTTTATTTTTTCAGATACAGCAGTCGTTACAATGTCAATTTCAATGACAATGATGCACATCAAGCCATAATAAAAGATGTAAAAATTTATAAAGAACATGGAGGAGATACAATTGTAGATAACACTTGTTGTGGAATCCAGCGAGATCTTCCTTTGACGAAAAAAATTAGTGAAGAAAGTGGAGTTAATATTATTGTTGGCACTGGTATGTATCTTTATTCAATTTATTGTATTATTTATTAATTGAACAAAATTATATGATTCAAGGATATTATGTCGAGTCAACACAAGATCCAGGTACTCTTCGATTGACTGAAGAACAGATGTACAATGTTATGCTGAAGGAATTGACTGGAGGATGCATGGAGTATCCTTGTGTTAAAGCTGGAATGATTGGTGAAGTTGGAAGCTCCTGGCCAATTACAGGTATATTGATATCAATTTAAATCATAATGAAAGGATTAAATTTTTTGATAAATTTATGATCAACAGATTTTGAAAAAACTGCAATTCGTGCAACAGCAAGTCTCCAATGTCAATTGGGCTGTCCCGTTACATTTCATCCTGGTAGAAATGCTAAAGCACCATTTGAGATAATGAGAGTTTATCTGGAGGCTGGTGGTGATCCAAAGAAGGCAATCATGTCCCATTTAGACAGTAAGTATAATTTATTGCAGTAAATAATTGTTTGATTCTTAATTTTGACTTCTCCAGGGACTTTAACGGAGAAAGAAGAATTACTGGAGTTTGCTAAAATAGGCACCTACTGTCAATTTGATTTATTCGGTATCGAGTGTTCATATTATCAATTGGATACGACCACTGACATGCCTTCGGATGCTCAGCGTATAGATAGAATCAAGTGGATTCGTGAGGAGCGAGGGGTTCAGCAGATTCTCATGAGCCATGATATTCATACGAAGCATCGACTGGTTTGTAGAAATATCAATCATAAATATTATATATTCAATGTTAAATTGATTATGTTTTGATTATTTCAGATACAATTTGGTGGTCACGGGTACTCTCATATCCTCACAAACGTAATTCCCAGGATGTTGAGTAAAGGATTTACTGATGAGGAGATTGATACTATTACTGTAGATAATCCTAGAAAATGGTTGACCTGGAATTAGAATGTTTGAATTTTATAATAAAATGGGATTATTTAAAATTCTTATAAACAAATTTCTTTATTCATAATTAATTACTGATTTCAATTTGGATGGCATGTATTGCATGATTTGACCACGTGAATCTTTCAATTGGGATCACGGTCAAGAGTAAACGAGGGAGTCTGTTATCTATGATACTCCGTATACGGGTCAAGTGTCTATTATATGCAAGTGAAAGTCTTGATATTAATCTTGAACGAACAATATAAATTAAAATAAATGGAGAATCTTTGCGAGAATACATTGATTAAAATTTAAATTATCATAATAGTTGAATTATCACGGTTACTGATAAAAAAAAAATATTGATAATTTACGCCTACCCGAGTCATCCGGTCTATTGTGCAATAATACATCATCCAATCAGTGGGATTTTCCGGGTGTAACGATCAATATTATTTCCAGGGGTTTTCCGCAGTTGATTGGGGTTTTCTCTAGTTCTAATGTGATTTCGGATGTGAATCGAGTCAGTTGAATCGGTTTTGATGTGCGAGGTGGAGCGATTTTCACGAATTTCGGTTTAATCTCATCGGATTTTTAAGAGAGTTTATTTTTATTGATAATAATATTAATAATTTTGGAATGGCAAACGTCTCATATCGTCTCCAATGGTCCATCATCACGATCGTTTTATTGTCATTGAGCTGCGCAATTGATCATCCAAAAGGTAGACGCTGTGGTCCTGCATTTGGACCCTACTACGATATGTGGTACATGTGGTGCACGACAAGTCCAGATTACTCTGAAATAGTGAGAGGTTTTGATTTGTCATTCAAACCGAATGATTCCATCACAATAGCCGGTGCAAATTCACCGATTTGTTCGGATCTTCATCTGGAACCAATTCCAGAATTCTTCCATGCGAAGAAGATTGTCATCACTGGGTGTGAATTGACGGAAGGAGGAGATATTGGTGCCATCGGGAATCAAATATTTGCGAAGAATATCACGGAATTGGTACTTCAAATGGAAGGAGATTTGATTCTGTCACTTGGGAGGAGGACAATGATGGGATTCGAGGGTCTTAAGAGTCTCACATTGGAGTCCAATAATTTGAGGAATGTCAGTGCTGATCTACTGCATGACTTGAAAAATTTGGAGATCCTCAAACTCGGGGACAATTGTCTTGGTCAACTGCCTCCTGATTTTCTCAATCTACCCAATCTTCGAGAAATTGAATTAACTAGTAATCGTATTAAAGTCATTGAACCCACAATGTTTGATAAATCAACGAAACTGGTGCTGTTGAATATCTGGAATAATGAAATTGTGGAAATAAAACCCAATAGTTTTGACAAACTCGAGTACCTCAAAACCCTCGATATTCACAATAATAATCTTACATCACTGCCAGATAATATTTTTTCAAAATTACCAAATCTCAGGAATATTTATTTGTCGCATAATAATTTCACTGGTGATTCACTCAGTGAAAATCTTTTGAGAAATAATAGTCTTCTGCAGGTGGTGACACTATCAGAGAATAAACAAAGTTTAATAACTCTACCTTCAAAATTCTTTGCTAATTTCAAGCATCTCACGATTATTGAGATAAAGGGTAGTGGATTGATTCGATTGCCAGAGGATTTGTTGGTAGGGGCTGTTAGTCTGAGGAATCTCGATATGGGGAGAAATTACATTGAGACGATACCACTGGGTCTCTTCCAGGACTGTATAAATCTTTCTACTCTAGATCTCAGTGTCAATGAACTCAGAGACTTGCCGGATGGGGTATTCTCATCGCTGAATAATTTGGAATCTTTGGATTTATCGAAAAATCATATAACAATGATCAGCGAGTGAGTTAAATATTCATTCTTTCAAATACTCCTTCATAATTGAAATAAATATTATTTCTTTTCAGGAATATATTTCGTAATATGTCTTCCTTAAAAATCCTGAACCTGGAGAGCAACGAATTAAAGACAATTCACCCACGGAGAGATAAATCCATGACATTGGAATTCTCAAATGTCATTCCAGATATTTTCAATGAAATGAAGAACATAAAGATCATAAAACTGTCAAATACCGATTTCCCCGAAAATTCACTTTCACCAAATCTCCTCAGAAATAACATTCTATTAGAAGAAGTGATTTTCTCTGGGAACAGACGAAATCTGACAACTATGCCTCCAAAATTTTTCGCAGATTTAAAGACATGCAGAATCATCAATATAAGCAGCAATGGATTGATCCATCTCCCAGAGGATTTATTAATGGGCACATCGAGTCTACAGAATCTCACAATTGACAGGAATTACCTAGAAATAATACCAAATAATATCCTCAAGGACTGTAGGAATCTTTCTACAATAAATCTCAGTTGGAACAGACTCAAAGATCTGCCGGATAATGTCTTCTCAATGCTTGACAAATTGCAACTCTTGGATTTATCACGAAATCACATCACAAACATCAGCAAGTGAGTGTCCATAACCATCTCCATCCAACAATTCAATAATTAATATTAACCATTTGACAGAAATATTTTCTCCGGTTTATCATCACTCAAAGTCCTCAACCTGGAGAACAATGACATAAAAATTATCCATAAAGAGGGATTACGTTCGCTGAAAAGTCTAGAAATCGCCAAGTTTTCCTCCAATAAACTGAGTTGGAATAATTTTTTTGGTGGTCAATCGCCATTTTATCACTGCGTAAAAACCATGAGAGAGCTGTACCTCTCCCATAATAATATATCAGAGCTTTATAGCGATTTACGTTGGCCAAAAAATTTAAAAATCCTGGATTTGAGTCATAATCGTCTGTCGGTATTATCTGTAAGTATTCTAATGTATAATTAAATAATTATTTGTCCTCAATATTGAATATTAAATTTTCCAGGATTTTCAATTAAACTTCAAATCGCGAAATGTCTACGTTGATTACTCGTACAATCAGATCAGGATGATTTTATTAAAAAAACTTGAAGAATATGCATTGAATGGAGACTACAGTGATTACAATGGTTGGAAGAATATAACTGTTTCGATAGGAAATAATCCGATAAAATGTGACTGTAATATCTACGATTTATTGCGCTATAATGAAGGAAGAATGCATTCCAATGTTAATGAGATATTTCATATAGGGATGAATGATTTGAAATGCTATGAACCAGATCAATTGGCAAATGTCACTGTGCAACAGCTGGAATCAAAGTCATTGAAGTGCTTGGTTAAAAATTCAGAGGAATGGATCGCAAGATGTCCAGAATCATGTGAATGCTGGAAGAGAGTAAACGATAGAACCTACATTGTAGATTGTTCATACAGAGGCATCAAGAAAGCACCAGAAGTGCTGATTAAGCCACCAGATTATCGTGAAATTGAACTCAATTTGACAGGTAATTTACTCACGACAATTCCAGCAATTAGGGGATCAGGTTATGATGCTGTTACGGTTCTATCTCTGTCGCAAAATCTAATTACTGAAGTTTCATTTAGTGAATTATCTGAAAATCTTCGAGTTTTGAATCTAGATTTCAATAATTTGAGGAAATTGGATCCTTCTGTTTTGGGTTTGTTAATGCATTCAAAAAATTTAACGAATTTGACACTCCATGGAAATCCCTGGATCGGTGACTGCAATGCTCGAGAATTTCTGAATTTTGTACAAATGAAAATGGTGAATATTCCAGAATTAAAGAGAGTGGCGTTTAAAGGGAGTGATTTACCTGTTTTTGAGATGACACCAGAAGAATTGTGTCCACTATTTATTGGATGGGTTATTGGTATTTCCATTGGTATTGCAGCACTGGGTCTTATTGTTGGTTGTTTAGCAGCATTTTATTATCGTTATCAGCATGAGATAAAGGTATGGCTTTATGCAAGACACTGGTGCTTGTGGTTTGTCAGTGAGGATGAGTTGGATAAGGATAAATTGTACGATGCATTTATATGTTATTCACACAAGGACAGAGATTTTGTGGAGAATACTTTGATACCAAAATTGGAGAATGTACCAAATTCATTCACCATATGCTATCATGAGCGTGATTGGAAGGGTGGACAATTTATACCAGAACAAATAGTACATTCTGTTGAAGAATCAAGGCGCACTGTCGTTGTCTTATCACCTGATTTTTTAAATAGTGTATGGGGTAAAATGGAATTCAGAACAGCTCATGGACAGGCACTCAGTGAGGGTAGAGCCAGAGTTATTGTTATACTTTACAGAGATATTGGACCCACTGATAAACTTGATCATGAGCTCAAGGCCTACCTGAGTATGAATACTTATATTAAATGGGGTGATCCCTGGTTCTGGGACAAGTTGAATTATGCTCTACCTCATCGTGATAATTCTATGAAGAGAGAGGGAAAAATAATGCTATTTGATAGTCAACAACCGGTCACTCGATTCATCAGTTCAAAGTGTAAATCAATCGTCGTCGATGATTCATACGCAAACCACAAAGTTTAAAAACTTTATGATTTTTTTTCAAGGAATCACTCCACCTAAAATCACTTCGTTGTGCATTTTATTTTCCCAAAAAGAAATACATATATATTTTTTTTTTTCTAGCGTCGTTAGAAAAAAAATATTTACAAAAAATTTTACATCTTTCTCCGATTACGAGATATCTAAAATAAACTAAACTGACTTATTCCGTTAATTCTACAGCACATTTAGTGTAATCAATCTAGACATAAACCGGGAATTAAAAATCTGATGGATGAAATAAATACCGTTCGATAGAGAAAAATTCACTGAACTACCCATCAATTTGTCGCACTGCAAAAAGTCCGGGAAGTAATTAAAAAAAATTAAAAACTAATTAATTTTTTGCATGAACGCCAAGAAATTAAATATCTTCACTCAAACTCAATCAATCGTTAAGAAAAAAATACCGGAATGTAGAGGCAAAAATGCTCTACAAAATTGAAGCGATAACCGATATTCCCCGTTCACTCGTTTTCCCGTAATTAATTATTGAATTATTTAATGGTTAAAACTCTAAAAATCGTCAGCTGATTGCATTCGGTCCGCCTCCTTCGGCGCGCGCACTCCCCTCAGAAACGCGCGATGCGCAGTAGATTTAAACGTGCGGACAACTATACACATTATTTTTTTTACAAATAAAGTTAATAAAAATTGAAAAATGAGAAGGTGGAGGACTCTAGGTGGATTCAAGAGTTATTTCTCCTATGATGGAGCACTCTAGGTGAATTCAAGAGTCATTTTATGTGGACTGGGGGAATCTAGGTGGATTTAAGAGTCAGCTTATCCAAACTAGAGACTTCTAGGTGAGTTTAAGAGTCATTTATCTAATGCTGGAGGACTCTTGGTGGATTTAAGGGTCATTTGGTCTAGTCTGAAGGCCTCTTGGTTGATTCAAGAGTCACTTGGTCTAGGCTGGAGGGATCTTGGTGGATTCAAGGGTCACTTGGTCTCGGCTGGAGGACTCTTGGTGGCTTCAAGAGTCATTTCTCCGAAGCTGGAGGCCTGGAGGTGGATTCAAGAGTCATTTTCTCTGGGCTGGAGGCCTGGGAGTGGATTCAAGAGTCATTTTCTCTGGGCTGGAGGGATCTTGGTGGCTTCAAGAGTCATTTTCTCTAAGCTGGAGGCCTGGGAGTGGATTCAAGAGTCATTTTCTCTGGGCTGGAGGGATCTTGGTGGCTTCAAGAGTCATTTTCTCGGGGCTGGAGGCCCCCAGGTAGATTCAAGAGTCATTTTCTCTGGGCTGGAGGGATCTTGGTGGCTTCAAGAGTCATTTTCTCTGGGCTGGAGGGATCTTGGTGGCTTCAAGAGTCATTTCTCCGAGGCTGGAGGCCTCCAGGTGGATTCAAGGGTCATTTCTTCTAGGCTGGAGGCCTGGAGGTGGATTCAAGAGTCATTTTCTCTGGGCTGGAGGCCCCCAGGTAAATTCAAGAGTCATTTGCTCTGGGCTGGAGGCCCCCAGGTAAATTCAAGGGTCACTTGGTCTAGGCTGGAGGGATCTTGGTGGCTTCAAGAGTTATTTGCTCTAGGCTGGAGGCCTGGAGGTGGATTCAAGAGTCATTTTCTCTGGGCTGGAGGCCTCTGGGTGGATTCAAGAGTCATTTTCTCTAGGCTGGAGGCCTGGGAGTGGATTCAAGAGTCATTTGCTCTAGGCTGGAGGCCCCCAGGTGGATTCAAGAGTCATTTTCTCTGGGCTGGAGGCCCCCAGGTAAATTCAAGAGTCATTTGCTCTGGGCTGGAGGCCCCCAGGTAGATTCAAGGGTCACTTGGTCTAGGCTGGAGGGATCTTGGTGGCTTCAAGAGTTATTTGCTCTAGGCTGGAGGCCTGGAGGTGGATTCAAGAGTCATTTCCTCTGGGCTGGAGGCCTCCGGGTGGATTCAAGGGTCACTTGGTCTAGGCTGGAGGCCCCCAGGTGGATTCAAGAGTCATTTTCTCTAGGCTGGAGGCCTGGGAGTGGATTCAAGAGTCATTTGCTCTAGGCTGGAGGCCCCCAGGTGGATTCAAGAGTCATTTTCTCTGGGCTGGAGGGATCTTGGTGGCTTCAAGAGTCATTTTCTCTGGGCTGGAGGCCCCCAGGTAGATTCAAGAGTCATTTCCTCTGGGCTGGAGGCCTCCGGGTGGATTCAAGGGTCACTTGGTCTAGGCTGGAGGCCCCCAGGTGGATTCAAGAGTCATTTTCTCTGGGCTGGAGACCTCCGGGTGGATTCAAGGGTCATTTTCTCTGGGCTGGAGGCCTCCGGGTGGATTCAAGAGTCATTTTCTCTGGGCTGGAGACCTCCGGGTGGATTCAAGGGTCACTTGGTCTCGGCTGGAGGGATCTTGGTGGCTTCAAGAGTCAGTTTCTCTAGTCTGAAGGCATCTGGGTGGATTCAAGGGTCATTTCTTCTAGGCTGGAGGCCTGGAGGTGGATTCAAGAGTCACTTGGTCTAGGCTGGAGGCTTCTAGATGGATTTAAGAGCCACTTGGTCTAGGCTGGAGGACTCTTGGTGGATTTACGGGTCACTTGGTCTAGTCTGAAGGCCTGGAGGTCGACTCCAGAGTCATTTGCTCTAGGCTGGAGGCATCTGGGTGGATTCAAGGGTCACTTGGTCTGGGCTGGAGGCCTCTGGGTGGATTCAAGGGTCAAGGGGTGTATAGGAAAGCCATTAACCCGTCAGCACGCGCGCTATTCTCCCAGCATTCTTTACGCGCGCCATGAGAGAAACTCTCACACGTAACGAACGTACTAGTGAGACAGAGACCGACGACCGCATCAAAAGTAGTCTGTCTCTGTCGCACTAGTTCCAAAGGGCTCGAATTACACGAGAGCCTTCAGGCGCGCAATGAGAGAATCCCTCACATTTCTCGGCCGCCTCCGATAAAATATTTTTTATTTGATTGCTGATAAGTGCTAGAAGATTTTCACCGATCTCAGAAGAAAGGGAGATAGTTAATTGAGGCATTAAAAAGTTTCATTCAAATATTTTCATTTTTAGGGCATGTTTCCTATAGCATGAAAATTATTGTGAGAGAAACTCTCATAAGGCACGTGCTGACGGGTGATATAGAAAATTGATGGTAAAAATGGAAATTTCATATGCATTATTAGTATTATCGAAATTATTTTGCGCATTCAAAGTCATTGAAGACTCGTAATATTGGCATTGTCTGCATGAGTATTCTGTGGCAGTGACAAGGATAATTACTCATCTATAGAATGTGTATGCGACTTTTTGGCGCCGACATTATTTGCGCCTTATTATTACATGAAATTTACTTCTCGAGTTATAAATTTATGGAAAAATTGGCGCCACAAAATTTGCAGGGGGCACATTGATCGTCCTCATTAGCCTAGACCCTTTAGAACAGATTGTGTTGAAAATTTAATACTTTTGTACCATTTTCCGGAAATTCTATGATTTACAATGGCTAATTGGAATTTTAATCCTCTGTGCTCAATCCAAGTTTGTTTGACACATTCACAAAAGGAATACAGTTCCAAGAAAATTTTACTTACACTCGCTAGTGCATTGCTCTTATACGAACAATTGTCGAGACTTTCCCCGCCCCGTCTTGTAGATTTCAGATATCTCGCGCCCGGGGTGAGAAACACTCTGGCTCCAATCTGCCCCACCTACCAGACGACCGTCATTGAATTCTTGGTCCTTCTAGGTATCCTAAGCATCGGACACTCTATCTACCTTATGGGTTATAACCTTGAGGAGGTATTATTCGCTCGTCCTCTCCCAAAACATATTTAAACCCCTGTAGTCGGCTGAATGAAATCAGAATACTTCTAGAAGTGAATCTATCAACACCGCTTTGAACATCTTGCAAAATATTTGTGTGACAAGTCCCGCTCTGAGTCCATAGTAGAAATCACGTGCGTGTTAACCAAAAACTCGCCTGTTTTTTTACCTGCCCCTTGAACGGTTGGGTTCTTTACCTGCTCCCCTCCTACTGTAACTCACATCTGTCCTTGCATCTGGTGGCTGCAACGAATATTTTGGGTCCATCAGACTACGTGTTAGTTGCTCCATTCCTTTTACTCCACGCAGTTGTGATCGTTTGAATCTTGCAAGTATTTTTTTGCTATAACCGAAATGTCTCATTGGGGTACGTGTTTTCTGTGTGATGAAGTTATTACTGATGAAACCACGAGAACAGTGGTGAAACAAAAAGGAATAAGAAACTTCATCTCTAAAAGTAAAGAGAGAAATGATGGCAAATGGGAATTTCTGGAAAGAGTGACTGAAGTTGTAGTGCATGAGCAGTGTCGTGTCGGCTACGTTAGGGGTAAAAGAAATTCAACATCACTATCAGCACCACCATCAGCAGATCATGTATTTGACTTCGAAAAGAATTGTTTTCTCTGTGGCAAGGCCTGGGATAGAAAACATAAAATGGGACGATTGGTTTCATCTGGACATCTCCAATCGTATGTACAGGAACATATTGACACTCGTGATGATGACTGGGCGCGCAATATTCACAGTAGGATCAGTACAGTGATATTGATGGACGTACATGCTCGATATCATGATGACTGCTATAAAAAATTGAAAGTAAATCCCAAAGCTACTCGAGGTGAGTCATCTTTCATTATTTCTTTCATTTTGGAAGAATTTGTGAGGAATTCAATTGAAAATCGAGTCTTATAGTCCATACGCCAGGGCCAATTCGTGCCCATTGAAATTTTTCCATTCCTGCAGTCTGTGTCATTATCGGGATCGATTGTAGAGTAGAGTACTGATAAGAGATAGAGCAAAATTGTTGCAATGAAAAATCTTCATCATGAAATAATACAACAGATCATTCATTAGACGTTTTGCTCAATCTCCAATATTTGCTGAGATATTCGTGTTTGTGTGCAAGATGGTGCGGCAAATACGTCTCCCATTGCACATTCAACCGTCATTATCTTGTCACTGACTGGAGGAATGAAAAAATTTCAATAGACACGAAATGGCCCTGGCTTACTGACTATTATGGATTATAACATCTGGTAAATTTTATTTGACATTAAATATATATTTTTTTATCGTTTTCCATCCAGGGAGACCGATGGTAGTAGACTTGGAAACAGCTTTCGACAATGTATGTGCGTTCATGGAGGACAGCGATGACTGTCAATTTACTTTCACGGAATTATTGCAGAAAATGGAAATCTATAAACCTGCCCCGCGTATTCTAAAGCAGAAGCTGATAAATAAATATGGAGACGATATTGTGATTCTGGAGCGTCCAGGAAATACACATATCGTCTCTTTCCGAAATACTGGATATAAAATCTTGATGGATTCTTGGTACAAAAAAAAGGCGGACACGGTAGCTGAAGAACGCATGCGAGTTGTGTCCGAGGCTGCAGCCATCATACTAGAAGATATTAGAAGTCGAGTTTACAACACATCCACCTATCCAGCCCCAAGTCAGTTATTCGACAACGTCGTGGATGATATCCCTGAGACGTTGTTGAAATTTTTGAATGCTGTTCTCTTAAAAGGGAAGAGGAATGTTAATGATAAATTACTAACGAAGCGAGACAGTATCGCCCATGCAATTATCTCCGTTGTGCGACCAAGGTCATTCGTCTCACCCATCCAATTAGCTACAGGAGTTTTTCTGTCTCGAAAGTTTGCTTCTCGTCTTCTCATTGATGTCCTTAATTCCTTGGGTTTCTGTACATCGTACAACAACGTAAGCATGTATGAGTCGTCAGCCATCATGAGTTCAGGGTGCCAGGGACATGCCTGCAAAAACTCGAAAGATATCGATATAGTTTCTGATACATCCAGCGATCCTGGTGACCCATTACTGAATGAGTTTGAGTGCTTCCTTGGTCGCAACACTGGAGAGACTGAAAACAACGAAGGTGATGATTCCTCCAGTCACTTCGAACCGAGTCTCATAGAAGAGGATTTAATGATGGATGTAATGATGGATGTTGATTCTCCAAGCTGCAGTGGGGTCAGTCTTCCAAAGCAGCCCCGTCTACAATGAAGTACAAAGGTATTATTTTAAACTATTTTCCTAACATTCTACAGGCCTTCTCCGGAGTCGTTGATAGTTTAATCTTCATTT